>CM053598.1:160382721-160417637 GCA_028646575.1 Pseudocheirus occidentalis | reverse complement strand
TGACTGGAGTCAGAGGAGAGACAATGACTATTCTATAGAAAATGGAAGCCTGGGAGAGAGGGAAAGCATAGGAAAGGAGGCTTTTACTTCTGCTGTAGAACCATGCTTTCCCATCATCCCTCTGCTATACTAATACTGGGGACCTTATAATTTCCTGAAGCTATTCCCTCCTAGTCTTCTCAAACTTTTCTGAGGCCCAGAACCCAGGGCTTAGCAGCAGAACCAGTATGAAAGTGTAGTCGTGTTCTGTGAAGTGTAAGGCAGGGAACATTAGGAATCTCAAGCCCTTGCAGAGAAATTCCAAGCAGGGAAATATAAGCGATGGATCCTGCCTCTCAGAAAATCTGTTAGAAAGACAAGTCACCGCCTCTCCTATCCCCCTCCCTAAGTGACTTGTTCTGAATCATGAAAGTAACTAATGACTACTACCCAGAAAAAGAAAAAAAAAAAACAAATAGGAGACCCTGTACTCCCCAGAAACCAAATATGAGCAACCTGGCTGCAAAAGCAGTAGACTGATGAGTCAGAAGAACTAGGGCTCTTACTGGGGCCATTCACTCTAATCCTGTTTCTTCCCCTACACCAGCGATTCTCAACCTGTGTGTCACACGGCCCTTTCACAGGGATCACCCAAGACCATCAGAAAACACATATTTCCGATGGTCTTAGGAAGGTGGACACCACTCCTCTATCTGTCTCCTAGCAGGTCCACCCACATACGAATATTAAAGGGTCACAGCATTAGGAAGGTTGAGAACCACTGCTTTACACAATTAGACGAGGTGACTTTTAAGGTTCCTTCCAGGTTTAACTATGAATCTATGAAATCCTACTTTACTGGATCCCCCAAACCCTTCCCCTACTTCCACTTCCTGCCTCAATTTCAGTGGGAGTTGAATAAGCCTTCCTTTATGTAAATTTTAGGCAGGTCACTTCTCTAGGACCTCAGTTCCCACCTTTGTAAAATCAAGGAGTTGGAACTGATGATCTCTAAGGGCCCTTCCAGCTCTAATATGAAACTTTGAGAATGTTGGGGTAGGGGTTGTACCCAACTCCACGTAATTTATAAAGTCTTTTTTCTCTTTTAAGAATTTGTCTTAAAAGACAAATAAAATCAGATTTCTTTATAAAGGAGTTTTTATCCCAGCAGATCCATTAATTGAGGGCATCACTGCAAATCTCCAGTTAAAGACTGAGACTTATTTCTAAGAAGGAAAACCTGTCATGGCCTAGAGAATAACCTCAGTGTGGTAGGGGAAAGTATTTCTCTAATTAATAATATTCATAATAATCAATACTTATTTGCATTCTGGACTCTGAGTTCTACTTAAGGAAAGGAAGCTTAACGGAAACTCACTGAAGGAATTCCAGACAGCTATTGCCACAGCTCCAGGCATCCTGCCTAGAAGTTGGCAGAGAAATTCCCTCAGAAGGTGTATGCAACCCTACCCATGCATAGTTCAAAAGCTACCAACTATTCAAATCAATCCTTGCATCTGGTTGAAAGTCAATCTGGCTTGCTCTTCTACTCAAAGAGAATCATTTTATCTCCACAAGAATTTACAGTGAATAATGGTTACAGACAAGAAAGACCTACACAGGAACTGATTCAGAATGAAGAAAACAGCCTCAAGAAAACAAAATAAACAATGACCACAACAATGTTTATAGAAAGAACAACAATCACAAAATAATTGAAAATGAATGTTACAGATTTACAAGGGCCCCAGAGAAGAAATATGAAAAGACAGTCCCCCTCTCCTTCTTTCTTTGTGACCATGGCCTCTCTCAATCTGCCCTCCCTTCTATCAGCCCCCTCCCTTTTCTTTCTCCTCCTACTTCCTATAGGGCAAGATAGACTTCTATTCTACCTCCTTCTTTGAACCAGTTCATCCACGGGTGTGGAACACTGAATATATTTTTGGACTTTTTAGATTTATTGATTACTTTGGTTGATTTTTTCATCTTCTTATTTTTTATTTTAAAAATATGTTTCTATGTAGGATGGTGGTCTGATGAGAAAAAATGTGGAGATAATGGGAGAAATTTGGTGATATATAAAACCAAACAATATTAATAAACTTTTATTTTTCTCAGAGCCAAAATTGTCATAATCAATTCAATCAAATATACAAGTACCTACTCTACATAAAGGAAGTTAGGTTATATGTTAGAATAAATGTTGGACTTAGAGTCAGGAATATCACAGTTCAAATATAGTACAAGAAACTTATTAGCTGCATGACCATGGAGAAATCACTTCATCCCTGTGTGCCTTAATTTCCTCATCTGGAAAATGGGTCCTTCCTCACAGTGTTATTGATAATATACATAAAACGTATAAAATCCATGATGAAGTTATATATATATATACATATATATATATATAATGCTTTGTAAACCTTAATATGCATATAAATATGGTGGTGGTGGAAGAAGTATGGCATAGTAAATAGAGAGCTTGCCTTGAAGGCAGGAAACCTGGGTTCAAGTTCTGACCCTGATGCATACTAGCCCCCTGACCTTAGGTAAGTCAATTGACCCCTCAGCACTCTAGTGAAGTCTCTAAGATTATAAGTTACAGAGAAGGTGCCAATCTACATTGTCATAGAACAGTGGTTCTCAATCTTCCTAATGCCGCAACACTTTAATACTCATATGTGGGTATATCTGCGTGTGGGCAGACCCTCCTGGAGACAGAGGAGCAGTGTCTCAGTTCCTAAGACCAACAGAAATATGTGTTTTCTGATGGTCTTAGGTGACCCCTGTGAAAGGGTCATTCGACCCACAAAGGGGTCGCAACTCAGAAGTTGAGAACCACTGTCATAGAGTTTCTTCACCTGAAAGTTCCCTCTGCCAGTGAATCACAGATACATTTTCTATGTGTATCCCTATGCAGCACTATGTTAGGAAGGCTGCAGAGCAAGATACAAAGATAGTTAAGACGTGGTCCTCACTCCCATGAAGGTAAAATCAAGTGGAGAAAACACAATGCATCCCAAATTAACAATAATACCTAACAGAAGGTGCACATATCCATGTAATATCTAAAGAAGGAAATACTATTTATGACCAGGTAAATGAGGGAAACCAAGGGATAACCAAGCACAATATTCCAGCCAGATTTTTAAAGATGAATTGCAATTTGGCCAAGAAAGGGCATCCCACACATAGGTAACGAAACAAAGGGAAGAACAACCAGCAGAGGCATGGCTCAAACAGACCCTTGTACAAGGAAAGTTAATATTACATTGATTGAAGGATAGATTGAATCACCACAAGTATAAATGAGCAAAGTATAGAGACTTTCTCCAGAGATAGCAGAATACCACTTTCTGAATATGCTATAGAAGACAGCTATTAAGTCAACAAGAGTTTGCTAAGTATTTACTATCTGTCTTCCAGGCACTGGAAGGATTTCAAGGCACTTGGGATTTAATGAAAGGTTAAAAACAAGGTCATCACCCTCAAGAGCTCATGTTCTAATGGGGAAGACAACAAGCCAATAATTCTGTAACTACAAGACAAATACAGTTTTTTGTTATTGTTGGGTCATTTCAGTCAGTCCAACTCTTAGTGATCCTTTTAGGGGTTTTCTGTACAAAGATAGTGGAGTGGTTTGCTATTTCCTTCTCCAGCTCATTTTTCAGAATTGGAACTGAGGCAAACAGGGTTAAGTAACTCATCCAGGGTCACACAGCTAACGAGTGTCAGAGGCCAGATGTGAATGCAGGTCTTTCTAACTCCAGGCAATGCACTCTATCCACTATGACACCTAGCTACTCTATATGTAAAACAGATGGACGTTATCCCAGAAAGAAGGTACTCTTAGCTGGAAGAACCCAAAAAGGTGTCCTACAGAAACTGAGATCTGAGCTGAATCTTGAGTAAGTCCAACCAAGGAAGTCAGAAGATGGAGATGAGGAAGGAATGCATTCTAGGCATGACACACAACAAAGGCAAGATGACAAGAGATGCCATGGGTAAGGAACAACAAAACATTTCTTAGGGCTTACAAAGGGAAGTAAAGTGTAAGAAGACTCAAATGGATTCCTAGTCAGTATACTTGTCTTCTACTGGTAAGATTCTGAAAGAAGAAAACCAAACAAAACTGGAAATGAAGAGATCAGTTAAAAAAAAACTGATGGTTTAGCCCAATGGTGATAAGCTCTTGTATTTGGGTAATGGCAGGGAAAATAGAAAAGAAAGATTTCATTAGAAAGATCTTAAAGCTCAAGTCAGCAAAACTTAACTAATTGGATCTGGAAAATGAGAAGAGAAAGAAGAATTGAAGATTCCAAGGATTTTAGCATGGGTGACTGGGTTTCTAGTGTTGTGGTAATAAAAATAAGGAAATCAAAAAGTGGGATAAAATTTGGAGAAAGAGAATTAGTTTGGCTTGGGACACAGAGAGTTTAAAGCCTTTGTCATTTGTTAAGACAGGCTACAAAATATCAACAGGGTTGTAAGGCTCTCAAAATTATTTTCCTACCATCGAAGTACCATAAGGAAAATCATTAGTATATCTGTGTAAAATGCGTTCTCTTTCACTAGTTTAGAGGGATGCCACAGGAATAGTGACCACAAGTTACCCTGTATATATTAATATCTATGTAGATTTATCCAGGATTAGATATTACTGTAACTTAACCAGTTCAAAGAATTGCTGTTTTGTTTTATTTGGATGCTGAAACTATTCACCTTTCTATATTTTCATACTTTTTTAAATCCACTTTTGACAATCATTTTAAATAGCATACTATGCACACACACAAATAATGGCCCATTTACAAAAATTAGGCAGGCTTTAAAATTAAGGTCACTAACAATTGTTACAAAGCTAAACATGATTACTACAAATTGCCCTATTACCTCATAAGTAACAGAGTCTTCCTTAATATACAAAGATGACATTAGAAACCTTCTGTCGGTAGGATACAAACTTTGAGTGGCACTGTGACAGGTTGGATTAATTCAGTTTTGCTTGGTCTACCTTATGGATGTGTCAGGAATTTTTATGCAAGATAGATGGCCAGGGTTAAAGGTACCACATGTGGCTTTTGGAATAGAATGGGTCTTTTCTGCATTATGCTAAGTGCTGGTTGGTATCACAAATCAGAATGGCCAAGGGCTCATTTAAAAGTTTCAAGAGTCTTTTTTCTCTCTTTTTAACTCCACAAGTTCGACCTAGAAAGAGAAGAGGCAAAAAGTCCAAAGAAATACATGACTAACACCTACTTCAGCATCCCTGCTCTCCACAGTTACAATGCCTCAAAAGGCATGCACAAAGACATTCTCATTTTTCACAGATCATTCTAGCCTTAATCAAATGGGTGCCATCATAATATAATGAAAAGGACAGAGAAAATGAAATTGTTGAACAAAATAGCAAAAGGTAAATTCCATCATTCCCCAGAATGGAAAGCACTTTTTTTCTTTAGCATGGCAAACAGAGTACAAAAAAAGCTTCACTTTGTAGTCTAATAATGATAACTACCTAGCACTTCAAAGTTTTCAAAGTTATCTGTATGTGTCATCTCAGTCAAGCCTCCAAACAACCCTGTGAGGTAGGTTCTAAAGGCATCATTATCCTCCATTCCATAGGTGAAGAAGCAGAGGTTCTGAGAGGCTGGGACTTTTCTATGGTCACACGGGAAGTAACTGTCAAAGGTAGGATTTAAAACAAAGTTGTTTCTGACTCAAGGGATGACGTAAGTAAAAGCTTTGCAAACTTTAAAGCACTGAATCAATGTGAGATGTTAATACCATTATTATTTTCTGTACTATTTCTCTACCAATGAAGGTTGCTGTTTGTCCTTCGTTTTTGAAGAGGAACAATGACACCAAGCTGTGATGAGTGATATCTCAAATTAAGCATGAAATGCATGTAATTGAAGGAGTGTTGTTCAAAGACATTGGCCTTACCCTCTCTTCCAGAGCTGTTGAAGTCCAGTGGCAAGATAAAAGTCAAGAGGGTTGGTGATGACCCAAGGGTGACCTTAGTGTCGTCTATCTCTGACCAAGCTCTAAGCCCCCCATACCCCCTGCTTCAGTTGCCTTCATGGCCTTGGAACAAATTGTTCTCTTTTGCCTGTTCCACCAGGGGAAGTCTTCACATGCTTGGGGTAGATATCCCTCTAACTCATTGATGGTTTTGAGGCCTGTAGGTTACCCTCAACCTGATTCTGCCCATATGTCAAGATTTTTTTTATCAGGGTATGGTCATTGCAGATTCTGTGACTTCTTGGAGCCACCTGAAGAAAAAGTGATAGCATTATGGATACATAGGTTTAGAGGTCACTAGTACTCTGACCTCATTTTGCCCATGAAGGATCCTGAAGCAGAAGAAATTAGGGGACTTATCCAATCCCAAAAGTACTAAGTAGCTGAGCCAGGAGGCAAGTTCAGGTCCTATGAATCCAGTATCAGCATCCTCTCCACCTCACTGAGAAATTCCAGTATAGAAGATGCCCCAAAGTTCTAAGCTAAGCATCTAGGAGAGAGCAATGGAGAGAGTATGAGACTTAAGAGTCAGGAAGATCTGAGTTCAAATTCAATCTCAGATCCTTTCTTAGCCAGACAAATCATTTAACCTCCCTAAGCCTGAATTCCTTCATCTCTAAAATGGAATTAATAATACAACCTACTTTCCCAGGGTTATTGTAAGGGTAAAATAGAACAATATCGTAACATTCTTAAAAACCTTAAGGAACTACATAAATACAAGTTATTATTATTACTACCACTACTATTATTAATACTAAAAAATAACACTCCTCTAATATTTTGGGACACTTTGTACTTTCTTATATACAAATCATATATGTTTATTCCTCACCCCTACAAAATACATTTACATCTTTGCTTAAATAGAGAAAACCAAAAGTCTTAATGCAATTTTAAGCTTTAACACCTATTAGAGCTCATAGAGTCATCTATGGATTGGATTAGAGTGTGGATGTATATAGCGTGAATGCTGTTTAATCCATATACTGTATTTGTTGCTTGCTCACCTGACTATAACCCCTCCCTGTCCATATCAGAGTTATCTGTACCAAGACAAGCCTAGCCATTACACAGTCCCCTCTATTTGCTTTGTAAAAGGAAGGCTCAGCACATATCACAGATAAGCACTTAATAAAAGCCTCCGATGAAGTAAATAATGAAAATGGAAGTCTGAAGATAAACACAGAAATATTTATCCATTGAGATATTTACCTAGAAAATTTCAATCTATTTCACAGCACTGAGAATTTTGTCAGAAGCTCTCTGGGATATTTTGATGTGTCCCATCACCAAGGTGAGACTGCTAATATAATGGATAAGCAGGCTGGATTCGAGAGGCAGAAAGACCTGAGTTCAAATTCTATCTCAAATATTAATGAGCTAAGTGATGCTCGGTGAGTCACCCACCCTTTCTCATTCTCATTTCCTCACTTGTAAAACAACAGTAATAATGGCACTTACCACACAGGCTTGTCTTGACCAAAAAACATAAAATACACAAAACACTCTGCAAACTTCAAATGTTCATATAAATATGCATATATGTTAATATCAACTAGCTCTTAGAATGACAATTTTACATCTTAAATTTTTAAATTGGATTTTAAAATACATGATAGCTTGCTTATCATATTGAGCTAGACCAGGGGTGGGGGCCACATGTGGCTGTCTAGGTCCTTGGGTGTAGCCCTTTCAGTAAATCTAAATTTTACAGAACAAATTATTTTATTAATAGGATTTGTTCTGTGAATTTGGATTCAAAGGGCCGCACTTGAGGACCTAGAGGGCCATGTGAGGCCTCGAGGTTTCAGGTTCCCCACCCCTGGACTTAGATTTGGATTAACGATAAGTTATGTATTTAAAATCTATTTGTAACTTTGGTGCTGATTCATAGTGTGACCTTGAGCAAGTTCAGTTTCTTTATTTGATATACACTCTTTGCCTGCCTTAAATATTTTGAAATGTAGCCTGCTAAGAGCCTGGCCAAAGCTCTTCCACCTTCTTCCTCCACAGAGCACAGGGAATACTCCAAGCATCTTGGCATGCTGTTGATGAGTGTTTAATTAAAGGATTGCAACATGGCTTTGAGGTGTCTTATTGTCAATAATATGAGCTCAGTTCTGACATAACATACAGGCTGGTTTTCAGGGATCAAAGTTAAGCAATAAGAAGAGGAAATGGAACCTGATAAGAGGCAGGAATCAAAAACCAGTATTAGCATCTAAGCCTTGGGGTCAAGGGCAAGAACTTGAACCAGGGTCTCTGGCAAAAAAAAAAAAAAGGATGAGAAAAAAAATCTCAGATGGAAGGCTAAACCAAGAGATGAAAAGCTATCTAAAGTTTAATGAAGCCAAAATCAGGGTCAGAAGTCAGGACACAAAAGGAATGAGAGTTCAAGTTAGAAAGGTAAGTAGTATAATTTCTAAAGAGGTAACATTTGCAAAGGAAAAAAGAATCTTTATATGATAATGAAAAATTTCCTGAACTCCTCTGGTCTATTTGCTCATCAGCAAAAAGAGAGGGTTGGACCGAATATTCTCTAAGACAACATTCAGTTCTAGCGAGATTACTAAAAGGTGCCATTGTTAGAATAATAAGATAATACTTTTGTCTCTCTAGACGGAGCTGAGCACAATCACTTGAATGCTAACCGGGCAGGTTGCTATGAATCATCAGGGATTCTTTCTTCATCCGGCAAAGGTTATATTTGTAAAGTATTCTATACTTCTCAGAATGTGTTCGTGACTTTCATCATCTCATTTGACTCTCACAGCAATTTTATGAGGACAGGTATTATTTTTTTCATTTTTAAGAACAACATAACTAAAACTAGGATTTCCAAGTTTAGCAAGTCCTATTTTCAGCATTCTTTCCACTAACAATCCATAACCTCCCTAGCCAGGTCTCGTCAGCATATATGAAATTGCAGCACCACAGATTCTAGCCACTTCTTACAGTAAATGTGAGACTCCTTATCCTGCTTTTGGATTTTTAAATATTTCCTCCTTTCCAAATTAGTAAAATCACAACTCCTATTCCTTTAGATCTTGTTCTCAGCTACTTGTGATGGGGGGAAAAAATCATATAAACAATTTCATACTGTGAAATCAATGATTGATCAGTTTAACATCTTGTTTTATTATTTCATGGATACTAGCGCAACAATCAAGCCATTCATGCTTGCTGCCACTAGCTATCTCCTTTTCCAATCATATATTTCCTGAATCATATGAATGCTGCACATAGGTCATTAATGGGAACATCCAACTTCTACCCATAATAAGTCTTTTTATTGACCACTGGATGACCATCAACATTTATTCTTTAGAGATTGTGGTATTCAGAGATTTACAAACAACAAAACTGGGAAAATATTGGTGTTACAATGATGTATTTTGGGAGCATGTAGGTAGTGTAGGTGGTGGGATACAGCAATGGCCATGGAGTCAGGAGGACCTGAGTTCAAATTAGGCCTCAGCCACTTACTAGCTGTGTGACCCTAGGCAAGTCATTTAACCCCAATTGTATATATATTTAATGCATTTTTGCTTTGTACTGTTTTGTTTGGTACGGGGCAGCGCATAGTTTCCCAAATGTGATCCAGATCTCTTCTAGCTATTCAAGGGTGACTCAATCTGCAACATTTGTAGAACCTAGTCTAGATACATAGACTAACTCAATGACTTGGCCTTCCAGCTTCAGTTTGTACACAGCAAACAGCACCTGCAGTTTACCAACATAAACAATACGAATATAAACATTGGTTTTCACCTATAGAGAGACAAACTCTCTTTCATCCCTGGAAATTCTCACAAACAAGATCTCATCCATTCAATGGGAAAGTAAGAACCTTGGAGAAGGGAAAACATAAATCATGCTTCTGGCATCAAGCCTCTCTCTAAGCCACAGTGATGAGGCAATAGCAATTACAATATTCCTCTCAATTATTCAAATCCACCTTCTTGTTATTTCACTTGCTAAGCACTCAACCAGCTCCCCTGTATTAGAGTGCCACATGTAAACACTGAACAGAAAGCACTGAAACAAGCCACTGACTACAAGTATTGGATTCCAATAGGGACGCTTATGATCCACCTTCTGCTGCCCTTTTATAGGCCCCTCTGGGAGTTAAAAATTGATCCTAATAATATATCTGAGAGTCAGGCTCAATGGCCCTGCATTATTAATGTCCCAATGCCACAAAATGGAGGAATACAGATCCACTGAAATAATTCCTTATTACATCAGTCCTCTCAAACAACATTTTACTCTTCACAGTAGTGATCAGAGATGTTTTTGAAAAAATCCAAATTGAATTTGAGATGGTACCTGCTTGTTCCTTCTATGAATTATAGTAATAAAAATCTGTGCTACAAATGTCAAGTAAGGACAGGACTTAAAAAAACCCATTCTAAATATAAGATGAAATAGAGACTAGATAACCCAGTAAAAGGAGAATCCCCAAGGAAGACACACACCCCTGATAGACCCAAAGCCCTATTTCTTATAAGGTCAACCCTGCCAACGTTTTAGTGTGTAATAAATACCTCCTTTCCTCAATTTCTTGTGTAACCAGGATTTCAAATCTATTTGCATAGACTCTGTTGTCTTAGTAGATGATGAGATGCTGACTAGAAGCCGGATGCCTGCCTGAGGAGGTGGAGTTGCTGAAGGAGTTTGGGAGAGAGACCTTCTTGCTTCCTGTTCTTCAGAGCAGCCACTTTTCTAGGGGAGGGAGAAGTGACTCTCCCCTCAGACCTTCCAAAATTCACTTTCCTGTCCTAGTTCTAGTTCTCTCTCTCTCTCCCTCTTTCCTCTCTCCCACCTTCTCTGTCCATCTCTCTGTCTCCCCCACTACCAACCAAGAACAGGAAACAAGAAGACAGTCTCTCTTCTCTGAAGTTCCTCTGCCAACTCCATCTCTCAGCCAGGTACCCAGCATCCAATCATTATCCTCTGCAGCAGCATTAGTGTCTTAAAGAAAACAGACTTAAAACTAGGGCTATAGCAGAAGAGAAGGTCAAATCATAAGACTTAGAGGTAGAAGGGGTCTATTATTATCTAGTCTAACTCTGTCTCCCCAACTACCACTATTTTCTGGATGATGAAACTGAAAAATAAAGGAGCTTAGTGACTTGTCTGAGGTCGCCCAGACCAAGGACCCATTAGTAAGAAGTAGCACTTGAAATCAAACCTAACTATATGATTACAGGAGCAGAATATTTCAAATTTAGAGGGACCTTAGAGGTCACCTAGTACAGTCCCTTCACTTTACAGATAAGGAAGATGTAACTCAAAGATTTGTTGTTGTTTGTAGCTCAAAGATTTGTTGTTCTTTGTTATTTTCAAAGAGGACCATAATATGCAAGTGATTTGGATTTAAGTGTGGGAGGGCTGTTTGAAGTAAACAGCCTCACTGGATCTCATGAGGTTTTGGGGTGCTGGGACCTCAAGAAGGCCAAGGCAGAGTTGCCTGGAATGAATTCACATACTCAAGCCTTCTCTTAATCAAGTGGCAAAGAGTTTATTGTAATGCTTTAGCAAGAACAGGCAAGGGTCCTTATGGGAACCTGCTAGAGACTGAGGATGGTGCTGAGGTTTATATGGAAAAGGAGCATGGGAAAGGAATACCAGGGATACTAATTAGGTCATCTAAGGGTCCAGCTGTCTTTGGGAGCTATGGATGGGAAAGTGTTGTAGAGAGGATACTAGACACTGGGGGAGTTGTCAGAGGCATGGAACTTGGGAATCTGGCAGAAGAAGGAAGAGTCCTTTGGCCATCCAGAGACAAAAATCCTTGTGTCAGGCACCCCTCTGTCTTTTCTGATAAGAGAAAGTGTTCTGCACCAAAAGAAAACTTTCTCACAGTTCAGGGGCCTACTGAGAAACTAGGAGAGTCCCAGAGACACAATCTTAGGGTTGGGGCCTGAGTGGCAAGCTATAATTCAGGATGGCTGGAGATGGCCCTGGACACAGTAGAAATAGAAGAAAAAGGCCTTTAGTGACTTGCTCAAGGTCACAGACACAGCAAGGAATCGAAAGGATTTGAATTCAGGTCTAATCCCAACACAAGGTTCTTAAACTTATACACAATAACTTATACACAAATGTACTCTGACTCTAGAGCCAGGAGTAAGGACACAAAGTAAAACAGGGATAAGGAGATGGAATAAATTTCATTAGGTAAATGCAAACAAAAAGAATGCCTCAATTGTTAGTAGCTGAGGTCAAATTCCCCTTTTATTCTCTAAACCACAAAGATTTTGCAACCAAGTGATCTCACCCCCAAAACTTCCCTCAGTTACCATGTTTAATATATGCAGGATAAGTTTTGCTTTTCAAATCGTGGGAGGTCAGCTGCCCCGCTGGGGTGGGTGCTGGGGTTTATGGAATGCAAACGATTTCCGGGAAAGGAATCTTCAGCTGGGAAAGAAAGCAGGGTCAAGTGACATGCATCTCAAGTCTAAAAGAAACCATGCCAAGGAGGGAAGGGCAGGCCAGTTAAGAGAAAACTCCTGAAATGAATCCTATAAAGAGCAAGCAAAACCTAGTTTTGTATCAGTACAAATTTATTTGCCTTTGAATAAAAACAGGTCTGTGAATTCTGACTGGGTAGTCACAAAACACACAAACGTTGAGACTTCTGGCTGTGCCCTCCACCAAAGCGGGTGCACCTGGGATCCTTCCCCTCCTGCAAGCACATACATATGTGGAGCTTATAATCAATTATACTTCCTCAAGTTTAATTACCCCATTAAGAAGATTATCTATGGAGGAAATGCAAAAGGACATGCTGACAAAAGGGCTCACTTGTGCTTGTAGAGGAAGTGTGCAATAGCAGAAAAAGTAATGGATTTGGAGTTAGTAGAAAGCTGGGTTCAAATTCTGCTTCTAACGCTTATGGAGCAGCTATTTGGTATAGTGGAGTTCTAGGCCTGCAGTCAGGAAAATTAGTTCGAATTAAGCTCCAGATATTTAGTAACTTTGTGGCCTTGGGCAAGTCACTAAACCCTGTTTGCCTCAGTTTCCTCATCTGTAAAATGAGCTAGAGAAGGAGATGGCAAGGCATTCCAGTTTCTTTGCCAAGAAGACTCCAAAAGGGGTCATTAAGAGTTGAACAGGACTGAAGTGATTCAATAATAAGAACATTTCCCCATTAGACTATAAGCTCCTTGAGAGTAGGGGACTGGTGAATGACTGAAGCTGTCTCTGTCTCTGACTCAGCTGCTCATCTCTAAGCCTATTATTACTTTGCCCAGCTCCCGACCAGTGTTCTGGTTTCCTGATGTCTTCCTTGGTTGGGCATTCTCTTTTCCTTGCTACTAAAGCAGGGGAAGGTTCAATCAGCCCAATGGGCCATGCTCTGGGCCACAGGTATTTGCTGGATCAAATTCCTGTCTAAATACAATGCTCATCTTGCATTCCAGTTAGTCAGTCGACAAATGTCTATTAAGCGCTTACTATGTGCCAGGCACTGGGCCAAGAGCTGAAGGCTTCCACACCCTGGTACAGAGAACTGGCAGCTATGATACATTGGGGTTCTGGGATCCAAATGACTGTACTAACCCAGGACTTGGCCCATGCTTCGTAAGTGAGAATGTGATATTTGGGGGCAGGGAAGCTACTTTGCAAGGATGAAATGCCTGGCTGTGAGTTCATCTGGTTAACTTTGTGGGGGAAGCTGGCAATCCTTTGAGTGCTCCTGAGAAGATGTGCAGGTGGCCTTTGGATCTTCATGGATTCACTCTCCAAACAGACCTATCCCTTGACCTGTGGCCTAGGAATTATGTTCTGAGTATGCCCAGTACCCTTAATTTAAAAAACATTTTTTATTAGACATATGATTTCATTGATATAGTGAACTCGTGTTGAGAAAACGTGTTCTCTCAATGCAGATCGGTGACTGCTCTGAAGTTATTTGTCATAGATAGTTACTGGAGAGGTTGATTGTCCAGGGTTGCACAGTTAGTATGTAGCAGAGAATGTCCTTGAATGCAGTTCTCCCTTCCAGGCTAGTTATCTATCTACAATGGCAATGTGCTGGAGCCTCCCTTGAGCCTTTTTTAATAAGATTCCTGGCAGGGAATGTCACCCCCTGGGCCACATCCCATCTAACAGGTGACCCCTGCTAATAAATTTCAAGGGCTTCCATCAGTAATAACAATGATTTCCCTGGTTTACTTCATGTCAACACCACAGCTTCTCACAATCCACTTTAGCCAGAGGGCAACTTCTTTGTAGAGCACACCAGCAGCTCCTAGGTGTCATCCTAGGACCTCCAATAGAAGAAGACTCATATATCTAGAGCTGGAAGTAACCAAAAAAGCCACAAAGTATTGTCCCTTCCTTTTACGGCTGAATAAACTAAGGTGCAATGAGACAAGTGACTTGCCCAAGGTCACACAGGAACAGTTAGTATTGATGGATCCATTTAGGGAGGTTCTGACAGATCCAGTCAAGGATGAGCTATTGCCTAGAACTGGACACATCTTGGGGAGGTCTGGTCCCTACTGACACTAGCAGAATAATGTGGCATTTGAAAAAGAGACTTTGATTAAATTTGGTGTAACTCAGTAATATTCTTGGCCCACCCAAGGATGAAGGAAATAGTAGCAAAGTACTTAACACTCAGTGTCTCGGTTTCCTCATCTGTAAAATGACCCAGAGAAGGAAATAGCAAACTACTCTTGTACCATTGGCAAGAAAACCCCTGACTGGGTCACAGAAAGCAGGATAGGACTGAAAACAATTGAGTACAGTAAGGGAGTTTATGATGGAAGCAAATGATCTATGTGTTTCTCACCCATACATAAAGCAAGCCTACCTGCTTCTGTCTCCCCCCTGAGTCCTGATCAGGAACTCTATGCCTAAGTTTACACAGACTAGGGAGAGGGGGCACTTCTCCAGCTCATTTAAAATTTGTGGAGGCATTACAAACATCATCTCATTCTATCCTCACAACAAAATGAGAAATGGTTGCCATTCTTCCCACTTTGAAGTTCAGGAAACTAAGGCAGAAAGGTGTTAAGTGACTCGCCCAGGGCCACACAGTTGGTAAGTGAGGTGTGATTTGAATTCAGATTTTCCTGACTCCAGGTCCTCCACTATCACCCGGCTGCCTCTAAATCTCGTCCAGTGGTGCCATTATAATATGGAACAGACCAGTACCAGTGAAGACTAACAATGGTTAGTCCTTGCAAGGCAGAACCCCTAAACTCAAGAAGCCAGACCTCTATAGGTCAGAATGAGTAACATTGAGGTTTACCATCCATTACATTTCCAGTGGTCCTCAGGACAAGAAGGTGGACTTGGCAAAACTGAGGCAATGCTTGAGACACAAGAACAACCAATTTCTGTGCTGTCTACAACCAAAAGAACTGAAGGAATATGAGTAAGGGGTCATAGAACAAAGTACCTCTCTGGCATCAGAGACCACAGAACTCACCTATTACTGTCAGTGCTGAGTCATCTTCTAGGGTCTCTCTCCTCCTTTACCTATGTCTCAGCAATTATGCATTTTATTTGATCCAAGTGGGCCCTCGTTCTTTGAATCACACCTATTCCCTAAAGAGGTCTAAGAAGCAAAAACTCTGAGAATTCCTGGAGAGAAACCTATAAAAGGAGTTGACTCATCTCCCTACCTCCCCAGAGGGGTACTCCTTCTCCCCTGTGCAGGTCCTGGGGAAAAGAACAAAAAAACAGGGAGCTGAGAATCTGCAGTGCCGCCATAGTACTACTGAAGTCTTGGGTCCTGTAACAGGTGGCCCCCATGCATTAAGCTGAATCTGCAGAAGCCCTAAAGCCTTGTTCCAATTAAATCAAAGAACCAAGAAGGATTTTTATTAAGTTCTTATTATGTGCCAAGCACTGTGATAATTACTGTTTGTCTTTCATTCTCCAAGAAGACCACGATATCAGGAAGGTAACACCAAGACTCACAAGTGAGCTGGATTTAAGAGAGGGAAGTCTGCGCAAAGTCACCAGCCTCAGTTTTTTTCCTCCAGAGCCATCTGAATCCAATGGCAAGATATAGATTGAGATGACTAGAGGTGACCCTGGATGCAGTGGGAGACCTTGGCTTTTTTAAGCTAAGGTCTTCCCCAGGTTTCAGTTTCACTGAAGCAACACCCGTCCAGTCATTGAGGCTAGGTAAGTAATGAAATAAAGAATGGCCTCTTTTACCTAGTCAAAAATAATAGATGGATGGATGGATGGATGGATGGATGGATGGATGGATGGATGGATGGATGGGTGGATGGATGGGTGGATGGGTGGATGGGTGGATGGGTGGATGGGTGGATGGGTGGATGGGTGGTTAGATGGATGGATAGATAGATGGCTAGATATATGGCTAGATAGACGGCTAGATGGATGGATGGATGGATGGATGGATGGATGGATGGATGGCTGGATGGATAGATAGATAGATAGATAGATAGATAGATAGATAGATAGATAGATCGATGAAAACAGTAATAAATAAACACACTCACAGGGTTTCTGCCTAAAAGAGAAACAATAGCTATTTATACTCACTCTAAGCCAGCAGATCTTTAGTGTGGATACAAAGGAAATGCAAAAACTAGTCCTTGCCCTCAAGTTTACATTCTAACAAGGAGGACTCACATACACATTTATACATATATGTACATACAGAGAGATCTATATATAGATATCAATCTATATAGACAGGTATAGATATTGATCTATCTATATAGATATAGATTTTCAATTGACTTGCCCAGGGCCACACAGTTTGTACATGTTTCAGTCATGATTTGAACTTTGTTTTCCAACTCCAGGCCCTCCACTGTGCCACCTAGCTACCTCTAAATCTGGCCCATCAGCGACATTATAATATTGAACAGGGTGGTAGAAGTGAAGACTAACAATGGTGTGTTGATAGATACAGATATACATACACATGTAAACCATGTATGTACACATGCTCACACATATATAATATGCATACACAAGCATTGTTTATATATGTATACGCATATACATACACACATTGTTTATATATGTGTGTGCATATATATACATACACATATATACATGCACATGCATACACAACACACAATTATCCCATCTGTAGTGCAAATTTCCACCTTTGATATAACAGGGATCAGCCTAAAAAAATTATACGGGAACTTTTGTGGAAGCCACCAATGACATGTGAAGGCCAGTAGACGATATAGAAAAAGTTTAGGAACTCAGAAATGCATAGAACATATGTATAGTATAGTAAAATATCAAAATATTTTTCAATACCATAATAATTAAGACTACTTCTTTGGTATGAATGGAAGGCCAAACATTTTATACAGATTTTCCAGATCACTATGTGTATATGCATATGCACATGCACACACAGGCACGTGTGACACACACACATACACACACACACACACACGTTACTTTCACAGTAGAAGGAAGGTAACTTGAGAAGAGAAGGGCCTAAAAGTTGGGGAAACCAGGAAGGTCCCATATCATAAGGTAGCGTTTGAGCTGAGTCTTAAAGGAGGCTAGGTATTCTCAGAGGCAAAGATAGAAAAAAAGTGCCCCAAACAAGGCAGACAACCTGGACAAAAGCATGGAAGTGGATAACTGAATGTTATGTGTTAAGAAAACCAAGGAGGGAAGTGAATGGAAGATAGCTTAAGAAGAAGGACCTGCTGTTGCTACTGAGAAGTACCCTCTGATTATTTTTTGTTGGGGATTTTCTTTATTTTTTTTTTTTACTACTTTGTGAACTTAATCTTTCAGGACTAACTGCATCAGGGAGTAAGAGTGTATCTTGAGGACATTTAAATCTATAACTAGGATCCCCAACCAGCAAGCCACATTAATAAGACTCAGTCTCTAGCATTTGTGCCAGAACCATTTATTCACCAAGGAGAGAAATAAAAGTTCAAGCAAATGGGACTCCAGTTCCTAGGATATTTAATTCAGGTGCAGGTAGCAAACATTTTCTTTGTTTAATTCAACCATTCATCTGTTAACCGTTAGGGAACCCTTACATCCTGAAGCCCTGAGTGAGCCTTGAGAGCCTCTTCTCATGCCTCATCAAGCTATTACAATAGTATGCTGATGGGTGTGCCTGCTACCAGCCTCTCCTCACTCCAGTTCACTCTCCATTGAGCTACAAAAGTAATTTTCCCAAAGGACAGGTTCAACCACATTACCCGCTACTGAGCCCGCTACTCAATAAACTCCAGTGGCTCCCTATCACCTGCAGGATAAAATATAAAATCTTCTGTTTAGTGTTCACATTTATCCCTTTATAACCTAGCTCCACTCTACCCTTCTAGCCTTCTTATACCTTTTATCCTACCCCCAAGCCCAGCCACATACCATTCCATCCAGTGACACTGGCTTCCTTGATGATCCCTAACACGCCCGCCATTTTCTCTGATTGTCTCCCATGCCTGGAAAACTCTCCCTCCTCATCTCCTTAAAATCTCAGCAAAAATCCTCCTTCTGAAGGAAGATTTTTCCAATACCTCTCAATTATAGGGCCTTCCTTTGGTTAATTAGATCCCATTAATCTTGCATATAGCTTGTCTGGACAGTGATTATTGTCATGTTTTCTCCTCCATCATACTGTGAACTCTCTGAGGGCAGGGTCTGCCTTTTGCCTTTTTTGTCTCCTCAGTGTTTAACATAGTGGCTTGGTTCATAGTGGTCATTTAATGAAAGCTTACTGACTGAGTCTAAGCGCCCCTCAAACCTTTTTGGATCTCTCTGACTTTGACCTGGCTTTCTGTTTTCACACTTTTCTGGCCCTGCTCTACCTGCTGACATATATATATATATATATTTATATCCTGATACTGGCTTTACACTCCAAAGTGCTGACCTTTACATGGGATGCTCTGCTACCCTTTTCACCATTCTTCAAGCAAAGAAATGATTTAATCAGCATGAGTAGTACTGCTTAGTCATGGTCCTTGCCAGACCAGAGGCCTCCATGCAACCCAAGACTAGAGCATGACAGCATTATACAGTGTCCCTGCCTCCCCTACTCTAATCCATCCTGCACACCACAGGCAGATTAATCTTCCTAAAATACTCCTTTCATCAGGTTACTCTCAGTTATAATTGAAAAACTTCAAGTGGCTCCTCAGTGTCTGCAGGACAAAGTCCAAATTCCATGCCTTATTCTGCATTTCAAGGTTCTTTGCAATAGAATCCAATAACCAGAAATATTTTACCTTTAAATCAAGCATGTATCACCTAAGAAATGCATTTCAATGCTAGATAATGGAATCTCCCTATTACAGTTACACATATAAAGCTTGTTCATTGTTTGGTCATTTTTCAGTCCTGTCTAACTCTCCTTGACCCCATTTAGGGTTTTCTTGGCAAAGATAGGGGAGTGGTTTCCCATTTCCTTCTCCAGTTCATTTTACTGATGAGGGAACTGAAGCAAACAGTTAAGTGACTTGCCCAGGGTCACACAGCTAGTAAGTGTCTGAGGCTGGATTTGAACTGACGAAGATGAGTCCTCCTGATTCCAGGGTCAGCACTCTATCCATTGCCCCACCTATCTGCCTATTTGCTTACTCTATTTACCAAACTTAACTACAAAGTTACATTCATCCTCAAAAAAATGATAATTTACTTCAATCAAATCTATTCCAAAGAAGTAATCCTGAGTTCTAAAAGAAATTCCAAAATAATATATATTTCCAAAAATGTTTTGAGCAATGGTAGAACCTTTGGAACATGTATATAGCTTCCCAAAGTGACTGCTCTGAAGGTCTCATTTTGTGGGACAAACTAAAAAAAATTGGTCAGACTAATTAGTAATCATGCTTTATAAGCATATAATAATTACTGTTACATGGACATTATACATGTAACATACAGTTGACTTGACTATTTTAGGCACTTTTATAGGCAGTTTGGGGACATAGTGGATGGAGTGCTTGATTTGGAGTCTGGAAGATATGAGTTCAAATCCAACTTGAACAAGTGGAAAATTTGAGTTAACCTTTATCTGCTTCAGTTTCCTTAACTTTAAAAAGGGGCTAAAAATAGCACCTATCTCCCACAATTGCTATGAGGATAAAATGAGATATTTGTATGGCTCTTTGCAAACATTAAAGTGCTACATAAATGTGAGTTATTTTTATTATTAGTATTTGTTTAATGTATTAATGTATACCTATATACTCTCATAGAGCATTTATTATTATTACTTGATGTATTGAAACACACTTAAATACACTTACACAGTAGCAAGTAGATGGGATAGCAGATAAACACCTTCACTTAGAGCAGCGGTTCTCAACCTGTTGGTTGTGACCCATTTGGGGTCAAACAATCCTTTCACAGGGGTCACAGGGGTCGCCTAAGACCATCGAAAAACACATATTTCTGATGGTCTTAGGAATCTCCTCCATCCATCTCCAGGTATCTCCACATGCAGATACACCCACATATGACTATTAAAGGGTTGCGGCATTAGGAAGTTTGAGAACCACTGACTTAGAGTCAGGAAGAGCTGAATTAAAATTCTACTTCATGAGTACTACTTGTGTGTGTGTGTCTCTCTCTGGACAAGTGTTTTCACCATTCCTGGTGCAATTTCCCCATCCCATAAAATGATGGGGTTAGACTCTGTGGCTTCTAAGATCCCTTCCAGCTGTGCCTCTAGGATACCTATGATCAAACACTCGTCCTCTATCCATTTATTCAATCACTAAAATGATTTCATCTATACATTCAAGAGGAAACCAAAACTGGATCTATGAAATTTAAAAATCAAATTAAATTTAAAACTGAATTAAATTAAATGATGCAATCAACAGTCTAAAAGATACACTTATATAACCAGTCTGTAGAGGAGCTTCAAGGATTCAATGAATAGTGGCCCCAGACCACCATGCATGTTATAATCAAGATTTGCCTGAACTTTATTATTCATCACTAAGATACACGGGACATTATTCATGAGTTTCTATATCTAGATTAGCCTCTTTCATTTGAGAACTCATACAAGGTATTTGGGTCCTTCAATCTGATCATTTCAACAGTAATATCATTTACTACTGTTCTCAAAAGTGTCTTTAAGAAAAAATTGACTCTTGGGGAGGGAGGGGGGAAAATTTAAAACTTATGGAAGTAAATGTTGAAAACTAAAAACAAACTCAAAAAAACCTACTTGAGAAGAGCAGACTACTTGCAATATAAAATTCAACTTATATGTTTATTTGATAAAGCTCAATGTGGGGTTTTTATTCTACTTCATTCAATGCACGACTTTAGCATGTTGAAGGAAATGAGCCCTATAAAATGATAGTGCCGTACCTTAAATAGCAATAATAATAGAACCATTCCAGAATAGGGAACATTTGCTTCAAGAGGCTGTATAAAGGCATTTATTTCAAGAGAAAATAATGAAATATGCTTACTACGTTATGGAGTCATCCAATAAACGCAAGATAAAAATTCCTGGGCTACCAAAGGTTAGCATTAAATAGAGCTTTGGAAATAGGTTATATCAGGAGGTCAAGGGGTCAACAAAGGAGGGCCAATAGAAGCAAAAAATTGGTGTAGTGGAGACATCCTCAACTAGAAATCTGAAGAGCTAGACTTTAGTTCTCTATTTCTCTTTTTCTTTGAAAATAATTAGCTGTATCACCCTAGGCAAGTCACTTAGCCTTTCTTGGCCTCAGTCACCTAAAAAAATGGGGTAGTGATAACTCATCATGAGGGATAGAGCGCCAAAGCTGGAGTCAGGAACATCTTAGTGAAAATCTTGCCTCACCCACTTACCAGCTCTGTGACCCTGGGCAAGCCACTTAACCCTGTTTGTCTCAGTTTCCTCATCTGTAAAAATGAGCTAGAGAAGAAAATGGCAAACCACTCCAATATCTTTTGCCAAGAAAACCCCAAATGGAATTACAAAGAGTTGGGCACAACAGAAACAACCAAACAACATCTTCATGCAGGTAAAGGGTTTAATTAGGTGATTCCTTGAGGTCCCTTTCCAGTTGTAAAAATTTATGAGAATTTATTTATATTAGAGATTTAAATTTGTGATTTGATAATTTTCCATTTTATTTTTTGTTACAATTTTTAGCTAAGAAAAAAATTCTAGACAGTCTAGAAAATCTAATGGCTAACAAGATAAAGTAAAATTGGTGAAATTGGTAGTTTTTAAAACAATTATTAAAATATTATTTTATTATTAAATGACTAACATTTCATTTTATTATTAAAATAATCAATTAATTGAAATTATTAAGAGACCATAGTCAAATAAGGTAAAAATATTGCTAGTAAAGAAAGATACGATCTTTTCAAGTAGTTAATCTTGATTTTTGTATTACTATAATGATAAGCATCACCTATAGAAATGTGATGATGGCCAAACCCATTCTGCACTGGGCAGATATTAAGAACTGGGCAGCGAATTTTAAGAGGAATACTGACAAAATGAAGCAAGTCCACTACCGGGTAATAAGAATGATAGTGGACTTGAAATACTAACAGAGAAGGGAAAGATCAAAGGGGATGAGGACGTGGATACAGAGATAGAACCAGTAGTAGGGTAGGAAGAAGAGAAAGAGCAAAAAAACAAAAAAAAAAAAATAAAACCCAACATAAAACTGTCACATTAAATAGAAATTAAACTTATTCTGTTTATACTTACTTTACGTAGCTCTAGAGGGCAAAACTAGGGCTGAAAGAAACACAAGGAGGCAGACTTCAGTCAATGAAAGAGATGTTTGAAAAGAAAATGAACTCCCCGTAACTGAAGGTGTTCAAGAAGACTATGTAAAACTCATTTATCAAGGATATTATAGAATTTATGCATTCCCTAGGGATTGGATTAGACTTCGGAGGTCCATGCTGACTCTAAGATCATAGAACTGGCTATGAATTTTATGATTTAGCCAACTTCAAAAATAATTTCATTATCATCAAAAGATTTCTACCGGAGGGTGAAATTGGGGGGGGGGGGGAGCAATCGTACCCTATGAAAAAAACAAAAACCATAAAATACTCCTTAGCTTTCTGTAGTTCCCTTTTGCTTCTGTACTGAAGGAGAATAGTATAAATGAGAGAAAAGTAGACTAAGTGGAATAAGTGATGGCACTGGAGTCAGAAGACAGAGTTTAATTCTTTCCTATGGAATCTCTATGCCTACCCAGCCTTAGCCCATGTTTTATAGTCTACCAAACCATCTGGCAGGAAATAAGGGCCTGCTTGGACAGACATCTCACTTTCTATACTTCTGTCTCATGCCTTAATATGAAAGTAGTTACTGCTGAAAGGTAGTGAGATATTTATTTAACACTCATAAAAATAAGTCTAAAGAAGTGAATTCTCTAACAAATATTATCAACTAGAATGTTTTCTGCTTAAAGAACCAATATCTCCCCTCTATTCTCAATTTTGTTGGAAAAAGGAATAAGGGGAGGTGGAGAAGAAGAAAGAAAAGGAGAAAAAAGGGAATGAAACAAAGAAAAAAGCAGAAGGATGAAGACACAGAAACAGACAGAAGAAGAAATAAGAAGATTTAAAAAATCCTAGCAACGTTGCATGACTGGAAAATTGGTTATTATATCCTATTTATGGATACTCAGTTGCACATCAAACTTAAAGAAGATTAATAATTTAAAATAAGACTTGGAAGGTGACAGATGACCATAGCACCCCTGGAATTATGAATATGGAATTTCTGTTGTGCATCTCAGGACTTGTATGACATTTTAAAGAGAAAATGCACAGATATGAAAGACTAAGTAATCAATCAACTAACATTTATTAAGCAGTGGCAGATACTGTGCTAGGGATTAAAAAACAAGGGAAGGAGTCCTTCCCTGCAAGAAACTTACGGTCTGTAAGAGGAGATACCATGCACATGTCTTGTTGTTCAATTGTTTTTCAGTCATGTCCAGCTCTTCATGACCCTATTTGGGGTTTTCTTGGCAAAGATATGGGAATGGTTTGCCATTCATTTCCTTAATCTCATTTTGTAGATAAGGAAATTGAGGCAAACAGGGTTAAGTGACTTGTCCAGGGTCACACAGCTAATAAGTGTCTGATTCCAAATTTGTACCATCTAGCTGCCCCATTTGTGTGTATGTATGTAGGTATGCGTATACATATATATACACACATGTATGTGTGTTTGTGTGTATGTGTACACATATACATAGATGTATTTATATGTGTGTATACATGTATGTGTGTATACATATATATGCCTTCTAGAAGTGAATTAATTAGGTATGTGAATGAGAAATTGCAGGTTTGGTTCCAGACCACTGCAATAAAGCTAATACAGCAATAAAGAAAGTCACACAAATTCTGGAGGTTCTTAGTATATATATAAAAATTAAGCTTCCAATTATAATGTAGTTTATTAAGTATGTAATAGTATTATGTCTTTAAAAAACAATGTACATAGCTTAATTTAAAAATATTGCTGAAAATGCTAACCGTCATATGAGCCTTCAGGGAATCTTAATCTTTTTGCTGGTGGAGGGTCTTGCCTCTATGTTGGTGGCGGCTGACTGATAAGAATGGTGGTTGCTGAAGGTTGGGGTGGCTGTAATAATTTCTCTTTTTTTTTTTTTGGAGGGTGACAATTTCTTTAAAAAAGACAACAATGAAGCTTGCTGCATTGATTGACTCTTCACCAAAGATTTCTCTGTAGCATGCAATGCTGTTTGCTAGCATTTTGACCAAAATAAAGCTTCTTTCAAAACTGGGGTCAATACTCTCAAACTCTGTTACTGCTTTATCAACTAAGTTTACGTAACAGTTTTCAATATTGGTGTGTCTCAGGGAATAGGGGGGCCCAAGGCTGGGAGAGATGGAGGAGAGGGAGAGCAGGAAAGGGAGAGGGAGGGGGCAGGGGGAGAGAGAGGAGGGGGACAGTGGCGGGTCATTGGAGCAGTCAGAACACACAAGTTTATTAATTAATTTTGCCACCTTATACAGGTATGGCTCATGGCACCCCAAAACAATTATTATAGTAACATCAAAGATCACTGATCACAGACCACTGTAACAGATATAATCATAATGAAAAAGCTTGAAATATTGCGGTAATTTCCAAAATGTGACAGAGATACAATGTGAATACATGCTATTGGAAAAATGGAGCTGCTACAGGGTTTCTACAAACCTTCAATCTGTAAAGAACAAAATAAAACAAAAAACCCTCACAATATCTGTGAAGTACAATAAAGTAAAGTGCAACAAAATGAGGTATGCCTGTATGTATGTTTCTGCATGTGCATGCACACACATGTAGACTCACACACACACACACACACACACTTTTTTAAAAAGCAATTTCATAGACTCCAGAGGGACCCTGACATAGAAACTGACATTTAAGTTTATCTTTGAAGGAAGTTAGGAATTCTAAGGGATAAAGGCAACAGGGACATTACTCCAGGCATGGGAAAACATAGAGTTGAGGAACAATTGAGGAAGAACAAGAAGGTTGATTAAACGCAGGGTATTGTAAAGAGCAGCTAGGTGGTACAGTGGAGAGAGTGTCAGGTCTACAGTCAGAAAAGACATCTTTATGAGTTCAAATCTGCTCTCAGACCCTTAGTAGCTGTGCGACCCTGGGCAAGTCACTAAACCCTGTTTGCCTCAGTTTCCTCATCTGTAAAGTGAGCTGGAGAAGGAAATGGCAAACCACCCCAGTATTCTTTGCCAAGAAAACCCTAAATGCGGTCAGGAAGAGTCAGATATGATTGAAAAATGGCTGAACAATAAGAAGTTGTAAATAGGGAAATGGGCTAAAGATTAATGTATAATAAGTTTGGAAAGACATGTTGATTTAAGGTTGTAAATGACAAACATAGGAGTTTTTGTTTGCTGCTAAAGGCAATGGAGTCACTAGAGTTAACAACAAATAAAAATCTTATATGTATTTTTCTCAACTGCTTAGACTATAAACTACTCTATAAATTCAGTTTTCGGTTGTTTGCAATCTACAACCGAATGAAAAGAATTAAGATTTGATGGAGAAACTCTTACAAAATTTACTCTCTTCTGCAAAGTGATTCATTTAATATTAACAAAAGAAGAAGATGAAGCAATTATCTCATGGATTGCAATAATTGCCATGTGGAGCATCAACATACTCGGTGTAACATACTCTTCTCTGTGTTTGAAGACAAGGCTAGCAGCCCTCCATCAGCAGGTCGTTTTTCTAGGAGCGTTGAGCAGTTTGTGCCAGCCCAACTCATAGACTCTTATGACCAAGAGCACACATTTGTGAGACAGCTGTCTGGGCTTAACGATAGGGCTTCAGGCCTTCATGACCACAGACCCAAGGAAGCTAGCCAGCACAGAAGCTATAGCCTTAGTTAGTCTCATTAGCCTGGTTTTCTAACCAACTAATCTAAATGGATTGATTTCTTTCAATTAAAGTAAATATCTCAGAATTGAGCAGTTTTATATTCCATATATTCTTTATTTATCTATATCTCTATATTCTTCCTTTTTTCTTGGGAATACAAATGCAAATGATCATGTTAGTAGCAAAGTTATTTTTAATTTATTATTATTGGGGTAGAAGATAAGGAATCATGAATGCAAAAGACACATAATCTTGCCATTCCACTTAAATTTAAGCCCCCATGAAAACAAAAGCAAAAGCTCTGTTCTTGAGAATTGGAAAATTGTTTACAGCCAGGCTCGCAGAGCTGATGTGAGGATCGAATATCTAATATATTGTAATATAATATAATAATAACATATCAAAAAACATTTTGCAAACTTTAAAGCATTTTATAAATATTAGCTGCTTTTATCATTACCATCCTCATCACAGCTATAAGACTGCAGAAAAATGGCTGAATCTAATACTGTGGCACAACCGAGCTGTTAACTTTCTTCTTATCTTGTAGAGTCATGGCATGTCCAAGCTCCAAAAGATTTAAAGGGGCCTAGGATTATTGAATCATGGATTCAGAGCTAGGAGGAATGGATGGGTGCGTCAGAAACCATCCCGTCCAATCCATTCATTTTATAGACTAGAAAACTGAAGGCCCAAGAAGTTAAATGATTTGCCCAAGAATACAGAGGTATTAAGCAGCAGAAGGATTAAGATGGGATTAAAATCCTCATCCTATGAATCTAAATACAGTTCTCTGTCTACTTACTATACCATGGTTACCTAGTCTGAGGCCATCTCTTTAGAAATAATAGTAACATTCATTAGCACCTATTATGTGACAGGTTCAGCGCTAAGTGCTTTGAAAATACTACCTCAATTGATGCTCACAATAACCCTGGGAGGTATATGCTCTTCTTTCTATTTTACAGATGAGGAAACTGAGGTAAATAGAAGTTAAGTGATTTGTCCAGGGTCACACACTAGTAAGTGTTTTTGGCCAGATTTCAACTCAAGTCATTCTGACCCCAGGCCTGGCTCTCAAAGTCCACTGAACAACCTAGTTGTCCTTATGATGAGTTAAACAGGTCCAGAGACATGAAATAATGTGTCTGAAATCACAAAGCATTTCAATTGAAGAGCTAAGATTTCTGGTTCCAAGACAAATAATCTCTCCTTCAAAAAATAATATTCTATGGTAATTACTCACCTGCAAGAGCTTTGGGGTGTTTTGTAGCAGTACAAATCAGGGGAGAGAATCCAGTCAGCAGTTTCAGAGAACTGTCTAATCATTTGTCTCAAAGGAAATCTTTCTAACACTATAAAGTGAGATAAGTAGGTACGGAGTTACCCTTGAAAGAGGAGGTACGTTACCAAATGGAGCTGACCACAGCGGTCAACTAGCCAAAAGCATAAACTCACTTGGATACACAACAAACACTTCGGAATATTATTTCTCAGCCTTGAGGGGTGTGTGGCCACGATCGCCGGGTCTAGTAAATACTGTGGGTGGCATTTGGCAGAAAAGCTAAGTAATTGAGTGAGATACTGCAGAAAAGTCAAAAACTGAAATAAGGGCATTAGCAGCTGCTCGCTGGATTTCCTCCCAGGATATGAGCCTTAGAGTAGCATGTTTTAAACTGGATGCCTGTCCTATTTAAAATGACAATACTTAACTCCCACTTACTTCCTTTGAAATGAAAAAGTGAAATATCAAAGGTTACAATTTCAACATGAGAATCAGTATTTATATTTTGTTTTAAGGGTCAGACTATTGGTTTCTCCAAACACATCCTTTCCACCTTTGAGATTTTAATTCTTATTTCCAGGAATTCTTCACCAACAAATACAAACCATACTCAGTCTCAGGTGCTGGACAGCACATCCCCTAGATCTCTCAATAAAGCTAATTCTTTTTTTTTTTTTTTGCAGGGGGAAGGCAGGGTAATTGGGGTTAGTTAAGTGACTTGCCCAAGGTCACACAGCTGATACGTGTTAAGTGTCTGAGGCCAGATTTGAACTCGGGTCCTCTTGACTTCAGGGTTGGTGTTCCATTCACTGGGCCACCTAGCCACCCCTATAAAGCTGTTTCTTACAGGCATCCCAAAGTGCTAGTTATTTGTACTGCACTGAAGAATCCCTGAATAATCATCATTAATGATGACAAAATGCAGCTTCTTGCTCTTGAGGTCCCACATCATAGCATACAATACCAATCATTATGTATGGCATTGTGATTAAAAGGGGAGGTATCATTACCTGAAAAAGAATTATACCTCAAATTCAGAAAACTTACTATTTTCCTCCCCCCTCAAATGAGTTAAATTAAAACAAACTGATTTGCTTCACAAAAAATAAAATATTTTATATATAATATTTATAATAATCTATCTTTGTAAAAAGAAAATGTCACATATTATTTATGGTATTTCCACCAAATGCATTTAGAATATGATTTCATTTAGATATTTATTTTATTTTTAATAAATTATTATCTTTCAAAACTAGCTGAATTCTGCAGTTTGCCACCTTATTGTTATCATAACCACGACACTCTAGAATCTCATTTTGATTGTACTAATACATCGCAAAATCATCTGAACATTTTCCTAAAGTGTTTAGAAAGGAAGGAAGTAACATCTAAATGCTGGTTTAGAAAAAACATGATTATCACCTATTCTGGAATTGAAACAGTGGAAAGTGCTAATGTTTTCTCTCAATCCTTTCTGCAAAGATAAGCCGCTTATACAGTTTTTTCACCTTAGATGAGGTTTTAAGCAAAGTAAATGAAGGGTAAGGAGGCAAATTATTTTTTTTTAACTTTTCCTGTCAAATAAACTACATATAAGTTTGTTTTATTGATTCTCTTGCCATAATAATTAACATAATAATATTGTAGTATATAACTGCTTTATAATGTTATATTAATTATTATAATATATGATAGCGACATAATAAAATATGTTATAATAATATGATACATCAAATACATAATTTGTTTTTATCAAATACTGATTTCCCCTACGTTGCCCAGGTTTATTTACAGGCTTAACCTCACCCTAACTGGCATGGAGTTTTGCTGTTTCCAACCTAGATGGACTCAACTCTCCTTAGGCAACCTAGTGGCCTCCAGGTGCCAGGGGCTCACCATATTGGTGCCATACAGTGTAGACACCCAATCAGCATAACCCACTACAGTTAAGAACTTCAGAACCCAAGAGTTCCACTAGCCTCAATTTCCCCACCATCTAGGATGATAGGCATACTCTATCAGGGATGGTTAAACACCTTTTTTAAGAAATTGATTTACTGTATGAAATAATCTGCACCTACATGGTTAAACAGTCACTTAATAAAATAATCTGCCCAAGCGGATGTTCTAAGGATGCCATCTTACACAACACCCACAGTTATTTTTAGATGACAGGCTTTTTTAAAGCCATAATTAAATTTGATACCCAACAATGTAGGGACAAGTTTGAGCTGAAGGAATAATACCAGTACAGCAGCTCATGGTCAGCTGAACATTTTCCAGAAGTATTCAGAACAGAAGGAAGTAAGATCCAAACTCTAATTGAGAAAAAAAATTATGAAAATCACATATTCTGAAAATTAGACTACAGAAAAGTCATAAGATTTCTCTCTAAATCCTTTTCTGCAAAGATAAACCACTTACACATTTGTTTTTCTTAGATAAGGTTTTAAGTAGGGTAAATGGGAGTGGGGGAGGAGACAAATTATTTTTTAAAAAAAAGATGTTTACTGTCAGATAAACTACACATAAGTGAGTTTTATTGTTCCTCTTGCCATCTTAGAATCTAAGAAACCATTTATAGATTCACAAACCTTTGGGGCTGGGAGGCATCTTAGAGATCACCTATGCTAATCGAGTCATTTGTACAAATTAGTAAACTGAGGTCTAGCAAGCCGAAATGGCTTAATCACGACCACACAGTTCCGCATGTTTGTCAGATATATGGCATGATATGCAATCTAACCCATAAAGAAGGGCTGCTTGAGAAAGGTCCTTTTGGATTTGCTGTCAATCTCCACAGGATCCAACGGCCAGTTTCAAAATCCTTCTACATTTCATACAGAATTTCAAAGCAAACTGAGTCCTACCTGAGTTGTGCAGGGGGAAAAAGGGGCTCCAACCACAGCTTTGTTCTACATGAGTTGCCTCTAGTTCTTTTCCCTCAACAAAGCCACTGGTCTCGACCAGTAATTCCACAAACGGATGATATATTAAAAGCAAGAGAGAGGAGCCCCAAATAGGGTGACCCATCTCAGGTCCAGGGCTGAGTCAGCTGCCATCATTTCAGAGACAAAGAATCAAATCCCTAATGTCTAACACACAGACCTGAAAGGCACGTCAGGTTTCGACCCAAAGGCACTTCTGTGTATTGGAAACTACCATAATGTTTCAGCTCCTCAGTCACAAGGATCACAGACAAGGACTGGAATTTCACTCAACATTTGCCCCCTGACAACTAGTCGGGTTATTTTAGGCACTGACCTAAGTTCCTGGAGAATTTGAGCTGAACCACCAGCATGGCAAAGGAGGGGTCTAAATGTGACAGTCTCTTAGTAACACTGTAAAATTCAGGGGAGCAGCTTTCAATCTGTACTGAACTTCCTTAAATGCCAGGGGAAGTGGTTCCATCTCCACTTTAGCAGGGGAGAAATACTGAGATTGTTCATGGTATCTTTCAACAGTTAGAGCCAGAGGATAGGGTATCACTACTGTCATGACTCAGTGCCTAATAAGACATTAACAAAAGGTGTGAAAGCTTTCCTACAAGCAAGCTTCTTTAATGGGCTCCACAGTGAGGATTGTTAATGGGCTGGGAAGATCTTAAATCCCATTAACATTTAAACACAGTGCACACAGTGTCCCAAAAGTCTTAGGGCAGGAATACTTTTAAGTTACCTTGTACTAAAACCAATCAATGCTTTTCCCCAACTTTTTTCTATTTGGTATCATTTCTGTTTCCTCTGTAAACACCTATATAATGTTATGGTTCCAGCACGGTGGTTCTACTATCCTAAATGGAGAAACGTTTGTTGTAGTAAGAATGATAAGTAAATCTGTGATTTCAGTGGTATAAGGAACTTTCCCAGGAAGCAATTCCCTCCACTGTGCAGGTCAGTACCTACTCTGTAATTTAAAGTCTTCAGGATTTACCTAGAGCACTGAGAAGCTTGAATGACTTGCCCAGAATTATGTTACCAGTATACTGTTCAGAGGGAGCACTTGAACCCGAGCTTTCCTTTATCCAAGTGGTTGTTGTTCAGTTGTTTCAGTCGTGTCTGATTCCTCGTGACCCCATTTGGGGTTTTCTTGGCAAAGATACAGGAGAGGTTTGACATTTCCTTCTTCAGCTCATTTCACAGATGAGAAAACTGAGGTGGGTTAAGTGACTTGACCAGGGTCACACAGCTACTAAGTGTCTGAGGCCAGATGGGAACTGTGAATAACTGAAGGTAGAGCAATATGGAGGGCCTACACAAAAAGAGTAGGTGGTCTAACAATCAGTTCCCGTGCTTGGGTACTGTGGAGAGCTGAGGTAGACACCAATACTGTAGAATTAGCAGAGACAAAACCACAGGTATCATTGATGAGTATCAAATTTTTTTCATAAAAGGTCTCTTTGTTTTCTTCAACCTGTAAATGTTTCTCCATTCTCTGAATTTTGTGAACATAGTGCTTGGAAGGAGAACTGATCATAACATATTGTGTTGTTCAAATGTGAAGTTCCCAGATTTTCCAGGTGATGGCAATGAGCCAGATGTGTGAGAAATCCCTCATAGAAGGGGTGTCAAAAGAGAATAGCAGATGCATGGGAAAAATAAATAGAATGGATTAGATAATTTCTAGAGTGCCTTCCAGGTCTTAAACTCTATGATTCTAAGATTTATCCTACAGTTAAAATAAATGCACACATCTTATTAATGGGGAAAGTATTTATCACAGATAATAATCATAGGGCAAAGTGATAACACAATTTCTAATTCTTTGAAATTCCATCCAAGGGCAGAAAAAGAGAATATTTCGTATTAGGAATGATGAAAATTCCTTATGATATTCTATCTCCCGCAAGCCTTCTTTTCCTCAGAGATAACTGCCAGTTTGCTCTTTATCTAGGACTCAGTAGCAAATCCTGTGGCAAATTTTAAGAAAGATATCAAAACGAGGCTCTGTGGGCAGCACTTCCACGGCAGAATAAAGAAGCATGCACTTCAGAGCATCCTATTTTTAATTCTCATTTAAGTAGCTGCCGTGCAAGGGGGAAAAAGAATTGTGAAGTTTAAGCAAAATTATTTAACAAAACCCAAGTATAAGTTCCAGCTCTAGTTTGGAATGTAAATGCTTATTTGAGATTTTGCATGTTACTGGGGGAGTTTGTTGTCAGGAAATTGGGAGTTCAAATTATTTTCCCATTGCTTCTGCAAGTGCATCACATAGCTAGAAAGTTAACATACGGATAAGCATTCTTCACTCTACAGAACAGATATATGTCAGCAAAGTTAGCTACAACATTTTTTTTCAGTTAGGTTAGCCAATTTCCCCAAAAAATATTTTCTTGTAAATGAAGATGTTTCAATGGGGAAAAAAATTCTCCAAAATTTTGGTTGAGGAAGGGGTTAAGACAGTGGTTGGGACAATGACTACAGGATATTTTAGTACTAAAGGTACTTTTGACGTAAAACAACTAGGTCCTGATTAGTTTGGATAATTAGTTTCACCTAAAGAACCAAGTTTGCATTGTCTATTTCCATTGGGTAAGAACCAGTTATCATATCTTACATAATTGTAACTCTGAAGAGTGTGAATTTGAATACATATGGTCATTTCAGGAGAGTCATCATTTTCACTAACCAGGGCAGTCAGGTCATTTGATTTCAGGTAAATTCACCTAAATCTAGCTTTAAATTCTCATTTAAATTTCTAACTTGGAAGTCTAAATTTTATTGTCACCTTTTAATTCTCCAAAAAAAGTTTATTCTTTTAATTTTCCATAATTCAGATAACAGTGATGATAAATTTTTATATTTCATTGTGAACAGGAATCACAATATATTTTAAAACAATGATTTAGAATCACAAAATATCAGAAGCAGAAGTCACCTAAAGATAAGACAACCCCTTCATTTCACAGAGAAGAAAACTGATACACAAAGAAAGAAATGGTTTGAGCATCTCCCACATTCCCAACATGTCACTCTGTTGCTTAAAAACCTCAAGTAACTCCACAGTTTCTATAGAATAAAAACCCTATTTGCTAGCCTGTCCTTTGGGACCCTTCATAAGCTGGGATCAAACTTTCATATATCATACCCTTCACATATGCCACTTGGCATGGTCATCTAGTCATTGGACTATTTGCTATTTTCCAAGCCTTCCCCTGACATTTCCTCTCTTTGTACCTTCCCTCACACCACTCTATATGCCTAGAAAACACAATTTCATTTCCATCTCCAAAATCTTTCCAATCTCCCAAAACCAAAACCAGGTACCACCCTTTCCAAGTAGCCCTCACTGATCTGACATCCATTTGCTTCCTCCTGGGAACACTCAGAGAGATGTGTATGCTTTTCCTGTGCTTTCACTTTAATATGCTGAAAGATCTGAGACCTTACTCAAGTGAACGCTCTCTCCAAAGATGCAGATTGCAACGTATCTACAGGCTTATCATCTAATTCTTAGCAATCCTTGCAAAAGTTCTTAGAGTATAGGTCATATTCATTAGACAATTAACTCCTTAAATTAACCACATCCTATTCACCTCTGTATCCTTCTCAGGGCCTAACCCAGGGCCAGAACATAGTAGATCATAAACAAATGCAACAACTATTACCCTACATACAAGCAGTTGGTGTTAACAGGTCCTTTAAATGCAATGTACAGAGAATCATTTTTTTTCCTACTTGGAAAATTAAAAGTATGACTAGTAAATATTCCCATAAACTTTTGCAGCTTTTGGCTTATAAATAGGTTTTTAAGTTTAAAAGCTGCTGATCGGGGGGCGGAGCCAAGATGGCGGCATAGAAGCAGCAAAGCACCACAGCTCCCACCACACAACCACCCTAAAAACTCATAAAATGGGATTCTAAACAGATTTTCGAGCTCCAAAACTCTCCAAAATACAGAAAACACATCTGTTGCTGCAGGCAGCTCAGCAGGTGGGGCTCTTCACAGCAGTCTGGGAGCCGTGGAAGGCCCAGCCTGAAACCTGGCCTGGCCAGGGCTCAGGGCATCGGGCGGAGCCGAGTCTATAGGACAGCAGATCTGCTGCACTGGAGGCACAGTTACCACATTTATCAGGCCAGAAGAAAAAAAGGCTAAGAAAAAGGTCAGTGGATTTTGCTAACTCGGGAGTAGAAGAGCCAGTCCGACCAAACTGCTCCCAGGGCAAGGAAGCAGTGGGAGGCGGCTGTGGCAGCAGGAACAGCTGAGAGCAGCAGCGGCCTCCACTGAGCTGCTTCAGAGCCCTCAGCCTGCAGATAGCAGGGGGGCTGACGCGAT
>CM053598.1:160349187-160382221 GCA_028646575.1 Pseudocheirus occidentalis | reverse complement strand
ATATATATATATATATATATATATATATATATATATATTATTGTTAACTACATGCAACTGGGGTGCATTTTCATATCTTTTTATTATTATTAACTACATGTAACAACATGCAGATATCTGTATATTAAGATATACAGGCACTGGGGTAGGGAGATCCATCTTGCCCTACTAGAAAGTCAGAAGGGCAGTAAGGGAGGACATAGGACAGAGCAGATTGGGGGAGGGGTTATACAATGGGATAGGGCAGTTTTGGGGTGGTGGGTGGGACAAAAGTTGGGAGAAAATTTTTACTCAAAATCTTGTGGAAATGAATGATGTAAGCAAGAAAATAAATAGATAAATGTTAAGAAATAAAATAAAATAAACTTTAAAAAATGAAATGAAAAAATTTTAAATGGCTTCCTTCAATAAACATTTTGTAATGAAAAACAAAAAATAAAAAAATAAAAACATATCTAAAAAAGGGGGGGAGAGACAAATTATTCTTCTCATAAGTAGAGGAGGGTTGAATGGTAAAAGTTCTTGGAATATATCTAATTTCCATTAGACAATAGTAATTCCAAAGATGAGAGGGACAAAGCACAACAAAAATGCCATTGACTAACACTTCTAGGACATTAAGAACTAAGATCCTGTGGTAATCAAGATCTAGAAATAAAGTAGTTGCCCATCTTTGAGGGAATGACTAACCAAACTATGGAACATTAATGGAATGAATATTACTATTCTATAAGATAAGACAAATATGATGCATACAGAGAAGTATGGAAAGACTTACATGAACCGATGTAAAGCAATCAGAACCCAGAAAATAAGACTAGGACAATATTAAGAGAAAAAACCACCACAAAACAATCATAACATAATGCTGAAAAGATATTTTTTTTAAAAACCCAAATTTGTTCTCACAGAAGAGATATAGTAAGAAATATCCCCTGCACATTCATGTTTAGAGGTTAGATCCATGAGTACAGAACACTGAATATTCAATGTGTTGATTATTTTTACTGGTTTTTTTTCACTTCTGTTTTTTTTTTTTTTGCTTTTTGCTTTTTGGAGGGCAGTTGGGGTTAAGTGACTTGCCCAAGGTCACATGGCTAGTTTTTGTGTTAAGTGTCTGAGGTCGGATTTGAACTCAGGTCCTCCTGACTCCAGGGCCGGTGCTCTATTCACTGAGCCACCTAGCCGCCCCTCTCTTCTGTTTTTTCAATTTAAAAAGTTCACTATTATCAGGGATAAATTTCTAGAAATGTCTACATACCTATATATCTACATATGTAGCTGCCTATGCAACTCCATAGATTAATATCTATGGAAAAAAATATTTTCAGTACCTTACTGGACACAGTTGAATCTATCACACTGACCCCACCAAACCTGCTACAGAGCTTACATTCAAAGCATCAAATCTACTTTCAGAATATGAATGTAAAAACTGCAATGTTTATAAACTCTCAATTATAAAGAATAGTCCCTTTAAGATTAGCTCGTGCAAAATAAGTCAGGTTAGTCTTAGGTTCAGGGGTACACAACAGTCCATGGTTCACTTGTACTTTGGATTAAGCTAGAAACTAGGGGAATCTAGAATTTACAAAGAAACACAGAATCGCAAAGATGAAAAGGATGTAAAATTATCTAATTCATTTCTAAAATAAGGAAATAACTACCTACTATGACAACTCCAACATATGGTCATCTAGCTTCTTCCTGTACACCTCCTGTGGAATTGGTTACCTCATAAAAACTCACTACTCATGAGGTAACAAATTCCATTTTTAGACAACTCTAATCATTTAGGGACATTTCTTTTATGGAGTCAAAATCTGTCTCCTGTAATTCCTACTCATGGGTCTCAGTTCTCCTCTCTCTAGAGTTACTGAACACATTTAATCCTTCTTCCATGTAATCACCTTGCAAATATTTGAAGATAATTGTTACATCCTCTCCTTTAAGTCTTTTTTCCCTTTTCATTCCAGTTTTCTTCACTCAACCCTCCTATGACTTGAGGGCTCCATGAGGGCAGAAACCATGTTTTAATTATTTTGGTATCACTTCACAATGCTTTATACAAAGAAAGCCCAGTCAGAAATCGTTGCTGAATGAATGAATGACTTTAGGTCCCCTCACCATACTGGTGAGACTAATTTGTATGCATTGGAGTTTCCCAGTGTGCCTCCAGATGAGATTAAGTAGGGTAGGGTATATGCAAAAAAAATGCAGGTAATTGGGTGCAGAGCGATTTTGTTTTACTATCTAAGAACTACTTAACGATAGGGTAGATCATTTTTAGATGCTTTACTCTGGTTTGTTTGCTCCCTAATTTTCCAGCATATATAGATAGATAGATGGAGAGACAGATATACATATAAATAAATACAAAAAACATAACACATATAAATACAAATAAATAAATACATGTGCATGTATATATATGTATGTATGTGTGCATATATAGGTACCATGTACAGACGTTATAGTATATGCTATTTTCTATATTATATTGTATAACCATAGACATATAAATCCATATATCTATACAAATAAAAAATATGCATTTTGACATAAATCTTTTTGTTTAAATAATGATGCTTTTATTCACTTATTGCAGAAAGAATTTTGAATTAAACAAGAATGAAGGATTATGTCCTAGGAGCATACATGTTTGGTAAGTCTGTTTCCGGACTTTTATAATGATATGTGGAATGGCATTCTATAATTATTTCAGTCAATCAACAAGCATTTATTAAATGTTTACTATGTGTCAGGAACTATGTTAGGGAAATAAAGCTGAAAATATGACCCCTGATCTCAAATAACTCACTTTCAGATGGGAACTTGCAATCTAATGTTTCCAGTCTATTTATTGTGCAGTAAAGAAAAGGCGTTTGGATTGGTTGGGTTGGAGCAAGGAGGATGAAATACTGAATGTCTGAGAAGAGGTGGGTTTTGGGGGGTGGGGGGCGAGTTGGAGGGAGGTCAAGGGGGTGGGACTAGCCCATGAGTACAGGGCTCTGCTGCCGCTTCTATATCTGTTGTGTTCATTCTTCCTTGCTTTTAGTTGAAGGCGCATTAGAAATGACTACAATTTTGCAAGCTTCAATAGGCTAGTAGGACAAAGCTACCAGAGATCCAGGAACAATAGTTCCTGGATCAAGTTTCAAGTAGTCAAGGTCTCCAGGCAACTGAGTCAGGTGACTCTGAGACCAGCAGCAAGGGGAGCTTGACTCTCCAGTACCCATTATATTTGGAAGTGAACTTGGTGGATTGAATTTTTATTGCTGTTCAGTCATGTCTGACTCTTTGTGTGACCGCATTGGGGGTTTAATTGGTAGAGATACTAAAGAGGTCTGACATTTCCTTCTCCAGCTCATTTTACAGATGAGGAAACTGAGGTAAACAGGGTTAAGTGACTTGTCGAGGGTCACAAAGTTAGTAAATTGTCTGAGGATATATTTGAACTCAGGAAGAGGCATCTTCCTGTCTAGTTCCAGCCTCTATGCAGTATGGCTCCACCTGGATGCCTCAAAGGCAGCAGAGTGAATCCTTTGTAACAACTACTTTAAGTTTGAACCCACTTTCTCCAAGAACTGAAGAGATATCAGCAAGAATGTGTCCCAGGTAATGGGAACATTTTTTAGTTGGGCTTTTATAATATCTTTTCAGCAGACAGCTTTTTGTAAGAGCTAACAGACATTAATTGGTTAAATTGATATTGGAGCACTAGTAAATCACTGAGTCAATCAGTTATATAAGGGAGAAACTAACTGTAACTGGTGACTGACATCCGGAAAAACACACCAGAATGGGTGCTCAAGCCAGGAGGTTATAGAAAATCCTATTACCATTTAGGTTTACTACTAGAAACCTAAGGGAATGTAACCTGCTCTCTCGGGCCCAACTAAACAGTGCCAGAAGGAATTGGGATAAGGACCACCATTTGCCCCTCCCATCCCCACCTCCAGCTCCCCAAGAGATTATATAGACTACATGAAATAAGGTTGAAGAGACAGGTCTAGAGATAAAAATATCTTTTGGCTATTTACAAAATTTCCAATCTATCTCTTTTTTAAATCAATGGTAACACAGAACCCAGGCAGAAAAACTATCATCTTTTAGTAACTGGGAATTATAGGATCATAGGACTTAGAACTGGAAAGAATCTCAGAGATCCCTCACTCTTGGTGAGGAAACTGAGAAAAAGAAAGAATTGGATGATTTGCCCAAGGACACAGTAGCGGATAATAGCAGACCTTGAATTTGAAACCAGATCCTTTGACTTCAAATCCATTCCTTGCTGAACTCAACCATATGATCTTCTTAAAGTAGAGAGGAAAAGTTTAAGATTGTCAATGTGAAAAGATCTAGCAAGCCAAGCCTTCCTTCTCTCCCTTTCTCTCTCCATTTTATTCTTTCTTTTCTTCTCTCCCTCTCTTGTTTCCTTTCTTCCCCTCCCCTTCTTTCTTTTCTTCCTTAACACCAATATTTAAGCACCACCAACTATGTGGAATATAGATTCTCCTTCAGTGATTCCATCAATCTTTGAAATAATAATAGTTTTATGCATGAGTAATGATTCTTGAATTTTACTTCAAAACATGCAAAAGTACAGGGAGAGAGACGCCAGGAGGGCAAGGGCAGGGCCAGAGAGCAATGAATGCTAAGTGTTGAGAGAGCAGTTCCTTTAACCTGAGCCCTGCAATTTAGAAGGCCAGTGTTGGGCAGAGGTCACCACAAGGAACAGAGTAAGGAGTGCTGTCATGGTGACTTTGAGGATGGCAGCATGCATTGGTTACAAAGTGGCCTCAGTCACTCAAACCCCAAAGAGGAGGGAGACCTTTGTTCACTACTATCCTGACTTGGATTTCAATAAATTTCCTTAAGCTAAAAGGCTCTTTCTGCCCCTGTGCCCTCTGGGACCTCAAAAACTCAATGTGTTTGCCATAAAATATTAAATCCAGAGAAATCAAGACAGTGTGCTTAATGTGAAATAAAGTTCATATACTCCTGTTTAAACACAGATTAGAATCTCTGTCAGAACAATACCAGTGAAAAGTTGACATTCTAATTAATACAATTTACATCACAAAGCATTGAATATCTTTATCTTGCTATTACAAAAGGTACACCCCCTTTTATAAATAGGGGGGTAGAATTGAACCTCTATTTGATTAAGGAATTGACAGTACAGGCAATAATTTAAAACCAAGTACAGGAAAAAGTATAGGGTCACTGGTATTTTTAAATACCCTGCACTCAAGTCTTTGAAAAGAAATGCCACTCCTTATAGAAACTACCACCCAAAAGACTATTTGTCATAGAGTAGCATGATTTTGAATTTGAGACAAATCTCGTGACATCAAACACAATGTGAGAAATATAGGCTCTTTTTTGCAAATTCCAAAGCCTAACCCTGGCACCTTGCTCATCCCTCATTCATTTAGAATGCCTACAGAAATGAGACCCAGTCCAAATTCTGAGTATGTGAAGGGGGGCAGGGAACCTGCCCCATAGTTGGGTAGCCAACTATGGATTCATGTTCACAGCCTTTGTCAATTTTATGCTTTCAGTGAAGGGAATAAAGATGAGAGCCTTAAAGCTTGAATTTTCATTTCCTACGACAATGTGGTTTGTCTTCATGCTTTATCACAGCTCCAGGACTTGGTTTCCACCCCTTCGTAATTGATATCGGCCATTTGAAGCATTCAGTAAAAACCTCATGAGGTTCATCAAATGTCCCTCAGTCTATAATTCTTGCTTCTAACATATTCAGCAGCATATTCATCCAAGTGTTTTCTACTTCTCCTCAATGGTTTTGCTTTTTGCATAGGGACAGGGACAAGTATAATGACAGTTGTATTAATTATATGCTAAAAAAAACCTATATAGCTGCAAAAATGATTGAGATCATCATTTTAAATATTTTATTAAAATAACTCAGTGTAAAACAGATAAAGCAGGCCCTCTTGATAATGAGAGGTTCATTAATTTTAAAAGGATTCTAGAAGGCTTAGTTGGAATGGACACTGGAATTACCTTTAAAAAAAATTCTCCCAAAAAAGAAAAAAGGAGAAAAACCTTTTATTCTAGCTTTATGTAGCAAAGTTCCAATATCATTTTTGACTGATTTTTTTGGTATTACAAGGCTCTTTGCCTTTATAGTTCTATCTCTGGAAAAGAAGCTTTGACATCAGAGCTAGAAATAGGAAACATTTTATTTTCTTGGTAGTACCAGAAATAACTGGCAAAATTTCAGTTTCTGTGGTTTAAGTTTACACCATTAGAGCTTGTTTTTATTAACATAAAGCCATATCTTGCGGTTCTCACCCCCACTTCCTCTACTCATCACTCCTTGGGAAAAAAAGAAAAACAAGCCATACATGAAAGTATTTCAGTTACTGATAATAATTGTAGCATAATCTTATCCTACCAAGTGTGTCTCCAGGTAGAGTTTAAGGCCATCTGTCTCTGCTTTAGGTGGAGTCCAGTTTTCTGTTGTTTCCATGGCTTCATTTAGCCACTGAATGAATTCATCAAGCTTGCTTACAAATGCCTAGTCAGATAAGGGGGAAAAAGAAGGACAAGAAAAGCAAAGTGGTTAGTAAAAAGTCAATTTTGAAGAAAAATTCTTGAGAACAAAGAATGTGGAAATAAGGTACTTCAGTCCTGGTTTCCTCTTTGCTACAGCACAAAATTCCCATCCTTCCCACACCCAAAATTCATTAAAATGGACAGAAGCTACCAATGACCAATTTGCATTTATTCCCACAAATACTGTCTAGGGGATTTAAGTTGTATTGGTTTATTAGTTGAGTTTTTCCTGATAGTAACACTTAGAGATTTAGAGATAAAAAACATTTAGAAATAACATAGTCTTCTACTCCTCTCAACAATAACTTCACATCAGATCTTGCAGGAACTTAAACTTAGGAACAAGATCTAGCCTCAGGGAATATGCATTCTTTTCAGACTTAAATGACATGAAAGATTGAGAGGTTGGATAACCTTAAACAGAGTCAGAAATTTTGTCAAAAATCAGGGAGCTGTTTAAATAATCCTTTGAGAAGTCCTCCTGACAGTCCAATATCTGAGGCTAGGTGCTGGTGTTTGGAAGGAAGGACAAGGCTAGAAGAGGAAAGAGACCAAGAAGTTAATGTGAAGATCTAACTCTCCAGAGGTGTCCCGGTCATAAAGAAATGTTCTTGGCTGGAAAGCACAAATCACAATAATCCTACTATTTTTCAAATAGTGGCTATAAAAATTTATTGGAACCATTCAAAAGAACACATCTGCAGAAACTGAAAATAATTTGAAAAACTGAAAGCCCAACATGAACCTGACTGAAAGATGGATGACAAGATCTCAACTTTCCATATGAAGGTAAACAGCACCACCTGGAGGCCTAAAAGCATACAGGCAGGCTTATGCATTTGGATATATGGTTTCAAAAGACTATTTTCCCAATTTAATATACACTATTTTTCAAGTGTGATCCTAAGAATTGATCACACACACACAAGCAGGAGCATCTTTAATTGCAGAAGCCTTTGTTTGAGACTACATGTGAATCAGAAAGTTTAGATGAAAAGTCATTTCCTTGCCATGTTTTATATGGCTGTGCTGTTATCTCTATTTGCTTTGTCTCAAATGAATGAACAATACCTGTTTCCATTTGGTTTACAGCTACAAAACTGTCCAGGAAAGTCACAATTATCTTAGAAGCAATTTAACCTGAAATGGAAATCTATGCAAATCCAAGGGAGCTGATTAAGTCACTACTGCCTAGTTAGCCTAAAGCAGGAATTCTTAAACTTTGTTGTGTCATGGACCCCTTGGGCAGTCTTCTGAAGTCTAGTATGATTCCTTTTCAGAGTATTTTTTTAAACAAAAGCTAAATTTTAAAATCTAGTAAATGCTGAATTTCAATTAGCAGTTAGTGAAAATAAATAAACCATATCTTCCCTCAGCCAGCTTCACCAATCCCCTGAAATTTTTCCATAGACTCTCTGAGGCCTGTGGACTCCAACTTAAGAACCCCCATTTTATAGTGTTCCAAGTCCCAGTTTTGCACATCATGGAAAGTAAAAGAAAGATTGCATTTATTCACTCACCTCCTCTTTTTAGTTCTTTTAGGACTAAAGTTCTTGATATAGGAGTTTGAGAACTTTTAAAATTATATATTTTATAACTCTGTTTGAATATACTTTAGATTAATGTGCTAATTCTGGATATTTTAATTTATACATTTTAAAATATCATTCTGAGGAGTACCTAGGTTTCACTAGGTCAGTGGTTCTCAACCTGTGGGTTATGTTCAATTTGTAACAATGAAAATACATCCTGCATGTCAAATACTTACATTATGATTCACAACAGTAGCAAAATTACAGTTATGAAGTAGCAACAAAAATAATATTATGGTTGGGGGTCACCATAACATGAGGAACTGTATTAAAGGGTCACGGCATTAGGAAGGTTGAGAACCACTGCACTATACTGTCAAAGTGGCTTCTCTCTCTCTCTCTTTCTCTCTCTCTCACGCACGCATGCGCACACGCACACACCACACATTAAAAGCCCCTACTCACGGTAAAGTTTTCATATATTGAGTAAAAAAATATTCACAGTTCACATTCACTTGTTTCCCATCTTTCCTAAAACATGCATTTAGTCCAGTCATATTTTCTGTATTTGCAACCTAACTACTCTTTTTTCCCCTTAAATTTCCTCCCATTGTTAGTAGGTCTAAACATATACAAGTCCATGTAGAAGTAACAATTATGGTCCTCTTTTTCTTTATTATTACCTGTATTTCCATAATCATTTGAGTTACTGTCCCCTGTCCCCACCAAAGTCATATATATTCCAAGCTCACAGATGCATAAAACTGAATTCAATTATTTAAGTATGGCTACCACCTGTTCCTCCTACCAGTCCTACTAACAGTCAGGAATTTTGCGAGCTCATAGCAGATTTTATATCCATCATTGCAGACATACACTTGGCCAAAAACCCACATCACAATAAGATTTAAAAAGAAAGAATCAAAGTCCATTCCTGTATTATGGCTTAAGTACAAAGTCTCATTACCCTTAAAAACCAATGGAGAACACTTGTCCGTCACCAGGGTGTGAGGGTTTTGAAGGGTAAAAGTTTAAGAGTAGTAATTTGCCAAATTTCTTCTCTCAAAGTTCAAGTAAAACTGAAATCTATTGAACTTTAGACTTCGGCAGATATATATATATATATATATACACACACACACACACACACACACACACACACACACACACACACACACACGCACACACACAAAATAACTGATAAGGAAGAAGAGAATTTGGTCAAGCATCAAATTATTTTGAAAGTAAGGAGTTGAATTTAGGAAAACAGATGATTAATAGTAGCTTCTAGTAAAGCTCCTTGAGGGCAGAATCTATGTGTATACATACAAGACAGAGGTTGCTAAAATTTGTGTTGGGGTTAAGTCTTTTCTGTTGTGTCTGGCTCTTTATAACCCAATTTGGGATTTTCTTAGCAATGAGACTAGACTGGTTTCCCATTTCCTTCTCCAGCTCATTTTACAGGATGAGGAAACTGAGACAAACAGGGTTAAGTGACTTGCCCAGGACCACAGAGCCAGGAAGTATCTGAGGCCAGATTTGAAGATGAGTCTTCCTGATTCCAAGCTCAGGGTTCTATCCACTGTGCTACTTCACTGAAAAATATGTGCTACTCATGAAATAACCTCTCAACAAAATGCAATATTTATCTTTCCAAAACCAGTTTGTAATTGAAGATATATATTATCAGTCTTCAGTCAACATATCTCATAAGGCAATATATGAAAAGCTTATTGTCATTTATAATTGGATGATGATCATGAAATTAGCTCGACCTATAAGATTTAGATTGTCACATTCTATAGCAATAGAATTGCCATAGACTATAATATGAATATTTAGATTGTCACATTTTATGGCAATCTCTCTTAAAGTAATCGCAATATATCATAGACAGAAAAATAAATTAGGGGGTGGGGTGGGGTGAGTACAACCCCCTTTAGTTTTGTAGTGAGTACAGCCCCTTTAGTTTTCTCCTTGGTACTGCAACTAAAATGTAAGGCTTTTCCACAAAATTGTATTTGTTGTACCTTTTTCCTACTTTTATTGGGAGGAGTGGGGGGCATTGTTCAAAGAAGACCATTTGATCATTCACAAGAGGAACCTGAGAAATCAAGTATATTATTTCCCTCAAATCTCAATAATGAAATCATTTACAATCAATCTGAACAAAGTAGATAATTTAAATGATACAGTCCCTCTTTAGTGAAAACGTGAATGCCTCTCTTTCTTCCTGTGTCTTAGAATAAATGGAGGGTCAAGTGCTACCCATCCAATGGTACATTTTGTTAGCATAGTCTGCATTCTCTTGTCATTCCTACAGCCCCCCCCCCCAATCTGGTCATTTCTGGTATCATTCTAATTGTACTACTGCGGTTCATTTTTCTAACAGGGAAAAAGAAAAGAAAGGACCCGAAAATGGGAATGTAGGGAAAAGGAGTTTAAATAAGCATTTATATGGTGCCGACTGTATGGTAGGCATTGTGATAAAAGTTTCACAAATATTATCTAATTTGACACATGAACACAGAGATAGGTATATACACATATCTTTATCTCTGTATACACAAAGATAAACCAGTGTGATTTTTACGTAATTCTCACTGAGCATGTGGCCCTTCAGATTTAGACGTATAGTCCAGTATAAGAGGTATGTTTAAAAATGTATATTGTAAATATGTGTGTATTTATACATGTGTGTGTGTGTGATTTTTATGGATGGTGGCAAGAATGACTTTCTCCATTAATTATATAACAAATCCTCTCCAATTAAACACTTTGCTTTTAAAAATAAATGATCTAGCTCAGGCAGTTCATTTTATAGAAGAAGTGGATATGTCTATATGTGGCCTATGACACAAGCCTCAGAAAGGCCTATGTCACATTCTCAGAAGTTGAAGTAAATAGTTGTCTACAAGAATTTCTGCTGACATATATACATAAATATATATTCACAAACATATATATACACATAAATATATATACATTTATATGTATATAAATATATTTTTGTTCATGTTCAGTTGTTTTTCAGTCATGTCTGATTCTTTGTGATCCCATTTGGGGTTTTCTTGGCAAAGACACTGGAGAGATTTGCCATTTTTTTCTCTAGCTTATTTTACAGTCAAGGAAACTGAGGCCAACAGGGCTAAATACTTGCCCAGGGTCACACAGCTAGTAAGTGTCTGAGGCCACATTTCACCTCAGGAAGATGAGTCTTCCTGACTCCAGGCCTGATTAATAGTAGTTAGTACTGTACAACCTAGCTCCCCCTAAAAATGTAAATATATGTGTGTGTATTAAAAATACACATTCAAACAGGAAAAGTGAAGATGTACACTGGAAATACACTTATACTTATTTATCTAGAGATTCTAAGTTTATTATACTCTAACCCAAGCAAATAAATGCATATTACATGCAAGGAACTGTTCTAGGTACTAGGAATACAAAAGCAAAAATGAAATACTATACCTGCCTTCAAGTAGCTTACATTCTATTGATGGGAAACATCCTATAAACAGATACTACATTCATGACAATTTAAAAAGAGAGGGAACATTAACAATTATCAGAAAAAGCCTTGCATAGAAGCTAACACATGACCGGAGCCTTGAACCAAGCTAGAAGGCTCCTAGAGCCGGTGATGAAGAGGGGGAACATAGACTCTGGACCAGCAGAAGTCTGTGTAAAATCATGAAAGTGGGAGATGATTCTCCATCTCAGGGAATCACAAGTATTCCACTTGGGTTGGTATGTGGAGTGAGAGAAGAATAAGGAAGAAATAAGCCCAGAAAGTGTAAGAGTAAGATTTCCTACACTGATCATATGCTGAAATGCCTTCCCATTTCATATCATACTACTTTTGTGCTTACCATGTTCCATCTTACACTATAGCATTTTTTGATATCTATAAATTTGAGTGCTGGTTGAATCCTCTCCAACATTTTCATTCTCTTTCTCTATCTTTGTATATATGTATAAATGTATATGCACACATACGTACACATACATATACATTATGTACACATGTATATATGTGTATATGTATTCATACATCTATTTACATATATATTCATCATATTATATAGTATTACATATTTACATATGCATTATATTCCCGACCCTGCTCTAGATTGTAACAAGGGGTATTTGGTTCATATTCACCAGCACAGTATAAATATTATAGTTAACACTTACATTATTGTTATATATTATCATATAGCTAACATTTATATAGACTCTTAAGGTTGACAATATGCCTTCCATGTAAGATCTTATTTGATGCTACCCCATGAGGTGCTATTACTATCAGCATTTTGCAGATGAGGGAACTGAGGCTGTTCAGACTTATACAGCTGGTAAGCATATAAGGCGGGATTTGAATTCAAATCTTACCACCTTTGAGTCCAGTATTCTGGGTTCAAATGCCACCTCTGACACCGGTGGTGAGCATGGCAAGTTAGAACCTCTCTGAACCTTGATTTCCTCATTTACAAATTAGTGGTAATAACGAATCACTCATTTCACAGGGTTGTTGTGAGGCCTAAAGGAGATAATGAACGTAAAGTGCTTTACAATCTTCAAAACACTAAATAAATGTTGGCTATTATTATTTAATGGCCATCATAAACAAATAAATTTTCTATCCTTATCTTTCTTATCGTCCTGCTATGTCTGTTCTCTACCTTTTTTCTCTCCTACAACTTCCCTTGTCCTTCCCCTATATTCTTCCCTTCCACAATAGCTGCCCAATAATCCACTTTAAACAAATATTTTAAGTGCCTATTATATGCAAGTTTAGATGTGCCAGGAACAGAAACATAGAAACAACAAGGTAGTCCCTTCTTCATTAAATGTTCACACATACTCTTTTTCTAAGATACTGGGCTCCAAGCCCATTAAACAACACCATAAATTACCCTCTGAGGATAATAAAAAATACTACCCATAGACTGTTTCTGGATCCTCCTACAGATTCCTTATGAAACACTATTATTTGCTGCATGGTCTAAAATTTGTTTCCATTCTGCTGGTTGGAGCCAACCTAAAGATCAAGAACAAATTCTAGTCATCAGAGGAGAGAGAGAGATTGATACAAAGGCCATGCCAGATTTCTTCCAACAAGCAAGATTCATTCCACTTTCAAATGGCAGGCAGGTGAGGACAATCTCATCAATCCCCATGGGTTAATTCTCTGAATCCAGCCTTTCTCCTGAATACTAGCCCCACACACATCCCAATGTCCACCAGCATCTCCAATAGAATGTCCTGTAGGCATCTCCAACTCACCATGCCCAAAATGGAAACCATCATTTAAGCCTTCCCTTCTTCACACACTTCCTTATTTCTGTTAATGGCACCAGCATCCTTTCACACGCCCAGGCTTGTAACCTTGAAGTTGTCCCCAACTCTCCCCTCTCTTCATTCACATATCCCAATAGTTGTCAATATCTTAGTAATTCTATGTATACATTTTCTCCCACATCCATACCCTTTTTTTCTACTTGCAAGGCCCTCATCTAAACCTTCTAGAGAAGGTATTCTTAATCTAGGGTTCCTGGATAGATTTCAAGGGGTCCATGAACTTTGATAGGAAGAAAATTCTTTATTTTCATTCATCTCTAACCAAAATTGAGCATTTCCTTCAATTATGTGAAATAACAACAACAACAACCCACTATTATTCAGAGAAGGGTTCCCCAGGCTTCCCTGGACCAAAGGGGTCCAAGTCAAAATGGCTAAGAATCTCTGTTCCACACTCTTGAAACAGCCTCTTAATTGAAATCTCCACTTAGAATCTGTCCTTTCTCTTATCCATCTTCCACAAGGCTGTCAAAATAATCTTTCTGAATCCAAATCTGATCATATTATTCCCCTGCTCCAGGCTCTTCAGTGGTTCCCTATTTGTATAAAACACAAATACTACACCTTAGCTTTGGCACTTAAAGATTTCCCAACACGGCTCCAACTTACTTTTCCAAACCTATTTCACATTACTCTCTTGCACGCTGTATGTTCTCGGTAAATTGACCTATTCAGTGACTGACAAAGTAAGCATTCCATCTCTACATCCATGCCTTACAAAGTCTTGCCTCGCTCTGCCCTATGTGAGGAATACATTCTCTTTTTATCTCTTTCCTTAGCTACTCTGATCTGCTTCAAGGTTCAGCCCCTGTGCCACCTTCTATGGGAAGACCTCACATCTCCCCAGCTGTTAGTACAGTACATTATGCTTCCTGGGTTACTCTGTATTTAATTATTTTTATTACTTACCCCTTTGCCACTCCCACCCCCTATATCACCACTCAGTAGAATGCAGGTTTCTCCAGAGCAGGGGCTGGATTTAAGTTTGTTACTTTGCCTTTGTATTCCCAGACTCATCTTCCTGGGTTCAAATCTGGTCTCAGACACTAGTCAGGTAACCCTATTTGCCTCAGTTTCCTCATCTGTAAAATGAGCTGGAGCAGAAAATGGCAAACCACTCCAGCATCTTTTCAAAGAAAACTCCAAATGGAGTCATGAAGAGTTGAACATGACCAAAACAACTGAGCATCAGCAACAATAAATGCTTATTGAAAGGAAGTAAACTGGACAATGAAAGAAGATACTGAATTTTGCTTTTAAGCTTTGCAAAGTATCAAATTCTCTGAAGAAAGCACATTGAAAAATGGCAGTGCTTTGGGCACACAAATGTATACCGGCTTGTGAAAAGGTCACTGAGGGCTTTGTTGTTTAACTTGTTCATGCAAAGATTAAATATGTAGACAGCATCTATGGTGCAATCACATAGAGGAGCCTGGAAAATAGCCTCCTGACAAAAGAAATAAAGACTGCTCATTTCTTTTATTCTCCTTCCTACTGTGTAGTTCCTTCTGTGAGGTCAGGTGGGGGAAAAATCTGGGCTAGTCAATCACTTTTTCCCTTCCCCCCTCTGTCTGTCTGTCTGTCTGTCTGTCTGTCTCTGTCTGTCTCTCTCTCTCTGTCTCTCTCTCTCTCTCTCTTTCTCACACACACACACACACAGTATTTCTAATATTCTTTAAAAAAAAAAGAGTAGTATTATGTTTGGTCCATAAGTATTCAAGACCTTAGTTAGATATCATAGGACAGATTAAGAAGTGGAAGAGCCCTATTTTGGAGATCCCATGAAGCAGGTAGGTTATATAGTGCATAGAGAGCTTGACTGAAGTTAGAAAGACCTTTGTTCAAATTCTACCCTCAAGTACTTATTACCTTTGTGGCTCTGAGCAAATGACTTAATCTTTCTGAAGTTCTGCTTCCTAATCCATAAAATGGGGATAATAATAGCACCTAATTCCCCAAGACTGATGGGGAGATAAAATGAGGCAGCAGAAATAAAACACTTTGCAAATCCTGAAGTGCCATATCAGCACTGTTAGATATGATTGTTACCATTAGTTATTATTATATAGTCCAACTCCCTCATTTTATAGGTGAAGAAACTGAAGTCTAGAGGCATTCAATGGTTTGTTTAAAGTCTCTTAGTGGCAAAGCGATGATTTTAACTCGAGTCTTCTAACTCCAAATGCCTATCATTTAGTCCAACATCGTTGATTTACAGATGAGGAAATGAACACTCAGGAAGCGATTTAGCAATAAATACATCTCTCATGTATCAAATTCCAAGGAGCCTCTGCCACTGGCCAGCTTTGACCTTAGAAGTTCCTCTAATTCTCTGTTGCTCGGTTTCCTTATCTATAAAAGGGGGTGGGGTTAAATACATAACCTGCAAGGTCCCTTCTAACTCAGAATCCATGGTCCTTTTAGCCTTCCAACTCGAACATCCTAAATGTCTATACCTCAGGGGAAAAGAACAAATTATTCAAATGGGACTAAGAAAGGAAGGGAATGGGCAATGAGTTAGCAGGCAAAAAGGGGGGAAAGATCAACAGCAAAAGAGGTCATGCAGGACCTATATAAATTCAACATGGTGACTACTGACGGTTGATGAATGAATAATATTAACTATAGATGGAGTTTTTTTTATTTTTAATCTCTGAAAAAATAAATGGCTATGATATCTCTCATTTTCCTCTGTGCATTTTTGTTTTGCTTTGTTTCTGCACTGTACCATTATTTTTACACTCAAAATTGAAATATAGAGGGAAAAATCCTCATGTCAAGACAGGCTCACTTGAGAGCAATGTTACTAAGAAGTAGTATTTTCTCCTAATCTTACAGTCTTGGCAGTTAAAATATAGTTAACCTAAGCTTTCAGATGGAGATCTGATGGGCTTTTCCATTTCTGCTTTTTTAAACCATCTTCTTTTAATCAGGCAGAGTTCTATTCTTTAAAAGAATTTGTGATGAGCCCATATGCTTAAAAATGGATGGGAAGTTTTGTAGCAGACATCGAGCATTGTACAGTTTATTTCTAATTTACTAAGATCAAGCTCAAAAAGGGAACTATGTGCTGAAATGAAGAAACTCAGAAGGGTTCTCCCATCCAAGAATGATAGTAAGAAAACGCTTTGTTTAATCCCATAGGGATCTGCCTTTATTTTCTTTGGAAATTCCAGTAGACATATCAGACTGCTTGCATTTTTCATAATCTTGTTTGCTTGTTTGTTCTTATCCAGAAATACAAAAATTCACCTTTCTCAAAGAACAGAGCAGGTCACAGAAATACAAATGAGCACCTGGACACATGATTCAGATCAATCAATCTATATGTATGTGCCTACATACATATACACGCAGAGAGAGAAACAGAGACAGAGAGAGAGAGACACACAGAGAGAGATTGCTTGAAAACTTTTGTTATTATATCACAGTCTTCTTTAAAGGAAAAGAAAAAAAAATTGTCCTTCCTCCTCTCCTCCAGACTGAGCCCTCATTTATAAGAAAGAAAAGCAATTAAGCAAAAACATCCAGATATAGTAAATACATCTGACAAAATCTACATTAGGGATAGGAAACCTGCAACTCTTTGCCTGAATCCAAATTTCAAAGAACAAATCCCCTTAAAACTTGGACTCAGTAAAAAGCCCACACCCAAAGACTTAGAAGGCTACATGTGACCTCAAGGCCGCAGGTTCCCCACCCCTGGTCTACAGCATTCTCTCCTTGTAGTACCCTGATTCATCAGGCTAAGCAGGGAAGAATAACATACTATTTCATAATGTGTATTTAATTAATATCTCTGATCTTTACATCATAGTCATTCTCCATTTTTGTGACAAAGAAAAGCACATAAGTAAAAAAGTATCCCATGTAGGACATTACCATTCTTAGTCACATTAGCATTTTTCAAAAAGCCAGAGATCACATAAACTCTAAAATGAGATTTTTACATTTCTTGAGGGCAGGGACTGAACATTCATCAACTCGGCTTTCCTAAAGAATTTTGCACATACCCATCATTCAATAAGTATTTGCTGATTTGAAATGAAAACAATTCATAGCACAGTAATTCGATATCTCAAAAAGCCATATTTTCTTTTTATTCAATAAGATATGGTGGAGTAAAATGAATGCTAGATAAGCAATCAAAAACTCTAGTTCTGAGTTCCACTTTCCCACATTTATGACTCACGTGACCCTGAGCAAGTTATTTAATCTTTCTCTGAATATCTGTTTCCTCACTTGCAAAATTAAGAGATTGGACAGATCTATGATTCTGCGGACACCCAACAACCTTATAAACTAGTAGAAGATATGAGAAAAATCAATGATGACAATGATGATGGCGATGATGATGATGGTAGTGGTGATGATGATAATGATGATGATGATGGTGGTGGTGATGGTGATGGTGATGATGATGATGGTGATGATGCTGGTGGTGGTGGTGATGGTGATGATGATGATGGTGATGGTGGTGATAATGATGCTGGTGGTGGTGATAATGATGATGATGATGGTGATAATGATGCTGGTGGTGGTGGTGGTGGTAGTGATGATGATGATGATGATGATGGTGGTGATAATGATGCTGGTGGTGGTGGTGGTGGTGGTGATGATGATGATGATGATGATGATGATGATGGTGATAATGATGCTGGTGGTGGTGGTGATGATGATGGTAGTGATAATGATGCTGGTGGTGGTGGTGATGATGATGATGATGATGATGATGGTGATGGTGATAATGATGCTGGTGGTGGTGGTGATGATGGTGATGGTGATAATGATGCTGGTGGTGGTGGTGATGATGATGACGCTGATGATCGTAATGAACATGATGGTGATAATGATAATGGTGATGATGATGATGACAATGAAGATGATGATGACGATGAAGATAATGGTGATGGTGGTGATGATGATGATAGTCATAGCACTTACAGAGTGCTTCAATTGCAAAGTGCTTTTGATATATTAATTCATTTGATCCTCACAACAATCCTTTGAGGTAAGTTCTATCATTATTGCCATTTTGCAAATGAGGAAATTGAGGCATGAGGTTAAGTAACTTGTACGTTGTTGTACAGTTGAGTGTCTAAAGCAGGTTTAGAATTCAGATCTTCCTGAATCCAAGTCTTGGGCTCTAGCTACTGTGCCACCTAGATGCTATTGTCATCTACTGACCTCCAGGTCACACACCCTCCCTTGTTGAATGATATCAGTACAGGGTTCAGAGTTTTCACTCCACTCCTACCCACTGCAAAATTTTGAGAACTTCAGCATTCAGACTGGCGACCCCTGTGTATCTGTCAACCCTTTCAACTCTGATGATCTTTTCTACTCCACTTAAACTAAATAAGATGGATAAATCTTAGACTTTGACATCTCTTGAAACTGCACCAATGCAAAATCTGTTATTAAATAACAATCTGATCCTTCTATCTCCCCCACTCACCCTAAACATACTCTATTCTCTTATTACATTTGATGCATTTAAAACAACCCTATTCCTTCAATCCATCTCGCATATGTTTACCTCCATAGCCCGGACCATTGTTTCTATTACCTTACATTTTCTTGCCCCCTTCATCTTCTAGCATTTCTGACCTGTGAATTCCCATGGCTGAATTCATCATTCTGCGTCACTATCCATGGAATGGGGTGGTTGAGCAGAACCCCGCTATCTTAGCATTGGAAGGGAACTAATCCATGCCATGGGAATAGGGGCTGGACTTATGATTTAAACGGCATAGGGAAACGTCAGAGGAAATTACCCTAGGATATCACCTCTAGTAATGACCACTGGCACTTTTCTCTGCAATTTAGAAAGTCTTAGAGAGTTACCAACATCATTGAGAAATTAAACTTGCTAAGAGTCATACAGTCAATACTTATGAGAAAGGGAATTCAAATTCAGGTCTTTTGGGATCTCAGGCCAGCTCTCTGTCTGCAGTGGAATGCTGCTTCTCTGTTCTAGTTGAATCCATCTCTGAGCAATAATCCAGTCTCCTCACTATATAGGCCACTTTTTTCCTGGATATACTCCTAATTTTCAATATTCTTCCTAAAATATGCTATTTGGAATAGAAAAGAATACTCCTCTTCTGGTCTGAGTAGGGGAGGTACAGAGGAACTATCATCTCCCTGATTCTAAATGGACATATCCACTAACAGAGATTCTAATATTTTAACAGATAGAGTACCAAGCCTGAAGTCAGGAAAACTCATCTTCCTGAGTTCAAGTCTGGCCTCACACACTTACTAGCTATAGAACCCTGGGAAAGTCACTTAATCCTGTTTGCTTTAATTTCATGAACTGTAAAAAGAATTGGAGAAGGAAATAGCAAACCACTCTACCATCTTTACCAAGAAAACCTCAAAAGGGGTCACAAAGAGTTGGACAATAACATTTACTATTCATTGAGGGTGATCCTTCTATATGCAACAATGATCCTATCTGTTCCCAAGTCTTCTAGAATAGGGGTGGGGAACCAACAGCTTCAAGGCCATATGTGGCCTTCTAGGTCCTTGGGTACAGCCTTTTGACTGAGTTCAAGTTTTGCAGAACAAATCCTTTTATAAAGGGGATTTGTTCTGTGAAGTTTGGCTTCACCCAAAGGGTCACACTTGAGAACCTAGAAGGCTACATGTGACCTCAAGGCCACAGGTTTCCCTCTCCTGTTCTAGAATCTTGATTTAAGTTAGCCTTTTCCCTAATTCATCTTCGGCCTCTCCATCTCCATCTTTAAAAAGAGAATTTGACTAGATAGTCTTTGAGGTTGCTTTTGGGTACAAATCTATGATCTTTTGACGCTATCTGTTATCCTGTAACTGCCTCCATCTTTGACTCTAAGGAATTATTGGCCTGAGGAATTCAAAGAAATATGCAAAGATTTCTTTGAAGTGATTGAGAATGAGAAAAACAGAACCCAAAGAAGAGTATACATAGTTACTATAACCACACAAATGAAGACAACTTCAAGTGGCTATTCAATTCCAATTAAAAACATTGCTTGAGATATTGATTCATGCTCAGTTTCTGCCAGACTGCTTTTGAATTTTCTAATTTTTTTGCCAAATAATGAATTATCTCCCAAACTTAAGTTTTTACACTTGACAAATACAAGATTACTATATTTATTTGCTGCCTTAAATTGTATGTCTGTGTTCCACTAATCTACCTTTCTATTTCTTAGCCAGTACCAGATAGTTTTGATAATTACTTACTTAATTACTAACTTATAAAGAACACACATATCCTTACTTTTAAAACGACAAAGAAAACCTATCAAAAGTCAAGATTGGACTTGTTATTGTTCACAATCATCCTTTTATGCTATTTTGCTTAGTTATTTAGATCACAGAGTGATTGTTCACTGTGGTGGAATCTACTATGAATAAGTTGGGGTCTCTTCTTTTCAAGGATAATATACTTTGCTGGTTTTCCCACACTCTCTCTACTCTTTCTTCTCTGTCTCCTCTACTGACTCCTCATATCCTTGACCCTGGAGCCCTGAGTTTCTGTTGGTAAGAAGTTGTCATTTCCAGTCCTACACAGATCCTCCACACTGCTCTAGGAGGGTGTGCTTTCTTTTAAAGAACCAATGGAATTCACTGAAGCTCTAATAATTTTCCTACCATGCTCTTGAGCTCTAGTAATTCTCACTTTTACTTCAGACCAGATGCTTCACCTCTGCCCTGAGAAACACTGGGTTTCTGAATGGTGAGACCTCATGATTTCCAGTAGAATGCAGACCCACCATACTGCTACTCTCCAGCAACCTTCATGCCATACTATCTCATGACACCCTCCCCCCTTCCCAACCCATGCTTTACACCCATAGTTTTAGAAATAAGCAATTTTATTATCATTATCATTTTGAGAAATGATGTTTGAATCAATTGCTCAATACCCACCCCTATGATTTCCCAACCTGCCTAACAACCACTTCCCTATATGTACTAAAATGTAAGCTCTTGCAAAATGGGAACAACGTTGCTTTTCAAATTTGTATCCCTAGAACTTAGTGCGTGGAACATAGTAAGTAATTTATAAATGCTTTTTCATTCATTTATTCATTCCTTGAAGAGGGAAGAAATGGTATAGAGGAAGAAGAAAAAGAGGAAGAGGAGGGGGAGGAAGAGAAAGAAGAAGAGGATCAAAGAGAACAAAGGGAGAAATGAAGTAATTCAAGAGGGTAGAAAGATTCTGGTATCACAAAGGCTCAAGTACGGAAGTTCTAGGGTTAGATATTGTCTCTGCCCTTTAGTTGGAATGGCAGGGCTTCAGGAAATGAAAAGCTTCCAACAAAATGATCAGATAATATAGGGCATGAGGCTGTCAAATGGACAGAGACAAGGAAAGGAAGTGAAGGCATTGAAACGGTATGATCTTTCTATTTTGACATAGTGGGATGCTATTCTGAATTATGCATTAAGCGGTAAGAGTGAGTCTAGGGCAATCCCTCCAGCACTTCTGACTCTCCCAAACTTCACCAACATGAGTCAGCTGCCTTCTGACCCAGAACTTCCCTCTGTTAAGCCAACACCTCTCTCCTATCAGGAAGTTCTTTCCCAGGTCCCCATTTTAGGGAGGTAAAACAGGTAAGTTTTGTTTTATTGCCCTGCAGGATGTGAGTCTTACTCTCAAGATTTTACCACTATGCCCCCTCTCTTTTTCCTTCTTCAGCCTCCCTATATGCATTATCTTCCCTAATAGGAATGTAAGTTCCTAAAGGCCAGGGACTATCTTTGCGCTCCTATCTGAATCCTCAAGTCTGCACCTAGTAAGTGCTTAATAGAGGAGAAAGGAAGGGAATAAGCATTTATATAACACCTACTATGTTCCAGATGATATGCTAAGAATCATTTCATCCTCACAACAATGCTGTGACTGTACTTCTATTAACTCCATTTTAGAGTGAAAGAAACTGAGGCAAACAGAGGTTATGTGACTTGCCCAGGTCATGCAGAAGGCAAGTGTCCAAGACCAGATTTGAACTTCAGTCTTCCTGACTTGAGGCTCAACATTCTAATCACTGTACCACTAAGCTGAATGAATAAAAGCACGCTGCCTTCCTACTTGCCCGCCTACCTGCCAAAGGTCACATCCTGGGTCTGTGATATATTTCTTGGCCAAATCACTTAACCCTTGGGACCCATCAATAGAATGAGGGGACTGAGGTAGGTAATTTCCAAGGGTCCCATATACTGTGATTGTGTAGACTGAATACCTTTTGTGTTTATAAAAGGGAATGTATTTAATTCCTAAGGCAAAACAAGAACAATATAAGGGAAATTTCACCAGAGTCAAAGGATAAAATAAAGTCAATAGAAGAATGGGGGAAGAAATAGAACTACTCTCCCCTTAAGGAATTCTGCAACAGAGGATGTTTAAAATATGCATCACGAGCCAAAGGCAACAGCAGAACGAGGACCAGATGACCCCTACCAATGCCTGGGTCCCTAATAAGGTTCTAGATGCAATGAATGTATAACACAAGCTCTCATGTTTGTCTCCACATCCTGACAGCCTGAAACTATGTCTTGCCACAGGAGCTGCTTCCTATGTGTATTTCTTCTTAAATTTGTTGAATGTCTTTATAAGCACTCAAAGGTTTTTGGTTTTTGGTTGTTGTTTTTTTTTTCTATTCACACTAGAAGTTGTCAGTATGCCTTGACTTCAAGAGGAATGCAGCTAACGATATTAAAGTGCTCAATCTTCTCCTCTAATTAGCCGGCTAGCTGGCGCACTAGATCCAAAGTCAAGAAGATCTGAATTCAAATCTAGCCCCAGACACTTGATACTTTACATGACTCCCAAGTAACTTAATTGATTAATTAAGTTTAACTTAATTGTGTGCCACTGTTTCCTCAACTGAAAGATGAGCATAATAATGGCACTAACCTCCCAAGGTTGTTTTGAGGCTCAAATGAGATAAATATTGGAAAAATGTTTCACAAACCTTAAAGCACTGTATAAAGCACTACATAAGATGATGAAGAAGAGGAGGAGCAGGAAGAGGAGGGGAAGGAGGAAGAAGGGAAGATGAAGGGAGGAGGAAGGGGGAAGAAGGATGATGTTGCTACTGCTGCTTTTGGAAAGACTCCATTTTACAAAATCTTATGTAGTTTCCAAATTTTGTCATACCTAGGAGAGATCTCTTTCTATGTCAATTCTTAAACCACCATTGTCTCTAATTACAGATAATAGGGGTAACAATCCATGGAAAAGAAAAATAAAATTCAGACTGTCAGACAGAACAAAAACCAACCTCATATTTTAAATCATAAGATGCAAAACTGGAAATGACCATAGGATCATAGATTTAGCTTTGAAAGGAACATTAGAGGTTCCTGAGTTGAATGAATATTCATATTTCACAGGTGAAGACACTGAGGCATTTAAAAGGTTTAGTGATTTTCCCAGAATCAGAGGCAGGGTCTTCTTGATGGTATGACCAGTGACCTATCCACTATTAAACAGATAATTTAATCCCATTTCCTTATTTCACAGATGTGTAAAGTGAAGATCCAAGATGTTGTAATTGTCTTCAGCCCATACAGATAGTAGGCAACAAAGTCATAATTCAAATCACGATCAGATGCTGTAATGGTAATGGGAATTTGAATATCTTCCCTGCCCCTTAATAAGCCTTAAGGGAATTTGAAGATTTTTCATTATTTGAAGATTTTTCCCTGTCCTCTAATACCGAATGTAATTACATGGAGCCTCTGGTGGAAGCAGAGCCCACAGGAAGCTGGGAGTCAAAGCAGTTAGAGCTGGAAGGAGGAAAGGACATACCCAAGGAGAAATCTAGGCTTATGAGTGTTTGTTCCCTACTGTGACAGCTAGGCTTGTGACTTTGTGGGAAGGCTAAAGGATGATGTGGCTCTCTGTTGTGCTACAGTGTATTAAATTCTTTGTTGCTATGATGGATTTGGTTTCCTGGTATTGGGATTTGACTCTCTGCTGTCTGAATAAATATTTGCTTCTGTCTTCTATATGGTGAGTCTGTTATATTTTGCAATTGAGAACTATGCTGGCATATTCACGGTTGCCGTTGGTGCTGTGAATATTGCATTGGTGCTACAGATACTCTTTTTGATATAATATATATGAAACAACTCTCTGGGCTGTCAACAAATATTTCTTCCCTGGTCTGTCTTCTGTCACCCTGATTGTGACCATATTCTTCCATTTTTTCCTGCAACATTTCTTCCTGGTCTACACAACCTCTGATACAATTTGACTCAGTACTACATCACTTAGGCTCCACCTTCCCTTTCCCCCTGAATGCACAATTCCCCAAAGCTATCCCCCACGTTTATGATTCATTTCTTCTGACCCCTCATCTCTGGCTCTTAGAATTCCTGGTTTCCCTCAAGACTCATTTGAAGTGCCACTTTCTGAATAAAGTCCTTCTTAACCCTCACAACTGCTAATACTCCTCCTTCTCCCATACTGTCTTGTACTTATTTTGCATATATCTATGTCTACCTATAGATATTGATATACATATAGATATGAAAAAGATGAATATGGATGTTACATATATATGTGCATACATGTATTTGCATGTATAGAAATATAGATTAAAATATATAATATCTATTTTGCATTTATAGATATAAATATCTATATACACAATAGATTACAGAATATATTACACATATATATATACATACACATGTACATATACACATACTATCTCCTCCGGTAAAATATTAGCTGTCATTGTAGTACCTGGAACATAAGCAGGCATTAAATAAATGCTTGTCAATGAAGTTTACAGAAATAATTACTGTTGATCCTCCTGCCTACTCCAATTATATGATTCCTGTCCTAGTCACTATGAATATCCTTCACTACATAATATCCCATTCTTTGCTCACTTAAAAAAAAATTCCTCATGTACACTTTTCTCCTTTGACCTTTTACTTCATTCTATGCTCTATTTTTCCCATTCTTTCTCTTTTCCTTCCTTGTCCACTCCCATTTAATTTTTTTCTCCCCCTCTATCATCTCAGTTTCTGCCCTTCCTTCTCTTCTTTCTCACTTTTGTCTTCTCTCTTTCCTTCACCTCTCCTTTACCTTCCATTGAAGCTTATCCCACCCCCACTTTATGGCTAATTAATCACAGTCTGTAGGCAAGATTGCCTACTGTTCCAATGAGGGGGCTGGCTCTTTTACATTGAAATAGAGTTGAAAATGTTATTATAGTCATATGTTTATGGTGGCCCTGAATATTTTCCTGATTAGCAAGTTCTCCTTGTAAATCAACACTAAATTTTAAATAACTGGAAAATTGATGCAAATAAGTAGATGGAAATTGTTGTAGAATGTGAAGGTCATTAAAAGAGATTAGCATCCCATTTGCAGATTTAATGGCACCAAGTACATAAGAAAGCTCCAGCCAATTTTTAATTTGTAAAAGAAAAAAAAAATCCTGTACCTGGCCAGGAAAAATTAAGGTCTCTGACCCTGATCTTTCCACATGTCAAATGGCAGTTAATAAAGTTTTCTTCCTGGTTCTTACTATTAACAAAGAAAGTGACTCCTTGAAGAAGGGAAAGGACACTGAAGCAGAAGAAGAAAGAATGGGACTTAAGTGGACAGAGCTAACATTGGTCACGTAAACAGACAATTGGTGACCTGGTACTGGAGAGAAACTGACTCTTGTCAAAAGAGCCACTCTTTTCCATGTGGTCTATAAAAGTAAGCTGTAAAATTGTGTTGCTGTTGGGGGCAGTTAGGTGATGAAGTGGAAAGAACGCTGACCCTGGACTCAGGAGGCTGAATCTGACCTCAGATACCTGACATTTACTAGCTATGTGATCCTGAGCAAGTCACTTAACCCTGTCTCACCAAAATAAATAAATAAATAAATAAATAAAAATTTTAAAAATGATTTTGTTCCTTCCCCAGTTTTCTTTTTTTTTGGCAGGTTCTCTCCTTCTTGGACCTACAGTCTGGAGAGAGAAGAGAGATTCCTTTATCCAGCCCAAAAATGGAAAATGGCAATTTTTTCAGAAGCACATGATATGCTTAAAAGATAAATTCCTGGGCATCCAGCCCCTGATTATCTCCTTTTCTAAGCACAAATCAAACCCAAATTTCCAAGAATGAATATTTTCAGCTTTGGCGGTTTACCTGAGTGGTATTCCCACTTATGAGAGATTCAACATTCTTAAGTTTGAGTATTGAGACACCAGATGTAGAAGGAAAAGAGGATTTCAACAGAGTTCCTTGGACACAAACGAAAAACACCTAAGTAGCCTCAAAAGTTGAAAAACTGGAGCCATGTCATGGGAGAACATGCTACCCTTCTCTCTACTACTGTCATGACTTTCTCTGATATTTCAGGTTAGAGGTAAATGGGGGAAGTTTGTTCAACAGTCTTAAAAAGTGCTATTGCCTTCTGGGAAGAATCTGGAGAACTTTTTATTTCATTATGTGTTCATGGGATCCCATGGGTCCTCTGAATCTCATGCATTTTCTGCTGAGGATTAAATAAAGCCTGTCTCATACCCACTACTCATAATGTGTATTCAGTAACTTTGTGGGAGTTAGGAATCCTGTTACCGACTTTAGTGAAAATCTAGACTTGAGTAATACCTAAATTTACTCTGGAAATTTCCCCAGAGTAAAACTCTTAGGTGGAGATATGACCCAAGAGAAAAAAAAATGACTCTAAGGTTATAGTGTAAGTTAACCCAAAGTCTATGGAGAAGTCCTGAACCATGGGCACCATGTGTACCTAACCACTGACACCGTTCCATTTTCTTCTCTTCCATTTTACTTACTTTCCATTTTGCTATACATTTCCTCTTTTTTCTAGAAATTGTGTGGCAAAATCCTCTCTTTTAATCCTAAATCAAAAGTGACATCTAGTCCCCTAGACTTACAAATACTAGTCAGCTTCACAAACAAGTGCCAGATAGTATCTTATGAGACCTTTTGTGGTTAAACACTCAGTAAAGCCTGATAAAGAGCATGGCCAAGATTTAAATCAAATCTCTAGTTCAAGGTGGCCACAAAAAAACGTCTTGAGGTTAAATAATAAAACAGAAACCAAGAGCTTGAATATTTTTTATTTTAGGTTTTAATCACTTGCAAGACAAGTCCTGAGGCTCTATGTGATCCAGCTTGTTGAAGCATAAAATAGAGATAATGCAAACCACTCCCCAAATTCTTGAGTAGACAATGAAAGAAACTAGGAAGGACATGAAACACTAAAAATAGAATGGTGTGCACCAATTAAGTTCAAAAGGCCTTGATCCTAGAGTTACCTCACCTGGGTAAAATTACATGTTCATTCAGGACAGTCCTTTCTTCTTTTTGGACCTGATCTGTGATTTCACTGGTGTAGGGAACTCCCAGTGAGGAAATTTCCTCTGCCAATAACAACAATCTGAAACTTCTAGTCTTAGAGAGTTGCCTAGACATTGAGCAATTTGCCCAGTCACACTGATAATATGTGACAAAGGCACATACTTCTGGATTTCATCATTTCCTGTATGAGACTTGGGATGTTTCTAGGTATCTTTGTTTACAGCTGAACTCTTATTCCTACATAGTGCTGCCTGCTTGCTTCCTCCTTATCCTGGGTCTGGAGTCAGGAAGGCTCATATTCCTGAGTTCAAATCCAAATCTGGCCTCAAATACTTACTAGTTGTGTCACCCTGGACAAGCCACTTAAGCCTGTTTGCCTCAGTTTCCTCATTTGTAAAGTGAGCTGGAGAAGGAAATGGCAAACCACTCCAGTACCCAAATGGGGTTGCAAAGAGTCAGACATGAATGAAAAACAACTGAACATCTTGTCAGACATGGAAGCACAGCTCTGTAATCTCACCTACTATGAAGGCTAAGGTTTGCAGATATCCTGAGCTTAGGAATTCTTAGCTGCAGGAGGGTATGCCAATTATGTATCTGCACCAAGTTCAGCATTAATCTGGTTAACTCCCAGGATTGAAGGGCCATCATGCTGTCTAAGGTGGGATGAATTAGCCAAGGTCAAAAACAGAATGGGTCAGAGATTCAATGCCAAACAGTAATGGGATAAAGGTTATGAAAGGTCCTGTTCTTTCTCATTGGAGAAAATGGAGGGACCCATTCTCATTAAAAATAATAATAATAAACTCAAAAAATAATATGTAAAATATACCAACAAATGAATGAATAATTGTTAGAGATAGATGAATGGATGAATGGATAGGTGGATGGATGGATGGACAGACGGATGGACGGACGGACAGACGGAAGAAGAATAACTCCTATCCAGCCGTCATGCCTCATCTGAAATGATACTTCCTTGATCAAGCATTTCTTAATCTCCCAAAAGGCAGTTATCTTTCCTTCCTCATTACTTTCATAGTATTTCGTCGGCACTCCTTTGGACTATACGTTTTTAATCATAGGCTTGAGTAGATTACTACTTGAGTAATAATCTAGTAATCAAGTAGATATTACTTGAGTAGTATATTTGTGAATATACCATATGTCCCCAACTAGACTATAAAATCCATCAAAGCAGAAATTAGGTCTTGTTCATCTCAGTATCTACCTCAAGACCTAATACAGTGCAATTTGCAGTATATGATACTATTCAGTAAGTCAGGATCTCAGAGTTGGAAGTCATCTTGGGGACTACCTAATTCAGCCTATATCCAAACATGAATTCTTTCTACAATATCTGTTAAAGTGTTCATTCAGTGGCTTCTGAAGACCTTCCTGTAAGGGGAAATATACTCATGTATACTCGTATTCCAATGCTGCTTCTGATATTTCGTAGCTTTTCAGGAAAGATTATACACCTCTGACAAAAGAACCAGAATTGGGGAAGTTAGCTTTGAGCAAGGACCCAGCTTTGTAGAATATCTTTTCCATCTGGAACCTTTTTCAGAGAGCGGAAAAGGGGAAGATTTCTCCCTACCCAAATATTCTCCTGCAGCCCTGGAAAGTTACAACAACCTCTCAGTCCCTCACACAACTTCCAAGGCCTTTTCTACCAAGTCAGAGAAATTTCAATGAGTCAAACATGATGAAATCATAGGTCCTGCATTTCCAAATCTGTACAATGATAAAAGTAGACAGTCTATAAAGAAAAAGGATTGGGATTTAAACTGGTGGTTTCATCAAAACATCAAAATATGAGGAGACAGAGTATCAGAAAGGTTAAGTAACTTGTTCATTCATATTATATGGCTCATTCTTATTAGAGTTGAGATACACTCAGAACTTGTGACTCCCAGGCTACCTAATTTTATTTTTTTGCTTTTTGGAGGGTAGGACAATTGGGGTTAAGTGACTTGCCCAAAGTCACATGGCTAGTCAGTATTAAATGTCTGAGGCAGGATTTGAATTTAGGTCCTTCTGACTCCAGAATGGTGCTCTATTCACTGTACCACCTAGCCTTCCTATGCCTCATTTTTCTATCTATTAATTGTACTAAGCAAGTTAATTTCTCTTTTAGCTTTCACTCATCATAGAAGACTTTGTTCCTAAATTTTAATTTATTTTCAAAGTACTATAAAGACAAAAGTGCTATTGACTCTATTATAATCTTTATCAAACAAAAATGACGATACATCACAGTTTTTGCATATCAGTAAACAAAATAATCTTTTGTTTTTGTCTTGCTTCTTTGAAAATGGTATTTATTGAAATGAAAAGAGAATAGAATCATTTCTGTGTGAAATATATAGGCTCTTAATGCTCTCTAACCTACATGCAGTAACAAGATCCAGCCTCAAGATGGTGGTAAATTACCATTTCTATCAGACTTTGGCTTGCTAGAAGCCTCTGAATTGTCTTTGCCCAAAGGACTCAAAACTTCTTTCTGTATTAAGGAGGAAAGTATTTGCTTTAGGGCAATTAAGGTTCTTATTGACTAATCTTGAGCAATGTTCTTGGCATGAATAAGAAATACCATTCCAACAAATTAATTGGAAATTTGAATTTAGATTTTTTTTCATCCTATAAGATAAGTTATTAGCATCAAAAGAGACCTTTGTCATTTTATGTAACAGCCACATCTCAACTGATTTAGAATCTTTCAACTGTGATCTTGGTCACAATCTTCCTACACATGATGACCTTTACATTTTCCCTATTAATTTTTTAAATGTCTTAATTCCTCTCATTTGTTCTCCTGGCAGAGTTTATTATGAACAAAAATGATGATAGTAGCTAAAAAGTATATAGTATTTTAATGCTTTGACCCTCACAATAACACAGTGTGACACTAATACTATTATTCTCCTCATTTCACAGATGAGAAAACTGAGACTACGAGTGGTTCAGTGACTTGACCAGGATAATACAGCTAGTAACCATGTGAATTGAAATTTGAACTCTAGTTCTCCTGATTCCAAGTTCAACACTCTACTCACTGTCTGTTAGTCAAAAAACATTTATTAAGCACCTAGTAAATGTCAAGTCCTGTGCTAAGTTCTAGGTATATCAAGAAAGGTAAAAGATAGTCCTAGTTGCAAGGAATTCACAATTTAATGAGGGAAACAAGACACAAATAACGAGGTATCAATTGGCTATATACAGAATAAATTAGAAATGATCAAAAGAGGGAAGGTACTCGAATTAAGAGGGATAAGGAAATCCTTCCTGAGAAAGGTAAGATTTTAGTTGAGACTGGAAAGAAGCCAGGAGGTAGAGATGAAAAGGAAGAGAATTTCAGGACAGACAAGGAAAGTGTCTGGAGTCGAGATGGAGTTACTTGTGTAAAGACCAACAAGGAGGTCACTGTCACTAGATCACAGAGCATGTAGTGGTGTGTAAGGTATAAGAAGATTGAAAAGTGTGGGAGGACATAAGAAGGGAAGGAGAAGGGTATGTGAGGCTTAAATGTCAAACAGAGAATCCTAGTCATTAGAGTTTGTCAAGTAGAGAGGTGAGATGATCATACTTAAGCTTTAGGAAGACTTTGACAGCTGAGTGGAGTAAGGACAGGAATGAGGGGAGACTTGTGGTAGACAGATCAACCAGGAGGCTGTCACAATCAATAATCCAGGTATGAGGTGAGGAGGAGAGTGTGGTAGTGTCAGAGGCGAGATCTATGTAACAGATGTTACTAAGATAAAATTGTTAACTCTTGGCATCAAATTGGATAGGGGGAAGGAGATGAGAATAAAAAATTAAAAATGACAAATAGGTTATGAGCCTGGTGGACAGGAAAAATGGTGTAACAGTAACAGAAGTTTAGAAGAGGGGTTTTAAGGGGTGCGGGGGGGGCAGAGAAAATGAGTTTGGTTTTGGAGATTTTGAGTTTAAGGTTTCTTTTTTTTGAGGGGGGAAGGCAAAGCAATTGGGATTAACTAACCTGACCAAGGTCACACAGCTAGTTAAGGGTCAAGATTTGAAGTCAGGTCCTCCTGACTCCATGGCCGGTGTTCTATTCACTGCACCACCTAGCTGCCCTGAGTTTAAGATTTCTACAGGACATCCATTTCAAAATGTCCAAAAGACAGGTGAAAATGCAAAACCCAAAGTCAGCAAAGTGGTTAGGATTGCATAAGGAGATTTGAGAATCATCAGCATAGAAACGATCATTGAATCCATGGAAGTTGATGATATGACCAAGTGAAATAACATAGAGGGACAAGAGAAGAGGTCCCAGGACAGAGCTTTATAGGACACCCAGTTAGTAGGCATGAACTGGATGAAGGTCTAGTAAAGCAGTCAGATAGGCAGGAGAAGCAGGAGAGAGCAGTGCCACCTAGTGGCCTAAATTATTTTCTACAGTCTCCAGGCTCCAAACCTCAAGGCTGGAAAGCTCAAGCCATCTCTGATTTTCCCCCCTCCTTCGACCTTCCCATCTAATCAATCACAGCCTTGTCTAGTCTTCCTTTATGTTGTCTCCTGCATCTGTCTCTTTGTTCTTACTCCCATAGCCAGCAGATTACTTCAATCCTTTTTCTGCTTCAAATTTAGACTAATACAAGTTTTCTAATTGTTCTCCCTGCCTCCAATCCATCTCCTGTGGCCTCCTTTGTGTGTATAGGTCAGAATTTGCAGTTTCATTGGTGTGGAAATTCACTTCACTGAAGTAGATTCATCATGTCAGTTGTCCCTGGCTTGAAATCTTAAGGGAGCTGCCTGAGTTCACTGAGAGATTGAGATTTGCCCATGGTCACAAAGATAGTAAGAGACAAGATTTAAACCTGAATCTTCTTGTTTGGATAAACTATGCCCCACGGCTTCATCTCAGTCTTACTAATTGTACACCTTTGCACACAGGACAAAATTCAAAATCACTCCTTTCTTCTTTCTACAAACATTTATAAACATGGTCAGGGAACTATACTAGTAAGCCATGTCAATGGGCATTCACATTCCTACAAAACTTTCAAGGATTTTATAAACACCAGCTGTTGATGAATAATGTTAATAACAGCAGCAACAATAATGTTCATATTATCTACCAGACACTGTGCTAAGCACTTCACAAGTATTAATTCATTTGAGATAACTATTCCTGTAATTATTGTCATTGGGAGGCATCATTGTTAAGTGGATTTAGAGGCAG
>CM053598.1:160329676-160348687 GCA_028646575.1 Pseudocheirus occidentalis | reverse complement strand
CTCAAAGAGCTTACATTCTATCAGAGAGATAAATAGAAACAGAGTTATACAGAAAAAAAAAAAATATATATATATATATATATAATAAACAGAGGTAAATGGGGAGGGGAGCAAGACATTAGTAGTTGGCAAGACTAGAAATAGCTTCATGTACAAGGTGTTGATTTAATAGAGTTCAAAAGGAAACAAGGAATATGAAGAGGCAGAGGTGAAATGAGAGTGTTCCAACTGTAGATGAGTCAATCAGTTCAGAGTTAATTCAAAATATCCTACTAAAAGGGAGACTAGGTGGTGCAGTGAATAGATTGCTGGACCTGGAGCCAGGAAGACCTGAGTTCAAATCTGCCCTCAGACACTTACTAGCTGTGTGGCCCTGGGAAAGTCATTTAACCTTATTTGCTTCTGTTTCCACATCTGTAAAATGATCTAGAGAAGGAAATCGCAAACTACTTTAGTATCTTAGCCAAGAAAACCACAAAATGGGTTACAAAGAATTGCACATAACTAAAAAAAAACTGAGCAAAATCTACTGGAAAGAATCAAAAGACATGGACTTTAGCTTTGACTCTGCCAGTTTAAGTGATTTCAAGTCAATTTAACTCAACAAACATTTATTAAATACCTTTTCTACTCAAGTCACCTATCTATGGATCACTAGCAAAAAAAAATAGCTTTTGCCCCCACGGAGCTTGGATTCTGTTTTGTTGTTGCTATTGTGTCATTTCAGTAATGTCTTGACTCTTCAAGACCCTATTTGGGGTTTTCTTGGCATAGAATTGGAGTGGTTTGCCATTTCTTTCTTTAGCTCATTTTACAGTTGAGGAAACTGAGGCAAACAGGGTTAAGTGGCTTGCCCAGGGTAACACAGCTAGTCAATGTCTGATTTCAGATTTGAACTCAGGAAGATGAGTCTTCCTGACTCCAGGCCAAGTCCTCTACCCACTGCAGCCACCAAGTTACCCATACATTCTGTTAGGGATATACAAGTTATATACAAGTAAATAAATAAAAGCTCATTTGAAGGAAAGAGCAATTACAATGAGGGGAATTGGAAAAATTCTTAGAAGAGATGGCACATGAACTGGTCCCTGAATAAAGGAAAGGATACAATAGGAAAAAAAAAATAAGCAGAGAGTACATTCCAGTCCTGAGACTGGAGTGCCTAAGTAAAAGGAGATGGAATGCCAAGTTAGGCAGTCACTAGATTAGTTTGATTGAAATGAGGAACATATGAAGGAGAGTTACATTAAATTTCTGGAAGCATGGCTAAGATTATATGATGAAAGGCTGGATTTTGTCCTACAGATAATAGGAAGCTATTTCAAATTTGTGAGCAGGAAAGTAACATCATCACACCTGTACCTTAAGAAGATATTTTATGGCAGCAACGTGGAGGATGGTGAGTACAAGCCTTTATATGATGCCTCACACATTGTCTTTATCTCTGAAGAGAGAGAATATTCCACTCCCCTCCATAGCTAATGCTTCACAGAAATGTCATTAGACTTAAGTGAAATTATGATTATCCTTTTGCTTAGAAACCCTACCCAAAAATGACACTATGATTATTATTGCATATTATTTGTCAGCCAATTTTACAAAATATGATTGTTTTTGATATAGGAAAAAATCATAAGATGTTCAGGCTTATTTTTTAAAAATGAGGAAAAGCGTAAAAATGAAGCATGTCATGGTATAACAAGAAGAAGAAAAGATAAGTGAGGTAGGGGTGCACCATCACGTCAAACGAATGACTCGGGTCAATAGGTCAGAATATGCATTTTTTCCCTAGGCCCCTAAAGACAATGTCGCCACTGTCATCACTTAGCTTCTAAAATCTTTTGCATAGTTTATAATGATCTATTCCTTCAGGCAGGAAGAATAAATGTTAGGAAAAATAATAGTAATTCATTTTTTATATCATGCTATCTGGTATACAAAGATATTTAGATGACAGTTTCCTATGTAAAGATACAATAAGTCAGTGTTACATGTTTAAATCACAAAGAGGCAAATTTAGGCTTGATATAAAGAAAAGTTATCTAATAATTAGAGCTGTCGAAAGCAGAAGGGGCTACCGTGGGAAACAATAAAGTTCCCTTCAATAGAGGTTTTGAAGCAATTTGGAGAGAGATTGTAAAGAAGATTCTTGTTCGCATGTGGATGCACGAGATGGCCTCTGAGTTCATTACCAACTCTGAGATTCTGTGATTCTATACCCTTCCACCAAGTGCTAAATTTCTACTAAAATCATCATTTATTTTCTTCTTTCAGGGGCAGCTAGGTGGCGCAGTGAATAGACCACCGGCCCTGGAGTCAGGAGTACCTGAGTTCAAATCCGGTCTCAGACACTTAACACAAAAAACTAGCCGTGTGACCTTGGGCAAGTCACTTAACCCCAACTGCCCTCCAAAAAAAAAAAAGCAAAAAAAAATAAAAATAAAAAAATAAAAATAAAAAATATTTTCTTCTTTCATTGTCAATTTTGCCTTAAAATAAGGATGATTCTAAGGGTTCAGCTAACGTGATGATGTCCCATAATTTTATTGGTCCAATCTTTCAATTGGACAACAGGTTGTGTCCCTGTCAACCTGAATGAAATGTCCCATCAATGCATCCTAGAGGTGATGTCTAGAGTTGCTTATTTCTCTCAAAAAACTCTTCCATCTAATCAGTTTCTTTATTGTTTTTGATAATACCATCATCTCACATTTTCCCCAAGCAAGAAATTTGAGTCTTCACAATCTTTTCTTTATACCTGTAACCTGTTGCCAAATCCGACCACTCTTTCCTGAGCATTTTCAAGTTGTGCCTTTCATCATCACCCATATCTTATGGCTACACCATCAGTTTAACATCTTGTCAGCCCTCATTGGTGACTTCCCTTTATCCTGCTCCTTAAACTTGGTTTATTTCTGTATTAAGCTTATTACTTTCACTCTTTCTTCAGTTTTAGTACAGTCAAACCAATGCTTTATCTTATACCAATTCCTAGAATATCCAGATTTAGACATCACATGAATGCTCTTTTCTCTTTCAAATATAGCCAAAATTCAGTCCTTTCCATGATAGCCTCTCTGTGTCATACAGAAATCCTGATTCTATTCCTCCCCTAATTCCAGCAAACATCTTAGTTATTCCCCTTCTGAAACTTATAAATCCTTAAGCTTATGAATTATGTTAATATGATTCAGCCTGCGCCCTTGCCATGGTGGTCTCCCTGTTGTAGAGTTGTTTGTTAGTAAGACTGTCTGCATTTAAGAATGAGTTCCAAGAATATCTGTTTAACTTACTCTGTGTAACATTTAGCACAGTGCCAATCCACACATGGGTGCTGAATAAATGTTATTTGATGATGATTTAATTGCTTTGCCAATTCCAGGAATAGAAACCATGAATTCCCCCAAGTAACAATAAGCTTCACGTGCCGAGTGTTAGCAGACTGGTTTTCTGTTTTTGCTTATGTCAGACTAACGATGGAAGAGTAAGATACCATGAAGTAAATGCTTTTGGATAAAATCATATTTTCCACCATTTGGCTAAGGGCCTCTACTTCCAAATGGAGGAGTTCTAGGTGAGAAGCAGCAACACTGAAATTCCAACTGTTATGTTTCATTGGTTCTTTAGTAAATGCAAAATGGAAATCCAAACCATGCCAAGAAGTATTTTTAAAGGACTTGTATTCAATGCATCCACCATTCTGGAGAACTTACACTCTGAGCAAAAAGATTTGTTAGCAAAGCATATGACCTTCTTCCCACTACAATGACCATCCCCTAATTAGGCAATGCATCTGATAGTCATTAACAGGAATGAGATAATGAATCACTTTCTCTCTTCTTTGTTAATTTGCTGTAACCAAGCGGCTAATGGATGTCAGAGCTGAGTGATTGCACTGATTATAGTGATTTATAGTTGCAACAAAACAATTTAAAACCATTCTGATTATTCATGCTAAAGATGCTTTATGTTTTGTTTACTAAATGCTTTATGTCCCCTTCCTTCCAACTCTAATTCACCCCTCCCCTCCCCATATACTGAAAGGCATCTTCCTGAGAAACTTAGAAGTTGTAAGCTTTTTTATTGTTTCAGAGTAAGCCATATCATTTTGTTTATATATAAAAAAGTTTACCCAGTAGAAATGAAAAGCCTTAGGGGTGGAAAGAAAACTTCAGTGGTGCCTAGTTCAAAAGAAGAGAGAAATAAGAGGAAATACGGCAAACTTCAAGCCACTTACCTTGGGGCTTCCAGTCCCTTCCTCATCCTCTGTAGACACATCAGTAGCCAGGATCTCCGCTTTGATGATATCCAGAGCCCGAAGAATCCAGCTGTGTTGCCGTTTGATTTGCCTCTGTAGTTCCTTCCATTGACTTGCAATCATCTGCAGCATGTCCTTCAGTCCTTCTCGAAAACGAAGAGACAGCAGGAAAAAAGAAGCAAGAGTTGTGGATTTGATTGCATCTTTAGTTACTGTTCTTTAGTTGGTAGGGAGGAGAATAAATGGAAATTTAAAACAATTACCATAAAAGCACCTTGGCACCCCCCATTATGATTATTATTATTCCTCGTCACTCAAGACAGACTAGAAAGTCTTGCATTCCTCTTCCCAGCAGGGCAAAGTCAAAGTCAAAGGACATCCAGATCTGCTACTCAACCACACTGAGTCAAGATTTAAAATTCTGTTTGTACTTCTTGAAGCATGTATGTTGGAAAGGGGCAGCTACATGGTGCAGTGGATAGAACGCTGGGTCCTGGAGTCAGGAAGACTCATCTTCCCAAGTTCAAATCTGGCAGGAGACACTTATGAATTGTGTGACCTTGGCCAAGTCACTTAACCCTGTTAGCTTCAATTCCTCATCTGTAAAAATGAGGTGGAGAAGGAAATGGAAAACTACTCTAGTGTCTTTGCCAAGAAAACCCCAAATGGAGAGTCAGACATGATTGAAAAACAACAGATCATGATCAAAAAGTTAATGATAACTGAATGACTTCTGTTTTTCAAAGATTAGGTCTCATATACATATGTGTAGAGATTCTGTAGATGAAGTAACAATAACCAGAGAAATGAATGGGAAAAGGTGAGGTATTTCTGATACAAAGAGCACTAAGTAGGCCAGAATTCAGACAGCAAGCTTTAGCATTGGCACATCTGATTGAAAATTCTTGTTAAAACTGGTCATGGTAAGCCCCAAAGATACTAGCTAAATTGTAATTCATCCCATCTTGAGGCTGTTGCATACAAGGGTAAGCATAACCAAATGACAAAACTATTTTTAATTTATAATATGTTCCTCATAAATGCATTAATTATGGGGAAGGAATTAGTTTAAGGACCAGAAAACTTACTGATGCAATTACCAGAGCAGAACATTAAAAAAAAATTATGTGTATGGCTAGGCACAGAAACATCCAGCTATGTCTATACCTTCTCCCTTATATCTAAAGATATATCTATAAGTACACTAATGCATATGCATCGATATCCATATGCACAATCCTCATTCATTATCTTAATGTTATTTCCAAAGCTTCAACATCAAAGACCGTGTCAACGTGAAGTTTTCAGCGATGTGATTTCCACTGAAACTCAGCTGAATAGCAAGACCAAAATAAAATGAACAGACTATTTGGAGGCAGTATTTCATTTTATAAGTATCACAGCATTGTATGCAGTATATGAAACATTTATAAATCTTGAAGGTCAATCTGATAATGTAAATATTAATAATACATAAGGAAGTGAACATATGCAGTAATTTACAGCAATGCTTCTTCATTCTTTAATAGTCTGGAGACATAAAGACTTGCAATATTTCAGGAGGATTTACCTGATTTGTGAGATACAATAAGCTCCAGAAGTTGCTGCCCCTCTTCCACCACAGCTTCCTTTAGAGCACAATGACTGTCTACATTCAATTTAAAACTCTGCAAAAGAAAAAAGAAAAAAGTTAAATACATGTATATAAAATATGATATTTAACATTATGCTAGATGTGAGCATATATAGGTATATATACGCATGTGTGTGTGTCTACATAAATACATACATATCAAATCCTAAAGTGTGAGTTAACCAGGAAGTATACATACAAAAATAACTTGCTACTTTTTATCAAGAACCATAGTCCAATTTACCCAATAGACAAACTAATTTGCAATAGTAAAAGCTATTGATATTTGGGATCTGGGCTCCAAACATTTCCATTAGATTAGTGAAGTGCATCTGTTTGGAAACAGCTGACAAATCTAGAAATTCATTAGGTTTTTATGAAAAGTCACATCCCGTAGGCTATATCAAGAGTAGCAGTATTCTATAAAATATACTGAATTTATACCAGAACATATGAGCTCTTTTTCTTCGGGTTTTTTTTTAATGTTGGTGATAGCAGTATTTATGAAACCATAAAAAATTGGCAGCATAAAATATATTAGCCTTATGTGCACATATATAAATCCATTAATATAGTAGATGTCTGATTTTTCTCTGCATTTTTCCTATGCCCCCCCAACCAGATAGATAAGGAGTTTTTAGATATCTCATTAAAATTTAAGTCAAATATCTTCAACATTTTATTATTATTTTGAAATCTATAGCATGGTATATTGCGCGGTTAGGTAGCACTGTAGGGAGAGTGTCATGCCTGGAGACAGGAAAACCTGAGTTCAAATCTAACCTCAGACACTAACTAGCTGTATGACCCTAGGCAAGTCAATTAACCCTGTTTGCCTCAGTTTCCTCATCCGTAAAGTAAGCTGAAGAAGGAAAACAGCAAACCACTTTAGTGTCTCTACCAAGAAAACCCCAAATGTGTTCCTAAAGTCATACATGACTACTGAAATGACTGAATAACAACAAAAAGCATGATACAGTAGATGCAGAGCTGGGTCTTTGATTCAGGAATACCTGGGTTCAGACCTTACCTCTCAGCTTTTATTATTATGATGATTTTTAATATTTATTATTAAGCAATTTAGTATTGCAATGCCTCCAGGCAAATCTCTAAATTCATATGTTGCAGATTGTTCCTGATCCTCATTGAGAAGGGAAGCTTCTTCCCTGGGAGTTTCTTACAACAGGGAAACCACAAATCCAAACCAAAACCAAAAAAGCCTTTATAATGTCACTTTACCTTGCAGTGATACAATATGGACGGTATGATAGCATCCGTGTTACAGACGTTTCCCATCACGGGCCAGTAATCAAGCTAACTGCCCATAAAAAATAATGTCATATAAAGATGACTGAGAAAGAGTATTTCTGTCCTAGAAGCCAGGGTCCCACTGTTTTTAAGGTACCTCAAAAGTTCAGCAATTTAATTTTCTCTCTCTTTTTTTCTACTCATAGAATGACAGGTGAAATTTTTGAATGTAGCAGGATGGACCACAACTGAAGAAACACACATTGGGTAAGATGGTGTGACTTGGACTCAGGAAGACTCAAGATCAAGCCCTGCCTCAGATACATATTGGGTATGGATGACTCTGGGCAAGTCACTTAACCTCTCTGTGTCCCTGTTTCTTTCTTTCTTTTTTTTTTTGGTCTTTTTGGAGGAGGGAAAGCAGGGCAATTGGAGTTAAGTGACTTGCCCAAGGAGGCACAGCTAGTAAATATTAAGTGTCTGAGGCCAGAATTGAACTCAGGTCCTCCTGACTCCAGGGTCTGGGCTCTATTCACTGTGCTGCCTACCTGCCCCTATATCCCCATTTCTTTATCTGCAGAGTCAAGGGGTTAGCCCTCCAAAGTCCACTCCAGATCTAAATCTTTGATCCTCTACTATAACTAGCCTTTGGAACAAGTGGTTTTTCAGTTAAGGGTATGGTCCTTAATTTAGCCAGCCAATACTGTCTTAAGGACTGACAGTTAGCCATGAAATTTTGTTTTTTCAATGAATAACTTCCAAAGTGTCAAATATCTTTTGGTCCTTCTAATTAGGTTCCTTCCAAGATTTCTCTAATGCTTGGCTACTTAGAGTAATCCTTGATGTCATTGGCATAGATACTTTTTCCATCAACTCAGTTTCTGACCTCTCAGGGTCTTCTGATCCTGTGCAATTCTTTTCTACCTTTTTCTATAAATCCATCCCATTCTTACAACACACTGAACACTTTGATTCTGGACTACTGACCATCCATGTAACATTTCTCATTCTTGCTATATGACTAGCCCAATTTCTTTTACAGTGGTTTATGTCATCGATAATAACGTATGTGACTTTAAAATCAAATCATTCTTGATAATACATTGAATTGATTTTCACTCAACACCCATCTTTCCATTGTCTTTAGGGTCACCTGCAATTTAAATCCTTCTGATTTAAATCCCTATTTGCAGTCATATAAAATCACCTGGATTTCCCATGAACAAGATACTTTATTTCTTGGCTCCAGGGATTTTAACTAACTGTCTACTTGTCTGGAATGCTCTCTTTCCTCTGCTTTGACTGTTGACCTCTGTGGATTCCTTTAAATCCCAATGAAAAACCCACTTTTACAGGAATCTCTCTGAACCTTATTAATTCCATTATGTTCCCCCTATTATTTTTCCATTTAGCCTATATAAACTTTGGTTTTTTTGTATATTTGTATGCATGTTGTCTTCCCCATTAGATTGTAAGCTCCTTGAGGACAAGGTCTGTCTTTTGTCTCTTTGTATCCTCACAACTCAGCACAATATCTGGCACATAGTAGTACCTAATAAAGGTTTATTAAGTGATTAATTGAGTGACTTAGATAATATTGGCATAGAAAAGATGAACATTTTCAGTAAGGAGTAGCTAGATATCACTGAAAGCATCACACAATTTCCCAAAGGTGATACAAGATAGCTTTTATTTTTTTAGATTATTATTTCAAAAAGAGGTGTTTTTTCCCTCTAAAAAGTCATGTTGGAGAAAAGAATCCACAAAAGGATGGTCCCATAGCCCTCACTTGGGGCACAGAGTAGCTACATTCAGAGTTTAGAGCAGTGCCTGACAAATAGTGGGCAACCAATGAGCAATTGCTCATTGCATTGAAGTGAACTGAGGATGTTTACCCTGGAGAAGAGAAAACTGGTTCTATACTGGATCAGGTAGTGAAAACTGAATAAAAGAAGGAAGAACTCTTCAAGTCTTATCTTGTGTCCCTGACCTCTCTCTAGAATAATAATTTTTGTGCTGAGAAAGATAAGAACGATTACTAAGGACCCAACTGTGAGGATAAATGAAGAGATGAATAGCACCTAGTTCCACCTGGGTTGAAGTGACCTGACAGGCAGAAATACATCTTCCAGTAATGAATGAATTGGTTTTAAAAAATACACACACACACACATTAATGAGCCATGGCCAGAGATGCTCAAAAGTATCACAGAGAATAACAATGCCCCCATTTTCTAAAAAGGAAAAATAATGGAATCATCAAGGGAATCTAGACTAGTGAGCTTAACTTCAACTTTTGGCAAAATTTGAATTATTAAAGGGATAGTCAGTGAAAATCTAGAAACAGAAGTTGCAATCACAAAGAGCCAACCCAGTTTTACCAAAAAAGATGTTAAAAACTTCTTCCCTTCCTTCCTTCCTTCCTTCCTTCCTTCCTTCCTTCCTTCCTTCCTTCCTTCCTTCCTGTCCAGCTCCAAAGAGTAGTCATTGATTGGTTTATGATCAACTTAGAAAGAGGTCTCCATTGGTATGTACTTGGGATATCTATGTTTGACCTTGTGTTGGATGCCAATGGCAACATGGATGCCAGTGACTTAGATAAAGGCAGAGATAACACTTATTACCAAATCTGAAGATGAAACAAAGTTTAGAGGGATAGCTAACATACTGTATACAGACTTAGGATTTTAAAAAATCTTGGCAATCTAAAACAATGGATAGAATAAAGATGAAATATAAGTGGGATAAACTAAAGTAAAAAGATAAAAGATAAAGTATAAAAGTGGTTTCAAGTTTCAAAGAAATTCAAGTTCAAAAATATGAGCTGGAGTAGGCATGTGTGTAGAGAATAATTCTTATGAAAAATCCATCAATCAATAAACAAGCATTTATTAAGTACTTACCACATGCCAGATACTGTGATAAGTACTGAAAAGCACTGGAAGAAAAATTTGAGTGTTTCTACAGACTGTCAATTAAATATAAGTGAATTGTGCTATGTGTAGCTCCCAGGAGAACAGGAGCTCCTTTAGGGTTAGAATAGTTTCATTTTGTTCTTTGTGTTCTCAGTGTCTAACATTGTGTCTGGCATGTAATAAACATTAATATGAATTTACTGAATTAAATAGAGTAGCCCACAAAGTTCATGCCATCTTAGCATTAAAAGAAGCAGAGCATCCAGGACTAGAGAGGTGATGGTCCTGCTGTACTCTCTGCCCTGAACAGGCCTTATCTAGAGTGATATGTTCATTCTTGGGACCCAAAATCTAGGAAGGATAGCAATAAACTGAAGAGCATCTGGATGAGATCAGTTAGAATGATGAATGGTTCTGAGTTCATGCAACATGAGGAATATATTTTTCTCCCACACATATAATATAAGCACCTCAGAAACAGAGGTTGTTTTATTTTTCTTTGCCTTCCAGAATCTAGGAGAATGCCTGGTATACAGTAGGTACTCAATAAATGTTTGTTACATTGAATTTAGCCTAGAGAAGAAAAAATTAGGGTATGACCTTTAAATATTTGGAGTGCTGTCACATTGGCAAGGGAATAGGTTGGGTTTCCATAGTTCTGAACTCCAAAGCAATGAGTGGAAGTCACAAAGAGGCAAATTCAGGTAAATTTTCCTATTAATTGTTACCATGAAAAATTAGAATGCTGTACCCCAGGAGGCAGTGGGAATCATGTCCCGTCACTGGAAGTATTTTTGTGGTCCTGGCCTGTTTCAGCAGTTAAGTAGCTGAAAGGAAATTTGGCAGTTATTAGAAAGTCTGACCTTTTAGGTCAGGCCTATATGGCCATGAGTCAGACATATTATATAACGGTTTTCTGTTCTGACCAGGAAGGGCTCTGAAATCTCTTCTAGTTTTTCTGATTCCTTCTCCTTTTCAGACTTGGATCATGCTCATTGATCCTGTGTCACACCTCCTTTAGGATATACTGATGGACTAACACAAATGGCTATCCATCTGTGTCATCATCTGGACAACATGCATTTTCATCCACTTAATTTTCACAGTATGAATAGCTAAATTGGTCTATTTTAATTAAATACAGATTTCACTATGGAAGTTTCATTGTATTCCAAGGTATGATGCAATTTCTATTATATCATCAGCTAATTAGAGTACTTATTTCTAAAACTTACTCCTGACAAACCATAGGGAATCCTCTTTCTGTTTGAGCTTTGCATAGGATATTCTATATAACACTGGCAAAAGCCTTAGGTGAACATATCGTATCACTAATGAGCATTTATTGAACGGCTGAAGTATGTATAACAAAGAAGTCTGTCTTTTGAATAATTTATAAAGTGGGTAGAGTCACATTGGGGAAATAATATAGATGTAAAAATCATAAATATGAAAACAAACATAAGAAGAATTTCAACGAACAAACATACATAGTGTGCAGAAGGGGAGCAATGTTGGTTATTCTGGAATGATTTGTGCATCTGGACCAGTTTCTAGTTAGTGAGGGAAAGTACTGGGCATGGTTCAAACACACTTTTAAAGGTAACTTATGTAAATTCACAGAGAGAGGAGCAAGATGGTCAAATGGGGTAAAGAATGGAGGGGATGTGGGAACTTAACAAGTTATTTGGGTCATCCAAGTTTGAATTTAGTAGTTTTGATTCAAAGCCATTTGATAAATCAAAATTCATTAGAAATCAGTATTATATTAAGTTCTAGGAGCCACAATTTAAGAAGGCCATTGATAAGCTACAGAGCATACAGAGAAAGGCAACCAGGGAGGTGACAGTTATTGAATTTAGGCAGTATGAGGATCAGTTACTCCCCCCCCCCCCCAGAATGTTAGCTCTTTTAGGACAAGGATATATTTCAACACTCCCATTTCAAAAGAACATCCAGAAGGATCCCTGAAAAATCTTGCTAAAACACTAGCAAAAAAAAAAAAACCTTACTAGGTCCACTAGATTACTAGGAAGGCATCCAAAAAGAATGTTGTCTTCAAATTTTCTTGTAATATCACCCCTTATATATCCATTTTGACCTTATCTTAGTAAATCACATTAGATATTAGTCTATGCCCAATTTCTGCCATTCTGCTTTCTGGTTTTCCCAATAATTTTTACTAAATAATGAATTCTTATTCTAAAATCTTAAGTCTTTATACTTGTGAGATATGGGAAAGGAAAAAAAAGGAAGAAAAGAAATTTACATGATAAATTTTCATATATTTGAAAGGAATAGGAAGCTGTACATTAATAGATTTGCAGTTTCATGAGCAATCATCTTTTTTTATTATACTACATTACAGAAATATTTGTTTTATTCCATAAATTAAAAATAAAATAAATAACTTTTAAAAGACTTGGATTTCTTTCTCAGAGGATCTAACTCCTGCCCTCTTTTCAACTACAGGTAGATAACTAGGTGAAAGGAAATATGATAATTATTAGAAAATCTAACCTTGTTGGTCAAGCTTGAACACGGACAATGTCAACTTTGGTACTTTGTCTTTGATCTCTTTTTGCATCTGAGGTTGAAAAAATTTAAATCTAAAATAGTCTCAAGTAGAATGGTGGGGAACAGGGGGAGGAACAAGGAGAAAGCTTGAGACGGAACTCAAAATAGTCCCAAAAGACTCAAAGAAAAATCTTCCTACCCAACAATTTCCTGGAATGAACCCTATTCTAGAAGTTTCCTCACAACTGTGAATTTAGCCTGGTGCTAACAATATTTAATTTACTGTTTACTTAAAACAGACTTGTGTTGAATGGTATGTAATCATGTATTTCACAAGAGGTGCATCAGGAATATGCCTCAAAGCAGAAGAAAAGTAAAGGACCTGAGAGTAGGTTGGGTAATTTGAGATAATTGAAGCCAAGAGTATAGAATAGATGCAGCTGGGTCTGGCACGGTCTCAAGATGACGTGGATGCATTTGATGGGAAAATTGGAAAGGATGAAGTATTCACTATTAGGAAAAAGATCAGCTTGATGCCCTGGAAAAGAACCATTTAACATAAATATTACCCAAATGTTACAATATTGCTTGATTTTCAGGTGCACCTATTAACCATTAATAACATTAACCAAGAAATCCACAATGGGTCTCCCTGGCAGCATCCCTAAGGAGGCCCATCTTTAGGATCTTCACAAAATCTCTGAAATCAAAAGGCCCCAAAGATTGCCTTACTTTATATTCAAGGATAAAACCAGGATGTGAGAAATTTCTGCCTTTCCACTTGGAAAAACATCTTCCTCCCTAATGCTATACAATAATACCTTACAGTTAAGAGCCACCCTCTAACTTTCACAGTATTTTCTGAAAATGTATAAAATTCTCCCAAGACCAAATTCAAAGCAAGTGCATTGCCAGAGACAAACACCCTAGTCTCCCATGCCATTGGTTCTAGGAAGCACCACAGATATGAGAAGTTTGGGCCTTGTGGGACACTAGTATGTTAGTTTCCCTAAAGAGAAATTTGGGGAGATAATTTTTTGGACAGGAGAAGGCAAGGAAATTGGGGTTAAGTGGCTTGCCCAAGGTCACACGGCTAGTAAGTGTCAAGTATCTGAGATTAAATTTGAACTCAGATCCTCTTGACTTTGGGGCGGGTGCTCTATTCACTGCGCCACCTAGACACCCCCCAGGGAGATAAGTTTTAAACATCATCTTAAAGCAAGCAAAGAAATGATCATGAAGAGTTGGCCTACCTGAGTTCTTCTTAACCTTTTTTTTGTTGTTTCACAGACTTTTTGGCAATCTGGTGAAGTTTATTCTCAGAATGTTTTTAAAAGCATAAAATAAAATACATGGGATTCTAAAGGAAATCAATTCTACTAAAATAGTTATCATTTTTTTTTAAGTTCATAGACTCTAGGTCAAGAACCTCTGGGCTCCAGCTAAAATGGTGACAGAGGTTTTCATGACTGTACCCCACAAAGGAATGAGTTTATATAGATCCTGAGTGTGGCTTCCACAAGAGATTCTACATGGATTTATGCTGCTTGGCTGCGCTGTGAATATGATGCCCACCTAATAACAGGCAGAACACACATACACACATAAAGACATATATGCACACACATTTACACACACATGGTCTCCTATGTTGTGTGTATTTATGAGCATACGTGTGTATATATATATATAGTGTGTGTATATATGGGTGTGTATGTGAATACATACACATAAATCTTAATATGTGTGTGACATACATATATTATATATGGAGTAGTAGGAGATGGTGCAGTAGATAGAGAGCTAGAGCCTGGAGTCGGGAAGACTCAGCTTCCTGAGTTCACACCTAGCCTTACACACTTACTAGCAGAATGACCCTGGGCAAGTCACTTAACCCTCTCTGCCTCAGCTTCCTCATCTATATCATTAGCAGGAGAAGGAAATGACAAACCACTCTATAGCTTTGCCAAGAAAATCCCAAATGGTGTCACAAAGTCAGACACGACTGAAAAACAACAACATATTACACATACACACACACACACTATCCTGTAATCAGCTCATTTCATATTGTTGAGCATGACAATCTGGCAGGTGGGAGGTGAGATGCAGAATGGAAGCCTGTTAACATTAAAACAAAACCAAGAAATGCCATGCCCACTTGATAACAAAACAACCTAGTGCTTCAAAATGAGTTACCCTTCGGTAACTATATGAATATATTTGAACACATTGACATATAAAGTAATAGGAAAGGAGCACATTTGGGTACAAAGGCTTAGAGCATAAAATTGGCTGTCAAAGGTTTCCTCCTACACAGAAGGATCTATCAACTTCATACAGCAGCAACCCTTTTGGAAGCTCCTGAGCCCAAGATGGAATCAAGTTCCACCATATAACTATTCCACTCACTGGACATAGTTGACCGGAAGGTCCTAGAAGAGCAGCTGAGTTCTTCCTTAGAATGTTAGCTTCCCTCGTCTATTCCTGTTTTCTTTTTTTAAAGACACTATCTTTTTCTTTTAAATAGAAGTAGGGGGGGATGAAAAAATTCTCTTTCAGTTTTTTTTTCTTCCCTATAAGGATATACAAAAAGCACCTGTCAGAATTCAGTATCTTAGCTGTTCCTAATGATAGATGCCAGCGGCGATCAGTCAGGCTACAGAGACTCCAAATATGAAAGACATATTGAACCGGTGAACTTTTCCTCCCATTGTCATTTTAAAGGGATGGTATCATACACGGATGATGAATAAGGCGCTTGCTGACACTGCCTTCACACACAGAGCCAGTTCAAGGATTTTTACTATCCTGAGTAAAGAAAGACTTGCCTGTCTACAAGAGATGAGAAAAACAAGATATGTTCTGTCAGAAGTCCACTGATTCTAAAAGTCATCTGTTGCGTTGACCGAATCTTCCATACGGCCCTCCTGCACAGTGACTCCCCTTGATGCTGTATACACAGACTCACCTGCCCATTTCTTGAGAGACACATAAGGGAAGAATTATTTCACATACCTTTGTTGTCCTAGCCTGGAAATTTCCATCCTCCTCTTCCAAAATGCTATTAAGAATTGTGTTTCAAAGAACAGACTTCTATCATGCTGGTGCCTTAGATAAATATGGTTCTAAAATGGTAACCCAGTGGATGGGCATGCTACTTTGAGAGACCTTTATATAACTCAACATTTCCTTATTTAACAACCTACCCTTCCCTAATAGAAGGCACTTAAATTCAGAGAAAGCTACAAAAACTTAGAACTGTACTAAGACATTTGGGACGCTCTGGAAAGCAGTAGATTCCAAGTCATATAGTTTAGGTCCTGGCTACGCCCTGTAACATCAATGTTCTGGCTCTAATTTTCCTTTTTTTTAGTATTTTTTTTGTTTTTCATTTTCTTTTAAAATCAACTTTTGTTTATTTTTAGTTTACATCATTCATTTCCATGAGATTTTGAGCTACAAATTTTCTCCCCATCTTTCCCCTACCCACCATCCCAAAACAGTGATCCTACTGAATACCCCCTCCCCAATCTGCTCTCTCCTATATCCTCTCTCATCACCTCTCTGACTTTCCAGTAGGGCAAGATGGGTCTCTCTATCCCAGTGCCTGTATATCTTATTTTCCATTTGCACATAGCTCTAATTTTCCTTACCTCAACATGGCAGTGACTGGACGAAGTTGTTTTTACAGATTGCATAAGTACCAGGGAAGAAAGAATAATGGGATTGTAGATTCATAAAAGAATCAGCTCAAGTACCAAATCTCACCAGTCAGATTGGCTAAGATGACAAAACAGGAAAATGACAAGTGCTGGAGGGGATGTGGAAAAATTGGAACTCTAATGCATTGTTGGTGGAGCTGTGAACTGATACAACCATTCTGGAGGGCAATCTGGAACTATGCCCAAAGGGCTATAAATAATTGCATACCTTTTGACATAGTAATACCACTTTGGGGGTTGTATCCCAAAGAGATCATAGAAGTGGGAAAAGGACCCATATGTACAAAAATATTTATTGCAGCTCTCTTTGTGGTGGCAAAAAACTGGAAACTTAGGGGATGCCCATCAATTGGGGAATGGCTGAACAAATTATGATATATGAATGTAATGGAATACTATTGTGCTATAAGAAATGGGAAGTAAATGGACTTCATAATTACCTGGAGAGGCTTATATGAATTGATGCTAAGTGAGAAGAGCAGAACCAGGAAAACTTTGTATGGTCACAGATACATCATATGTGTGATGATCAACCTTGATAAACTGGACTCTTCTCAGCAGCACACAGTTAAAAGACAGCTCTACAAGTCTCAGAATGGAAGGAGATATCTATACTCAGAGAAAGATCTAGAAAGACCAGAGTTTAAATGGAGACAGAAGCAACACATGATACTGTTCTTTTCCATGTTTGGGTTTGTTTCTTTTCTTTTTTTCCCCCCATTATTCGCTCCATTGGTTACAACACTTCTTTACAACCAGACTATTGTACAATGTGACAGTGTTTGCAGATCCCATACATGATTGTATGCCACCATGGCGGGGGAGGGGGAGAGAAGGGAGGGGAGAAAATCTGAAACTCAAGTGATTTTGTAAATGAATCTTGTAAACTAAAAGTAAATAAACAAGTCAATAAATTTTAAAAAAGAATAAGAAGAAGAATCAGCTCAAGCCAAGAGTAGAGAGAAATCAGGGCATTCATATAAAGGAAGCAGCTCCCAAAGTCCACTTAGCCATCCACACAAGGTGAATCTTGACTCCTTCTACCCAAAGCTGATGGTATGTTTTTTCTTAAGGATCTCAACAAAGGAAAGGATTTTTTAAATTTTATTGTGGCTTCATATAACTCCATACACCAGCAGAGTCCCAAAAGAATGAACAGCTTTTAAGGTTTGGATTACATAGTAATAGTGAACACTCTGTTTATTCCATTACAAATCAAGGCAAACATTCAAAATATAATATTCACAACAATACATCTTATCACAGAAAAGCACAATATGGTGTTCATAACAGCTTAACATTAGAATGGCCACACAGTTTTCACTACAGTGGCCACAATATTTAGAAGAAGGAACAAAAGAATAATCATCTGGTTTCCCTAAGGGGGAAACCCTTCTCACTTAATCATTCATTCAATCAATTAACAATATATCAATCTTCCACTCACGGGGCAACCATTAACTTAATCAGTCACTCATCTAGTAGTCAGTCACTAAACTAGACTCCCAATTACTAAATATCATTAGTCACTAGTACAATGATTAGAAAACCACACAAACTCTCCACTCCTTGGTGTCCAGCAAACCTCAGTTTCATCCAAGGAGAGGTCTTTTCTTCATCTTGACTCTGGGTGGTCTTTCTGATTCTCTGGATCCCCTTCCATGGTCCCAGCTCCCTCCTGAATCCACCAAACAGTCACCTAGATTCAGAAGCAGACAGCTGCCAGGTTCACATCAAATCCTCAGAGGTACACAGCTCTCAGTTCCTTTTCCAGTCCTCAGGGCAGTCCCTGGCACACACTGAAGTTCACAGGGCCCAGCACATCTCAAACCGTCACCATTTCTTTTGCCTGGAGCTCAAGGATCAGCCAGGCCACAAACAAATGAAGCCTTATCCTGGTCATGCTTCTACAGTCCTCCAGTTGACTCTAGAACCCAGAAGGAATATTGGCCTTCTGGGTGGCCTTCACCAGATTCTGGTCTCAGGAAAACTCCATCTCAGGTCTCAGTCAGCATCCAGATGCTGGGATAGAAACACTCTCTCTCTCTCTCTCTCTCTCTCTCTCTCTCTCTCTCTCTCTCTCTCTCTCTCTCTCATCTAGCAGCTCAGCTCCCAGATGCTGAGACAATCCTGAATCCCCCAACAGGAAAATTCCAATTCTGTCGCTCTGTCTCTGAAATTCTTGCTTATATACACACACTGGCCTCCTGTCTCAGCGAATAGCCTTCTTCCACATCAACAGGGGAGTTCATGCCTTCTCAACAGTAGACAGGGCTCACACCTTCCATACTTAGCCCTAAGTTACTAAGTGCTAAGTATCTGCTAAACTTGATTGCTATTACACTTCACAATAGGTAAGATAAATAATTTCTTCCCACTTAAAAGGCCTGAGGAGAAGAGTTCTACCTCCTAGGAGTTTAACTGCTAGGCCAGAAGGGGTGGGTAATCTGCAGCCTCGAGGCCACGTGTGGCCCTCTAGGTCCTCAAGTGAATGGATTCAGTTGAAGGGCTGCACTTAAGGATCTAGAGGGCCACAAGTGGCCTCAGGGCCACAGATCCTCGACTCTGATGCTAGCTTAATCTTTAACTTCTTTTTCGCTTTTCCATGTTTTACAGAAGAAGAGTTACCCATGAAGCATGGGTAGCACATCTAATCCATAGTTCTATCAAGGACAAGTGAGTAGAAATCATATGAAAGCAAAGTCACCCCCCCCC
>CM053598.1:160298625-160329176 GCA_028646575.1 Pseudocheirus occidentalis | reverse complement strand
AGAGAGAGAGAGAGAGAGAGAGAGAGAGAGGAGGGAGAGAGAGAGAGAGAGGGAGAGAGAGAGAGAGCAAGAGAGAGAGAGAGCAAGAGTATTTGCACAAGTACCTGAACTATGACAAATCTTCTACACTAACATACCAAGTTGGGTACTGACATTTTAAATAAGGCTTGCTTAAGGGTAGTGGTTAAAAAGCAATGACTGATAAATAATAAACCATTATAAGTCAACCAAAGTGTAAAATTTGGTGGAAGCCAAATACAAGCACAATCTACCAAAACAAAATAAAATACTACTTGCAGAGCATAATGAGGATCTGAGGAGTAGAATGAGTTTGATTCAGTTGTTTTCCAGTTGTGTCTGATTCTTTGTGATCCCATTTGGGTTTTTTTTTTGCAGAGATAATGGAATGATTTGCCATTTCCTTCCTCATTTTACAGATGAGTAAACTGAGGCAAACAGGGTAAAATGACAAGCCCAGGGTCACACAGCTAATAAGTGTCTGAGGAAGGATTTGAATTCATGAAAACAGGTCATCCTGACCCCAGGCTTAGCACTCTATTCCCTGTACCACCTTGCTGTCCTGTACTTCTCTAAAAGCATATTGATTAGAATTAAGATATACAGGCACTCGGGTAGGGAGACCCATCCTGCTCTACTGGAAAGTCAGAGGGGCAACGGGGGAGGACGTAGGAGAGAGCAGTTGGGGGAGGGGGTATACAGCGGGATCGCTGTTTTGGGGTGGTGGGTAGGGGAAAGATGGGGAGAAAATTTGTAACTCAAAATCTCATAGAAATGAGTGTTGTGAACAAGAAAATAAATAAGTTAAATTTTAAAAAGCATATTGATTAGAATTAAATTCTTGACTTTAATCTATTTATTTCCCAGCATACCATTCCCCTACCCCAAAGTACTAATTAGCAACAATTCTTTTATGTCCCCGTGGGATTATATTGTTAGGCATAGGCCCTAAATGCCATATGAAAAGGCTTCCTTTTCTCTTACCTAAGCAAATGTTAAAGCTTGTTGTTTTCAAGTTATCATCTCCATATCCTACGGGGATTATTGCTTTTGTCCCAGTGCTAGCAGGTAGCATTATCTTTGATAAGAATGTTTTCTCTCTAGTACAGCACAGACTTTCTTTTTCAACCCTGAATTACTGTAAAAATTATTTACCGAGATGTTCTAGGCAGTCAAATCAATGTCTATACCCAACTCTACCGCATGAACAATTTTTTCATCAAAGTCAGCAAGAATTACATTTATGCTTTTTCTCATTTATACTGCAGCAGAGCAGTTTGCATTATACCGCTTTCATATTTGTCCCACACCCTCCTCAAATAAACTCTTCATTTTCTAAAATGCTGCTATAATGAGCTGCTTCTCCATTCATTTTTGAATGTTATTCTTTCAAGTTAAAGACATTTTGGAGTCACTCAACTGAATCTAGAGAAGGAAGCTCTATTCAAAGCCAGGAGTAAGATTAGGTGGAAAGATCAGGTCCAGAATTTTCCATTTCAGATTTAGCTCCTCTTCTTTGAGAGACCAGGAAGTGGTCCAGAAACATGTTCTCAACTTGCACAGAAAAGGAGAATCAGTGTATTATTCTGAATACAAATGTCCAAAGAAGTAGAGCCCACCATGATGGAAGCAAATGTTAGTATCCAGAGTAACTCTTTTATTTCCTCTCCATGTATGGTTCCTAGAAATCCCAATTTAGGTTAACTGACTAGAGGGCAGCATGATCATAGAATCAGGTTAGTGCAATGGGTGGAATTCCCACCTTAGATTCTGGAAGAGCCGGGTTCAAATCCCACTTCTGACACTCACTAGCTGCATGAGCATAGGAAAACCACTCTGTGCTTTGGTTTTAGCATCTGTAAATTGGGATAATAATAACATGTACTTCCTATCTCATAAGTTTGTTGTGAGGCGCCAAGGAGCTGACTTTAAAATATCATAAAAATGTTACTTTTTAGTAGTTTTATTATAATACCTCCCTCAAATCAGAATAGAAAACAAAGATATGGCTCAAGAATTTCAACACAGATGAGAAATAAGTACCCTGGGGTGACTTAAACTTCCTGAGAGGTGAATGCCATTATACAACCCTCACGAATAGGTTTGTTTTAAGCATAATTAGTTTAAGTACTCTTTAAATTTTTAAAAATTTATTGATAAGATTTTATTTTTATGTCACCTTCATTTTTTAATATACCCCTTCTATTTCCTTACCCATCAGGCCATCCATAGTTAACATATTTAAGAAGTACAGTATTGATTTACATATATGCATACATGTATATGCATATGAATGTTCTTCTAGTCCTGCCAGAGAATTTTGACCACAGAGATACACTTGAGGAATTGACAATAGAGATTATTCCTGGGAATTTCAAACTTGTCTGCCCTTGGAAGATTATGAATTACTTAAAGGAAAAATCAAAGGAGCTATCTTTAAGAAAATAATGAATGTCAAAATTAAGTACTGAAATTCCACATCATTTATGAGTAAGGCTAAGGTTATACTCCCTCTAGTAGCCAGGTAGCATTGACTCAAATCTGGCAGATTCACTAGTTATGAACCATGTCTCTCAGAACAACCCTAATAGACTTGGGTTGGACAGAAAAGCGTGCACCTGGAAGACTCCTGAGCCACAAACAGTGATGAGACTGACAGTGCAAAAGGGATAGCCCCACGGTAAGGGATAACCTCATGGAGATAAGACTAGATTTTACATGGCATTAAGGTATATGAAATTTAGCTTAAATGCCAAAAGGAGGTGAACCAGAAGAGCCCTATGCTAATTTTGTCTCTTATACTATGTAGCTCAAAGGAAAAAAGCCTGTTGAGTTCTTCCTCAAGGTGGAGTCAAGTCTATAGTAATTGATAACGCTGGGAGCTGTGGCTACTGAGAACTCAGAGAAAATCACACTGCAGAGACTGAGTCAGGTTATATGACCCTCATGTATCTGAGATCATCAGATCTATGAAGTTAGAGAAACCATTTCCAACGAGGAGAGATAGGTACTCCTATGCTTTAGGAGTCACTGCTATAAAATGGTCAATACAGTTCTTAAGTGGGGGTCACAAAAGCAAAGCAGAGCAACAGCGCCATCAGTGCTGAACTGTAGGGACAGAATCCCAGACAATCAAGCAAGAAAACTGAAGAATGCACAATCTTATTCTCCATGGAGAGACAGAGGACCAGGAGAATTTTCTTGTTGTTCAATTGTTTTCTGTTGTGTTCAACTCTTCATGTCCCCTTCTCGGGTTTTCTTGGCAGAGATGCTGAAATGGTTTTCCATTTCCTTTTCTAGCTCATTTTACAGATGAGGAAACTGAGGCAGACAGGCTTAAATAACTTGCCCCATGTCACATAGTTAATAAGTGCCTGAAGCCAGATTTGAACTCAGAAAGATGAGTCTTTAAGACTCCAAAGAGAAGGAAAAGCATGAGAAGCTAATATAAAAATACCTCCATCAAATAATCATCAGAGTAACAGATCTACTTTTTGTTATAATTGTGGATAAGATGACCAAACTTATGTTGGAAGTACTAGCAAAGAGAAAGCAGCATTGGTTAGGAAGTTCAAAGCTTCAGATCCAACTTTGGGAAACCAGAGGAGGGCCATGGAAGGAGGTCATCCTGGACCTCAAAGACAATCAGTCAGATTGATCTCATCATCAATTCCTTATGGCTCTATTTCTCTTGGATTCATAAGGCCTCATGGAGAAATTATGGTAAAATTGAGACTATAGGCTGCAATGCCATCCTGGACAGTGGATCTCAAATCACCATCATTTTCCAATTTTTGGATTAATTTTTGGTTAAAGCCCATGACAGAGCTTGAACTTGGTAGTTTAAATGACAAAGACTATACCTGGGATGCACAAAGATGAGCTTGTAATTTCCCAAGGAAATTGGTGGCATTAACTAAAAATTATGACTCTGGAATATCCAGACCCTCTAACACTCACTGGAGTATCAACACTCATTGGAACTAGTTCTCTTCTTCTCAAAATTCTAACAGGACCCTGCAAGCAACAAGCTGTACATAATACCCGTACAGTTTGACTACTTGTAGAGTATGCCAAGGCTGACAAGAGGTTCTAGTGAACCTCACAGAAGCCCCAACCATTCATCTTCTGAGTTGGATGCTGAGCTATTTGACTTTGGAGACTCTCTAGTACCACAAGTAGAAAAAGATGGGTTGAGGCTGGAACTCAGTAAGAGGACAGGCAAGTTCTCATTGCATGAGTAGAATGTTGGATATGGTCAAGGTACAATTCCTAGAATCAAGTTCACTGATTTCTGACCATTCAGAGAAAGATCTAGGAAACTTACTCTACGATGGAAGATTGCAAGAAATCATTTTAAAGAAATGTTGGTTAGTGTCATCACAGAATCTAGCAGCCCTAATGCATTACCCATAGTGATGGTGCCTAAAAATATGAAAGATACGAATGTGTGTATATGACCAAACTTTGAACAAAAGGATACCATAGGGACACAACACTCTGGACCATGGTAGGCAGTCAGCTCTTTTCAGTCTGGATCAGAAAAAAAAGCAAGGAAAAGACTACTTTCATCAGTTTAGATGGATTTCAACAGTATGAGTGAATACCCAAAGTCATCTCAAGGACACTATCCACTTTCTAAAAACTGATAAAGAAAGTGGTTGGGGACATGAACTATCTATAAGGCTTAGTGTACCTTAATGACATCATTGTCTTTGGTAAGACACTAGCACAGTGGTTCTCAACCTTCCTAATGCCGTGGAAGGAATTGCCTAATGAAAAATACAGTTCCTCATGTTGTGGTGACCCCCAACCATAAAATTATTTTTGTTGCTACTTCATAACTGTAATTTTGCTACTGTTATGAATAGTAATGTAAATATCTGATATGCAGGATGTATTTTCATTGTTACAAATTGAACATAACCCACGGGCTGAGAACTGCTGCATTAGAGGAATGTGAAGAAAGGATAATGAAAATGTTAGGAGGTTGGAGGAAGCTGGTCTGAAGTTATCCATTGAAAAAAACATCAATTTTGCAGAGATTCTGTTAAGTATGTGGGTCACATTGTTTCCCAACAAATTTTGAACACTAACCCAAAAAAGGTAAAAGCTCTTTTCAAGTGGTCGAGCCCATACTTTTCTGAGATTTGGTGGTTACTATAAAAAAAAATTCAGACTCTGTGGTGCTAATATTAATGGCCTTGTGCTTGTTCAATGTGCTTGTTCACTATCATGGGATCACTAAAACTCAGAACCAAAAAGGCAAGAAGGGAAAAAGTGTCCTAAATCTATAAAGCCTTCTGAAAATAAATGGATACACAAATGTGAAAAAGCCTTGCTTCAGCCACGTGTTTGCACTGGCTTTTGCAGATATAAATGAACACTTTAATCTCCAAATAAAAGTCACCCTAGAAGGTATGGGAGCCATCCTTTGCCAAAAGAGTGAGGGGCACCAGGGGCCAGCAGAGGTTTGAGAGACTGAGTCTCACTACACAGATCATATGCTTGAGTTCTTGGCTTTGAAGTAGTCCAACAATGAGAAAAGCAAAGATTATATATAGAGAGAGCAGAATCCTAAATGTGGATTGATGATGATCCATTGACTTGACTCTTGACCAATGTCACTTTGGATGCTGCTTGCCAGGGATAATTATGGTTTCATCATATTTTATAGGTTTAATAAGATTAATATAGATTTAGATGATTAGGAATGTCACAGAACACTAGAACTATGGTGATCTGAGACACTCAAGGTGCTAAAATACAATTGGGAAGAAATATTGCTGGGAGCTGGGAGCTTCCATAAGACCGTATGTGAAGTGCAAATGTAAACCTTATGACAATGAACCAATCTTCCATGCCACTGTGCAGATGACTGGAGGTGAGCAGACATGGCTAACAATGAATTAAAAGAAGCAGCACAAGCCAAAAAGCATGGTAATGATCCTTCTTGTATAATGTTCCAGAGAGCAAAAGGAACCTTACTGATGATGCAACGGCAGGAGTTGGAGCCATACAATGAAATATCACAGTGATGTCAAAATTGATAGAATCAGACCTCATTCAAACAGGATATTGGTTCAGAAAACCACAAATTAATATTATCTATCTTGTCTTATATTTTTATTTGTTTTGTTAATCATTTTCCAATTATGTATTAATTTGGTTGAGACAATTGTTCTTGCAACATGAGTTTGACACCTCTGCTGTGTACAGACTGACCAATTCCTCACAGAGAGCTAGGAAGCAGCTGGTGCTACCCAGACCATACCCTTCAATAAGCATTAGTGTTTTTTACAATGACTTTGGACATATGGGTCCAGAAAGGACCTCAGAACTAATAAGAAACTGATTTTATTGGCCTGTGCTATAGGCCTGCAGATGTCATGAAGCAGGGTGAATTTCAATATATGTAAAAAACCATACAAAACCAAAAACTGTACACTTTTTTTCCTCTCAACCATTCTTTCATTCAGGTGTTTGAATAATAAAAATATGTATGAGAAGGGGGGAAATTTATTAAATTCAAAAAAGAAGTGTGATACTTCTTCCAGATGTATACAAAAAATTTACCAAATCATGTCCTATATTTGGAGGAAAAAAATATCAACAAGCCTTTTTGTGTTGACTCTACGCCTGGATGGAGGTAGCAAAAACACAAGTCATAGTTGTGACCATTTTGACAAGCAGACACAAGCATACCCAACCAGAGAACAAAAAATATCTACTGTTGCTAAAGTGTTATGGGGACAGAATTTTTCAATGCATGGATTTCTTGCTAGAATCCACTTGGATCAAGGTAGAGACTTTGAGAGCAAGCTACTCACAGAAATGTTGGCCTTGGCAGGAATAAAATATTTTAGGACTCTTCTTTAGTATCCTCAAGGAGCTCCACAATCTGAATATTATATAACTGGTGACTTTGAAACTAGATAAAAAGTCTCAATGAAGTCAATGTGCATCATTTCTAGTACATGCATACAATTCCACTGGGAATAATGCTTAGACTTTATACCGTACATGGTGATGCTTGGGTGAGAACCATGCCTGCCTACCGGCTTGTATTTTGGTACCTCAGATGAAGGAGGTAAGTCACTACCCACAATGACTACAACTCTTTGTTGAAAAAGAAGCTGAGAGATACCTACCAACTAGCCACATCTTCAGCTCAGAACATCTATGACAGAGACAAAAGACATTATTTGTGCTAGGGCATGGTATCAAATAAGGTGACAGAGCTCCACGGTGAACATTCAAGGGACTCACAAGTTCATCAACAGAAAACTAACCCAAACACAATTACTGAGAAACTGGGCAGGCCTATTCACCATGACCACATATTGTCTGTAGGAGAATTTAAGTGAACCTTCTAATGAGATGGTGGAGAAAACTGATAGACATTCACCTAGACAAAGGCTGAGGAAAAAAAAGACTGTCTGCCAGCTGCACAAAGACTTTCCTAATAAGATATAGGAGCCGAACTTGAAGTATCCAATGAAGGGGACCCAGAAACAACTCCTATCTCCAGAATTGCTACAAGGACTCCAAGGATCCAGATATAACCCATAGAGCACTAATATACAGATAGCCAACCTGATATGGCTGCCAGCCCAGGAATACAAATCAATCTATAATGATCCTGATGTCAGAAAATATCAGTTACTAGCTCTGATACAGGAGCTAAGAGATCAGTCAGTGAGTGGCCAGAGACCACTCACTAGACTAATTTATGATGTTATAGGTAATCCTGAAGATATCATGATATAGCTATCTAGCTGACAATACTAGAGATTACCCATGTGCGATGTGCTTTGCATGTTTTCTCCTACACATGTGAATTACTATGTGTCTGAGGAGACTTGTTTCTTTTTTGCTGTTACATTCATTTAAATATTTTGTGTTATGTTCATCCTATAGCAATGTGTTTTAAAAATTGTTTTATTTACTGTATACATTAATTCTTATAGTTAAATTTTGTCTTATATCAAGACTGATGGATAGTTATCGTTTAAGCTAAATGGCCTTTGTTAGTTAGCCATGTTTGCAGCTTCTGGTTAATTGCTGCTTTCCCACCTGGCAGAAACCAAAGTCTCCCTTGACAAAGGCCAGGGGGAGGAAATACTACAGATAGCTTCTCTCCGTGGGCCTCTCTATGAGCCATCTCTAGAGGGGTGCAAAGACCAGTAACATCACCCCACATCCCATCACCTCATCTCTCTACATATATACATACACATATATGTCTACATACATACTTAAATATATAGTGATATCCACAGCACATAAATACATGTATTTCTAAAATTAGGACCAAATGTTACAGTCTTGACTGCTCTTAAAAGAATATGCACATACTTTTGAAACATGTGTCTATTATGCCCTACCTGTGGCTGGGTGCGTTGCTGCTGTAGAACCCTTCCAGGTGATGCTACATATAGTTCCATCTCTATTGCAAGTGCTGTTCACATTCATTTGTTTTATTTTAGTTTCAATGAATGCAAAAGTTATCTGGAATGTTAAGGTAAATACCCTTGTTTTAAAGTTCTCATGTTTGTGTTTATGCTGTTAAGGTTTTGATTTTGCCCCAGTTTATATGAGCCCTCAAAAGAGTTTTAGCTCAGAGAAGAAATGTAACCCTTGGCTAAAGGGGCCAATTACATGGGACTCTTCCTCCTTGGTGGAGACTGGTTACTTAATGCTTGATCCTACATTAGGGAAAGGGTGGAGCTGGTAAGATCTGGAAAGAAAAGAGATCTGGGTTCCCAGCTTCAAAAGAGAAGATGCGTAATTCCAACTCTGTTCAAGTCACTGAAGGAAGTAAAAGAGTCTGAGAAAAAGATATGTAGAAGTTTAATTATGCTCTTATTCCCAGCTTGCTACTAGAAACTCTGAGGGAATTTTTTCCCCTTGGGTGAGATCTGGGATTCTTTCCTCTCTCTCTCAGTTGAGCTGAATTATCTAACTTCAAAAGGGAGAACTTATTCAATCTGTATTGTGTGTGTGTGTAGAATGTGTGTATTATATACACACACACACACAATGCATATATTGTAATAATCACACATACTATATATAGTCTATATATACATATTTATATATGTAGCTATGTGTGTATATATACAGATATGTGTATAGACAGATATATGTGTGTATATGTACATTATATGTGTATATTATATATAATCTATATACTCTGTGTATACATGCATGTACATATATCTACACACACATATTCTCCTATGTATACTTTCTCTGATTTCTGCTTTGCCATTGACTTTGCTATTTGCTATTTAAGTTTACTGTGGAATTGACACTTTGAATTTAGTTTGGGACACTCTTTTTCCCATAAAGGAACAGGAATTTCTTAGTAATCAAGAGTTTAGCTTAAACCTGAACACTGCATCCCCTAGACTAATAATATTTAAGGAAGTTGATAGAAAAAAAAACGTTTTAACCCAGTACCTTCTTTTTCGAGAAGAGAAGAATGACTGGTCTCTGACCTGAACCTCTTCCTTTCCCACCTGGCAGAAACCAGAAAGTCTCCCTTGACAAAGGGCAGGGGGAAGAAATACTAAAGATATCTTCTCTCTGTGAGCCTCCCTGTGAACCCTCTCTGGAGACCCATGTAAGCACACATGACATGGAAAGGCCAGTAACATCACCCCTGCCCCCACTTCACCCTGCTACATGTACACATACACTTATATGTCTATATACATACATAAATATATAGTGGTATACACAGTGCATAAATACATATATTTCTAAAGTTAGGACCAAATATTATGGTCTTTTTTCTGCACTTAAAAGTGAGGATTTCAAGTTATCCTTACACTAGGGCTTTGAGAGCAGCTGGGTTAACAAAATGCTGAATGACATCATGAATAAAAGGCTGGCCTTAGAATCTGAAGGCTAAAGAGATCATTCTACTTCTGCCACTCAAGCAACCTGTGAAACTCTGGGCAAGTCACTACACCTTTCCTGGCCTTGTTTTGCTTATTGAGAAAAAGAAGGATTGGGCTAGATGACCTCTCTAGTCCTTTCTAGCTTTAAATCTATGATCCAAACTGCAACTTTTACTTGAGAAACAGGGAAGGAGTAGAAATAGAATGGAATGATTTTTCACTCAGAAAATACATGGCTACTGTTTGGTCCCCCCCTTTCAAGAGGAGCTTGCTTCTTTGCAAATCACATTGTTATGTTGTGTTATGATGCATGATGTTTTCATAATAATGTGACATGTCTAAATGACAAAATGCTGGCTCCCTACCAAAAATGTAAAGCAGTTTGTAACTTTTTCCAGAAGAAAAAAGCCATTATCTGTTCCTTTAACAAATCTCTTTGCTAGAAAATGGCAGCCGACCAACTTAATACCAAATACCCACAACATATGAGACTCTGGTGAAACAAAGAGTTTTCAGTATGGAAGATTCTATTTATGAAATTGTTCACCACCCATAGCCGCCTCTTCTTTTGATTATAAGGGTAAGATAACCAACCTTGAAATTACAATCTTTTTCTTTTGTTTGTACAAAAGGGGCAACGGAAGACTTCACTCCCCAAGATCATGCCTTCCTTCCTCTCAACTCCAGGATCCTAATTTCAAGTTGTTGCCAGTTTTGCTTCATTCAGTTAAGATGAATTTGGTGAGTGGTGGGGTTCAACACAAATAGTGCTGAATCTGAAGTCAGAGGACATGGCCTCAAAATCTGACTCTGCACTGTCCTACTGATGTGACATTGGGGAAATCACTTCACACCTATGAGACTCAATTATCTATATACCAATGAAATTTGACTAAATTGTTTTAAAAATTACTTTGAGCTCTAAATCTATAATGCTTAATTTTTGGTTACTTTTTGCTCTGATTTGAGTTCCATCTAAAGACTCTCTCAAAAGGAAGTCATCTTGTTTTTCACATATACTACTACTCAATTAGCTTCTGAATTGCCCATGTCATGCTTAGTTCCAAGAAAGAAACATTATTTAGGGGAGTTAAAGCTCCCTAAAACTAAAAAAAAGGAAAATAGAAACCCTCTGTTCCTTAAACATTTTTATTTAGATGAGATTTTCCCTTCTTCTCCAGAACCCCCCAATGTGTTCATTGTGGCAAGTGGCCTTATGAATGAGTCTAGATCTGGTCATACAAATAGTTCTTTTCTCAGAAAATACCTTTTCTTTGCTCCCTATTTTTCCCCTTTCAGTGGTCTGGGTTAGGATTATTTCCCTGAATCATTCACCCAACCTTAATTCTAATAGAATACTTCAGAATGGTTTGTGTCTAATAACAGCTCTGCAGAGGCTCTTGAAATTCTAATAAAGACCCATCATCCTATCAGAAGAACATGTAATTTTATGTTCATTGCTTCTTGGTATCCGACTGTAGAATTTGGATGGTTGCACCTCAATTAAAAGTTGAATTGAAGTTAATATCATTTAAATAAAAACTTCAATAAAAAGTTAAAGTTCTATTCTTAATAGCATTAATACCCTCTAATGACCGCTACGGTCATTACCACTAGATAACTGACCTTCTTGACCCTCTCCTCACTTAGAAACCTTTCTAGCAACACAGTCAATTATTTAGCAGTAATGAGGGCTCTGTAGGAGATTATTGTTTAACCAAGTACCTTGACATACAGTTTTCCGTTATCTCTACTCTTCAACAAATGTTGCATTTCCCCCCATTATAGGGTGGGGTTTTTTTTCTGTTCCTAGAAGAGAGCTGGTGCAATCATGTTTTTTCCCCTTTGCCCTGCTGAACTTCATCCATATAATTGGAAAAAAACTTCAGATTTAATTAAAATTGTGTAAATTAGGGGAGTGTGAAACTATTTGTGAGCAGTGACTGTTGCCTTGTGAAAGATTTTAATCTCTAGCATTTGAGAGCATTCTAACAAAGGGTGAAAAATTGATGGGTTCAACAAAGAAAGCAAAATGTGGCTCTTTAAGATCCTTCCTAACTGGGCTTTGAAAAGAGTGTTAAACATTTCTCACTTTTTTGGTGGAGGTTGTAGAAAAATGGACAATTAAGGGGAATGCCCAATGTATTGATTTTGACAAGAGAGCCCACTTAGACACACTCATTATGCTCCTCATTTCCTGCCTTCCTATACTTGAGACCACCATCAACCAAAGTATTTCAAGAGAGGAATGAAAAAGAAGAAATACTTAGTTCCATAAAACCATGAAGAAAATTGGCCCTGGGCCTTAAATATGCCAATGACTTTCCCTCAGAGGCTCAGCTTCTAAAAATATTTTGATAAACTCCTAACTCCCAAATGTGTTATATCTTAATGTAACTACTTAAGAAAGAGATAGGAGATACTCATAAGGGAATTGCATAGGTTATTTCTTAGTTGGTAGGTAGAACATATTGGTAGAAAATAATATAATTCACATAATCCAGTTCCTCAATAAGAATATGAGTGACCCTAGATCTAAATCACACACACACACACACACACACACACACACACAATCATACTGACATCAGAGTGGACTACCAGCTGAAATTAAACAGGCAGTGAAGCAATCCTAATGACATATAGGATATTGACTCATTCAAACTCAATTCAAAGTTGATGTATTTTTGTGCCTCTGGATTTCATACTAAGTTTTTACTACCATGGATTATTATTCAGAGGATAAAGTCAAGATAGTTTCTGCTTCCTCTGAAGACAGATGAGGGAAGATGGATTTGGCCCATAGCAGAGGGACTTTAGGCCAGATGTCAGAAAAATAAAATAAAATATTTTTAAAAAGCTTCCTGACATTGAAGATTTTAAACACAGAAACATGCAACTTTAAAAAGATATCAAATTTCTCTATTTAAAGTCCTTTAAGAACTGGAAAGGGACCCCGATCTCTAGAATGGTTTCCATGAACTCTGCAGGGAGGCAGGAAAATTGAGAATATGATCCCTGGAGGCTAACTTCAGATTCCTATTTCTGTGATTCCTTATTTGCTTCAAGGGATAGGAGAAGCAAATATTGCATTTTCCTATGGTACCCTCTACCAAAAAGTACTAAGAACTTATGTGTTATATGATTTGTAAATCAAACTATTCTAGTTTAAAGTTTGTAAAACCAATGGCCATGAACTGCATTTTGAGGTTTCAACCTATGTTTAGGTCCTTATGGGATTTTTATGGTCCTCTGTGAAGTGAGGGAAGGCAACCAAAGGTGAGGGGTAATAGATATAGGAACTAGCAACGACCACCCTGATATAAACACCTAAGTTCCAACAAATCTCATCTTATTTCTTCCTAACAGAAGACCAAAGCAAAACAACTCCATCTTTCATCCCATGCTGCTTAGCAGAAGATAGTACCACAGGTGCAATTTCTGTTTACCACTCCCATCTGCCCCTCCCCCCCAAAAAATTGTCAAGCAAACGTTTTTACTACACTGGAAGAAAATGGAGCAAGAAGATTTTTTTTATTATTTGTATAAAATATATTGTTCTTCCAGGCTGCACTGAAATAGTTTCTATTTAATTGCACAGAAATCCTAAGAAGGTTACAGCAGCGAAACATTAAAATTCTAAGGGCAACTAATAACATTAAAACTTTATAGCCCCAGATAGAATAATTTAGACAAAAACAACATGAACATATGTTTTGTGTAATAATAACAAACATTTATAGCTGTCAAGAGAGAAAAACACAGGTTTATGCACACCTTAATGGTGTGCATGGGTGAGCATGAGTATATTTAAAACATAATATATTACAAAATTGACAGCAGGCATGACTCTTCTGGGTACTATGTTAAATCAATGAATAAATTACCAAAAGTGTGCTGTGGCTGTTTGGATGTGTAATTGAGCTTAACGTATGTAGTGTTATTTCAAAAGAAACTGTTCAAGGAGTTTCTAGACCAATCCACTGTGCATCTATACTAAGCAGTTTACAAATGGCAATAAATGAAACTGTCTCACAGTAGGAAAGAAGTTTAGTTATACACATTACTTAAATGGAAAAAAGTTAATTTTAATATGCTTTTCAGGAATTGAAAACAAACATAATAATTTGCTCACATGCACCAAACCGGAAATCAAAATGTTCCTATTCAATGTTAAATTTATTTTAATTAGTCACCGAGTGCCTTGCGAAAATTGGTAAAAATTCACTGTTCTGCTTAAAACACACACATACGTATCTACACAAATATATGGGAGCAGGCACATGCTTATTACTGGGCAATTTAAAAAACTGTATCATGTGAATATGTATTTTTGAAAAATTATTAGGTCTAAGAAATATGAAACTAATTTTAAATCTGTTTTTTTGCCAACTAGTTAATGGAACCTAGTAATAACTGTGCTGCAGACAAGCCTATTAATGTGATTCTTTGAAATAAAAATAACCACTCATAATTCCATTTCTAATTATAAGGCTGTTCATCTTACTTAGTTGCTATGCCACAGTTTTATGAAACAGGGTAAAAGGTATTCTTTATTGTTTTTCCCTGCCTATTTTGCCACTCTCAGACCTAGTCCCATGCTATTTTACAATATATTAGATGCTGTGAACCATTACATAGCAAATTTGAGCCTAAATTCCATAAACATTATGGTCCTATGCCCTCTGAATTACAGAGATTGCCAACTCACCAAAAGGACCATTCAACAATTCTAATTTCTTCTTGGGAGACCACAAATTTAAGCAATTTTAAATGTTATGATGAACTTAGGTAGCCATGCTGACTCCTAATTTTTTGTTTCTTTTGAGCTAATAGAATCATTATATCATAGTGGATTCAGGGTATACAATGTCATGCATTTTATGAAAAGGAGACTGGCCTTTGTTGTATGGTATATTTTCATCTGTTCTATTAGTCCTGTCTTTTGTCTTCATTTATGCAGGCTTATATGACAGTTACCTTCTGCTGGCCAACCACAACAGTGTTCTTTTAAGGGCTAATCTACTCAAAGATTAAGTTTTTCTTTTTTTCTCCCTTGCTGTCCTCAGGGATAAAGGAGTAGCCCCTTACTAAAGACAATTGAAAATAATTTTAAATAATTCAGCGCTATCTGGGTTCTCCCAATAAAAAAAAGGTACTATAAGAGATGTAAAAACATTTTCCCCTAGGTCAACAAGTCACTACATACTAAGTACATTCTAAATAAAATGTTATCTGTGTTTCGGTTCCCAGTCACTGAATTTGTCACTCTAGTTTTCCTTCTGTTTTAAAAATGTACATGTTTATGCATATATTTATAGATTTTGCAAATTCTGATTGATATACTAACTCTGCCTACAGATAACTCTCTAGGTGTCCATGCTTGTACAGCATATGATAATTAACACAGGGTGGAGGGAGGGATAGTCAGACACAAACAGTGAAAACTACTTAACTGGAGAGGGCTTTACAGAAGCCAAGAATCAGAAATACCAAAAAGTGCAACCATTTATTTATGAAATATAGTACCTTACAGATCACACAATCTAAATACCCTGCCACCAACTCTGTGCCACAAACCTGCCCCCTTTTCCTGATGAGGAATCTGAGAAGCACATCAGTCAAGTGATTTGCCCAAGTTCACAAAACTAGGACTGAAATATCTCTGTGATCTAGTGTTTTTTGCATAGAAGCATGCTCTCTCTCTCTCTCTCTCTCTCTCTCTTTTTCTCTCTCTCTCTCTCCCTCCCTTCTTCTCTCTCTCTCCCTCCCTTCTTCTCTCTCTCTCTCTGTCTCTCCCCCTCTACCCCAAACATAAGAAGTCCTACATTTGTTCCTCTCTATGGTCCACTCATCCTAGTATTTTGCCTTATACTGGCCATTAAGGAATAGATTTTGAAAGGAGCCAATTGGTTTTCATGAACTCTTAAGGTGAGTGTTGCACCCAAGAGTCTCAAATTTCCTTTTCCTTTCTTTTAAAGGTGCTATTTATTATATTCTCAGTTTTCCCCTTCATTCCATAACAGTGATCAGGCAAGTGAAAGGGGGTGACAGTTCCCTTCTCTTGTCTAGAAACTAGCTGGAAACTAGGTTCCCAAAGCAAAGGTGAGGAAAGGAGGAGAAGTTCCTACTGTAGACATCAATTACAAACAGGGAAGGTAAAGGTGGGATCTGAGTCCTATGCAATTCATAGCTAAAAAAAAAGCGAGGGGGGTTAGTTGTATGGAAGTAAAGAGATGGATCTGTGCTATAAAGATATATGTGGCTGGCAAAATAGACAGGGATTTAGGAAAAGCACCCAAGCATTTTGGAATTTTAATACCTTGAAGACCTATGGAATCATTTCTTTGACTAACACAGACTCTTCCATGCTTTAATAGAAATTCTTCAATTCTGGAGTTGCCATGATCCAAAATCCCTATAAACAAACCCTAAATCCTTTGTGGCCAATGTTTTAGTGATATGTTACTTCAAATTTGGCTAAGTGGGTCCTCTAGTAGGCACAGTAGTCAATGTCTGATACAACTAATTAAGACTGACCAGAGTTTATTCTACATTTTCAGAGATTTTAAGGGTCAAGACCACCATCATGCCAAGTTACTTTTAAGAGGAGGACTTTAATAGGGGATAATGGTTGTAATCCATTAATTTATCTACGTCCTTCTTCAACCTATTTCAACCTATGTTACATCAAAAGGTAATAATTTTAGTATTTAGTATATTATTGATAAATTATAATAATAAATAAGCATTTTGAAGTTAGGGACTGCCTTTTTATGATGGTTTCCACATCCACTATCACAGTGTCCTGCACACAGTAAGCAATTAATAAATGTTCATTGTTATTTTTATTTGGCCAATGTACTCCTTTGATATATTTAAGCCTTAACTATAGCATTCTGGGATTTATGTTCACTTTACTAATTTATTCATGGTTTTTTAAAGACTTTGGTTATAATCCTACTCAACTTTTTGTCATTCCAAACTAAAAAGCCCTATTTTTGTTTGAGTCTTATTATTACTGTTTGAGTCTTATATAGCATCTTTTTGCCCCCCTGTGATGACTTTCTGCTCTTCTGGACCTCTTCCAGGTCTAGTAAGTATCTCTTAGGGTACAATGACCAGAACCACATGAAGTATCCTCCTCAGCACAATTACACCATGGCTTTATCCAAAGGTAGGATTCATTTAGGATACTATTTTCTACTTATTCCTATGGACAGCATTTGGGGTTGGGGGGTGTGATCTTTTTGGACAAAAACAAAACAATCTGCAATGGTTATGAGATCTCTGTGTTAGTCAAGACTGATGCTTTGATGCTCATAATTACCATGTAAGAATTATTGGGACTGGGTGGCTAGGTGGCACAGTGAATAGAGCACTGGCCCTGGAGTCAGGAGGACCTGAGTTCAAATCCGGCCTTAGACACTTAACACAAAAACTAGCCGTGTGACCTTGGGCAAGTCACTTAACCCCAACTGCCCTCCAAAAAGAAAAAAAAAGAATTATTCAGATTATTTTCCTCAAATGCATTACCTGACACTTTCCAACACTAGAGGACATTTGGGACTTTTTTTGGCCATCCAATCTGGCTAAGATACTTCTGCAACTTATTCCTATTGGCTTTATATTTCAGCAATTGAAGAGTAAAGTGGGTTCCTCTCTACCACAGAAAACTCACTGTGCTTTCAGAAATTTTTGAAATATATTCAATAAGGTAGGTCATGGTATCAATCCCTGAGGGTTCCTACAATTCTTTAGCTAAAGTAATCCCTGTTAGTTCCTTCTGGGCTTCTATTTCCTTTCTCTAAGCCAATATACTACCAATTAACAAAATTCCCCTTAACTTCATGGTGTCTTTTTTCCTTTGATATACGACTCTACCAGAGTCTTTTTATAAGTCTAAATTTATTAATTTTAGTCAGTGAACAAATAGTAAATGCCTATGAAATTAAAGTCACTATTCCAAGCATTATGAGGGATGCCAATATAAACAAGAGATGATTCCTGCCATCATGGAACTTATAGACTAATAAAGGAGATTTAAATGCACAAATAACTATATGGCCACAAAGAATGGGTAAGTGCAATGAAGAGAGTAACAAAGTACCCCAGGAGTTCAGAAATAGAGAACTTGCTTTCAGCTATAGGAATTAGAAAATAAATAATATCCCTCTAACTAGGTTTTCTCAACCAGCTCACCATATAGATTCCTACATTAAGACCTGAATTCACTTAAATGATAATGTCTTTCTCCTTCCCCAAACTGACAATTCTGAAGTATAAGCACAATCTAATTATGTTGTGCTATATTAATATTACATAATAATTCATAAAAAGCATATATTAAAATATTTCTTTTTCTTCCAAATAACATCAACTATTTTATCACTAAATTGTACCATATTCCTTTTATTTTTTCCCAGATATTAATTTTGACAATTCAGTTAGCTTCTTTATTATTGAAGACAAATTTGAAACGTTGATGGCACATATTAAAGTCCTTAAGATCCGAGTAATCAAATAAAATGGTAGAAACTAATTTTGCAAAAGGACGTTTTTTCTTTTCAACAAGCTTTTGTCCTTCCTCTTAGACTGAATGGAAATCACTGAAATAGGCTGCTTAGCTTCACACTGAATTTTCCAAAATGATTAGAATCTTAAAACATAACCAAGGATTAAAATATGAGATTGTCATAGCCTATAGCAATTTTCTCAGATCCAGCTATGGAAACACAGAATCACTTCCTGCCAAAATTCTAAAATGTATTATTAAAGATTGGTTGGCTAACACCTAGAAAGTGAATTGTTGATCACTAAAGGCCAGCATGGGTTTATTAAGAATAGGTCACTTCAGACCAGCATTATTTCCTTTTATGACAGTTCTCCTGGACTGGTGTAGCAGAATGCTGCAGACATTCCTTACCAAGTCTTCAGCAGGCACTTGCCAAATTGTAGATAACGTGGAGAGATTTGAGCTCAGGTCGATTTGGAACTGACTGAATGACTAAACTTCAAAAACAGTAAAAACTAAAACAGCATGATAACTGGAGGCAGTTTTTAGTCATATTTACTTAGTTTCGAGCAATGGGTCAAATCTAATAAAATCTATTTTTTAAAAGGAGAAATCTAAACACCTACATGTAGGTTTAAAAAAACTAACTGCACAAATATAAAATAAAAGAGGCAGCTATGTGGCTAGATAACATTTCCTGTGAAAAAGATTTGAGGATTGTAGAATACTGTAATTCCAATATGAGTCAACAGAATAATATGGTGGCATTAATATGTTGCATTAATACGTAAGAAATAGGTATACAAGTGGTATAGCTATGAAAGAGTAATACAGGGATAGTCTGGAATAGGGGAGATAATCTTACCACTCTGATCAGGCCAAATCCCAACTACAATGTTGACCATGAGACCATGTGCCACATTTTAAGAAGATCCATTGCCAAGCTATAGTATATCCAAATGACAATGGCCAAGATGAGTGAGGAGAATAAAAATCATCACATATTGAAGTATCTAGCTTGCCTCTCTGACACAGAACTCAGAGTACATGTGTTGGTCCTAAGTAAAGTCTCAGTAGTCCATAATACCACATGCTTAATCAATGCTATTCGAGGCTGATGACTGCATCATTGGTATATCACTCTGTCCCATTTTCTGGTTTAAGAAAAGAGGTGTGCCTGAGACTCCTAATGTGCCACTCCCCCCCTTCCCCACCTCACCCAGCCATTTAATGGAAGAAAGAGTGACATTGATGGTCTTGGAAAACTATGCAAACTCTTGTAGTGCCTCCACCTGATCATCCAGTGATGGGAGGCAGTTATAAGGAAGCCTGTGTTTAAAATGCAAGATAGCACAACAGATTTTATCTTCAAACTCCTTTACCCGATTTCCCCTCTGTGACTAACCCAACAGAGATGAGTTGTTAAGCATTGCATGTACTGCTGAGACTACAAGTAAAAGATTACACAGACGAAAGTCAGAAGACACCATTTGTGACAAGGTTAAAGTAGGGATGCAACTCAAAACTCCTCTACAAGTAGGTAAAACAGAAAGGTAATTTAAAAGGAATGGTAATGCTCAGAACACCAAATGTGCTTTTATCTAACGGCATCTTTGTTCTAATCACTTGTTCCTTTTGTTCCCTTTTAACCAGCTAATCATTCTTAGACATCAATCATAACAGGAAAAATTCTGACACTGAACTACTAATTAAACAGTAATATTTATAAAGTGTTAGTTTATTTGAGAGATGAGAACCCTTAATTTAATATACAAATGCAACAAAAGCCTGTCATTCTTTTTTAAGGGATAGCACTATTCAGTGTAACTTTTGAAAATGCTTCTTTGTTGTTGCTGTTGTTCTCAGCTCAGCCCTATTCTTCTAATAAAGCATCCAAAGAAAATATTCTTGTGCTGAAAGAAAACTCCATTAATGAAAACTGGCAAAAAAAAATCCCATACCACCCACCCCAGTAACTATTAACTGGTTCATTGATCTGGATATTTTTGAAATTATTTTTTAAATGGGGAGATAAAGGGATATATATATATATATATGTGTGTGTGTGTATATATATATATATGTGTGTGTGTGTGTGTGTATACATGTATATATATATGCATATATGTGTATATATATATATGTATGTATATATACACACTTGCCCCCAACATAGAGATGAGCAGCATTTTTATCAATCAGAAAAATCCAAGAAGAAAGTGAAAACAAAATTGATGGGGTTGTTCATCTAAAAATTAAAGTATTTTGCATAACCAAAAGGAGTATCTTTGAAATACAGAAAAGAAATAAAAAGATGGGATAAATTTTGCTGTAAACATGTTAAACAAAGGTCTGACAGCTGAAACCTAAAGGAATGGATGCAACTATATTAAGGAAAACTACATAATCCTCAGTGAAGTGATAGATATGTATAGACAATTTATGGAGGAAATATAAACCAACCAAAATATGCTCAAAATCCCTTGCAACTGGTAAAATACAAATTGTGATGACCCTAAGACAATACTTGTACCCCCACCCCAGAACTGCAAAAATTACCACCCCCAAATTTAAAGATATGAGAAAACAGGAACTCTAATACATTACTGGTGCGATTAAAGACTGGTGCAAATATTTTAGAGAGCAGTGAAATGAGTAGCACATAGTGATTATCTTTTTAAATTCTGTGATAGTATTGCTATTTCTCTATCTTAAAAACATCATAAAAGAACTTATTTACAGAAAAAATATTTAGTCATTCTATTATAAAAGGAAAAAAGACTGGAAATGACCTATATATCCAACAACTGAAAAATTAATATATTATAGTATATTTATGCAATGGAATATTATGGTGTCACAAACATGAGAAATATGAAGCATATAAGGAAAGACTAATATGAAGTGATTCTGAGCAATATCATCAAGACTAGACTTGTATTCACAGTGGCTACAGAATAGAAAGAGAGAAAGGGGGAAAAATGGGAAGAGAAAGGAGGAGGAGTAGGAAAAGGGAAAGGGAGAGAGGCAAAGGAGAAAAATAGAGTCAGAGGTAGCAGAAATTTGGGTAAGCCTAGAAGAGGAGATGGGGGAAAGAGCATTTTATTTTCTTATTTGTTGTTTATTGATCCCATTTGTTCTGCCTTATTAAGGGCTAGGGGTTTTAGGTAAGATGTGACTCCTTGTTTGGAATGTTTCATTTTTGTCTTCAAATTTCCAAGCACTTGTAAGAATGCCTGGGATGTAGTAGCATCTATTTAATCAGTATTACTTATTAATTTTTTTTGTTAATGGTTATTAAGTTTCTAAGTAAAAAAAACTCAATGAGACTCAGCACCTTCCAATAATCTAGTATTTTTAAAGCACATGAAGCTTAGGAGAGTAGATCAAAGGAGAGTTAACTCTAAAAGGGATTGGCAGTAGTGGGGACAGTTAGGGAGAGAGAAAGGTACTCCAATGTAATAAACAGTCAGTACCCTGGGATTTTAATTCACTTGCACTCAAGGGACAAAATTTTGTACATTAACTTCAGTGGAGTCCCACCACTGAAATCATTGATGATAATGGGCAGAGGGGCTTAGTACGACATTGATCTTTTCTGTACCATGTTACTAATTCATTTTCAGCCAAAAATAAAATAAAATGGAAAAAAACACGTAAAATAACAAAAGATGCCTTTTCAGAATAATGACTCAAATTTTCATAATATTTTAAAGGTTTGCAAACGATATTTCCAAACAATCCCTTGAAATGGGGAAATTGGAAGTATTCCTTTCCTTATTGTGGAGAAAATAAGGCTTGGAATTTAAATGCTTTGCACATGACCATTAGCCTAATATCTAAGGTAATATTTGAACCCATGTGTCCTAAATCTGAGTCTCCATTCACTATCCCACACTGCCTTTCCAAGTACACAATACAGACCTTTGAAGGTTCTGATAAATAGCCAAAGTTGACACTTTACCTGAACTTTAATGGCTTTAAATTCAGGTTATCAGTCTGTACTGATTTCAGCCAGATGGAAATCTCCAGAAGAAAGAAACTATCCAGCAAAATTTTAGCATATCCAATTCTATTCTAATGGAAACCAGCATATGTGGGAGAGTTTAGATGAGACACATCACAATAACAACAGGAAAATGTCTGCCTAACTTACTTGAAACCCTGAAAACCTTGTTTTTCTGATTGAGATTGGTGTTTGGAGAAAATAGTTCAGGTCATTTCAGTGAGCAAATAACCTAGCTCACCCACTCTGTATTTCGCACAAAGGTATATAACAGCACAAACCACATTATGGTAGCTAAATCTCATTTATCATTTACTAGAAAGATGTGTATGTACAAGGGTTACGGTGGACCAAATATAATATGTCAGACATTAGACTCTGTTAGAGATTCGAATAGTGATATTATGAAGTTTTACTCCTTTGATGTTATGTCAATTTGGAGACCTTTACCTTCTCAGGTTCAATTTCACCTAATCTCATTAGGGGTAAAGACTCTCCAAATCATATCAGCCACTGTGCTGGTCATCTGCTAAGGCATATTAGAAGTTTCCAGTCTTCTCCTTCTTGAAGGAGCAATCCTGAATGTCTTTTCAACAATGTTGTTGAAATTAGTGTGTATACATGTTTATGTACACATATTACCATTATATGTATATATAAACAAACGTGTATGTATGTATATATGTCTGTGTTGAGATATATATACACACATATATCTATATATATTTACATACATATTTCAATATAGCAATCCACTTTTGAAAAGTCAGATACCCCTACCCAAACAAAGAATGACATAATAATGGTATAACAACCAAAACTGTCATTCTTTCCCAGTCTCCAAGAAAAAAGTCATTCTTCATCTTAGGCAAATAGGGGCAATGACTCTTTTAAGGGGGTGACCTAACCATTATTTTGTTGATGTCTTTAGGATTCTGTCCATGCTAGCAAGGGGACATTGATCCTATGACTAAAAGCAAGGCTGAATTGAGGCAAGATATGTATGGTGTTTTCTTACTCCTGGACACTACTCTACCACAGAAATAAGGAGACCAAATGCAGATCTGAGCACACGGCTCAGACCATAATGACCTAGGTAACCCACCTCATTAGACATTTTAAAAATCTTCATTGAACTGTTGTGGCCAATTGGATATCCACTAGAAATGCACTGGACTCAACAGACACAAATGGGATAAATTCTTCTGAGATTAATTTACATTACACTAGGATTTTCCTAACTGAGCACCAAGAAAAACCATTTCAAGATAAGAACAACAAGATATATTTTGTTTAGAAGACAGATGATATTGAACAGGGCCCCACACAGAAAAGGAGAAATCCCTTCCTACCTAGTCCAAACAACTGCTTCCTCATCTCTCATAAAGGGACTATGGCTCAACCAGAAGACTATTAACTCTGAGCTCTTACAAGCAGTCACATTAAAAGAGGTAATTGGTTCATTTTACCTAGAGTAAAGTTGCCAACCAGATTCTGAATCCCGTGACTATAATTTTCATTTATTTTCTTCAAAGTGGAATTTTTTTCTAGAAGTAACAAATGCGATGTTATGACTTTTCTCTAATGGTTTTTGCTCTGTAGAATTTGTTGTTTCAGAGAAGAACAACAGTTGAAATAAAAAAGTTCATTTCTAAAGTAATAATAATGAGAGGCAATGTTGCAGAGTGGGCAGAGATCAAGAGAGACCTTGGACATAACCTAGTCTCAATTTTCTCCCTGTAAGATGAAAGACTAAGATTTCTTCCAGCAAGGACAATCAATTAATAGGTGAATCTATAACCTATTTTTGTAGCAACTAATAGACAGCTTTATAATATGCATTGCTACCATGACTTCAATATTCCCTGAATATTCACCCTTCTCTCTTTTGTTCCTTATCCATGTAGAATAGTCCTAGGAACACTATCCTTCCATCCTAATTAAATGTATTTGTTTCAATTCGACATACATCTATTAAAGACCTATTATGTACAACCCATTACACTGTGCTCTAGGGATGTACCATGATAAAACAGAAAACAGCTCAATTTGAAAAATGTGTGAGCTAGTAGTAGGGAGGAGATAGACACACTCAAATAACTCTAACACAAATCAAAGAATTAACTGATGCAATGTGATAGGTCAGCCAGAATTCCCAGAAATTGAGGGAAGACAAGGTCCTTTCAAACTGGCAGACTCAAGAATGCTTCACAGAGGTAAGTCTTGAAAACAGTGATAGCAATAGATGAATGAATGAATGAATGAATGAATGAACAAATGAACAAAGCATTTTTTAAACAACTGATTGGATGTCAGGGTAAAAAGAAAGGGAAGAGTCAAAACTGGCACCAAAGGCTTTAAGACAGGAAGGGGGGGGTTGGGGAAAGGAAGGAAAGAGGAAATAGAGGGGAAAGGGAAAGGAAGGAAAAAGAGAAAGGAGAAGGGAAGGTGAAGGGGAAAGAGAAGGAAAGGGAAATGGAAGAAGGGAGGGAAGGGGTGATTCTCTGAAGAAAGCAGAAGAGTGATCAGACAAGTAAGAAGAAAACCAGAAGTCGAGTTTTGAGGAAGAATGAATGAACCCAAGAAGCCTAGCTGAGACCTACCCAACAGAAAAGCTGCACAAAGCAGAAGCCAATAAAAATACAATAAAGGGTCCTGAAGTACCCAAAGTATGACTTGTCTTTGTTCTGCATGTTCTCTAAGCATGTACTGCTACAAAGTGTATCTTCTATGTGTGCTCCCTCCCATTCTTCCCACTGATACTCTATGTTGTGGTCCTAGGTTTGTGGTGGGCAATTGCTTTTTATTTTTGTTCATGCTAATGCATCTCAGTAAATGATTGAAGGAAGATTATTTACATCTTCCCCTTGAAGACCTCTCCCCACCACCCTCACTGATCACACAGCATACTCCAGTCTCAGCTCCTACCTATGCTTACCTATGTATAAACTGACCCATGCAGAGACTATGCATTTTTCTTTTGTCTTTTAATTTTTTATTTATGGAATAAAACAAGCATTTCTATAACAGTACTGTAAGAAAGAAAGATGATTGCATATGAAACTGCAAACCCACTATGTTCAACTTGCTATTCTTTCTAAATATACAACAAAGTTATCATGTAATTTTTTTCTTCCCTTCCCCCTCCACCTACCTATCTGTTTTTAAATATTTAAGAATGGAAGTTGGAACAATGCTAACCCTGGGCCATTTCAGGATTATACTATATATTATACCAGTCTTTTAAAAGCTAGACTTATCAAAACGATAATTTCTGCCCGGAAATTTATGTTATTTCAACTTTGGGATGATTCAGGCCCTGTAAACAGAAAAAAGGCAGATCTCGCTCCATCCCATGTTAACCAAGGACACATTTCTCACTCATTTTCCCCTGCACCCACCATAAAGGGGAGGCGAGAATGATACATAATCTGCAACAGCTCAATTTAAGTAGTTGCTGACTTAATATGTTAGTTAGAGATTCTGGAATAAACAGGAAGAGGTTTGGAAATGATAAATACTAGTCTTATTTAAAGGAACAGTAAATTTTCCACAATGGAGAAGGAACTCACTGGGGAAGAAATCATTGCCAACTATTTCTGAATATATTCTACAAACCGAAAAAAAAAAAGAATTTTGTGGACAGATGTTTCAACTGAATTCCATCTTCCCATCATAATCTCACATATTGTAGACATTTGCCACAGTGTCACCCAAATGACTCCCAACTCTTTTGGAGAATAAATGTTCCCGAAGGACAAATACTGATTTGCTAGCTCAATGCCATGTGCATTTTGATGACTTATATGAATGAAAATAAGGGAAAGTACCATTTGGTAGAAAAATAAATATGTCAAATACTGCATGGACTCAGTAATTTCTAATGCAGAAAGCATTAGAAGGGGGAGATGTTATCTATAGATAAAACTCCTTTAGGTTATCAAGGGGGAATAGCCAGGGTGAACACCAAATGCCAGGACTCAGAAGAACAGAAGTATAATTTTTTCACTGTGAGGATCAACTTGGGAAATTCAATATTTATATAAACTCAAACCCATTTGGATATCCCATTTCTTAGACTTGCATTTCACCTTAGATTATACCTGTCTGCCTTGACCTTTGGATTCTGACATTCTTGAACTGCCAACTAATACTTCGGATATACTCCTTGTATGTTTTGGTATGGTATAGCCCCTTGCCTATTTGTTTCTTGTGATAATTCAGCCTTTTCCCCTATATGAACCTCTGCTTTCTTCAGACCCATTCAGAGGCCTCTCAGTTACAGGGCTTGACCAGTTCACCTGCCCTTGTAAGTCTACCAGTAGCTCAGTTCAGGGGACATAGTATAGCACATATATTTTCCTATGAATTTTAGCAGAAAGTTTTCTGTTATAATAATTAATATTGGCAAAATGTGTGAGGAAGAGGAAAATGATTTTGTTTTTCACTCTAATAGGATTATCATGGATGTACCAGGCCAAATCAAATCAACAAATGTTTACTGAGCTCTCAGAATATGTACACAACACTACAAGTAGTCTCTGTGGGAGACATGGAAGAAGGCAGAAGTCTCTGTCCTCGGGGAGTTTAAATAAAAAAGCATTACAAGATGAAAATGTCAGTTATATCCAACAATGGGAGAAGCCATAAGATCAAAGAATCACAGACCTAGAATGGGAAGGAACTTCAGAAATGACCTAATTCAATGCCTTCCTTTTACTGATTATGAAACCAAGATTCAGGAAAATTAAATAACTTGGTCAAAGTCACACAAACAGTAAACATCCAAGGCAGGCTGTGCACAGAGCTTCTCATTCCAGGGATCCTTCCATTATATGGGACTCCTTCCCCCAGGCAGTACAGGACTAATTTCAAAGTACGTGGTATAGGTAGTTACTGTTGTAGGAGTTGATGAAGAGAGAGGCATCAAAGATAATCCTAAGGTTTGGAGAGTAGGAGAAAACTGAACTGTTAACAGAATTACAGAAGTCATAAAGTTGATATGAGAGGCATAATGCAGAGTTACTCAACGATTACTTTTCTTGTTCCTTAAATTTATAAGGATTTATTGAGGAATACTATGTTCTTGGCACTGAGCTAGACTCTATGAGCACAATTAATGGACAGACAGGACTATCAATTAGTTTATAGTCGCCCTGGTAGGATAAGACACTGTCATGAAACCATTCAGGAATAATATAAATGGTTTGACAACACTGAAAGTCATTTCTTGATTCAGTCTCTGAAAATGGGTTTATCTTGGAAAGAACATAAGAGCACCAAGTCATCTTATCACCAACTTCTGTTACTGTATTATAGGGATAAGGGACCTATAACATTCATCCCACTGAGTTAGCATCTAAGGCAATAGGCACTGTACTACTCACCTAACATGTACTTTTTTCATTTCTTTTGTTCTCACTCCCTCTGTTTCCCCTCCTCCTATCCCCTCTCAGTTCCTTTTTTATTTTTCTTCATTTTTCACCTATTCTTATCTACATGAACTCCTTAGCCCCACTGGTGAGGAAGCAAAAGGGGAATTAACTCCCTTCACAGAATGGCAATAAGTTGGCAAAAAAAGGAACCTTCACATCCTAAGGAAAAATGACGAGAAAAATGCAATGAGGTGCTTCCCTAGGCATGGGACCAAGGCCTTCAATATGGTTAATCATGTTTCTCATTAGTCAACATCTTCATTTAGTAGCCACAGGACAAAAGACTATTTTTGGTTACTAAAGGATAGTTCCAATAACTTAAAAATGAAACCCTTGTTTACTTCAGCTACATCAGGAACACTCTAATTAATAGCTATGTACTCTTCTGAGTTTGGACAGCAAATGAAAGGAGAACTCAGACATTATAATGCCGTCTTACTTGTCCAGATGAGATAATGACTCCAGTCTCTATGTATGAGAACAGTTAATCAGGCATTTGAAGCATTCATAACATCTACGTGAAAATACCCATCTCGTTTGAAAGCTGCCATTTTATAAGAAGTCCTGTGTGACTTAATAAATACAGCAGTCAAAGCAAAGTAATCCCTTTAGCACATGCTCTCCCTGTTTCTTTGCCAGAAAAAACACATTCCAGGAAAAAGCGTTAAATCACACATACTGAGGTAATTGTTTCACACCTTCAAAGAACTGACAATTATTAATTTTAAACCGTTCTATTATATGCAATTCCCTGTGTTCCACTCTCCTTTTTGGGGTATTTAACAAATGCCTATAGAAGAAAAACATTGAATTCTAATCTCAATGTGGCACCATTCCTCCACCCCTCCCTATGCCTCCAGAAAAAAGAAAACCCTGGAAAAACCCTGCTTGACCATATCACATTGACTTTAAAACGACTGACACTATTACAAAAACAAAGTAATTTTCTGACGGATTGTTTCTGCTTTGCACGGTTTTAAAATTCACATATAATCTATTGTACCTTTGTAGCTGTAGATATTACAGAGTAGAACTGAGTCACCCTTGGATTATGTTGAAGAAAAAGTAAACTACCTACCTACTCACGTAACTGACATTTCTTGGTATTGATTAAAGACACCAATGAAATTCACTCACACAGTCCTGCTGCACCAAATGTTATCCTTAAGGCTTCCAACAAGAGCAGTACAGACTGAACAATCAGGATATACTGGGGTCTATATCTATATAGGGTCTACTATTAGCTTTCTTTCCTATTATCCCTTTCCATTTCCTCAATGATTTCTCAAACACCTTGTCACATTGATAGACTAAAGGGGAAAAAAAATCTATAGGTCTCCATCTTCATTTGGATCTATCTACCATATCTGATAACATGCTAATTTAATGTTGCCTCAAGGAAACTAGAGGAACTAACATTTTTTTAAATTTTCTGTCGTGGGGGGAGGGCTGGTCACAAATTTAGTAACCACAATTGATCTGCCCAGTGGTAATTCACTTTAGTTTCTGTCTGCTAAAAACTCTTTTTCAAGAAAAGTTGCTCTTCTCAGAGGAAAAGGGAAGAAAAACACCCAAGGACTGGTACAGAATCTACAAAAGACAGAAATAGGCATCCCCTGGTACCAGACCATTTAATTCAGTGCTGTGTTTACATAGTTCAGTAGGAAAAGAGTAACCACTATTGTATTAGGTATTGCCTTTTAGAAAGGCTTCTTTGGGGAGCAGAACAGAATTTGGAATGCATTTGCTTTCATCAAGAACTCTATTCCATTTCAATCTGCCAACATCCTAATTAAGATGATCAGAATCTTAGGTGATCCATTACTCTAGATCGAGCATACATTAGACAAGATGTTACATGGTGTGCTTACATTTAAGTGATAAGATGACCAGGCAGGAAGCATACCTTACTTCATGTTTTGGGCTAGCACACCATCAGCCTTAAATAAATAATGACAATACCTTCAAGTCTCTTCTTCCTTACTACCTTTTTAGATTTAATTTAATCTTATGTTGTTGTTGTTGCTGCTGTTTTAATTCCAGTGCCTTCTGACTGTTTGGACCAGTGCCTTGTAAGGTCTTGTGACTTTTTTTTTCTTTTTGCCCCAAAAAAGGTGGTTACTTTACCTTGCCCATAGGGAAAAAATGTGATTCAAATGCGTATATGCACATGTATATGCGTTTCTCTGTGCCAATGGGTATAGTGATTTCAAAGACCATAAACGAAAGCAGGTCAAAGGAAAGAATTTCAGAACTCTGACTAGCAGTCTATCTGTCTATTAATTTCCTTCCAGCAAGGTAGTTGCAAGGTTAAGATTACCCTGTCATTTCCTAACTTGCTTGCTGGATTTTGTAATATAAACCTGAAGTGATCTTTTTCATGGAATCTCATCTGTTTCTAACCCAAAGGAGAATCAGTTACTGTCTGTGATGTAATAAGTCAGTCAATAAATACTTATTAAACACCTACTATGTGCTGGACACTCTGCCAAGCACTTGGAGTACAAAGAAAGTCAAAAAACACTATCTGTTCTCAACGACCTCAAAGCCAGACAACAACAACAACAAAACCTACTTACAAACGAGAGGGGGGGGGAAGAAGGAGAGGGAGAGGGAGAAGGAGACGGAGAGGGAGAGAAAGAGGGAGAGGAGAGGGAGAGGGAGAGGGA
>CM053598.1:160255332-160298125 GCA_028646575.1 Pseudocheirus occidentalis | reverse complement strand
CTGTGTTCTCTGGATTTGTGTGAGTCTGAGAGGCCTAGACTTTCCTAGACTTTGTCTGGGCTCGTATTTTCTGGGTGTTTAGGGTGGCGGTGTGGGAGCTGCGGGACCTTGCTGCTTCTACGCCACCATCTTGGCTCCGCCCCCAAGGTCTCTATTCATCCTTATACTAAATGACCCCAGACTGTACACCGACAGATCTTAATATTGTTTTTATTGTCGTTTGTCTTTCTATTCAATTTGTCAATGTCAACTATACCTGTTTCTAGATGCTTCTACCAAGATCCAAAAGAGTCTAGGCTAAATATAAGATACCCAAAGTTGTTATAAAAATGCCAAAAAGAGCTCTTTTCTGGTCCTGGAATTTCCAGATTACTGACTTCCCGGTAAGTAGAATATTCCTAACTTTAGCTTTGGTAACAACCAAGAGAACTGACTCTGTGCCCATGAGAGACTGATAGTGATCCTTGATATAAGGGGGCACACGAGAAAACCAGACAAGAAATTTGAACTTGGGGGAGCTCATCTATGCAGAATGGGATTATCTTTTAAGGACCATGCCATGGTTAGGGGACAGGGGGGTAAGCTTGTAGCTAACATATATAATCCCCTTCATGGAATTTCTTGAGATTATGGGATTTTGTACAAGTCTTAACTATAGACTGAAGAAAATATTTTTAATATCTGTTATGCCATGTTTCACAGCTTTGCATACATTAAGGCAGGATAATCAGACAAGAGAGTATTGCTCTGACCCTTGAGTGAAGTTAGACCTGCTGCTACTGATACAGTAAAGTTTCCTCATATAATGGCCAACATGTAAGAAAGATCTCCATGAAGCAAGAAAGGCGTGCAATCCAGTCTATTTTCTTTCAGAGTAGAGTTCAAGATACAACTAAAACATCCTTTCCAAAGACTCAGAATCTCTTCTTTCCCTCTGCATAGCTTTAATTGGCTAAGTGCCTCCGAGACCACTAAGGCCTAGAGAGACCTAAGCTCAGTAATCTTGTAAATACTGTGGTTTTAGCAGATTTTTACCAATGATGTCAAAGTTACAGAAAGTACAATGAGCCTTCTTCTCAGGCATGTATCATTTTTCATTCCACATGCCAATCCCATTATTGAATTGTAGCAAGCTGTCATGTTAACAGTTTTCTACCTTCCATGGTGATGATCTCTGAGATTTAGATATTTAAAGGCTCCTGTGATTTTCTTTTAGTTTGATATTGAGACAAAGCAGGAAAACACAGGAGCAGAGTAATATTATAAATAGCATGTGTTAGAATTACATTTGCCACTGAATTCAGTAAACTACTTCCTTTTTTGTTTGGGGTTTTTGGTCTTTTTTGAGGGGGAGGGCACGGCAGTTGGGGTTAAGTAATTTGACCAACGTCACATAGCTAGTAAGTGTTAAGTGTTTCAGGTCACATTTGAACTCAGGTCCTCCTGACTCCAAGGCCGTTGCTCTATTCACTTTGCCAATTAGCTGCCAAAACTACTTCCTAAAGTGAAAACCAAATAACTGATAATCCTAAATTTCTAAATTGGCTGATGGGCAAATGAATGAAAAAGCATATCTTAAAAGCTTATCGTGTACAAAACACTATACTCAATGCTGGGGATACAGAGACAAAAGTAGAGGCAGTCCCTGATTGCATGTAGCTCACATTCTAATAGAGAAGATAACATACAAAACGTTTAAACTGCGAGGCATAAGGGAAAGTCCAATAGTTCTAAATCAAATTAGGTCCATGAGCATTTTTAAAATGCAAAAACAAACAAAAAAAACCCCAAGCCAGGTACAGCAGCACAACCAGATGGCAATGCATCCTCTTGAATGACATTTCTACTGCCAGATGATAGGTATTTCTGCCTTTGAATCATTTCATAGTGCCAAGGACTTTAATGTTGAGAACTTTCTTTTCTGGGTCTTCAGTAGCTGTGGTTGCTGAGAAGGCAGGGACTTTAGCACCTGCATAAGCATTTGCCGGATCACATCTCCCCAGGGGTTACTTCCTGGGATGATGGCTTTTGTCAAAACACAGTTCCTAAAGTCATCCCTGAATGAAGTACGCTGTCATTTTGTTGAACATTAAAGACATAACTGTAAGAGAGGTAGCCTGGTATGATGGAAATGAATGGGAAGAAAGCCCGGTTTCAGAGACAGAACACCTGGACTTGAAAGTTGGTGCATATTTGCTGTGTCATCATGAACAAATCTCTTAACTTTTTCTGAAAAATCAGTCTCCATTTCTGTTGTTGAGTTAATTTAAGTCGCATCTGACTGTTTGTGACCTCATTTGGGGCTTTCTTGGTAGAGATAATGGAGTGATTTGCAATTTCCTTCTCCAATTCATTTTACAGATGAGGAAACTGAGGCACAAACCAGGTTAAGTGACTTGGCCAGTGTCACACACACAGCTAGTTAGTATCTGAGGTCAGATTTGAACTCAGGAAGATGAGTCATCCTGACTCCAAACCCTGCACTATCCCCTGCACCCCCTAGTTGCCTCCTTTTTCTGTTAGATGGAATTGTGTGCTATAATTATTGTCATTGTGAAAAAAAATCCCTAATATTTTGTCCTCTGAGGAGAAAAGCACTGGTTTATTACAATTTTACTTAAGACAACATGGGAAGGCTCAAAACAATTAGTTACAGCAAATCTGTTTTCAACCCCCCCCCCCCAGTTTGTCTACTTTCTGTGAACCTGAATAAAAGCCGTACATGTTTAAAAGGAAACCAGCAGCCTTGTCCACTGGGGTATTAAAATAGATGCCTTCTAATGTTCTTTGCAGTTCTAGATCCATGATTCTATAACCCTAGCATCCTAAGAGTACAAGCATAAGAGCCAAAATGTCTTTTGACACCGTATGTTGCTTATCCTTTTTAATCTATAATATTCCTGACTGAATATTATAGGACTATTCGTACCTGACTTGTGGTACAGCCTTCTGAGCTTGTATTGGTCTGATCAGACACAGACACACTATCCCTTGACCCTAACACAGTGATGTCATTTTGATCCTCTTTGAGCACCAAGGACAACAACCATTGCACATGTATAAGTATGCTTGAACAGACTAATAGCAGGAGCTTAAAAAATGCGTGGATTGGACTGGATTGTTATCTGAAGTCTATCACACACAAAGTAAGTTCAGATGCAAAGACTCATAGCATAGCCCAGTGCTATATAGCTTGTTTTTTCAGATTTCCAGAATCACAGCATTTAGGATAGGAAAGTACCTTAGCGGCCACCTCGTCTGAATCCATATCTGAAAAATAACATCCCCCAACAAGTTTTTGCTTGAAGAAGTCAAATGAGGAGGAACTCACTATCTCCCAAGGCAACTCACTTCCCATTTCCCTTTGGGATACCTATAATTATAAAAAAAGTTTAACAGCCCCCACTATCAAGTCTAAATTTACCTCTTTGAAGCTTCCACCAATTGTTCCTCATTCTCTGCTCTAGGACCAAGTAGAACAAGTGTTAATTCTTCTGAATGGCAGCTTGCAACTGTGTGAAGACTGCTGTCACATCCTCCCCTGATTCTTCCTTTCTCCAAGCTAAACATCTCCATTTCCTGAAGCTGATTGCCATTTGGCATGATGAAACAACGGGATTTTTTGATAGCTCTTGCCAAACTAGTCTATCTCACTGCTGCCATTGTTTCCATGTAATGAAAAGTTATTTAGTACTGTGTACCCCTATGATGGATACAGATAAGTAAAAACAAGATACGTGTACACAGAGTAATTTTGGAGAAAGAATGGCATTACCAACTGCAGGGATGATGTTAGCATTCATATAGAGCATGGCACTTGAGCTGATATGTTAAGTATGCTAGGAGGTCTAAGAGGCAAAGGCAAGAAAGGGGTATAATACTGACCTGCAAAGGAGGGATACTGGGCATTCAATATCATGTTCAGAGAATATCAAGAATACCCGTTTGGTTGAAACATAAAATGCATGAAGGGAAGTAATGATATTCAACAAGCCCAGAAATTTGGGCTGGAATGAGATTGTGGGAGTCTTTAAGCATCAACCAGACAGGTTTGCATATTATCCTAAAGTCAATAGGAAATCATTGAAATTTTTTGAGCTAGATAGTAAGATGGTCATACCTGTGTTTGAAGAATACTAATCTGATAGCTGTGTAAACGATAAAATGGAGACAGTAGATAACTTGAGAAATGGAAACTAGGCTATTTCATTAGCCTAGATATGCTAAGGGTCTAAACTAGGATGGCAGTTGTGTGAGTGAAAAGGAAACGCCAGATCTTCAAGTTTGGACTGATGAGAAATGGTGACTGATTAGATAGGGAGAATGGATTGTAGATGACGTTGTGAATCTGAGAAGAATAATGGTTTCCTCAAAAGAAATTTTTAAAAAATCAGAAGAAAAGATGGGGGTGGGGATTCAGTTGAGCAGAAGAGGAAAATAGTGAGTTTTGTTTTACAAAATGCAGTATGAAGTGCCTATAGTACAATCAGTTATAAATTTCAATTCATATTTGGTAATGTAGGATGGAAGCTCATGAGAGAGACTAGGGATAAATACAGAGATCTGGTATTTCTTCACCTAGGAATAATAATTAAACAAATGGTACCTGATGAGATAACCAAGAAAGAGAGTAGAAAGTATGAGAAAAGAAGTAATTGGTCCCCTCATCCCATTAGAAGTCTTCAAGGAAGGGTTAAATGACTTCTTGTTGAGAATCATTGTAGAAGGGATCTTGTTCAAGTATGGGTTGAACTAAATACCTCTCAGGGCCCTTCCAACATTGGCATTCTGTGGTTCTTTGTAATGCATAACTTTGGGGGATACAGAGGCTTGATAGTGAAACTTTCCTTTCTCTCCCTATCGCCTCAACCTGAATCCCCCCTCTACATACATACATACATACACACACACACACACACACACACACACACACACACTACTGTTCTGTTGTAGCCTGAGCTGAGCTCCTGGTCATCTCTTTACCAATTAAATGGGTAACCAGGCTCTTTAGAGTCTATCTTGAATACAGAAAAGACAAGACTAAACAATATTTCCTGATTCTTAGCCCATAATTAGTATAAAGAGGATAAATTGGAGGCAGATACCTCCAGGTTTAACATGAAAGTGTTTATTTGAATGTACTTCAAATGTCTGTTTTGCTTTAGCATAGGCTTGCAATGCAAATGTGGACCAGGACTGTATTATGTTAGAATAATTGAGTACTTGTCTGGTGCCATGTTGGACGTGACCTGTACAATTATTCTTTTTTGAAAGTATTCTAGAGAGTGTAATACAATGTATGAGTCTAGCCTATGGTAAAGCCAAAAGAAATTTAAAGCATGAGTAAAGAAATACCTTCTTCTTATCCCTGGTAGTAAATGTCCCCATTCTCCTTATCCTAAAAATTGGACTAATTACTAGGAAAAATATTTGATGACAGGCTTTTCAATTTTTGTGTCCAGTATATACTCAGAGGTCCTAGGATATTATATTCTAGGTTCCTGTAAAAAATCTTTCTTACTTATGATCTATAGGAAAACAAACTATTACTCTACAATATTTTCAATAGTAGCCTCATTATATCTTAAAGTTTTCAAAATTTTCTGACCAGCTTCTGTTAAAATAATTAGAATTTATTGAATAATTAATAATAATATTATTAAAACTATATTGAGTGCCCCCAGCTCTCCTATGTTTTTCTAACCAAAATACATGGATTTCTTTATTGGCTATTTGAGTTGCCTCATGCTAAAGGAAAGCCCAACATATCCATTAGGGCAGTCACTTTCTACCAGATGTTTTCCAGCTGCTATCGATGTGTTTCTGTTAATGTTTTGCCATCTGCCACCTTGATGATTGCCACAATGGGGAATGCTTGTTTTGGTGACTTTGCTAATAGAATTGCAAAGACCCTGCCCCTTGTCTGATCTTGCGAAATTCTGCTCTGAATTTTGTCTCATGTCAACAGTTTATGCTGTTTTCCTTCCATTAACTCTGTACCTGGTTAATATGATATATCCACATTCTCACTACCATCTCCAAGTCTTCACGATTCTCCTTTCATGTAGCTACTCCCTTTTTGATTCTTGCTAACATATACTCTGCTGTATGGATGACATATTTTTGCTTAATTAATATGATTTCTATTTTTTTAAACCAGGATGCCAAAAAGCACATTAGACCAGTAAATAGTATGCATCCCTAGTGTAGCCTTGATGGATTCTACCTTAAACATGGTAATCTAATGCTTGTTTGATATTCTCTACAGCTGAATGAAGACAAATCTTGGTCCTCTGAGAATGATGTTCAACTATCAGAGTCAAAGTCTGTCAAGGTACAACAGTTATGGATGATGATTTCCAATGACTGTAAATCAGTATGTAATCTGTTTGTATACACTTGTTTAAGAGATTGTTATTTCCTTCAATTACTGTTAGGCATGAGGAATATTTTTTCTGAATCCATGATTATTCTTGATGGCAGATATGTTGGCCCATAATTCTATTTGTGAGAACCACAGAAATGTATGTTACTCTGACGAGTACAATCATAACTTTATAAAAGAGAATTTAACAAGCATTATGATTTATATGTATTTGTTGGCACTGATCTATGTACATTTATGAATTATGTACTTATTTAACATTTATACTATTCTTACTCCTGTAAAAACTTGAAGTGTAACATTTATACCATACTTCCTTAAAACATAAATTATCTTTTTTAAAATTAATCTCTTACTAAATTCATAGATTCACAAACTTTAGAGCTAGAAAAGCATCAGATATCATCTAGTCCAATTTCTTTCATTTTATATATGAAGAAACTCAGGCCTAGAGAGTTAAAAGCAGTTTATAGCGAGCTACAAACTCAAAAGTGTGTCTTGGCAACCTCCAAAGCTAATGAGATCTTAGGCTTTATTAATAAAGCATAGAGATCATAACGAAGGAGGTTATAATATTAATATACAATATATCCTAGTCAAAACCTATCCGGAATATTATGTTCAGATATGGGTGCTCCATTTTAGGAAGGAGATTTATGCATTCCAAGACAATTCCTTGACCAGTGGAATGATGAAACTTTAAGGCAAAGAGGGTCCCCAATTGTATCAGTTTTACAAAGCTGAAGGCATGTGTCTTGTTAACTGTATGTACTTTATCTTTGTTTCATTCTGCTTTTCTGTGTCTATGTATGCACCTTGTATATAGGTTTCTAATAGATTTGTCATCCATGTTACTTTTTTCCTTTAAAAAAATAGCCTGGTATTTAATGTGACTGAGATTTTAAAGCAGCAGTTCTCAACCTGTGGGTTATATTCAATTTGTAACAATGAAAATACATCCTGCATATCAGATATTTACATTATGATTCACAACAGTAGCAAAATTACAATTATGAAGTAGCAATGAAAGTAATTTTATGGCTAGGGGTCACCACAACATGAGGAACTGTAAAAGAGTTGCGGCATTAGGAAGGTTGAGAACCACTGTTCTAAAGTGTTTTTGATACCAGTACCTTGGACCACTTTGCATTTTACAAAAGCTATGCAGAATATTTGATAAAAAAATGTCTTAAGGGACACAGCAGTTGTGTATGCAACAATCTGTTTAATCTTAAGATGGTGATCCAATAAATTAAAAGCTGATTTTAAAAAGGTAGAGGAGCATAAATAAACCAAACAAGGTCCAGAAGAGGACCTATAGAAGACACTATTGAATGGTTTCAGAGAAACCTGAAAAGACACAGACGAATCTTGTAAAGTGAGCAAGACCAAGAGAACACTCTTGTTATGAACAGTATTATAAACACAAACAACTCTGAAAGATTTAAGACTCAGACCAACACAAAGACCAACCATGATTCCAGAGGACCAGTGGTGAAAAATGCTGCCCATCTCTTGACAGAGAAGTGATGCACTAAATATACCAAATCAAACACATATTTTGGGACACGGCCAGTTTGGGAATCTGTTTTGCTTGTTTATTACAAAGATTTTGTTTTTCTTTCCTTTGGTGGGGGAGATATGAAGTTGGGAGGGGGAAAATAAATGTTTAATTGAAAAAAGTAAAATTGAATTTAAAGAAAAGTAATAGGAACACAATGGCTGCCTTCAAGTGTTTGAAGGGCTATTGTGTGGAAGAGAAATTGTACTTTTGCTTCACCTTGGAGGCATGAACTAAGAACAACGGGCAGATGTTGCAGATAGGATGTTTTGAGGGGTGGGAACAGGGATAGGGAAGAGGTTCTGTAAAAGGACAAACTTACCAAATGACCACTGATGTCCCTTTCAACTCCAAGACTTCTGACTCTAGCAAGTGACTTGGCCAAGGCCTCATCTCACAGTTAATAAACTCCCAGAGTTAATTAAAACTCAGGCTGACTCCAAATCCAGCACTCTTTCCATTATACAATATGCCTGGTTCATGACTGGGTTAAGAACGACTTTTTAATATGTTCAGATGATGTCATTTGGTAGGAAAAAATAAACTTTAACATGACTTCTATTAATATGAGCACAAGCCTTCTCATTCCACATTATATTTAATTACTTCCTTCACCTGGAACAAGTACCATGTTTGTTGTACTATCTTATGTCTAGTTGTAATTGAGAACAAATGTCATTCTTTTGACAAAGCAATTACAATAAGACCCCAAACTACCATTTAACATCTAACTTAAAGAGCTGTACATGCGATGGCAGCTGGTTAGCCTCACACCAAGAATGGAGAGTCTATTTACCTCCACTTTAGTCATGAAATCAGTGAGCCTACCCAACCCCACTGTGTTCTGTGTGATCTCTGATATTTTGCACCCCTAAGTGTGTTATTTAAGTTTCCATTGCAGTTAATTGAAACCCTACTAGATGCAAATCAAAAGTTTCAGCCTTAATTGAGATATTTTGAAAATTGAACCCATTGCTTCAGGCAGGTGCTACATGAGATTCCATTAATATAGGTAATTAACATTAGCCTCTGCTTTAATTAACATGCACACTTTAATTAGCAAAGCATTAACCAACATTAAAAAATCTGATCTTCATGCATCACAAAAACTGCAAAGTTATGACTACTATGTTATTTTTTTCAAGATTATAAATCACACCACAGTGGTTTTTGAAATGCACACTAAATTTAAAACATTAAATAGACAAGATAATACACAATTTGGGTGAGAACCTTATCAAATTCAATAGAGCATGATGAAATGTGACTGGGGGGAAGAAAACACAAAACAATAATTTTCGATGTTTTGAATAATTATTTCTAATATATAGTCTTCCTGTCATATGGTCATTTCTGGAGTGAGTACCTTTGTGTTTGGTGACATATGTATGTATGTACACAAATGCATGTGTACACACACATATAAAACTATATGGGAAAGAATGGTTGTAGGACTATGGTACTTGTTTCAGATGAAGGAATCAAATATAATGTCAAATGAAAAGGCTTGTACTCATACTAATAGAAGTTATGCTGAAGTTTACTTTTCCCAATAAACCACAGCATCTGAACATTATATAAACACATATATACAAATACATGTGTGTATACATACATATGTGTTATGTATATACATATATATACACAAATATCTCCAGTCATAATCCATATAATCCATTAGGTTTCTATTAAACTTTTCAACAGAAGACTTGGTGTTGCCATTGGTATTGTGTTTAAAATTTAATACCTAGTCATGTTCAAGGCTGTTCTCTGTTGCCACTTTATTTGGGTTATTATTCTGTAGGCAACCAGAATCACTGGGCCAATTTTAATTTTTCAAAAACAGAGTTTTAGGAGGGTACAGAAGACAGCATTAAACCAGGTGGCTGCTGATCTGTGTTCTAATCCTGCTTCTAAGCAATAGCACAACTTTGAGCTAGTCATCATGTCTATTTAAACCATGATTTCCTCAGCTGTATAATAAGGAGTGGGCTTTTAAGGGCTCTGCTAGTTTTAACATTAAATCCTATTAATATCCTTTCTGCAATAGTCCACAAATGTTTATTAAACACACATAGGACAGATTACACTGTGTTAGGTCCATGGGGAGAAACAAAGTTTTGATAAGCTCATGGCATCTTTGGCTTAATAAGGGGATAAAGAAGAAATACAAACAACACTACATGATATCTTTTTATCATCAGTATCCTTCTACTGATGCCCATAGTTATGAGTCATGAAATACATGAAATCTAGTTATGGGTTTCCCAAAGGGCAATGGGCACATGAGGAAGCCATGTCTTATCATACTAATAGAAAATTACAGAAAAGAGATTTTATAAAAGATATAATCATAGTGATATGTGACTAGAAAATGAGGTAGCCTAGTCATGAGGAAAGAGCAAGAAATAAGAGATCACTTGAATGATTGCCTAATATTCACATAATATCAAGAGATCTAGAGGAAGGATCCCAGTAAATCAAGTGAACCCCCAATGAAGGATTTACAGAAGGCTATGGAAAAAAGTTGCACAGGATATAAGAAGGTATATCAGATGAGTTGCCTTCTATATTGGAGGATGCAATCACAAATCCATTAAAATGGTACATTATTGCAAAGGATACCTGTAAAGCTAAATGCTTTGTGAGGTTTGGTGGAGAAGCTCATTACTGACCAGGAAGCATTAATTAACTTAAATGTAAAAAAAGTGCCATTTTCATTCCGGTTCAATGGTAGAAATTTTACACATAACAAGTTTCAATGACACCAATCATGGTGGTGTGCTATGTAACACTCTTTTTTTTTTAACTATCCTGCTAATGCATACTCTTTTTTTTAAACTATCCTGCTAATGCATAGTGGTTTCTCTCTCCATATGGGTTATATGTTTTGCTGAAATGTTGCCCATGGGGTCTCCATAATAAAACTCGAGATGCATTTTTATTCAAATCCTTTTGGGCCTATGACCTGAGTGTTTTTAACTTTCTTAAGTTTCAGTTACATGTTTAAATGTGTGTGTGTGTGTGTGTGTGTGTGTGTGTGTAACACATTACACAAGATTAAGTAGCATAAACTTTAAATGTCAGAAGCTATACTGATCCCTGCTCCACCTGTTGGTGTAAGAAAATAAAGGCCATTAGGATGCTTCATTATTTCATTTTTTTATTACCAAATGGTGAAGAAAGCTTTATTTTTTCCTGGTGATTTCTACAAAGTTTTTTGTGCCTCAGTCCTTTTTTGACCATTCTACCACATAACCAAAACCTTTAGGGAATTTCTTTAACTCCTTCCTGCCAATCTCCTTTTTCATTTGCCAAGCTGGGATAGCAATATAAAGAGAACCTAGAAAAGTCTTCTTCAAAGCTATTACAACATGGTAAGTCAGTTTTCCTTTAGGAATTTAGTCTCAGAACTCCATAGGAACCAAGTGGTATCCAGGTTTACTTCTAAGATCAATAACAAAGGTAGGAATCTGGAAACAGGTGCAAGAAGACCTTTATCTTCTGTTAAAGTGAATTTCAGGGATTTCTTTTTCAAATTCTTTTCCTAATCTCAAAATTAGATTGAAGCAAAAAAAATCTTTATAAGAAATGCCATGTTACAAGTGATATACATGTTCAAATTTGTTTTTACTCTCATGCAGGGCAGCTACAAGCCAGAAAGAAATGCACTTAAAAACCAGAGTTAAGACCTTCAGAAATGTGCCAAGGAACCTCACCAGTCTTGCCCATCCCCATAAATTCTCCTTGTTTTGCCTTAGAGAAGGCTTTCCGTGCTGCACAGCTAAAGACAGACACTATTTAAGCAGCAAGAAATTTTCTTTGTTGTTGCTGAATATTTCAGGTGCCTGTACACCTTAAAAAGAGAACTTGCTCTCCTTTTAATACAGGTTCTTTTGCCTCATTCTACAGAGGGATCATAATCCTATATTTATCACCTCACAGGATACAGCCAGGAAAATGAATGAAATGTCAAAAATTGAGCCTTATGATTTTATTGTGGGTTCATGTGGGAGAGCAAAATGGGTTTCTAAGGGAAAAAGCTTTTATTAAAATACAGACACCTTTGACAATTAGCAGAACTGGGGAGGCAAATTATAAAAGTCACATAAAACTAAAAAGATTTATGTTCATCTAGAATATATTTTCTTGTGCTCCCTAGGGGAAAGCTATCTTTTTGAATGTATTTAAGCCAGCTCTGAGTTTTTAGACACATTTTTGAATAAAGAAAAATTAAGCTTTGACTATAGTGTTCTGCTTCTAATACTTTTGCAATGATAATTTTTCTATCCTCCAAATCTTCTTAAGGTTACCATGGGAAATATTTGGTTGTTATATTTATGCCAAGGAAAAGTACTCAATTTTATATATACATATGTATGTATATATAATGTATGCACATATATAACACACACATATACACTTTATTCTATAATTTTATAATCATATGCTTTATAATGTAATATGTATTTTATTTAGTCTTTTGATCATGTATAACTTGACCTATTTATCATTACCTAGTAAAATGTGGTATGTAGCCAATTATTAAAGATCCAAGCATGACATTCATTTTAAGTCTTCAACTATCCAGTTCTGACTCACTTTTCCAATCTTATCTTCCATTACACAGCTATATTGTCATTGTTCTAGTCAAAATAACCTAATTTCTGTCCCCCAATCATAAATACCACTTTTTTCCTCAAATGAAATGAAGTTCAGTGAAATTCAGATTAGCAAAGCTTAAAAAATTAGAATTCAATTGAGTTATTATAGCCTTCATCAAGAAAAGACTTTACCCAGAGCACTAGTTAATATTATGGGCAATTGCAAAGACACATTAAAATCCCTGTTTTTAATTCAGAGGAACTCAGATGGTATAGTGGCAATGCAATATTCATAGTATTAATGGTTACTATAAATATGCCTGCAAAAAGTTCAATTGCAAAATATAACAGACTCTCCATATAAAAGACAGAAGCAAAACACTTATTCAGACACTGGAAAACCAAATCCCAAAACCAGTAAGCCAATTCCATCATAGTAGCAAAGAAGTTGAGAAGTCATAATAGCACAGAGAGCCACAGCATCCTTTAGCCTTCCCACAAATCAACATTTACTCACAAGCCTGACTGTCTCCCTTGGATGTATCCTCTCCTCCCACCATGTCTAACTGCTCTGACTCCCAGTTTCCTGTGAGCTCTGTTCCACCCTTCAGCAAACTACTCCCACCACAGGCTCCATGTGATTACATTTAGCCTGTAAGGAGGCAGGGTATATCTTCAAAGCAGGGAAGTCTTCAAATTCCCTTAGGCTTATTAAGGGGCAGGGAATATCTACAAATTCTCATTACCATTATAGCTGGTTATTAGTCCTCTATGCTGATCTGGGACATAAGCTATTAGCTGACATGGAGCACAGGGGATCTAGTTATACACATACATTTATGTGTTAAACAGTTGTGTGTATAATACATATATGCATACATATATACAAGTATGTATATGTGTATATTATATATCTATAGTCTACAAAACCTCAACTGTATTTATTCTGCAAGTATAGATAATTCAGAAATGTCAATAATATTTTAAGTTAGAAATACCAAAGAAAGAACATAGAAAGACAAAATAGAAAGACCAAAAGGGGAAAAACATTTGTTGAAACACAAAATACTATTATGACTTCTTACACTGTATCTTTTAAGCATAAATTTTTTTGTTGTCTCATAGTCATCACACACACTTACTTCTGAATGAATGCAAGCCAGAAATCACTTTCCAATTTCCCTTCCTGTCCTTCCCTCTACTATTTCAGTTTATTTCTTTTTATTTACTCCCTTTCCTTTCCCTACAACTAAAACAGTGGACAAATGAAGAGTCAGAGAGATGAGGAAAGGGAGACAGATGAATATCCAAGTTAGAGAGGACTTGTCCAGGGTTGATGGGGATAGGAGAATGACATTACAATTGCTCTTTCTTTTGCACTTGCAAGGTACACACGTACACACACACACACACACACACACACACTACAACCACTACTCCCTCCCATCCACCCCCAAACCATGAAGCTCTCTTGAAGTCTATATATGTATAGATATAGAATGTAGGAACTTTGTGCTGTGATTTTGAAAACTGTGTGGGATACACTCTGACATTTATGGAATTTGGAGAATCATATAAAGTTAAATAAGCCTTAAGCAAGTGTTTTACAGTACATGATAATCATTATATATTACTAAATTTATTAGGTTAAATAAAATCAAGACTAAGTGAGAATTCCATTTTATAAAGAAAATTTCCACCTATTTAAAATTCAAGCATTAGATTTCACAGAACAAACATACTGCCCTTGGTGTTTACAGATTTTTAAATTCATTTTACTTTGTAGACCTTTTATGACCTAAAATCAAAATAAATCTAGGAAAAGCCTATGATGTTTACACAAAGGTTGGGGATGGGGAATAGAGCTTATGAGATAGTAGCAATTCCTTTACATAAACTGTTCCTTCTTCTACTAGAGACTTCCTTAATTCCTTGGCAGGCACTCAAATAATCCATTTTGCCCATTGATAAATTTTACTGAAATGAATCACATAGTTTTGGTTTCTCAAATTAGTTCCCTGCCCAAAGAATATTGCCAACGCAAAATTCTGAATGGAAAAGATGAAGACAAATGCCTGAAAGAGATTTCAACTTTGCCTGGCCACATATACTCTTAAATGCTATTCCTACATTGATAGGCAAATAGACAGACAGATGGATGGACGGACGGACAGACAGACAGCCAGATAGATGGATGGATAGATAGAAATATATATATATGTATTTATATATATATATGTTTGTGTCTCTGTGTGTATATGTGTAGGTGTATGTGTAGATGCATGTGTATATGTTTACATATACACATGCATATATATAAATATAATTTTGACAACTGATAAGTATCCTTTATAAACTATTCTACCTATGTGTTCTTGATGGCAATAGTGTAAAAACAATAGTTTTATTCTCAAAGGGGTAAAGAACCACACAGTCAGCCCCAAAGATGCAAAACTGCATCTTTAAAATGCTACATTGTAGTTTCAGATTGAGATTCTCTCTAAAAGTCATTCTTATAGTGGAGAAAATTCTCATTTTAGTCAATGCCAATTTATTCTACTTCTGAACATCCCCCTGGGGTAGCCCTTAGGGTGTGAGAATTATGCTGTGGGATTGTGTCAGAAAAACAAACCTATAATGTCAATGGTACACATTTCAAAGTCGAAACCCTTTGAAAGTAGAGTTTCTAATGCCCCAGTCCTAAGCCTCACAAAGTTCTCCCAGCCATATGCAGAGCACATACCAGTATGAAACTGAAAATGAAGTTTTGTGAAAAAAACAACAGCAAATTTGTGCAGTGGATGTCTAGCCACTGATAGTTATGAGTATTATATAGAAAAATCCAGATTTTTAATAATTATCCATGATAATGATTTTAATTTTAAGAGTTGAGAATAAGCTTACACACTCTGTTGGATAGTTAAAGTCTTTCACATTATACCTCCTGTCTACCTTTCCAGGTTAATTGCACCTGACACCCCAGCAGTCTTGGTCATAACCAAACTGGCTGATATGCTATTCCCTGTAGATAACATTTCATCCCCTATCTCTGGGCCTCCTCACCTCTTTGTGGCACAGTGGATAGAATGCCAAGCCTCGAGTCAGAAAGACTGGAGTAACTAAAACAGCTCTGTAGTACCACCTCACACCCATTAGACTGGCTAATAAGACAAAAAAAGGAAAATGTGGGATGGATGTTGGTGGGGATATATGAAAACAGGGACATTAATGCACTGTTGGTAGAGTTGCAAACTGATCCAACAATTCTGGAGAGCAATTTGGAATGATGCCAAAAGGGCTATAAAATTGTGCATACCCTTTGAAAAACAACTATTATTTTTCAACTATCTATCAACACCACTGCCAGGTTTATAACCTAAAGATGCCAAACAAAGGGGAAATGACCTATTTGTACAAATACATTAATAGCAACTCTTTTTGTGGTGGCTAAGAATAGGAAATTGAAGAGTTGGCTATCAGTTGTGGAATGGCTAATCAAGCTGTTATGATTGCAATGAAATATTATTGTGCTATAAGAAATGATAAGCAGGATGATTTCAGAAAAAAACTGAAAAGACTTACATGAACTGATGCATAGTGCAGGGAACAGAACCAGGCAAATGTTGTACAGAATAATATCGTAATTATTCACAAAGAACTGTGAATGATTTAACTATTCTCAGCAATGCAATGATCCAAGACAGTCTCACAGGACCAGTGAGGAAGCATACTATTTACTTCCAGAGAAAGAACTGCTATTGTTTGACTACAAACTGAAACACGCTATTTTTCATTTTCTTTCAAACATGAAAATGCCTTATATAATTGCACATATATAACCTCTATCTAACTGCTTACCAACTTGGGGGGGGAGGGGTGGGAGCAAGGGAAAGGATGGAGAATAAGAGGGCTACAATTTGGAAACCAAACCTTAAATTAAAATGTGAAAAAAAAATTTTGAAAAAAAAATAAAGACTAGTTCAAATATAGTCTCACTTGTAATCACACCCTCTGTTTACCTGTTTCCTCATTTACAAAATGAGCATAATACAATCTACTTCACAGGGTTGTTTTGAAAAACAAATGAGGCAACATTTGTAAAGTGCTTGGCACAGTGCTGGCATACAGTAGGTGCTCAACCAATGCTTGTTTTCTTTTTTCACTGACTGCTTGCAAGGCATCCATGATACAGATGTTGGCACCTATGTGTGGCCTTTCTTGATTTCATTTCATCTTTTTTTTTAAATTATAAGATCCCCAAGAGCAGTAACTGTGTTGTTTTTCAATGCTTTATCCAAAGGCCCTAATAATATTTTGTACAGAATGGGGGTACATGATACATATTTTAAAATTTGAATTGAATTATGGATATAGCCATTTCTGTTAAGTATTTATGAAGTTCCTACTATGTGCCAGGCTCTGTGCTAAAAATTAAGCCTAGAAAAATATCTTCAGAAAAGAAAAACAACCCACAACAAAATTATGCCAGAAGAACTAAAGCTAATTTGGAAATTGAAAATCATTCAGGTAAATCTAAGGAAAAGAGGAAGTTTCCTGCCTGGTAGCTGGATAGTTGATTTCAATTGAGAAGGCAGTGCTTTGGAGAATCTGCCTTATCACCAGATTTTTGATGCACACTTATCAATTCTAATGAACATAAACAAAAGGCTCCATGTTGTCAGAGTGACTTAAGACCATAATCATCTGAGCTAGAAAAAAAGAAAACAAAACAACTAATACAACCATAACTGGAGATAGGAACTAGACTCAAGTGAAAAGTTTTATTTATTTATTTATTTATTTTATCAATGTAGGCAAGCACCTTCTCTGCAACTTCAGGTCTTAGAGATTTGCTCGGTGTAGTGGTATCAAACTCAGAAAGAAACAAGAGTCACTAAACTATAAGTAAGGAAACCTGTAGCTGCACTTTTATTTTAAAAAAAACCACACATCATCATTATCTATGTTCTGTTGTATTTTTATTTATTTTGCTATTTCCCAATTAAATTTTAATCTGGTTGGGGTACAACACAGGGCAGCAACAAGGGGATCTGCAGGCAGTATCTTTGACATCTCTGGTTTAGAACCTCAAGAAGTTAAGTGACATGCCCAGAGTCACAAAGCCAATATATGTCAGAGAAACAAAATGAGCTATCCTGAGACCAGCTCTCTTACTATGCAATGATGCCTCTCAGTCATTACTAGCTTACCTTAATTCCAGTGGAAATAGAAAGCAAGATGGATTTTTTGCTTATTACAACTTGAATGTCATAATGACTGGAATGCCTACTGAAAAAAAGCACCATACAAATCCCAGCGATTTGATTGTCCAAAATTCTACTTAAGTACCAGGTGTACTTAAGTACAGGTGACATTCTTTTTGGAAGAGTCAGATTTGGAATGAGAGAATGAAAAACTGGAAGGGTCCTTAGAGATTATATAGTCTAAGATATTTAGAATAAGGAAAATGAACCCCAAAGACTTGTCCAGGATCATATAGGCAGCAAGTAGCTGTGCTGAGAATCAAAACCAGGTCTTCCAATTCTAAATCCAGTGTTCTTTTCATCACATCACTCTTCTGAAGTTTTTGCTCTATATTCAAAATTGGAGTTAAAATTTGAAAATGTATCAAAGCTCATTTCCCCAGTAATGAATGTCCCAGCTAGGGCTTGGCAGAAGCAAAATTTATGACTTGCTTGAATAATCCAAGCAGCCTAGATTCAAAGACTATGAAATGTAAGCAAAAACAAAAACACTATAGAAAATATTTAGCTTCTCATAATAGGAATGACTTGACAAAATAAACATCTTAAGACCAAATGTCATTAAACCCTTCTGAGGAAAAGCTCTTCATCTGCTTGTTCAGTGGAAATAAAAAGCTGCAGTAAGAACGAATGTAGATTGTAGATACAGATTTCGTTCAGTTTGGTACCAATTCACCTTCATGGAAATGAACAGGCTGCTTTTCTTAAAAGACCACGTATTTGGGCAATTCAATTGTTTTGTCCTGATTTTGAAAGCCATATGTATTAAATAGTAATATTCTTCAGACAATTAAATAAAATTGATGTTTCAGTGGCTGTCATGGAATCATCAGAATATACTCTGAAAATCAAAAGACATATGGGGCTTAGGATGCGCTAAAGATTAACATGATTCAGTACAAAATGCACAGAGTAAACCATGTGACATTTGTTTTCCTTTGCCAGCTATCTGCATATTTGGGTACTTTCATTTTAAGAAGGAAAAATGAGATATAATCATCTAAACAGACAAGTAACCTATTTCCCCTTCAAATTTATAGTTATAAGGTGCAATATTACAACGAAAATTCACACTCAAGAAAATTAATTCACTATTGGAGGAAAGGATTCAGGAATGCTTTCACAAAGAGTATTTCCAAGAATGATCTATGAAACAGATAGCTCTGCTCCCTAAAGCCTACATCTCAATCAAAGCTCATAGACTCTTCTTTTATATGTATTTCTTTTCTTCTCTTATTTGTTGATCCGGCATATAACTAAAAAATATTTCCTCCAACCAACTAGTTGGTCATTAAGTAATGAAAAAGTTAATTTTCTCACATTATCAATATAGCTTACCTCAACAAAAGAATTCACAACAGAAATTAAAAAAAGAACTTTAAAAAGAAGGGACATAGTGGTGTTTAGTACTTCAAGGGAGGAGCCCCTGGCATGGTCTTCCTTGTTGGTAGCTTAACACCATAGACTGATGAAATGAATAATGTAGTCAATTAACAATAACTGTGAACTGGAGGAGAATCCTTACAAAATTTTCAGAAAGATCAAATTTAGTGCTGAAACCCATTGTGGGTTTTTTTTATTGCTATTTCAGTGAAATAAAAACATTAAAATGATAACATTTGGAACTAGAATCCCTTGTTGCCTTTCAGTTCACTTCTTAGAGAAGGAAAGAAATTTCTAGAAATATAATGACAACTTTGGAGCACAATTAAATGTAAAATAAGTTTTAACATGTATTTCTCCTGCCAATTGGCATACATAATAGAAAAATGGTAGAGAATAGGTTAAACAGTCTAAAAGGATTTTAACCTTAAATTTGACAGAAGTTAAATGGCTGTGACATTGGGTTCTTCTGCTTTATTCCAGCTAGTAATCCACCTTCAAAGTTCCTGTCAGGTAAATGACCTTGTATTTCATTAACTGATAATTAAATGGATTTATTCCACTAACGGTTTTAATTAAAATGCTAGAAATATTGATTACCCCTCTCATCCTTATTCCCCCAGATGAAAAAAAGGTTTTAGGAATGTTTATTTAGAGAAGACAGAGAATTAAATTAGATTGAATCTCTATGAGACCCGAAGACTGGCTCTTTCATTTCTGCTGCTCAAGCAGAAAAAGGTTTCAATTTTTTGATGTTTGATTAATTATTTTGAAATCCATTTATGCTTACCTTGGTGTTTAATTAAAAATGTCATTTTTAGCATAATTAAATTGGCTATCTGTGGAAGACTAACTTCAAACTTATATTTTAAAAATGCAATTCTTTTTTTCAGCAAAAGAAACTTTTTTTAGTTATTTGCTTTTTTTCTGTAGAAGGTACTGCCTCATGAATGAAAAACTATGAAGGGATAGAACTTAATTGGATTTCCTCCATTTGAATATTAGACTACATATGCTTATGACTGGTCTTGGTTTATTTGGCTGTGCTCATGAATCCATTAGAGATTCATCATTCTAACAAATACAGAGTATACTCTTCTAAATGTGTTGGATTTCACAGTGTTTACATTGACAATATGTACCTCATAAAAGCTGTCCTCAGTATGTCTCTGTGCTCGTCTGTGGCACTGATTCAAATGGGTTAAGATATAGCTTCTATTGTAAATGTTGTCACACCATATCCAGGAAATTGGAAACCAGTTGCTGTAAACATCAGAACTGATAATGCCATAGAAAGAAATGGAATAAAACAGAAAAGGAAGATCCAATCGTTCTCGTTTAAGGTACTTCGTCTACTTGGAATGCATTCATCTGTGGTCCCATAAAAGGCAAGATTCTAAAAAACAATTACCCTGAATATTTACAAAACAGTCCTCCCAGCTCCAAAATCTATATTCTGCCTATGCCAGTAATGATTCTTAGAAAAGCTATCACCTAGAATTCTCATTTTTAATTAGGTTTTCCAGTTACCGTGATAATGGGGAAAAGATGCCTTCATAAAGGAAAAAAAGAAATCTAGTCTTCTTGCAGATTGATAATAAACAGGCATTCAGAGGAGGACTAGGAATAATGGAAGAAGGAATGAAGGTTGAGAGGGAAAGGGAGATGTGGGCAGAGGGACAGAGGAAAGGAGAAAAGGAGGGAGTGAAAGAGGAAAGGAAGTAAGGGAGGGAGGGAGAAAATATAAGAGAGAGGGAGGTGAGAGGGGAAGAAGGAAGGGAAGAATGGAGGAAAGAAAGAAGTAATAAAGGGAAGGAGGAAAAAAAGGAAGAAGGTAGGCAGGAAGGAAGGAAGGATGAAAAGAAAAAAGGAAGGAAAGGAAGGAAGGATCACCTTCTAAGAGGCAGCAGGTTTGAAAACAATACCATAAAATTGTTGGTACTTGATGCATAACTAGCTCCTGATTTGATCTTCTCAGTTGTTGTTCTCTCCTTCCTCAAATTAATTTGCATTTATTTACTTATCTTTTTATTTACTTTTTGTAACCTTTGATAGAACATAAGCTCCTTTAGGGCAGGGAGAATTTTGTTGTTCTTTTGTTTTTTTTTTCCATTTTTGGCTGAAACCCCAGCACTTAGAATAGTGTCTTTCACATGATAAATGTTTAATAAGTATCTGATGAACTGAATTACACTAAATTTGTTATGACAGAGTATTAAAATGAAAACCATCTCAAAACTCACATTTCCCTAAAGATTTTTTAAAATTGTAGCAAAGCATCTTCTAAAAAAAACAAAGTTGGATTTTTAATGAAAGATTCTAGATTCATATATTCACAGAAACCAGAAAGACAAGTTCCTCACAAAAGTAAGAGATTAAGGACTTAATGGAGTTCTCTTGTATTGGTCTAAAAATGAAAAAAGAAACATCAATGTCAGTTAAGTGACCAATTTGGCTCTGCTCAGTTAATCACGATTCATTCATTGTGCCTGAAGAATATTTAAAGTAGTGCATTTAATGACACATTTAACATTTTTTTCTCTCCTGGTCGAGAAAAAGATTAGCAATAAATTATATATGTGAATACATATATATATGTTTGCATAGACATGCATATATATATATATAATTGTGTGTATATATACCTCTGTACACATAAAACCTTTAATTCACAATTAATTTTAAATGGACATCTGAATAACTAAGTTCTAATTCAAATGATGGAATTCACCATAATCTTCACAAAGTTTGAGCAACTGTTCCAGAAATATGAAGTCATCTAAGCTCCAATCTCTACAAAAGTATTTTTAACTTTAACAGACATCCCAAAAATCAAGTGATAAGTATACTATAGCAGATTTGAGCAACATGACCCTTTTTCTTTTCAGACCATGTCAAATCATCAATTTTGAATTTTGCCTAAAGTTTACACTTGCAGTTCTCATTCAAACCAATGAAAAGTGCGACTAAAAGTCCACCTAGTACTTTGAAACCAAATTCCCTTTTGACACTCAAGCAAACAGTGAGGAATCTGGGCTGATAAGACATTTCAAAGGTTGGGTACAACATATTGTGGTGAGAAAATGTGACAGAATAAAGATGGGTATTTTTTGCCTTTGCTTTTACTAGAGAAGTCAAAGAAAATACTGCACCATATACCTTGATTTCCTTCTCTGTAAGGTGGGAATGATATCTTTTAAAAATGTATATTAGAATCAGACAAGCACTTACATTCTTGGAATAAAGGATCTATCTATCTATCTATGTATCTATCTATCCATCCATCCGTCTATCTATATTACTATTACATCATATATGTGTGTGTGTGACTATTTTATATACATACATATCAGAGTTTCAAATTTCCATGGACCAATGGAAAATGGAAATCAGAAACCAAGGCCAGAACTACCAAATATAGAAAATATAGAATTACAAAACCATAGACTATATATGGTGTTTTTCAAAGTGTCTATTTATCACTGCTAGAATATTTCAGCATTTAATTAAAGGTAAACGGGCACCACTAATCAAAACATCACTCATGAAGAAGACAACATACATTCTCTCCTACCATCCATTCATTTGGCTTTTGTTTGGGAAGGCAGGGACTTGGTGTGTTCTCAGTTGGGTGGATGGATACTTCTAGAGTTTTCCTGCCTTTTCTTTGAACTTTAAGAAACTAGCCAAGATGAATAACTTTATTTTTAACACTGATATATGACACATTTTAACCTGTCTACATATAAAAGTAGTGCTGTTAACAATTGCAACTTTCTTCAAGTATGCTATGAATCACTGTATCCCTTTTCCCTTTTTCATGCACCATTGCCACTATTTTACCTTCAGCGGTTTTGCTAGATTTCAATGAAGATGGAACCAGAGGGCACACATTAGAATTTTATATCAGTTCAAGAAGGGGAGAGAAGAAAGACATATGAAGCTGGAATGACATTCATTGAAGGTTCCCTAGGGAAGATAACACATGTTTTTGTCTTTTACCTGCTAGGCATGCTAAATCAGTGCAATGATAAGCTAATTTATGAAATATATTTCATTGAAACCTGGACATCTTTACTGTTGCTATTTCAGCTATCAGAATTTACAAAATAATGGCAGCCTAAAATTTAAAAGTTGGAATGCCTCAGTTTGCTTAGTTAATACTGGCAACATATCTTTTCCTAGAGCTTTTAGTTTTGAAATAAAATAATCATGTCAGAGAAGGAGGATTAGCATAAGATACACACACTCATTTCTCCCATAATTTTGTCACTGAATGCTTTTCACTTTCAGTTTACAGAGAGATACCAGTGTTCTTCTGAGTTATAATGGCCATGGATTAGAGTTCATATATAGAAACAATAGTTTAATTTTCAAAGAGACCTATTTATTTCAAAGAGACTTATTACTGTTTCCTTTTCCACGACGACCAATATCTCTTTCATAGAACTGATGAAAGTGCTTTTCATCTCTTTAAAAATGTCATTAAAACTACAACCCTGAGATTTTGGTCTTGAGAATATGGCAGCTAAGAGGGTGTTTTGATTTATGACGCTGAGCTTCCAGCATGGTCACTGGAAAAATACATTCACATCCACATACATATCCACATATATATTTGTATGTATAACTGGTAATAGAGGCTAAAACACTTGTGCACGTGTACACACATATGTACATATATACACATGTATATATTGCACAACACACATACATGTTATATGTATATAAACACATTTTATTTAAAATGTGTGCGAATAAATACATGTGTGAATATGTGTATATTAAACACAATACATATAAACATACATGCACAGAGTAGACAATCATGTGTGTTTATAAAATATGCATGTGTACATATATGTATAAAACATAATATACTTATGTGCACATATATATACTATACACACATATATGATACCAATATCTTAGCCTCTATTATAAATTCCATTTCATCTAAATTTGAGCAGTTCATTCATTTCCCTTATTATCAAATTTTCCACAAGGAACAAAGAATTAAACATAGCTCATGTTCAAAGCATCTGTGCATCAAATTAGGGTTAAACCAAAAACTTTGTATTTAAAAGGCCATAAATATATCTGCCTGCATGTAGTATCTTGCAGAAACCTCCACTCATAGTACACACTGTTCTTATTGCCATATTACCATCATCACTGATTACCAAGGTATTTATGTGTAAACAAAGTTTGTCTTTCTTATAATCCACCCACTTCTCCTGCCAGATTCATTTGGCTCCATCTCAGCCCTATGTTTGTGGCACAGCCGCTCGTCAACATGGGAGTGATTTTCCCTGTCACAAACACTAGACAGTGCCATCAAAAAATGAACAAGGTAGGAGGAGGCCAGTTATAAAAGAGAGAGTGAGATTTTCTGTTTACCCACAAATACACTGGCAATCAGCAATGATGGGAAAAGAAAAGCAGCAAACATTCCTGATCACCTAATGGCATTTAAATAAAATATTCAGGGTTGCAAAGTTCTCTTAATGCGACAGTGTTCCTTTAGGTTTACTTCTTTTAGGGCTGAAGAAATATGCCTAGTATCAGGTATAAAAATTAATAACAGCTTTTTATGATCTAATTATTTTCCTATGCACACTGAGGCAGAATTGAAGTGACTCCATCTGACCTTTAGAGAGAAGGTCTTTGAGAAAAGCAAACATTCTTTTTTCCCTCTAACTGGGGATGAGTGTAAACATAAGTAATGTACCGATGAACATTTTACAGCAAAGATAATAACAAAAGATATAGGCTGAGCACACAGAATAAATCTGTAACTGAGAGACGATTCATTTGTAACTTCCTTGCTTGAACAGACCATTGGTTACGATGAACATGACTGTTAGATTGTCAAAGGCAAGAAACAACATGGAGACTTTGGAGGAAAAGAAGAGAGGAATCTCTTAGAAAAGATATAAGAAGGAAAGATTACATGGCATTGTATTTCTTATTTATCTGAGATTGTGGGGGGCATAAAGGAAAATAGAGGGCAGTTTTGCAAAACACACCTCATCTTAGAAGAATTAAGAAAAAGACTAAATATTAACATGTAGTTAGGAAAAAAAAACTAAACCATGGGAGCTCATGTGGAAATTTTTAATGCTGTTAATAAAAGTATAAATGAAAAACAAGTCAATCCAAGGTCTTATTTGACTAGATTTTTGTTAATTTATAGGACACTAGTAAAAAAAAGATTCAATGAGTTCTTTGGGCTTCCTAATGCCTCCTAGACCACTAGCAGCTCTTGAGAACATCCTGTAGGCACTGCTCCCTGGGCAGTAGTTATGGAGATATCAAATGGATGGCTCAGACGATGGGAAATGGGTTAAAGAGCTTCTGTGCTTCAAGGTCACTAGTTAGAACCTGGCTAGGTTAGAAATTACTGACAGCTTTTTTCATCTGATGCTTGCTCAGCACCCTAGCATAGATAAAATAAAGGAAAATAACCTTCACAGAAAGTACCACTTCCCTAGACATTATTTGACAGCCTTTTGGGGAGGGCATAAAGGTCACATCCCTGACTCCACTTCACATTCTTGAAGGGTGGCCCCTGCCACATCTAGTCGGAAATCAGTATGAAGGTAGACGCTTGCTATGCCTTTGTTTCATTCTGTGGGCAAATAGAGGGTGGCCAATTTAAAGCAGACCATTTAACATCAAATGGTCTGTTTGAAATGGTCTGCTCCATGGAAGATTTTGTCCCCAAGGGATTATGATCAAGTGTCTTTTGTAAGTTCAAAATCATGTATCTAGTATAGACATATATACACACATAAGCATATAATAGTGTTGGATTCTTTGATATTCCCATTTAATCAGGTCCAACACTTCTATAAGAAATGAGAGAGCAGAGTGAGTAGGGGTATTAACAGATTTAAACCTGGAGAATGAATCCTTTGTTGTTGTTTCAGTCCTGCCTAACTCTCCATGATCACATTTGGGTTTTGTTATTTGTTTTTCTGGGTTTGTTTTTTTTTTTGGCAAAGATACTGGAGTGGTTTGCTATTTCCTTCTCCTGCTTATTTTACAGATGAGGAACTGAGACAGAGGTTAAATGACTTGCCCAAAGTCACACAGCTAATAAGTACCAGAGGCTGGATTTGTATTCATGAGGAAGTTTTACTGATTCCAAGTCTAGTGCTCTATCCACTGGGACACCAAGGTGCTCTGAATGAATCCCAGATGAATGAAATAAAAAAGGACCATATTCATCTTGACTAAATCCTTCTCAGCTGATCTCTGTCTACACGGTTATCTATTGACTGTCAAGGGTAGACAACATTTTCATTCCAACTGGAGTTTCCAGACTTCATGCAAGAAAATCTTTTCACGTCCTTTGTTTCTCTTTGACAAATCATAGTTGCAGTGCTCTCCCTTCCCACCCACCCATGACATTTCTTCAGCAACCCTAACCTCCTTTAAGGTATGTAAATAAGAAACATACTGGCCTGATCATACTTCGGCCCCAACTATCTCTCAGAATTGTAACAATTCCAAAATCTGGAGCTTAGAAACTTCACCCTCCAATCGTGATCAAAATTCAAAGCATTTCATCCAAATATCTCATTAAATGCCTATGGTGTGCAAGAACGAAGAATCAGAAGGAAAAAAAAAACAGCTCCTGACCTCAAGAAGCGCACATTCTATTGATGGACAGTGTATACAATCATGTAAATATAAAGTATATATACAAAGAGTGTCCGAGAGAGCTCTAAATACTCACAGGTATTGGAAAAGTTCTCAGGTAGGTGGTGCCCCTGATCTGTTTTGAAGGAAGCCAGGGGTTTTTCATGGTAAAATGATGCTGATGTGCATTACAGATGTGAGAGATCACCTGTGCAAAAGCACACAGGGAGATAGACTATCACATACAAGAAAGAGCTAGCAGGCCAGCTTGATTAAAACTAAGAGTTCAAGCAGGGGGGTTGTATGAAATGGGAAAAGGAGGTGAAAGCTATACTGTGGGGCACTTGAAAGGTTTACTCTTCCTTCTCTATTGCTCCTACTTTCTCAGTCACATGAAAACTACACTTTACTCCCTTCCACATACTCCATCATCCAGTGGCACTGACCTCCTTGTTCCTTGCACAAAACATTTAATATGCTGATCCCAGGCATGTTCACAGGCTAGCCCCCAAGCCTGAAACGTCCTCCACACAGGTTATCTGCCTCCTGGCCTTCAGGATTAAGTTAAAATCTTGCCTTAAATAAGAAGTTTCTCCTAGTCCTCCTTAATCCTCATGCCTTTCTTCTGAGGTTATCTACAATGTACCCGGTATGTACCTTGCTTGTAAAGAGTTGTTTACATGCTGTCTCCCATCAGGAGTCCTCCTGGAGGGCTGGAACTGGTTTTGCTTTTCTTTGTATTCCTAGTACTTAGCACAATTCCTGTTATACAGAAGACTCAATCAATGATTGTTGACTTGACTTGTTTGGTGTTTAGTTGTTTCAATCAAGTCCAATTTTTTGTGACCTCATTTCGAGTTTTCTTGGAGTGGTTTGCAATTTCCTTCTCTAGCTCATTTTATAGTTGATAAAACTGAGTAAAACAGAGTTAAGTGACTTCCTAGGAGTCACACAGCTGGTAAGTGTCTGGGACCAGATTTGAACTGAGGAAGATGTATTCCTGACTCTAGGCCTGGCCCTCTATCCACTGCACCACCCAGCTGCTCCCTGACTTGAGTCCAAACCCATTCACCATTACTATTCTACCATTTGATCTCCCTGACTTCAGCTTCACTTGCCTCTATTCCCAGTCTTCATAGACTGATGCTTGAATGTTTCACTAATTATCAAACTAGAATTCCTTCTGACTCACCCCAGCCTGATCATCTTGCATTCTTAACCATGAATCCTCAACATTGGGTAACTATTACCCTCTAATCTCTGTGCTCTTTCACCCAAGATGCTGACTGTTCCCTTAAACATGAAACTGAGCTGATTTCAACAATTAAAAAGATGTCTAGAGCATGGCTTCACGTGGGCCCTTGTTCAACAAATTCTTCTAATTCTATCTAATTGACATGCTTTATGAAAATTATTTCAAAGGAGGGAAGAACTTTGAAATAGGTTTCACAAAGCATGTCAAGCCTTCCCTCCTTTCACTCTTATGTTACCTCACACCCCCCCAACAAATATTACAGATTACTCACTGAGAAGAGGTGATCCCGTATGAGCTCTCATAGCTCCCTTTCTCCATACATCAGAACTGCTCAGAAACATCACCTATTATCGTTTCCTTCCCTCTGATGACAGTTACTCCTGCTTCTCAATCAGGCTAATAACACCGATCATCTTCCTTTCTCCTTCAGGACCTTGATCCAAAGATAGTTACCTATTTTTTCATGTATCTTCAAATTCCTGCCGTACTGGCTTCTTATTATCTGCCTACAAATGTTTGTAGGTCTCTCTAACCTGAAAAAAATCTCTTAAACCTTCATTAGATCACCCAGTTAATATCCAAAAATTTCTCTTCTCATTCACTGCTAAGCTTTTTGGAAATGTTATCCTATTACCCTACTCTTACCTTATCTCCTTGCAATTTGCCTTTTGCCCTATCTTCCCACCTCCACTGACGTAACTTTTGCAAAGGTTCCCAGTGACCTCCTGTACTGGAGTTTAAATACTGGAGTCAAATTTACTCGTTTTCTTTGTTGTTGTTGTAGGTCCTTTCTTTCTTTTTTTAATTTTTTTTTAATTAAATTAAATTTTTAAAAATTTCCTTACACCTTCATATAGGATAATCCCTTCTTCCTTGCCTTTTGTGATAACATACTTTCCTCTCAGTACTCCAATCACTCCTCTGTCTCCTTCCTCTGTTTTCTCATATTTTTCCTAACTGTTAAGTGTGAGTATTGCCTAATAGTTAATCTCTGCCTTTTCTGTTTCTACATCCTCTCCTTTGCCAATTATAGTCACTCTATGGCTTCGACAGGTAGGTGACCAAGTGAACAGAGTTGGACTTGGAGATAAGAAGACCTGAGTCTCATTTCAAACATTTACAAGGCAAGACACTTAGCTTCTTTCGGCCTCGGTTTCCTCATCTGTAAAAGGGGGATAATAATAGCACCTACCCCCAAAGGGTTATAAGAATGACAAGAAATAATATATATAAAATGCTATATAAACCCCAAAGTGCTATATAAGTCCTAGCTCTTATTTAGCAGATGATTCCCAAAATATTACTTGTAGTCCTGAGCTCTTTTCTGAGCTCCATACACACATCTTCAATTGCCTAGAGCAGTGTTTTTTAAACTGTGGGTCACAAACTCATACAGGGTTGTGACAAAATTTGGCAACAGTAAAAGACCAAAAAACACAACGACCAAAAATTAATTCAAAATGAAGTGCATAATGAATCTGAGGTGTTTCTGGCAGTTCTTGACCCTACTGCATCACACTTCACTGCAGCCTTGGTTCTGAACACAAAGCATGTGCACTTTGCACCGTGCATGCCCTCAGGCCACACAATGCCAACTAATGCTGCCGAAACATGAAAAGGGATCACAAGTAGAAAAGGTTTAGGAAGCCCTGGCCTAGAGGGCACCTCTGACTAAATACTACTAAAACTTGAAAATCAGTGCATCCACAGCTAATTATCTTTCCCATTAAACTTACTCCATCTTCCAATTTGAAGTCTGCGGTACCAACATTCACTTATTCTAACATGTTCTAAATATTTGGTCTCTCTGCCCTAAAAAAGTACCCATCTTGGACAACGGGCATTCTAATTTTCCTCATTTGCAACCTTAGGAGTTAAAAGCTGGAACTACCAGTTAGTCTAACTGTTAGGACAACACAATGCAATGCAACAAAGTGTCAAGAGATTTAGAGCATTAATCTTCTCCATTACATCCATATCTTGAACAATCTTTTGAGATGTACATATTTGTTTCAGTTACACTGACAATTTTCTATTTATTATATCACAGTGTCATGGTGAATTTCTTATACAAATGAAAAAATTCTAATATAACTTGGAACTTTAATTGTATCGGCAATTTCCCCCGTCATACTGTATTCCCATTGTATGATATTAATACTGATATACTTTAACTGTGTTTCATGTATAAATTTATACAAGCTGAGGCATATGCATTTTTTAATGGGATTTACCTGAGCAATGCTAATGGGAGCCACACATGTAAATCCTCATGCATCAAAATGAAAATATATCCCTATACATTTTCAAATTAGGTTTCTTGGGGGTTCATTTACTGTTTATGGGGAATTCATTTATATTTGCAACCAGTTCTGATCATCTGAAGGTCATATCATTTGGAATGTCTTTAAAATACTCCCTTCTTTGGTGAATGAATGGAATAGACCATGTTCTAATTTGTTACTATGCTCAGGGTCTATTTAAAAACAAGATTTCTAATTTTAAAGATATTTCCCCTTATTTAAAAAAATAAATCAACTTTGCAAGAGAAAAAAATAGACAGCTGCCAAGGAAATATCAGTTCAAAAGTTTTTCTATTGCCTGAAATAGAGAGGCAAGAAATTACATTAAAGTTTTAAACAGAAACAGAAATTTTCAGCCGATGTAGATAAAAATCTATTAGAGATAAAATTGTTTTGACAAAAACTGTGTAAATACAATGCCACTGGCTGCAAGACTATTATTGAATGCAAGTGGAAAATCAGAGCAGCACTCCTGAAGGGCCAATGCTAAAATGACACAAAATAAACACAACCATTGCAGTATAATTTTTCACATTAATTATGTTTTCTTATCGTAGATGTATAACTAGCCGAGTATAACAACAATAACAAGATAGCACTGAAGTTATTTTGCAAACAGGAAAAAGCAAATAAAATAATACTGATATGCTAGTTATTAGATTACTAGCCTTTTATCTTGTGGAATAGCTTCCCTGAACAAAAAGATTATATTAATTATTTCTATTCCTCCAAGTAAATGATATTGTATTTCTGGAAAACTAATGTTAACAGCCTTTTCCCTTAAAGATATCTTCATTTATCTGCCAATTTTGCCATCTCCAAATCTCCAACTCTTGGGGAATGTGCTGGGTTTTTTTAATCACTCCCAGTGTCTGGGTATTAGCAGTTATTTTCTAGATAACATCCCTCATTTCTCTTCATTGGGGTCCCTTGTACCATGTTCTCTGAAGTCTGGGGGACACACCTCAAAATAACATCTTTTCCTTCTTCTGAAGTCTCTTCCCTTCTTTAGATATGACTCTTACTAGCTTCATTACCTCCATGATCTGTGACTTCCTTGGGGTGGGTAGCCCTTGCATGCTGATCACAATACCTTTACACTTCACAATTTATTATACAGTACCTTCCCCATTCATCCCTTCCCCATCATCATGAAATGGCCACTTCTGGTGATGAGCTTTTTAGTAATAGTACCTATTATTATAACTAACATTTATATAATGATTTTGTATTTGCAAAGCTCTTTTACATATACCGTCTAATTTGATAGTTAACCGTGTTCCACAGGACCTGTATTCAGAACACTTCCTCTTCGCTGAACTGGTTGGAGCTAATGCTTTACTAACATTGCCTGTGAGAACTCATGGGCCCATGTCTTTATCAAGGTGAAGCATGAAAATAGGGTTTCAATGGAGGGGAGCTAAGTGTTAGTGCTACATTTATTCTTCAAGGAATAGAACTTGTGAGACCTTTCATGGCTGAAGCAATCCCTGGAGACAACATCCAAACTGTTGTCATCTAAAGGCTACCATTTTGGTACTACAAAGCTGAAGAGGACTTTTCATGTTAAGATCTCTGGTCTATGTCCCAGAAGAGAGTAAGAAGCTTATACATTGGCTCCTGCCAATGACCAGATAAGTCTTTATCAAGAAGGCCTAACCTAACGAAAGGCCAAATGGGTGTGTTTTCTATTGTGTTCTCTCCCGCCCTCTCTCTGTCTCTCTGTCTCTCTATCTCTCTCTGCCTCTTTCTCCTTCCCTCTCTTTCTTTTGGATACACCTCCTTGTATACCACACATCCCCCACACCCTTCATTTATTTCTTATTCTGGTCCCCCTTTGATATAAACCTGGCTATGCAGTTTATAGGTCAATATTTAAAGGGACATTTTCTGGGCTGCATATTGCTAGTACAGAAGGGAAGTAGAGGTTATGGAATATTTTTTTCCTTAGTTAAAAAAGATCTATTTTCAGTGAAGAAAAAAATAAGCAGTTTACTCAAGTAACCATAATAGCAACTTCTGGAGAACAGCGATAGTAATTTCTTCCATACTCTTACCGAAAATGGGACAATGCCTATCCCCTCTGATACAACTAGTTGGCACAGTGGAGAGAACACTGGGATGATTCAGAAAGACCCAAGTTAAAATCGGGGTCCAGACACTTAATCAGCTGTGTGACCCTGGACAAGTCACTTAGCCCTTGTCTGTCTGTTTTTGCAGTTGTAACGTGGGGGCAATAATAGTACCTACTCCCAGTGAAGTTGTGAGGGTCCAATAAGATAATATTTGCAAAATGCTTATCATGGGGCCTGGCACACAGTAGGTGCTTATTAAATGTTTAGTTCCTTACTTCTTTTCTTTGCTCCTATGAAGAAATCTGAGCTTTTCCCATACAGCAAATGAAAAGATGATGGCCAGCTCAAAGCATGATGCTGTTTAGGACTATGCTAGCCAACAAATTATTCACTACTATGCATACTCTGGGGTTTATTTTCTGCACACACTGTTGCAAGATAACCCCATGTTGTTTTTTCCTAGATCCTCTAGAGTAGTCTCCCCCATCCCATCTCTTCAGACTCAAGTTCTTAAGAATTATTCATGGAATTATCACATGTATTCTCATCTCTTTTTAGGGGACAGTGGTATATTGACATTCATGAAATAAACATGCTTTAATATCCTTAAATAATCAACAGTTAAGTGTAAGAGGTAAAGTTGGGACACAAATAAGAGTTTAAGGAAGTTTCTATCTACAAAGTGAATTGTTTTGATTAATAACTGACTTTAAGGATTGATTATAACAGATGTTTATGTTTATATTTTATTTATACAGACATTTATGAATTGGTATAAAATGAAATTGAGCCTTTCCATCTTCCTTTATGATATGCTTTGGTTAGAAGAAGAAATAAGGAGACAAACTGGCAGGTCCTAGATCCCAGAGGGAAGTAGAGTTTAATCATTTTTAGGGCCCAAAGCCAAAGCCTCGAAATGATTTTAAAATGTTTTTTAAATGTTTTTTTAAAATGATTTAATATAGCGAGTTGAGATACATTACATTAGATATAATTAGACCTAGACAGGAAAGGTGGTTCTGAGAAGCTAATGAAATATCATTAAGGTTGAATATAAGATTGTTGATTAGGATAAAGCTAATCCTGATTAGGATAAACAAGATAGCTAGAGATCTTATTTCCCTTCTTATTTATTTATTTTACAAGTCAAGAGAAGACTCATCATTTCCCCATATATCAGAAGGGACAACTAAAGAATACTGACTGCCAGAGCTTTATTTTTGTTGTTATTGTTCTTGTGTGTGTGTGTGTGTGTGTGTGTGTGTGTGTGTGTGTGTGAGTATGTGGCAACGCCCTGCTATCTTTATGACGCATATGCCTTTGGCTGAGTCTTCATAAAAAATAAACCATCTGAGCAAAAATTTCAGAATTTTGTCCATCATTTGGCTAGTCTACCTACACATCACCAAACAGCTAGATGTTTTCTTCACTTTTCATCTGGATGTTTGGCATCGCCAGAGAATATATAGCCAATTTCTTCAACCACATTCAGGGTGAGCCAAAAGTCATTGTGCACTTTTACTGAAAATGACTTAGAAGCTTTCAACTTACGCTGCCTTTTCTTTAATCATCTTCCTGGCTCTGTTTTTAAACCTAAAGTTTGCCATGTCATTTAAATTTATACAATTTAGGATTGGTGAAGATAAAATTAAGAAATGCATTGCTAATAGTATATAAATATTATATACATTTGTCAGTCTGTATTATACATGTGTCAAATCTCAATTGTTCATGTTGATGAGAAAGTCAATGAGAAATCTACATATAGGTATGCATAGATATGCCAAGCCTATGGCATGGAACTTGGAAAAAAAGGATAGGTACTTTTGTTGTTCAGTTTTTTCAACAGGATAGAGACTAGAATCAATCATTCAAGAAACATTTATTCAGAACTTGAAATGTGCCCATGCATTCTGATAGAGGCTAGAGATAGACAATAATGTAACAGGCTCTGCCCTCAAGGCACTTACATTCTCTAGGATTATTATTTTTTTTTCTTTTTTGGAGGGCAGTTGGGGTTAAGTGACTTGCCCAAGGTCACACGGATAGCTTTGTGTGTGTGTGTGTTAAGTGTCTGAGACCGGATTTGAACTCAGGTACTCCTGACTCCAGGGCCAGTGCTCTATTCACTGTGCCACCTAGCTGCCCCATTCTCTAGGCTTATTAAGGAGATAGAGAGAAAACCTTAAAAAGGGGAAAAGGTGGTTCAATTAAAGCAAAATTTTGCCTGGTATACTCCTTTGGGATAATATAAACAATGACAATTCAAATATCTTAATTTAATCAGTTGTTAAAATCCTCTCCACTAAGTGTTACTTTTGGTTTTCTAACAAAATTTGAGTTTCATCCCTTTATGCCTGCTTCTTTTTCATTATTTTTTTCCACAACTCTATAAGTAATCCTTTGGTAGTTTGGGTGTTATGGCACTGAATAAGTAAATTAATTTAGATAGCAATGTCATTTTTATTATAGTGGCTCAGCCAACCCGTGAGCAATTATTATCCCTTATACCTTCTCACCCCAATTTTTGAGGTGCTAATTAGGGGTGAAATGGCCACTTTCTTTACAAGAAAGACAAGAAAATATGGGAACATATTATCCAGAGTTAAGCATACATGTCATCAGTGGACAGTGAATAATAATAATAATAATAAACATCATTATTATCAGTCAACATTCATATAGCACTTTAAAGATTTCAAAGTGATACACACATACACATATATAGTTTCATTTGAGTCACACAGTATTCTATCAGATAAATATCATTACCCTCATTTTATAGATCAAAGCTGAGACATAGAATATATCTAAGATACAGATAATATATCTAAGATAAGGTATCTTAGATATAGAAGCTAAGCTCAGAGAAAAGCTAAGGGCCTTTCAAGGGTGGTTCAACTAATAATTATCATATGTAAGATTTGAATCTAGTCTTCTTGTCACTCAAATCTATGATAAGCTAGCTTTGTATGATACACCTCTGGAACTAATGCTGTGTTAACGTTACTATTTTGATTCTGCAACATGAAACACGGATATTTGCAATAAATCAAAAGGGTGTTATTATTGACTGTTGTTTTAACTCAGCAATTTACCTCAGAAAGAAAAGAACTGATCATTTCATAGGTTTAAAAAATCCTATTTTGGTATGCTAATAGCTCTTAATGAAGACTGCATCCATCATTTACGTAAAGAAATCTTTTAGCCTTAAACTAGTAGTCTCAAAATAATCACAATTCATGAACTAATTTTTAAAAATAAATGTTCTTTGATGGATGTACAGTACCATGTTTATGATTATTTGTGAAACTATGAAACTACCATGTTTCATGGTACATAAATGTTTTTCTTTAAATGTCCAGTAAGCTTTAAAACTTTTATTTGAAGTAGAAAATTTAAATTTAAGTACAACAAATCTCTGTACTACCCACAGACAAAAGGTAGTCTAGTAACTATTGCATAAGAATGCTACTTTTGAGGTAAAATACAAGAACTTTAAGGTGTATTTGAAGCTTCTAGAGTTAACAAAGTATAATAAACTTAACGGTGCCAAGGCACCATCATGGAGATAATACCCATGTCTTCAGTATTCCTTATCTCTATGGGAATACCTGCTCAAGACGTGGTCTAACATTCAGGACTCACTTAAAAACAATATGGACAAAAGACATGATTATCAGCTAGACAGTTTCAACATTCTTGGCCATTTGTGTTTAGGGAAAGCTTGTCCTTTGGAGCAGAACCACCATCTGCAGGATGTGCCACTTTTGGTATAGAAAAATGTTTAACATTCTTTTCCCACACTATAATTGAAGATACCTTGAATCTATCAGTCATCCGTTCCTGCTAAAGTTCTTTCAATCAGATTACGTTTTAACTCATTCATCTAATCCATCTACAATACAAGCCCCAACTCCAAGATAGCCTGCTAGCTGCAGCTAAATTAATAATAGAGCTCTCTGTTAAGTGAAGTGCTTTCTAAAATTACTTTCAGCTTAATCATTACAGATGAATCCCCCTTTCATTGATGTGTTTGCTTAGCACGGGTTTTTTTTTTCTATAGTGACTGAGACAAATTAAAATGGACAATGAAACATCCAAACACAAAGTCTTACTCACTTACTTTGTATATGTCTTATATACACCTTTTATACCCTGAAGCAAGGAACTTTTTTTCTCTAGCCATGACGCATACACTAAGGTTTCAATAATTCCTTGTTCTTCACGCTTGTATAGCTCTGGCAAACTGCCTTCCCATGCTCCTATCCCCTCCCCAAAATAAACGGACCCCCAGACTTTCCTGGAAAGGCAGCAACTTTATTTTACAATCTGAAAACAATTAATAAAGTATTTGGCCAGGCTGTCCCAAACAAATTAAAGATAATTTGATGTTGGCAAAGTACATACTTCATTGAACTAGGAATGATCTCCTCCTTAGAAGCACCCTAATTAGACCTTAGTAAATGTTGTGTCCATTTAGGGGCTAAATATTGAAAATGAAGGCTACTGCCTGGCCCTTACTCTCCTGATGATTGTAGGACACTTTCATTTTGGGAGCATGCTTTCACAGGAAGAGCTCTAGCAGACAGAACTCGTTTTAAGAATGATAGAAAACTAGATGGGTGTTAAGAATGATACCATTGCCTTTACAGGGAGGAAACAGGGCATAGGGAGTGGGGTCTTGGGCTAAGACTTGGACTAAGGAAAAACTAGGTTAAAATCTTGCCTAAGTCACTTACCAGGTTGTGATATAGAGAAGTCATTCAACTTCTTTCAACCTCAGTGTTGAAAATCCGTAAAATGGGGATAATAATAGCACCTATCTCAAAGGGCTGTTATGAGAATCAAATTACATAAGGTGCATCAAGCACTTATAATACTATGTGTATGATTATTAAGCAGACAACAAAAGAAAATGGTGTGCTTTTAATCAATCAACAAGCAGAGACAAAATATCATATAGACATACTATACATACAACATGCATATGTTATCTACTATGTTTAGTCAATCAGTCAGTCAAAAGACATGTCTTAAGTAGTTACTATGTGTCAGGCACTGAAAGGCAAAACCATAGTCTCCACCCCCCCAGAGAACTTGCACTTTAGTGGCTGAAAGAGTGCAAATAATGATGTACATAGAAGAAATATACTATGCAAGTGGGAAGTAATTTCATAAGGAAGGCAATAGGAGTCAGAAGGAAAGGGGGGAGAAGTCCTTCTCTAAGGTGAAATGGAAACTAAGTCTTTCAGGAAGTGAGGAGGAAGTATATTTTAGGCATAGAGGACAGCCATGGAAAAGGCACGAGTACTATATGGTACAGAAAATAAATCAATGTAGCTGTTTCATAGAGTGTTTGCAAAGAAATAAAGTTTAAAAATGAGCAGCTAGGTGGCTTAGTGGATAGAGTGTCAGGGCCAGGAGTTAGGAAGACCCATTCATTTTCCTAAGTTTAAATCTGGACTAGCTGTGTAACCTTGAACAAATAATTTAATCCTGTTTGCCTCAGTTTCATCAACTGTAAAACAAGCTGAAGAAGAAAGTGGCAAAACACTCCAGGATCTTTGCAAAAAGAAAAAAGAAACAAACCCAAATGCAGTCACAAAGAACTGGAAACTATGGAAATGACTGAGCAACAAAAAAGTGTAAAAGGATCTGTAGAGTAGGAGACACATTGTGAAGGGTGTTAAACGCCAAGTAGAAAATGTTATATTTGATCCTGAATATAACAAGGAGTTGCTAGAGTTCATTGAGTTTAGGGGTGACACAGTCAGAACTGCACTTTGGGAAAATGTATGTAATTCATTTAGCAGGTACTTGGTCCTTAGTAACTAAGGCTGAGTACTTCTGTGAAAGAGGCAGAGGGTGAGAACTCTGTCTCCTGTGTGAACAGAGGGTGTGAACTCTGTCTCCTGTTGCTGATGTGGCAGGAGAGTGTTAGCTGAGACAGGAGGCCAGTGTGTGTATGTGAGAAGAATTCCAGAGACAGAGAATCAGAGTCAAGAATTTTCCTCCTGGTAGCTCCTGGTGGAGGAAGCAGGATTGTCCCAACATCTGAGAGCTGGGATTGCTGGACTGAGAACTGAGTTGTTTTCTTGAGACCAGAACCTGGTGAAGGCTGAAGTTGCCTGTAAGGCCACCTGGAAGGCTGAGAGGCCTGCTTGCAAGGCCACCATTTCTTCTGGGTCCTAGGGCCAGCCAAACTGCTGGAGGACTAAAGAAGCATAACTAGCATAAGCCTTTGTTTGTGGCTTGGTTGATCCTTGAGTTCCCAGAAACAGAAGTGGTGAAGGGTTTGAGATGTGCTGGACCCTGTGAGTTTCAGTGTGTAACAATTGCCCAGAGGACTGGATGAGAACCTGGCAGCTGTCTGCCTCTGAATTCAGGTGACTGTTTGGTGGATTCAAGTAGGAGCTGGGACCATGGAAGAGGATCCAGGGAATCTGAGAGAACACCCTGAGTCAAGATGAAGAAAAGGCCTCTCCTTGGATATTGAATGAGTTTACTAGACATCAAGGGATGGAGGGTTTTGTAATTTTCTAATTGTTGTATTTAGTGATTAATGATACTCAGTAATTGTGAATCTGGAAAAGTGACTGATTAAGTTAACTTATGATTGCCCCATGAGTGAGAGATTGATTATTGTATTGTGAATTGACTGACTGATTAAGTAATTAAGTAATTGAGCAGATGATTATTCTTTTGTTCTTTGTTCTAAATATTGTGGCCACTATAGTGAAAACTATGTGGCCATTCTAATGTTAAGGCATTGTGAACACTATATTGTGATTTTCAGTGATAAGATGTAATGTTGTGGATATTATATTGTGATTTGTTGTGAAGGTTTGCCTTGATTTGTAATGGAATAAATGGAGTGTTCACTACACTATGTAATCCGAACCTTAAAAGCTGTTCACAGTAGCATTCTTTTGGCAAGCTGCATGTGTATGGCATTACAGAAAATCACAATGGCAGTGGAGCAGAGGATGGATTGGAGTAGGGAAAGACGTGAGGCAGGGAGACCATCCATCAGGCCATTGCAGCAGTCAACTTGTGAGAAGGGCCCATACCAGTGTGGCAATCATGTGAGTAGAGAGAAAAGTGAATATATGAGAGATGTTATGAAATAAGGCCATAATAGCAACAAACGAGATATGTAGGGTGAACAAAAGCGAGACAGTGAAGGTGACACTAAGGTTGTGAGTCTGAGTGACTGGGAGAATAATGACCTTGACCATAATTGGGGAGTTGAGAAATGGGGAGAATCTTAAGGAAAATAAAAAATTTCTGTTTTGGACGTGTTAATTTTTGAGATGCCCATAAGACATCCAACTTGAGATGTCCAAAATACAGTCTGTTCTGGGATACTAGAGCTCAGAAGAGATATTAGGGCTGGGAATAAAAATCTGGGAAGTAGATCTCAAGATGATAACTGGATTCATGAGAGCTGATAAAATTACCAAGGAGGATAGTTGGGAGAAAAAAAAGAAAAGAGCCCAAGACAGGGCTTTGGGGGACACCAATGCTTATTGAGCATGAACTGGATGAAGATCAATGAAGACTAAGAAGGAGCAAACAGGATGAGAATGAGGTGAGGACAACCTGAAGAGGAGAAAGTAACCAGGAGGAAAGTGTGCTTTGAGATGTCCAAAACTGCACCAAGGTCAAGAAAGATAATGTCTGAGAAAAAAAAACCCTTTAAATTTGACAATGAAGAGATCTTTGATAATTTTGGAGAAGTCAGTTTTAGTTGAATGATGAGCTCAGGTGCTAGATTACAGAGGTTTTAGAAGCCACTGAAATGAAAGGAAGTGGAGTGTTATGTTAGACATTATGGATGATGAAGATGTACAAAACATCTCCCATGTATTTGAGAAATTGATAAGTCATTAAAGAACCAACAAATATTAACATGTAAAAAGCAGAGCTAAGATTATTTCTGTGAGTATATAGTTAAGTGCTAAATTATGTGTTATAACACTGTTAATAATGTTAGAGGAATTCAAAGATTAATAAGAAGGTAGGGAATATTTTGTGGAAGAGGTCAAATGTGAACCTGGTTTTACTGGATTCTAGTTTATCGATGGGTAAATGGATGAGTGAAACGCATTTCAGACATGGGGAACAAACAATGACTGTGGCATAGGAATGAACATGATATATTCCTAAGACAATAAGAAAATAAACCTGATTAGAGAACCAAAGTTATGAAGTAGAAAGTAATGAGAAATTAGTTTAGAATATGAAATAGACTATAGAAGGCTATGATGGAGGGAGAGAACTTGTGACTTTTGTTATAAGTACAGAGAGAATAGTTATGTCTATGCTGGCCAAAAAATCCAGCATAAAATTCAGCAATTTTGGTCCTTACAGATACATATCACATACGAAGGGATGTAAAATAAGGGCCAAGGTCCAGGGATCAGCTTTTGTTACTAACCCAAATTCATCTGAATTTCAATCATATAGTATCTTGGGGAGCAGGAATTTGACTCATCATTCCACACCCCAAAGACTCCTGTTCTTCTCATGGATTCTAAAAAATGAATTTCAAGAATTCAGACTCACAGTTATGAATTTAATAGGAAGTAAAAGAAAAGTTCTATTCTGATCAGATAAGCATCTGGCACTGAAACCTCAAGTCTATATCAGGAAAAAAGGCAGTGAAAAAGAATAATATTAATCTTAATCTTAGTCTAGAGCAGTAGTTCTCAACCTGGGGGTCACAATTGCTTGGAGGTTGAATGACCTTTTACAAGGGTTGTCTAAGATCACCTGAAAACACATATCTCCGATGGTTTTAGGAACTGAGACACCGCTCCTCTATCAGTCTCCAGGAGAGTCCGCCCACATGCAGATAATGCCCACATATGAGTATTAAAGGATCACGGCACTAGGAAGGTTGAAAACCACTGGTCTAGAGCTTTCTCCTGGTTTGTGTTGGTTGAGTGCCTTGGTCTGGTTCCTCATAGTTCTTTCCTATGCTTAAAAGGAGCCATAGCCCTCCCTGAGACCACTGGCCCAACAGAATCTAAACCCTGCCCCCAAAAACAAAAAAAAAACCTATTCCTGGAGTGGACAAAGTATCTGAAATATAGTAAACTCTATAGTATAGGGAATTATCAGTGTGAAATCCTGAGAATTTGATCCTAGAGGTGACAGGGAGCCCCTGGAGTTTATTGAGTAGGAAGCTGACATGGTCAGCCCTGCTCTTTAGAAAAATCACTTTAACAGCTGAATGGACAATGGGCTGGAGTAGGGAAGATTCCTGCGACAAACTACAACCCAAAAAGCTATTAAGGTAATCCAAGTACGAGATAATGATGGTCCATATCAACATGGTGGCAGTCAGAGGAGAGATGGGAGGCTATGGGAAAAATGTTATGAAGATAAAATCAATATGATTTGGCAACAGATTGGCAATGGGGGGAGTCAAAGAGCATGAGGAATCAAGGACGACATCTAGGTTACAAGCCTGGCAGACAAGTTACTAGGAGAATGTTGGTACCCTCAATAGTAATAAGGGAGTTTGAAAGAAGAAATGGTTTGGAAGAGAGATAATACATTTGGTTTTTAGCACAATGAATTACAAAACAACTTGTTCATAATAACCTGTGAAAAAGAAGAAGAATCATAATTATACCCATTTTACAGATAAAGCAACCAAGTTTACACATGACTTACTCTAGTTTAAGAGGCAAGAGTCAAACCTAGGAATCCTACTTTGGATAAAGTGCTTTCCCCAGTATGATACACTGACTTTCCTGGCAAAATGAGGTCCTAGACTAAATGATCTCTAAGGCTTCATTCAGGTCTAAAACCCTATGGTTCAGTGATTTGAATACATGATACAATACTATGCATATAGAGGTCACAGTGTTTTATGAGGTACACATGATGCCCATTGAAATGGTAATAACTGAAGGCCACTAAATTTATCAACACCCAATGCTCTTCAGTCATCGGTAGAAAGGGAAATAGAATCCATCTGTTAAAGTAGCAATCAGAGCCCTCAGGAGCTCAAGAAATGCATTTCCATATTCTTGCCTATTTTGGTAGAAAGGCACAATTGTAGCCTAGACCCCAGAGCATTTGCTAATTCTGTCACTTGCTAAAACAGCAGACTATCTTTTACATTTGTGTCCAGTCCAGCCCGAAGAAGAATGGATGGCTTCAAAGAGCCGCAAAAAGCCGCAATATTATCAAATAATAAAAATCTGTCATTTCATCATTACTCGAGATTATTGCTTGGTCTCCTGATCTCAAATCTTGCCTCAGACACTAACTACATGACCCACAGTTAGTTATCTGAC
>CM053598.1:160233149-160254832 GCA_028646575.1 Pseudocheirus occidentalis | reverse complement strand
TGAACTGTTGAAACTGTGAACATTGTACTGAATAAAGATTTGTAATGGAATAAACAGATAATTACACACTAATACTGTGTAATCCAAATCTTAAAAGCTGTTCACAGTAGCATTCTCTCAGGAATCTACTGCTGATTTGCTTTACACTGGTCTAAAAATTGTGATTCTTAGCACCCTCTGCTTGCTTTTTCACTATTCTGCTTCTATCTCTACAAAAGTAAATGCTGGCCCAAGACTGAGAGCAGTTCTATATTTTTATCTGTTCAATTATTCTCTATGGCCAAATCACAATTCTGATGGCTAGCCTGCTGCTGTTGCATCTCTTCCTGTTTATTACACAGAAGATGCAGTGGATTGTTGAGACCGTACTTGAAGCTTTTACAGCATTGTGGAATCATCTAGAACTTGTCCTTCACTGGCATAGCCATAGAGCAACCAAGGTCACTTCTGTGGTAGGCATTATACGTAGGAGAATATTGCAAAGATTTTCTTTCTTTGAGTAATGGACGAAAAAAGATCAAATTTTTAAGGTTTTAATCCTTATCTTACAATTCCAGTACTTAACTGAGCAAATCACATTCGATTTTCCAAGGTATTTAAGTAGACAAAAATATATTGTTTGCTGCTACAGGAAAAATATTAAAATTAGTTCATTAAGGTCATTGCTTTTAAAAGTAAAGATAATCTCCTTTCTGTTATGTCTTAATCGATGACTACTCCATTCATTCTTTTTTTCTGCTCAGATACTTGATTACATAAGATTAAAATTGTGGTAATCCTCATTGACCATTCTAATGTCTAAAATAACCATGTCAACCACGGCGTGGCCTACCCTTTTTGGTTAAGGAGTATATAGGAGAACCAAGAGAAACAAGTTGTTGGATCCACCTAGTAAAAGTAGCCATTCTGTATTGTTCATGCCAAAAAGTTTACAGGACTGGAATGATTGCTTTTCAGGAATAAAAAGGAACTAAAATTTAATTTTGAACTTTTAGAGGGTTACACTTAAATCCTTTTGAAATAGGAGGGAACACATTTATAGCTTAAAATTAAATATAAGTACCAGTATGAGTAAAGACTATGGGTAAATAAAATAGCTTAAAATTAAATATAAGTACCAGTATGAGTAAAGACTGTGGGTAAATAAAATTAAGTCTAAAGTAGGTTTATTAAGGAAAAAAAAAGTAAGTTAAACCCATTTATTGCAAAAGATGATATTTATTCCTTGACTATTTCTATTTGTTGTTATAATGTCAAATGTTCATGTTACGAGTTTTTTGAGTAAATAAAAATGTTTCTTCTATTGTTAAATATATTAAGTTATAAGTTGAGTGGTTCTTTTTTAGGATTGTTAAGCATTTCTCTCTCAGAAATCATATTTGAACTAAGAACTAGCATAAGAGAAAACTGACAAATATTATAAAAAGATTTAGAAAAACAAAGCCATTCAACTTCATTGAAGGAACTACTATTATTATCATGGACTTCAAGAAAGATAGAAATGGTGATAGAAATTGACTGAACAATTTACTTCCCCTCCTCCTTAACCTGGTGCCTTTTTCCTATAGTATTTAGCCATTTTTGTTTTGAATTTCGCAAATTAAATAATACAAATAATTTTCTTCTCATCAACTTTGCCATTTTGTGGCCATTCCTCTTGGTTATTCCTTTCTGAATTCATTGGTTGTAAGCTCCTTGCGGGCAAGGACTATCTTTTGCCTCTTTATGTATCCTCAGCACTTAGGAGAGTCCCTGGAACAGCACAGATATAATAATAATATAACATAAAAATATAATAAAAATATCAAGATATAATAACATAATATAATAATAATAATCTTATTGTTTATTGAATGATTGATTATGCATTTTATATGTTGTCCATACACAAAAAGAACTGTTAAACTTAGCGTTGTTAGAGAGTAATAGTGATGAGTTTGCAGTGATCTTTTTTTTTTCACTTGATCCTCATTATGACCAATGACACATTATTTGTAAGATGTCCAAGGGTTTATTGGTGCGGTCTATTATAAAAGAATTCAATTACATCTATGGGAATCTACCTTCTTAGCATGATTATTTTATTCTAATGGTTGTCTGACTGTTGAATAAGAGACTAAATCCTTAACATTTTGTATTCCTTTGTATAGTGGCAGTTAGTGTCTCAGTGGATAGAGTACTGGGACTCTATCCCAGTCTGGAAGATCTGAGTTCAAATGTGACCTCAGATACTAACTATATGACCTTGAGAAGCACTTAATTTGTTTACCTCAGTTTCCTTAACTAAAACAGGAGTGTTATGATAATGGTACCTTCCTCCAAAGATTGTTGTATCAGATGAGATATTTGTTAAAGCATTTAGCCTGGTACCTGGCATAGAGTAGGTGCTTAATAAATGTCTCCTCCTCCCTTCCCCCTTTGTGTATATACAGTTTTTTTAATGTAGTCTCCTTTTTGCACAATGTTCTAATCTTGTTATAAAGTTTTAAATTCATCATTGCTAAGTGTTGTGTGACTATTGCATTTACGTATATGTATATATATATATTCAATTTTACCAAATGAATTTATTATGTATTTATTACTTAAAGTTTTACCATATTTCTAGTCTTTTTAGTCCCATTGGTAATTAGTCCTTCATCCTCCATAATGTTTGCAAAACTTCCCACTTAGAATCCTCTGCACATTTCATTAACATGCTGCTTAACCTCTTCTTCAGATCATTAATAAAAATGTTAAATAAGACCAAATCTAACATTGACCCTTGTGCCTTCCCACCACACACTTCCTGCTAACTGAGTATATTACCACATATCACTATACTTTTTCTATGGTGTTTCACATCATCCAGAATTTCAGTGATTTGCTCTTATCCAAGCTAATTCAATTGTATGAGAAAGATTTCCATAGATTGTAGCTTTGAAAGGATATAAAAGGCCTTATTTAATTGAATTTTAAGAAAGCTTAGTAAAGTAACTCTGTTTCTAGAATACCTGTTCCATGAATTTTAGTTAATTTAAACTTGAATATCTATGGAAAACAAGAAAATGGGAACTCTCTGAATTGCTTAGCACCTTACTTTTGGGGAATGCTCATAATTAACTCTTTTCTTTTTAAGATTGTTAACATCCCCTTTGATCACAGTGGCCATTTTTCAACTCTTTCACTTCTTTCTCTGTAGGAGTGTCTCTAAAATCAAAGGCTAGGTTAGTATTTTACTTGCAGTGCAGCATAAGGGAGAAGATCTTATGAATGTCTGGTTTTCTTACATGTTAGCATATGCAGGGTAATACATTCTTGGACAGCTGTCCCAGTCCTATTTTCCTTAGGGGAATTTACAATTAAATTAAAAAATAATAGTTGTTTAAGGTTTATCAGAAATGGTAATTGGCATGTTTGATTATTAATAGCACCTATTTTGGGAAAAAAGCCAGTCCTTTGGGCACCAAAGTATATATAAACTTAGTCTTCTTTTTATAAATTGACCTCCTTCACTCCATTACCCATAGGAAAGCATGCGTTTGAGAAAAATTTCATTCCCAATATCATCTGGTGTACTACTGAGCTCTTAAAGCAATCTGATCACTACAGCTGCAATAAATAAAGACTCAATTCCATAAGTTTTCATGCCAAATAGTATTCAGCATTCTTTTGGTCTGGCTCATCATCTGATGGAAACCAGCATGGTGAACTTGCTGCTTCTTCCTTTCTCTAATGGGTCCTGCAGTGCTGAGTAAGAATGAAACAATAAGCAGTTAAAGTTTAAGCCAGAATGGTTGGATTCTTTTTCCTTTGCTTGCTCATTTTTATTTTTATATTTTGTTTGATTTTACTTTTAGCAGTTTATTATTGTAATCAGGTAGTAATCTCAAGTTGTAGATAATGGTGCCCCATGTCTCAAAACTTCTTTGCTATTATTTTCTGAATTCTTTCTGGGCTGATAGAATTATAATTATAGAATGTAAATAATACCAATGTTCCTGATGTCATTGAATTGAGATTTTATTAAGTCATTGATATATAGGTTTTTTTTAAATGAAGGAAAGTAGTTGGGTTGTCACAGTTGAAGATACATATGTAACTAGATTTAAGTAATATTTTCTATCTTACAAAGAAAAAGTAATAAGAAAGTAGCCTTCTCACCCTGGAAGATCCTTCTTCTCCTGTGCACCCTTCCCCTAATTAGTCAGGATCTGCATTTTAGGAATAGTGACCAATTTATACATTCGTTCCTCTATGGGTTCTGCTCCTGGCTCTCTGAACTTCCTTTTCTTTTTAATTTTTTTTTTAACCATGTGCTCGTTTCTCACCCACCTTAATTTTCAGTTTTATTTTCTAATGTGTAGTTTTCTCCTACTAGAGTGTAAGCTCCTCAAGGACAGGAAATGTCTTTGTTTTGACTTGTATTTCTAGCACTTAGCATAATATTTGACATATAGAATGTATCAGCAAATGTTTGTTGACTTAACTTGATGAGGGAGCTATAGAAGTATGTTGGTTGGATAAGCATCTGTAAAAAATAAATGTTACATCCATGAAAATATGAGCAAGGATATTATTGGACTTTCATTGAATTTTTATGTTAAGTCATACAGTGTTATGATCTCAGGGATATTGTGTCATTTACTCTGTCTTTCGAGAGTTCATTTCATTTATTCAGGTCATATTTTAAGAGGAACATATATGGTTCAGATCCAAAACATAATTCTATAATGCATCTAGCTGATCTTATTAAAGCCAACCAGGAAAAGAGAGGTCTAATGATGTGAACAATTTCTGTCTCTTGAGTTGTTACCCACCAACGCTCCCGCCAAAGCACTCACTTGAAATGAATTCCTTCTGGATTAAAAGAGTGTTTTCTCTCTCTCTCTCTCTCTCTCTCTCTCTCTCTCTCTCTGTCTTTCTAGGCTGAGGTTCAGTTGTGCTACCTGGAAGCACAAAGGGATGCTGTAGAACAGATGTCCTTAAAGCTGTACAGTGAACAGTATGCCAGCAGTAGCAAGCGCACAGAAGAGTTTGCTGATATGTCAAAAGTTCACACGGCAGGAAATAATGGGTATGGAACTATTCTTTTTGTTGTTTTATTCTCACTAATCTCTACATTTTTACATGATTTTTTATTGGTAGGTGTTAGCCAAAAGTTTTCTCCCTGGACAACAAAGAAACACATAGAATACTGGGTATTTCCCTTCCACCTCCCCACCTTCACCCTCCAAAAATTCATAATAGTAATGCTGAATTGAAGACTGTGAATGCTTTATCCGTCCTTGTCATTAAAACCAGAACTTCCTAGCATCATTCATTCATTTAAAAAAAGTCAGCTGTCTGCTTCTAAGAGATAGTTTTTGTCCTCTCAAACATGAACCTTACTTTGGACTAACAGTCCCTAGGGTATTAAGCCTGTCATTTTCACTAAGTATAATTTCTAGCATATCCCTCCCCACTTTAACTTCCTGAACTATTTTAAGGCCTCTTTAAGGCCCTTTTAAAAATGCTAGAACCTTGTTAGAAACTTTGAGCAATATTTGCTTAGAAATCATTTTCTTCAATGACTCAGATAATTAATGATTGGTTACAAAAGGTTTTGGACTCTAGGCTTCTCTTTCAGTCATTTCATGCCAGCTTGAATGAGAATGATCTTGAGGACGTTGTGTTACATAACACGTGTAGTCACAGTCACAAATGGAACTAAAACAGGCATGTCTTGGTAGTCTGCTAAGACATTGCCATACTGAGTCACTTGATCTTCTTCCTTGGCATTCCTTCCCTTGACCCCATATTTTTATGTGGGCTGTTCCTCTCTCTGCTTCGAATGTTTCCTTTCCTCACCTTTGGAACCTCTAGCTCCCTTCGTGGCTCAGCCAATATGTTATCTCACACAGAAGCCTGTTCTTAACTGAACGAAAAACAACACTTACTAAAGCCCTTACTTTGTATCATGTAATATACTAAGCACCAGTGATGCAAACAAACCAGATGACCCCTGTCCTCAAGGAGTCTATAATCTAATAGGAAGAGATAGCATGTGATGTCCAGTGAAGAACTTTCAATAACTGAAATGAATTTTCGTCAATATTTTAACTATTTAGAACTTATGAGTGGTACTGCAAAAAAGTCAACCATGATGTTTCCTTTTTATATAGGAATTTTAAAAATAGGATTATATATTGAGAGCTGTAGCAGACCTTCAAATTTATGTAATCCAACCCCTTTATTTTACAGATGAAGACACTGGGATCAATCAATCAATAAACATTTATTAAGCACCTCTTATGAGCTAGGCATCATACTAAGCCCTAGGAACAGAAAAAAAGGCAAAAGGCAGTCCCTGCATCATGGGGAAGGCCACAAGCAAACTAATATATACAAAGCAGGTTATGTATAAGATTAACAGGAGATAATTAAAAGAGGGAAAACCCTGGATTTAAGAAGACTTAGGGAAGGCTTCCTTTAGAAGGTAAGATTTTAGTTGGTACTTAAAAGGAAGCCAGAGAGTTCGGGAGTCAGAGCAGCGGAAGGAGAACATTCCAGGCTTGGGAGACAGCCAGAGAAACATGCCCAGAGCCACGAGATGAGGTGTCTTATTTGCAGAACGACCAGGAAGCCAATGACCCTAGATCAAAGACTATGTGTTAGGGAATTAGGTGTAAGAAGACTGGAAAGATCAGAAGGGGCTAGAATATGAAAAAACTTTGAATGCCCAAAACAGCATTTTGCGTTTGCTCCTGAAGACAATAGGGAGCCACTGGAGTTTATGTGGCAGGGGGAGGGAGGAATGATCTGATGTACATTTTAGGAAAATGGCTTTACTATTTGAATGGAGAATGGATTAGAGCAGGGAGGGAGTTTAGGCAGATACACCCCCTAGCATGCTATTCCAGTAGTCTGGACATGAGGCAATGATAGCCTGCAATAGAGTGGTGGCAGTGTCAGAGAGACTGAGCTATTAGTCCAAAGTCATGCAAAAATAAAAATATAACACTGCCTATCATGTGTGTCTAATACCTATGTCATACATAAAGTGAATTATTCATGGTATTGTATTCCTAGGTCATCACTGCAATTGCAATTCTGAAAAAATGCCCAGTCTTTAATTAGAGATATAACTATTTTAAATATTAAAGCTGTGAAAGGGCCATTTTACAGACTAAATAGACAAGTGGTCCCAATATGCTATAAAGTATTTTTTCTGGAGCACTTGAAGGATCTTGTGATTTCTTTAGCAAGGGGGACTGATGATCTAGGAATTCTGAAAATCAATGCAACCCTTTAAGAGTTAGAAAATTCGCCCTAGGGAGTTGCCTGAGGCAAACAGAATCAAGTTACTTGCATTGTTGTTCTTTGGTCCAATGACATTTTGAAAATTATGTCTTGACTTTGCAGTGAATTGGATTTTAAGTAAGGCAGAGGTGTGCATAATCATCAGCCTCACTATCTTCTCCATAGTCATCAAAGTCCAGTAGCAAGACAAATCTTCATTCATTCAGCAAACAATTAAGTATGAAGGTATAAAGGTTGAAAAGAGGAATACATCAGCTCTTATCCTATCTATTTCACACTATTATAATCAATTAAACACTAAGTACTTGTTAAGTGCCAACTGTGGGACAGCTGCTATACTAGGTGTTGAGAAATGAGTCAAAAGTCAAAGAGTCCCTGCCCACAAAGAGTTTACATTTCTATTCTTATTGCAATATGTACAAAGGTGGCATGTGGTTGGTAAAAAGTGAAATGACTAAGGAAACAAAGGTTTGATCTTCCAAGCATATCAATTTATTAATCAATCAATGCCAATTGCCCAACAAACCAGGATTAGGAAAAATAGGCTGAAAGAGATGGAGCAGGGCATTAACATCTGGGGGGAGTGAAGATGCTTAAGCTGACTCTTGAAGGAGAGTAGGGGATTCTAAGAGGTAAAGGAAAGGATGGACTATATTCTAGACATGGGGAATAACCAATTCAAAAGTCAAGAGAGAGGAAACGGGATGTCTTGTATGTGGAATGGCAAAGAGGCTAGTTTGATTAGATTGTACAGTATATAAAGGGAACAATATGTAAAAAGGCTAAAATGGTAGGTTGGGTTAAGGTTATGAGAGAACTTAAATGCCAAAAAGGAAAATTTCTTCTTTTGTCCTAGAGATAATAGGGATACCAGAGTTTATTAAAAATTGTGTTATGGGAGAGATTTTCCCTTCCCCCTAAAACTATTTCATATTTACTTTGCATATATTTTACATTTATTGATTTATGTATTTCTCTTTAAGGAGAGGGCCTATTTAATTTTTGTCTTTTATGTGATACTATAGCCAGTATAAAACAGGGCTTAATAAATGAATTATTGAATTGAATGAGACATACCTTTGAGTATTTTTGAAATCAGATACTCTAATGAACATTGAATAATTCAGTCAGGCACCTAGAGAGTTTCTAATATTTGGATGTTGAATGTTAGGTAAACACATTCTATATCTTGGTCTCTTCTTTAAAGCAATATGGTTCATGTTTCACAATTTGTTATTATTAGTGTATTGTTTGAATTGAATTCTGAGATTTTGACGGTCCTTATTATGTTTTAATACTTTGGTCATTTTTTAACTTTTAAGTTTCAGTGAAGGCATTAACCTGCTTCAATAGAGTTGTTTCTCACTAGAAGTGTGACCAGACCTTTAAGTTCAATGACATAAGGAGTTTCTAGTAAGAAGCTCTCTCAGCCTTTGCAGATTGCTTTTCAACTCATAGTCTTAGAGAAGGAGTCAGCAATTTTGTATGAACTGAATTTCTTTTTGCATTTTAAAATAGTTTTATTTTTTGGAAAAATATAAAAATGAGGGGCAGCTAGGGGGCACAGTGAATAGAGCACCAGCCCTGGAGTCAGGAAGACCTAGTTCAAATTCAGCCTCAGACATTTGACACTTAGTAACTGTGTGACCTTGGTCAAGTCACTTAATCCCAATTGCCTTGCCTTCTCCCCTTTACCCCCCAAAACGTAAAAACCATCCTTAACTTGTGGGCCATACAAAACCTAGCAGTGTGTTGTATTTGGTGCTCTGGCAGTAATTTACTGACCTTTGTTTTGAGAGTTGCCTGGGGTACTGGGAAGTTAAGTGACTTGCTTAGGGTCACACAGTCAATGTCAATAGTGAGGATTGAACTAAAGTTTTCTGAACTCCAAAGTCAGATATTTATCAACTATACCATACAAAATAAATCGAAGAAAAATTTGAAGGGGAGGGTACTAAGGGATGAGGGACATGGTTAAATAATGGCGTTGTGTAAAAAGTGTAACTTGTGTTGAGCTTTGATGAAAAAATGGGAATTTTTAGAAGCTACTCTAAGGAGGCATTATGTTCTAGCCATGGGAATTACTGTTGAAAAGGCTGAGAGGCAAAAATAGAGTATTGTGTGTGAAGAATAAAAGAAGCAATATCTAATAAGGTTAGAATGGTAAGTTGGGCTCAGGTCTGAGAAAGAAAGCCTTTTTAAAGCTGAAGAGAAGAGTTTATATTTACTGCTCAAGATAATTAGGATCCATGGGAATTTACTGAATAGGGGTATAACAGTGAAACTTACACTTTAGGAAAGTCACTTTGGCAGCTATATGGAAAGTGGATTAGAAGAAGAAAACACTTGAGACCAGGAGGCCAATTTTCAGGCTATCACATTTTGGATACAGGTAAAAAATGATGAAGTGACCCTGTGGGTAGAGAAAAGAGGATGGATGCTACAGATGTTGTGGGGATATAGAGGAGAAGATCTGGAAATTGATTAAATATGTGACATGAGGGAGAATAATGAATTGAGAATAATTCTGAGATTATTAACCTGAGTGATTAGAAAAATAACAGTGTCCTTGACCAAAAAAGAGTTTAGAAGAAGAGTGACTTTATGGCAAAAGAATGAATTCTCTTTGAGCATGTTGAGTTTGAGATGCCCATGAGATGTCGCCAACAGAATATTCAATAGATCATGAGAGATTTGTGGCTTGAGCTTGGGAAAGAGAACAGGAATGGATGTGTAGACATTAAAGTCATCAGCATAGAGATGATAATTGAACCCAAGGGACCTACTAAGGTTGCCATGAAAATAGAGAGCATAGAAAGAGAATAGTAGAGGGCTAAGGACAGAATCTTGGGGAACACCCATAGTTAGACAACATGACCTGGTAGATGAACCAGCAAAGAAGACTGAAGAGGAGAACCAAGAGAGTGATACCAGGAAAACACAAAGAAAAGAAAGGATAGCCAATAGTATCCGCTGCCACAGGGACATAAAAAAAGGGGGGAGTAAGAACAAGTCTTGAGATTTAGCAATAGACAGATCATAGAATCATAGACTTGGAGCTAGAAGGGATGTCAGGGACCATGTAAGCTAACCTTTTAATTTATAAATGAGGAGAGTGAGGACCAGCAAGGTTGTGACTTATTCAAGGTCACACAGACAGTAAATGTCAGAAGCAAGATTTGAATTTGTCTTCTGATTCCAGAACTGGTACTCTTTCCATTGTATTATATTAATTCCTTATCACTGGAAATTTCGAAGAGAGAAGGTTTGATTAAAAGACAACATGGAAGTCAAATTATGGTGAGTTGAGAAATTGTAGCAATGAACATGAACAATTCTTTCTAGGATTTTGACTGTGAAAGAGAGCAGATATATATTAATAGCTTGAAGGGATAATAGGCTATAGGTAGGATCATTTAGTATTGGGGGGAAACTTTGGCAAGTTTGTAGGCAGTAATAAAGGAACCATTAGAGAAATATTGCATATGAACAACAGGGACAGAAAACAAGACAGACAGAGATTCAGTTTTCTGGATGATATGGGAGAGGATGGCCTTAATTAGAAGAAGGCTCACCTCCTAATAAAGGAGCAAAGGGGGAGAAAATGGTGGGTGATTCCAAGGAGTTCTGAGAGTAGAAGGAGCTCACAGTAAAAGCTCTCTATTTTGTCAGCAAAAAAATCCTCAACTGAGAAGCAAAGGGAGACTTGGAGGAAGAAATGGGTTTTAAAATAGCCTCTATAGGAAGTGGGATAGAGAATCAATTAGGGAAGAAAAGAAGGATTGTATTGCTGCAGTGCAGGTCCAATTGGGTTTAGATAACTTAAGTTGTAGTGGATACAGCTGACTTATTTTCATGAATGTCATCTAGCTCCTTTCAGGAGCACATGAGATGAGGAGAAGAGTCAGTTTTTGGTCAATGTGATCTAGTGTTAGGGTTTGGCAAGGCATGAATGTTAGGAAAATAGGGTAAGGAATTTGAGAACAGAAGACATTGTTGAATTGAACTAATTAACTGTAGGGGCTGATCTTGGGAAGAAAACTAAGCCCAGTTATAGCAGGCATGATAGCCTGGGAGAATATTGTGGTATGAAGGTCTCAATGACATGAAGAAGAGATTTTAGGGGGACAAATGAGAAAAGGAATGATAGGGAGTTATGAACTGAAAAAATACGAGTTTTTGATTATGGAAGGTGAATAATACTTGTGGGTGATGGTAAGATCAAGGATATGACCATCTCTGTGTAGAACTGAGACAGAACAGTAGTTTATGGAATTTGAGGCAATTGAGGAATTGGGAAATTAAAGTGTGTTTATGGATGTTAACGTTTTTGTTGAAGTCTTAGTTAAGGGGTAGGAGTTGAAAGAGAGAGAAAGATTGTGAAGTTTTTCTCTTTGAGAAAGGCAAGACAGTGACCTCAAAGTCAGTTGATTACCGCCACTAAGATCTGGTTTGGGTGACAAATTTGGACAAATTGACCTTAGGGGAAGAGAATTATATGAGTGATGGAAGCAAAATGGCAGTGGAGAACAAGGAGTATTCTGACTCCCCCACTAATGCTGGTTTATGTGGAATATGAGAAAAACTCCAGTCAGTACTGGATAAAGTCACCAGAGATAAAGTGTTATGTAAGGGAAGATATATCTTTGAGAGTATAATGTGATGGAAGGAGTTTGGGAAGAAGAGATCCAATATGAAGGGAAATTCATTAATTAAGGAATGACAGTCACAGAGGACACAATGAAAGGGGCAGGTGGAATTGGAGCAGGATAATAGAGGGTAGAGTTGAGGTAAACAGGGATTAGAGAAAGAACAGTTGGGTTTGGGGAGGGGATCCTCTACTCTCAGGAAGTTGATGATTCAATATCAAAGGGATTGAGAGGGAAGAGGGAAGAATATGATTTGTCTTGCCATCCCTGCAATGTTCAGTTCTTTGCCACCCAAAAGGGAAATGTTATTAACATTTTAAAATACATGGGTTATTTTCCTTTTCCCCTAATCATCTTTGAAAATAGACCTCCTAGACGTATTACTGGGTATTCTTGTAGAAAATGGCACTTTCTCCAAGACTCAGAGGAAGCCAGGGAAGTCAGAAGGTGGAGGTGGGGTACAATAGCATTCTAGGCATGGGGCAGAGCCAGTGAAAATGTGCAGCATCAGGAGATGGAGCATCTTTTTTGAGGGGAAAAAAGGAGGCCATTAAGTTCTTTCAAGCAGAAGCTGTATGTATACTTGTCACATAGATACAATGGGAATCCCTTTCAAATATGGATTGGACTCAATGGCCAACCCTTCAAATTCAAATTTTATGATTTCTAAAGTCCTTTCTAGCATCTACAGATGAAGAAACTGAGGCAAACAGAGTTAAGTTACTTGCCCCTGGTAACATAGCTAATAAGTATCTGAGGCTAGATTGTAACTCAGGAAGAGGAATCTTTCTGACTCCAGGTCTAGCACTCTACCCACTGTGCCACCGACCTGCCCCAGTGGATATAATTACTACCTACCTTTCATCTGTTGCTCCAACTCTCCACTCTCTTACCAAAGGGGAAAGAATGAAAGAGATACCTATTTAAATATAAGATACATGTTCTTATCCAGCTGAGCAGATGCTTAGGTGGAAAGATGTCCGCACAAGAATAAAGGTCAAATCTTGGAAAGATACACAATAAGCTGTTTTCAAGCTTTCATGTGCTTTACTCTTTTATTAAGTGTTTATTTACTTTTTAAAATAGTGTTTTCCCCAATTACATGTCATGACAATTTTTAGTATTTATTTTTACAAGATTTTGAATTTCAAATTTTTTCTCCTTCCTCTCCCCTCTTCCCGAAGTGGTAGGCAATTTGATATAAGTTATACGTGTGCTATCATGGAAAATATATTTCCCTATTAGTCATAGTTGTGAAAGAAGAAAGAGATCAAAAGGAAAAATGGAAAAGAATAAAGTAAGTGAAAAAAGTATATTTTCATCTGCATTCAAAATCCATCAGTTGTTCATCTGGATATTGATGTGATTTCCCTTTGTGAGTCCTTTGTACTTGTCTTGGATCATTGTGCTACTGAGAAGAGCTGAGTCATTCATAGACAATTATCATACAGTGTGGCTGATAATATGTACAGTTTCCCTGGTTCTGCTCATTTTACTTTGCATCAGTTTATACAAGTCTTTCCAGGTTTTTCTGAAATTCTCTGTTCATCTTTCCTTATTTGTGTGCTTTACTTTCTAAAAATGCCTGTGTAGTTTCTAATGTGTACATGAGTACAAATTTTAGGTCATGTTTTTCTATTTCCCCCAAATCCTAGAGACTAAATACCCATTTACATGATCCTAAAGCAACATTCCAAGGATCCAACCTGAGTTCTTGTTCTGGGCTCCACAAATCATAATTTTACCCTAGGCATTGCTTAGTGAACAACCAGTATTGTTTTATAAAGTGGGTGTAGGTGAACTTGCCTGATCGCTTTTGTTTGAACTCCTTAGGGTGCTGAAGGCTGTTCATTGTGCAGCAATTTAACAGCCCATTGAAGAAAAGCTAACTATTTAAGACTAACTACAAAAGCTATCTTACCCCTTCTCTGCTTCTGTTTCCATACAGAAAAGCATTGTTGGAGAAAAGCATGTGGGTGAGGTTATCTGGGGTGTCCTGCCCCCAAGACTCCCTGCTCCCACTGTGAAATCCTTCATTCTGAGGCATTAAGAACATAGCCTTTTAAAAATTATCTGCTCCAATGGCACATAAACTTTATAAACCTTTCCTTTTGTTATACAGAAAGAACATTGTTTTGGAAAGTAGATGTGGGCTTAGTGTGGGATTTCTAGGGTCTTCATTCCCTATGCAGAAATCTAATACGTTCAAAAGCAAATTCATGCATCTTTTTTTTCATCATTGTCTCTCTCCAGTACCTACATAAATACTGAAAAGACTCTGTGTGTGTGTGTCTATGTATTCTTGCCAGACTCAGAAACTGTACAGCAAGAAAAGTCCAGGAATGACTCAGATACAGTGGCACACAGTAATAGTAATTCTATAAGAAGGTTAACCTTTTATTAAACTAAGCTATTGATTATCTATGAATTTCCATTCCTGCTTAATATAAAAACAGCATGTAAATATAGCATTCACTGATGCAAAACAGCCCATGCACAAAATGTGTTATTTTTACTGTGCATTTTCTAAATATGTACCAAACTGTCAAGAGACCCAGATAAAATCCCCCAACATGTGGGTGGGTCCCCTTTGGAGAATTTATGGGAGGATTTGTACAAGAATTATAGAAATGAAAAGGAAAGGATGAGTTACAATCTATACCATTGGAGGGAATAGCCCCACCAGTGAGACCACACAACTATCAGAGCATGTTACATAGACATACATGTAGTCCTATAAATATGCAGGCAGGTAGAAGGGGAACATGAAGAGTTATGTGTTATAATTAGAACTGCAATGGACTTTTTCCACTTACTAGATTTCTGCATAGAGAATGAAGACTCTAGAAATCCCACATAATAGCAACAGATATATTTTCGCAACAAATTTTGCATAAAGTTTTTATTGACCAAGCTTGGCTTTGTTGTCTTAAGCCATATATACACACTCCATCTGCTGCAGAAGTTTTTAGACAGTGTCAACCAACAAGAAGAAGAAAATAATTCCTCAGTGCCTGATAGAATGATGTGCTGCCTGCTAAGTCAGCAGTGATTTCAAATACACTGAATTAAAGGAATTTTTGCTTTTTTATTTAATTTATGTCAACCTTATTTACCTCATTAATCAGTTATTTGCTTCATCTATAATTTTTTTTATAAACCTAAAATGTTTTATTTTTTGGTAAACCTAAAATGTTGTTCTTCTGGTTGTTTTTCCTATTCCTCTGATTTCATTTTTAGCTCTCAGATTTTAAATTTTGCTATTTAGTCTATTAAAAGACCTTCAAGATTTGGTGTAGAATAAGGGAAAATAAAGTTTTCCTTTAGTAATTAAACAGAAGAGTAGAAATAAGTGATTGTGGAAGTATTTAATGAAACTAGGAAAGAAATTCTCATCCTATGGAGAATCTTTTTTTTTTGGAGGGGGGGAAAGGTAGGGAAATAGGGGGTAAGTCACTTGCCCAAGGTCACACAGGTAGTTTTGTGTTAAGTGTCTGAGGCCGGACTTGAACTCAGCTCCTCCTGACTCTAGGACCAGTGCTCTATTCACTGTGCCACCTAGCCACCCCGAGAATCTTTTATTATATGTTCCCTTCTTACTCTTAACCTTTCCCTCTCTCTCTCTCAACACACACACACATGCACATAGAGACATATACGTGCATACATATGTGCACATATGCATGTATACATAGAGCACTTTATAAAATTTAAATTTTAAAATATAAATGTAAATTTAAATATAAATTTAAAATAAAAAATATAAAAAACACATTGAAAAGAACAATGAATTTAGAATCAGAAGACCCAGGTTCAAATACCTTTTCTGTTTTCTACATGTATGACGTTGGACAACTCAGGAGCTCTTTGGATCTCAGTCTCTCTCTCTCTCTCTCTGTAAAGTAAGAATGTTAGACTAGAGGGGCTCTTCAGTCCTGCCCAGCACTATATCTACAATCCTAATAAATATAAGCTATCATCATCATGGTTATCCTCCTCATCACTGTTCTCTCTTGGTATAGTAGAAGAGGCAAATTTTGAGTTGTAGGACATGCATTTGAATTCCAGCTCTACAATTGGATGTTGGATCTTTTTGTTATTGTTTTTATCGAACTGAGCCACTTCACTTTTCTGAACCTCGTTTTCTACCTCTACAAAATGAGGGCAGTTAATAGGACTGCAGAAGTAACCTCAAAGGGACATCTCAGAGACTTAGAGCTTATTTTACAAATGAAGAAACTGAGGCCCATAGAGGTTAAGTGACTTGCCCAGTGTCCTATAACTTGTAAGTGTCTAAGGCAGGGTTTAAACTCATGTCTTTCATACTACATGTCAAGTGACCTTTTTGCTAAATTATGCTGCCTCTCCTTTGGGCTTGGAGATCTCTATGGTCCCTCCTAGCTTTACACATATGAACCTTTTATGAAGATTTTAGTCAGCTCTGTAGTAAATGATATCTTAACAAATTCTTTACCAAATACAAGTGCTTGTACTATATAAAAGCTCAGTGTCTAAATGATAGTATCGTTTGAATCTAAGAAAATTACATACCGATCAATTAGAAAAATGCTCAGGATGATTGCAAGTCAGATTTGTGGTCCCAGTAAATTCAATTTTTGAATTAAAATGTCACTCCAGGACTTTTTTGTCAAGTTGGTTATCTGAACAGGAGGTACATTGCCCATCTTCTCCTACATCTACTCCATTAACACCTTGAAGTTCTTACCTAACCAAAAAAAAAAACCAAAAAAAAAACCAAAAACCAAAAAACAAACAATCAGAAAATCCTGTGGGGATCTACAGAAAGTATCTTTTTCTGTCTCCAGATTTCCACAGAAAAATTCCACAGTTAACAAGAAGCCCATAAGCAAGAGGAAAGGGAGCACATCCAGCAAAGCTAGTACCAGTGTGATAGGAGAAGGGACATATGTAGTATGTAACACTTGGCGTCAAAAGGCAACAAAAGTGGTGAAATCCCCTGGAAAAAGTCCCAGAGTAAACAGAAAACCCCAGAATAGGGAGTTTGGAAGCCCCAAGTGCTTCAGTGAGAAAACTAGTTAAGGTGCTACAACATTCAGACCAGGACCATTCAGTTCCAGGGGCTTTAATATCTTAACTTTACCTGAGATATCAGAAAGGTTTCTGAAGGTTCAGTGCTTTAAGGTTCAATACTCTAACTTCAAAGGCTTATCCCTAGAAGTAGAGATCAATGCAAGAACCCAGGAAATCCAATTAGGACATATTTTGTGAAAAACAAAAGATTCAAAAATAGTAGAAAATACAAGATATTAATCTCAGAACAACTGACCTAGAATTCTGGTAAAGGAGAGAGAGAATTTAAGAATCATTGGACTACCTGAAAACTGTAATAAAAAAAAGCCTAGATGCTATATTGCAAGAAATTGTAAATGAAAATTGCATAGAGGGTAAAGATAGAAGGAACCCACTAATTTCCTCTTGAAAGAAACCCCAAATGGAAAGACCCTGGAATGCCATAGCCAATATCTAGAGCTTACATGTTAAAAAAAATAATACTACAGGAATTTGATAGCTAGTATGCAGAGCTCAATTATTAAAAATATCCCACAGGCCTCCAGAAAGAAGCAGTTCAACTACTAAGGAACTCCATTCTGGATCATGCAAGACTTGGCAGCTATACAAAAATGTGAAAGGACATCTTGGAATACAATATCTCCCAAAGAGAGGCTTTACAATGAGTAATATCTTACCTTTCAAATCTGAGTATAGTACTATGGGGAAAACAACAACAGCAAAATACCTTTAGTGGAGTAGAATATTTGTTTAAAGTATTTTTGATGAAAAAGAAAAGGAAAATAAATAACTTTGAAATGCAAACACAGAATTGCAGAGAAACTTAAAAAGGTGAAGAAGGAATAAGGAGTGAGCATGAACTGCACACTTATCTTAAAATGACAAAGGAAGATTGTACACACACATACAGAGTTTAGTATATAAATATATCAAATTCATCAGGGATACTTATTGGGGTACATAAGGGGAGCTTAACAGAGAAGATTATAGTGGAAAAGGAATAATCACAAGCAAAACAAATTTCCTAATCCTGAAAGAAACATTAGAAGGGGAAAGGGAAAAAAAATAAAAACAAAGAACTAGAAACTGAAAGTGTGTCTCTAAGACAATTGAGGAATGACTAAACAAATTTATATATGTATGAATATAAATGACTATTATAGTACTGTAGAATGATGTAAGAGATGATGTCAGAGAATTGTAGGCCATATAAACTAATTGACCAAGAGTGAATTTTATAGAACCAGGAAAACAACTTTTACAAGGAAAACCAATATTGTAAAGAAAACATGTTTAAAAGACTTAAGAATTCTCATCAAAGACATGATCAACTTTGTCTCCAGAGACCTAAAATGAGGCATATTACCCGTTTCCTGATAGAGAGGACACAAGGTGTAGAGACTTTTTAGATATGAGCACTGTTTGGATTCATTTTGTTCAGCAATGCTTATTTACTACAAGTTCCTCTCTCCTTCCTCTCTCTCTCCCCTGCCCCTCTCTCCTTCTCTCTCTCCTTCTCTTTCTCCTTCTCTCTCTCCTTCTCTTTCTCCTCTCTCTCTCTTTCTCTCTTACTCTCTCTGTCTGTCTCCGTCTCTCTTTCTCTTTCCTCTCTCTCCTCTCTCTCTTTCTCTCCTCTCTGTCTCTCTGTGTCTATCTCTGTCTCTCTCTGTCTCTCTGTCTCTGTCTTTCTCTCTTTCTTTCCCTTCCTTTCTCTTTGTTTCTTTCTTCCTTTCTTCCTTCGTTCCTCTCATTGGGGGGTGAGGGCCAGTTGTAAAAAAGGACAAAAGTTCAGAAGGAAGCACAGACAAGCAAGACACTTTGGCTTCTAATGTGTGGAATTTATTATATACTTTTTAAAAAAAGAGGCAGAGTGAAATTGACATTCATCATTTTTTGAAATCTGCTTTCTGTGTTCATCTGTGCATATAAGATAATATGGAACAGCTCATTTTTGGTGTTTTAAATTCAGAATTTAAACTTTTTTAAAAGTACAGCTTCATTTTATTATTACTATTAAGGAGTGTAATTACCAAAACATATATATTTACTTAAGAAAAGAATACAATATCATTTTACTGAGATCTTAGTAAGAACCTCTTTGGAGTACTGAAATTGTGTTTCCATGGTAACCATGCCACTAAAAAGATACATTGCTTTATATAACATCTCTACATGGGGGTACGTATGTCTTGACTGGCAGGTATTAAACACTATAATGAGCAATTATTCTTGTCTTTAAAAAGTGACCAGAAATTCCCAGTATTGGAAAACAGAGTCAAGTGTTTTGCTTTCCCAAATATCTTCCACTGTTGAAGCAATAATGATGTTCAACATGCAGTTACTCACTGGATTTGAGGGTTATTGGTGCCATTGTCCCTATTCTGGCAAGTTTCCCTTTTTTGTTATTTTGTTGTTTGAGTTTTTTCCTAATATTGCTTAAGTATATTTTGATGTCATTTAAGGATACTTTTCCTTTAGGAATTCTAATTTTTGTTGTAACCTTGGTAAGGGAGAATTCATCTCTTCTAAGTTCATTCTCATATTCTAGTCTTCATAGCATCAGTGGGGAAAAAGTCCTATAAAACTAGAGATTGTAGGAAGTAAAATCGAGGCAGGAAATTCTCCTTCCTCTGGCCCACATCATTTGCAAACTTCAGAGTCCAAAGAGAGGAATAGGGCAAAATTTGGAACTTAATTGCATGCTGAGTAGGAAGGTCTTATGATGTATAGGTGGTACAGTGGGATAGTGTGTTGGATCTGGAGTCAGGAAGACTCTTCTTAGCTTTAAATCTGGTCTCAGATACTTACTAGCTGTATGACCCTGGGCAAGTCACTTAACCTGTTTGCCTCAGTTTCCTCATCTGTAAAATGACTTGAAAAAAATGGCAAACCACTCCAGTATCTTTGCCAAGAAACCCCAAATGGGGTCATAAAGAGTCAGACGTGACTGAAAAATGAGTGAAAAAAAGAACTGAAGAGCACTTTGAAAATGTTAAAGTACTATATAAATATGTTAATATTAGCAATAAACATAATAATGTTCTTTTGTCATTTGGTGATTATTTTTTTAAGGAGATCAAATTAGTTGATGAGTAGGAGAAAAAACATTTGTGGCAATGCCTATATTGTTCTGAATAAATAGCTTCAAAAGCCATGTCATAGGAAGGGACTGTAGAAGGCTCCTAGGTACGGAGAAAGCATGGGAGTTCAGTGGAGAATTCAGCAGTAGCTCCCAAGGCTTCACATACCCCGTTTTTCTCTCCTTTGAACTGATATTCTTACAGACTTCTCAGGCTTGGGATCCCCCTCTGATATATGGAAAGTTTTGACATGGACGGAAGTTGTGATTTACCTAAAACTATACACAATTGATGACTTTGTGTGTGTCTGAGTGTGTGTGTCTAAGTGTGTATGTATGTGCATGTGTAAGGAGAGAGAAAGAGAGGAGAGAGGGGAAAGAGAGGAAGGGAGGAAGAAAGGGAGGGAGGAGGAAGGGAGAGAGAGACAGAGAGAGAGAGTGGGAGAGAGGGAGAGAGCAAAGGGGGTAGAGAGGAAAGGAGGAAGGAAACAAAGGGAAGGAGGAGGGGAGAGACAGACAGCTATATTCTAAATGTGCGATTTCCCTGGAAATCCTGGATGAGGCAATTTCCCTCACCACTACAAGCCAACCCCTCCTAGAACAATAGTCTTATACTTCAATAGAAAGGTGGACTGTTAAAGTATACATAAGAATCCCTATGGCCAGCATATTGACTTTGAAAATTATATATTAATATGATCTATGTTTTATTATATTTTTAATTATTTTGTTTAATACCTTCCAATTACTTTTTTTTTTTTTTTTTGCTTTTTGGAGGGGAGAAGGGAAGGCAATTGGGTTTAAGTGACTTGTCCAGAATCACACGGCTAGTAAGTGTTAAATGTCTGAGGCCAGATTTGAACTCATTGCAATTATATTTTAATCTGATTCCTTTAACACTCATGAGTGCTGTGGATCACATGCAGGCTTCAGGCTGCTTGGGATGTTTGACACCTCTGACTTACAACATTGTAAGTTTATGAGACTTATCTAGAGTCCCATTGTCAGTATGTGTTAGAGGTAGATCTTTAACACAGGTTTTTTCAGGTCCTCGGTCAGCTCTCTACTCATTCTTCCATGCTGTGTACGTGACTGTGTGTGCATGTATACATATATCTTCTAATGTAGCTCACATGCATGTATATATCAATGCATAGTTTAGATGACATGGAAAGATACATATACATAGGTAGAGATATGTGAATCTTCATCTTTATCTATACTATAGGTAGACCTATTTTGTATTATTGTATCAAAAAAAATTTTAATGAAAACAAAAATCAATTTTTGTCTCCCTTTCACCTTTCTTTACCCATTGAAAAAGGAAAAGACAACCCATACAACATATGTGTATAATCAAGGAAAACAATTTCCAACCTTGGCGGTGTTCAGAAACTACACTGAGTCAGGAGCTCCTCTAAAATAATGGTTGACAATTGTGTTATTCAGACATCTTAAGTTTTTTCAAGTTGTTAGTTTTTTCAAGTGTGTTGTTGCAATTATATATAGGGTTTACCTTATTTCGTTCATTTCGCTCTGCATCAGTTCATTCAAGTCTTTCCATTTTTTTGACCAAAAGTTTCATCCCCCAAACTCCATTTCCTAATTTATAGATATATTTG
>CM053598.1:160136372-160227056 GCA_028646575.1 Pseudocheirus occidentalis | reverse complement strand
ATCAAAGAACCTTTGAGCTGGGATAGAACCTTAGAATGTATGTTGTTCAACTTCATTCATAAGAAAACCAAGGTTTAGGGGGCGCTAGGTAACCCAGTGAATAGAGCACCGTCCCTGGAGTCATGAAGACCTGAGTTCAAATCCAACCTCAAACACAACACAGCACAAAACTAGCCATGTGACCTTGGCCAAGACACTTAACCCCAATTGCCCTCCTTTCCCCCTCCAAAAAAAAAAAAAGCAAGAAAAAAAAAACCCCAAACCAAGGTTCATGCAGGTAAGGTGATTTTTCTAGAACTATAAAGTTATAAAATGGCCCAGTAAGGATTGGATGGGGCAGGTAGGTGGCCTACTGGTTAGAGCACCAGGCCTGGTGCCATGAATTACATATCTTCCTGAGTTCAAATCTGGCCTCATATATTTCCTAGCTGTGTGACCCTGGGCAAGTCACTTAACCCTGTTTGCCTCAGTTTCCTCATCTATAAAGTGAGCTAGAGAAGGAAATGGCAAACCACCCTAGTATCTCCACCAAGAAAGCCCTAAATGGGGTCATGAAGACTTGGACACGACTAAAATGACTAAACAACAACAAAGGATTGGAGCTTCATTGCCAAATGTGGGATTCTCTTCTTTTATACCAGCTGCCTGCCTCTGTGTTCAATAACAATGTGAATCATTATTTTTACAATTCTTAGCATAGTGCCTGCACATAGTAGGTACTCAATAAATGTTTATTGATTGATACCGCGTGTTTTATTTGTTGCTTTCTTCTCTATCACCCGGCACAGCGATCAGTGCCTCATTTCTGCTAAAACCAGTATAAATCTCCATTCAAAAACTGGAGAAATGTTGGATTAGTCGTTAAGGGAGACCCCCCCACTCCCCCCCAAAAAATCATACAGTTGAGCTGTAGACTTTTGCTGGTTAAATATTGCCACTCTGAATCCTGCTCATTGTACATTCTCTTTTCTGGTATTTGCTCCAAAATCAAATGTCCTTATATTGATCAGGAAGAAAACCAGCCCAGTCATTTCAGCTGGTCTCCTTGCTGGTATTTCTGTTTCATTCATCAGGTCACCCAAAACACTGAACAGTAAGAAGTTGAAAATTATAACAACCAACAAAAATCATATAACATTTTTGTTTGCACAGTATTTGGCAAGCACTAACTAATTTAATCCCTACAACAACCCTGTGAAAGGTGGGTGTTACTTATTATTACCATTTTACAAATGAGAAAACTCTCTCTGAGAGATTAAGTGACTAGCCCAGGGTCATAAAGATAGCAACCCTCTGAAGGCTGAATTTGAATTCAGACCTCCATATATTCAGGTCCAGTAATATCTCCTGTGCATCACAATGACATGTTTCTAAATGTCAGGTTAAGAAGGAGAAAGTTTCCACTAAAACAATAATACAAAAGTTGCCTTCTAAACAGAAAAATAAAGATTTCATAGACCAGTTTCTTATTAATAGCATTATTTTTGGATTCACTAGTATTTAAACAAATTGTTTCCACTATTTTTTTTTTTTTGCTAAAAAGCCCTACAAACAGTCTCACTCATGTTAGAAATTTTCTCCCTCTTAAGTAGGTATCTTCTTTTCATTGGGGCAAAAATCCTCATTGCAACACTCTTTCCTTCACCCCTTTATCAAAATTGCCCCATCTCTGAATCTTGTTGTCTGAATTTGCTTCTTGTTGTGATTTTTAAATAAATGTTGACAGTATTGTCAACTCATAAAAGCACAAACATAGCTTTCTTGTCTCATTTTTAACCCCTCTCCCCACCTTAGAAACACTTCCAAGATCATTCCGTGCACTTGTCCCCTAAACCCACCTCAACAAACATAAACGCTCACATACTTTCACCCCTTTCTTCCCTGGGACAATTTAATTTGTCAAAAGTAACTGCTGTGATTTTCAAAGTTCAGCTCCTATTTGGACTAGAGTTACAAAGCCAGAATTCATAATCACAGGGAGCTGTCACTCTGCAGGTCTGCGTGTACATTAACTATTAATGGAGAAATTATTTAAAACTACTTGCAAAGGAAAAACTCCAATTTTTCATTTCTCTGCAGATGAGAGGTGGCATTATTCTTGGGTTAAGGGAAGCTCAAAACTCCCCCACCCATCCCTTAAATTTTTAAAGATCAATTGACTTGAAATAACTTTGGCCAGCATAATTCTTGCCCAGCTTTTTTTCATGGATGGCCATGACATGTCCCCATCATCTCGTGCCTAGAAAGCCAGATTTTAACACAAACTTTTCTTCACCAAGTAAGGTACATAGGAGACAGTGCTTCTTTGTAAATGTAGCTGCTGTCCAACAATTCTTGAAGACCATGTGAGACCAGAGTCTGAGGGATTCCTTAATTAGAATGTCCTCATTTTGGGGGTGTTAATGCCACAGTTACTCACTGAACAACAGAGAGCATTGTCAGAGTGTTACCAAGCTGAGTAAATCACTGCATCTACATAAACAGCTCTGTGAGCTCTAATTTTGGGGGTTATATTTTTTTCACTGGTAAAATGTGGAATCTGGATTACATGACCCTCAAGAATGTCATGTCAAGCATTGTTTTTGGTGTCAATATCTCAGTATAATCCTAGCCACGTGACCTTAGACAAACAGCTTAAACTCTAAATTCTTCATTTGTAAAATGAGCATTTGATTCAATTCCATTAACTTGAAGCATTTATTAAGTACCTGCTATCAAGGGTGGGAACTGTTCCCCTCCAGGCCCTCTACATCTTTGGGTGCAGCCTTTTGAGTCCAAGATTTACAGAACAAATCCTTTTATTACTTAGATTTGTTCTGTGAAGTTTGGATTCAGTCAAAGGACTACACTTGAGGACCTACAGGACCACGTGTGGTCTTGAGGCCTCAGGTTCCCTAGCTCTGGGTCACTGTGCAAGAGTTTGGGGGTAAAAAAACCAAAAATTAAATACTCCTTTTCCTGAAAAAGCTTGCATTCCAGCATAATACTCCACAGGTTACCTGCATTACCAATTTATTATGAGAGAAGATCTTTGAAACTTTGAAGTGCTGTATAAAAATGTGTTATTATTTGGGATCACTTCCTGTTCTTAGATGCTGTGACTCTAGGTAGCCCCTTTTAGTTCAATCCCCTAAACTGTCAGAAGTTCTTACTTCCTGACAATAACATTTTTTTATTTTGAGGGACCTATGGAGAAGGTCTACATGAATGAAAGGGCAAATCATCATGTTCTGTATAGGTGAGACAGTATGGATGAGCTTGACAAGGCAACTAGAGTGTTGGAAAACCTGGTTTCCAATCCAACCTCTGACATTTGCTATGTGTGTAATCATGGGAAACTCATTTAACTTTTCTGAGCCTCAGTCTACTCATCCTTAACATGAGAATCATAGTACCAGTATTACCTCCTTCCCAGGGTCATTGAGAGTCTCAAATAAGTTAATCTAAGTAAAATATTTTAGACATACCTAGGTACCAAGACTATCTAAGGCTAACCTTGAAGAATCATTGCTGAGTCCTTAAAGGATACAGCACTCACCCATACTTCCTCTCCCCCACTCTCTCCACAAGGGGGCATTCTCAAATTGGGACCCTTAGGCATGTGGTCTGGGACAAGTTTAGTCCTGGGGGCGGGGGCCCAGCCTGCATTAGGCTCCGTGTTCTCATATTCTTCAGCTCAACCTGGGGAGAATTATACTTATTATATTTTACTAAGTAGTTTTATGGCCCATGCTTATGGCTTCCCCAAGGAAGTAAAAAGAGAAGGTCTTCTTATACGATGGGCAGCTAGGTGCCATAGTGGATAGAGCACTGGGCCTGGTGTCAGGAAGACTCTTTCGGAATTCAAATTTGGCCTCAGAGTCTTAATTAATACACTTACCATTGCAAACCTGGGCAAGTCCCTTAACCTTGTTTGCCTCCGTTCCCTCATCTGTAAAATAAACTGGAGAAGTATTGGCAAATCCCTCCAGTATCTTTGCCAGGAAAACCCCAAATCGGGTCATGAAGAATCGGACGTGACTGAACAACAACAATCATCATCTTACAGTGAAGACCTTGTAGTGATGGCCAGAGTACCTTCTCTCCTCCTAAGAGTTTCCCCCTAGTTGCCCAGATCTAGAAATTCCAATGATGCCCATTCACCACAAAGATGGCACTTAATCTATAATTGTCTTCTTTGCATCAGAGAGGCTCTTAGAGACCCATTTGTTTATTGCAACAGAGAATAAGGATGCACACTTTGGGCCACTTGGGAGTCCCAAGTTTCTTGCTGGATTGCTACTTCAGTATAAGCCTGAAGAAAAGGAATCTGATCTGCAAATTGGTTTCTAGAGGATCAAATGGAAAACTTTAGGACATTCCTCACCAATAGGCTCCTTTCTTTGGCTTGAAGTTGAAATTGAAAGGAATGGAGTGAAGGATATAGTGGAAAAGAGTAGAACAAATTGGATATAAGAAAGCTTTTGACAGAAAAATGACTAAAAGACAGAAAAAAGTAAGATATCTACATTGAAGGGGAACGAAAATAGTGCTGTTGTTTTTTTTAAATATGAAAACCAGGCTTCATATGGAATGAAAAATGGGAGAATAGAAGAATGAAAAGACAGAAAGTGCCAAGAAAAAGTATAAAGGAGGGCAAGAGTCATAATTATCAATTTTGAAAATTTGGGTAAGTTGGGGAAGGATATAGTAAGGTAGAGCAAGAACAGATCATAAAGGAGCCACTCTGGTATCGGGGAGAAGAAGCAAGTCTTCTGGATTCTTCCTAATTTAACTAACTATTCTTGCTAGCAAGATGTTAAATTCAGGTGTTTCTACACTGTGAAAAAAAAGGCCTAACCTAGATATTACCCAGTGTGCATTTGGTCTTAGAAGTCTGAGAAAGCCTGACTTATTTAAATAGAAAAGGTGCTTTGGAAAAGAACATTAAAGGGGGAAATGAAGAAATTAAGTATGTTTTAACTAAAAACATAGATTAATTTTTTTTCAGACTGCCCTAGTGGCTTAAAAATAATGGTAAAAGGAGCATTATATATATACATATACATAAATATATACATACATAAATACATATACATACACACACATATAGACATGGAGTCAAGGAAGAAAAGTGAGGCACAGTTAAATCTTCATTTTTATAATTTTATAACTTTTGGTATCAAAATGATGTGATAGTTATGAACTGAGCACAGAAAGCAGATAAATCCGATTTTTCTTATATTTTATCAATTTATAATTTCCAGGTCCTTGAAATAAATGTGACCCATTTTATCCTGGACTAGACTGATCTAACCAATTTCAGATGTAGCTGAAATCTTGCTGGTTAAACTCCAAGATTCTTGCATTGGCCTCCTTCCCCCTAATTCTCCAATAAGATTAAGCCTGATTTTAGTATAGGTCATAGTAGCTAAGCTGAAAATCCAAGAAGCCCATTAGCTTACTTGCAACCTCTTTTGCACAGATGGTACCCAGGATGCCAAATGCACGTTGACATATTTGGATATGTCTTTTTACATCTGTATCCTGAGCATTCAGATCGAAACAAATCCATATTTATTGAAACTGGGGAAATAAAAATGGAAGTATTACACATAGGAAGTTAATGATAATTCCTTACATTTCCCCAGTAGATTAATTGTAAAATTTAATTGTATGTTAGATTAGAACCCCATTAAAATTAGGATATGCTTGTTAAAGTCATTATGACTGTGAATAACATTAAGTAGTCATCTTTTTTATTTAAAAAAATAAGAGGAATGAAAATACTAGGCCCTCCCTTACTATTTCCAGATTTTTGTTTTGGTGGTAGTGGTTGGTAGCTTTATTTTAGCAAAGTTTCAAAGTTATTTAAAAGCCCTTGTATATACATTTAAAGCAGCAGTTTATTTCCCAAATGTTTTTCTGTCTGTTACTGATTGATTGATTGATTGTTTCACTTACATATTTATCTCATTAACCAGAAGGGAGCTAGGTGCTGAAATGCTTTAGAAAGCAGCTCTCCAAATTGGAGTCCTAGGGGTATGGAATGCTAGATATAATGTCAGACATATGATGTGTTGGTCACTTTGGATGAACTTCCCCCCCCCTCTTCCCCCCCTTATTCTTTCTTAAAAGGATCAGCCTCTTAGAGAGAAACGACTAGGAGTATATTAGAAAATAAAAGTGATCTAAGATTCATAAATTGTGTTTAAAAGAAGAAAGAGAAGGTGGCTCTGAAGACAAATTTTGGAACAGTTTATGTAGGACTGTTTAGGCTGAAAAGCCCTCTACTCCCATTGGAGAAATTGTGTTTATACTGTACGACGTTGTGGGATTCACACACCTAAAGAAAGTTAGTGAGAGGTGAAGGGTAGAAGGTGTATATGCAGAGGGGTGCATGGGAGAGAGGCAGAATGACACTGAGCAGCAATGTGGGGCTCTTGCTGGTGAGCTCCTGTCCTCAGGAAGGTGCAGGGGGCTTCCCCCATCCCCCGTTCTGGGTTGATGCTGCTGCTCCTGCCAACGGCTGCTGCATTATGGCTCTCTCTGGCTCAGCCCGCTATGGCCCACAGTGGATCAAACAAACCGTGTTAAAGTTTGCCTCATTTGCATCACTTCTAGACAGCCCTGTCGTCCTCTTTGCTGACAGGAAATCACTGTCTTTGTCACCTTTTTTCAGGGCTCTCCTTTTGGCAGAGATGGGCCATGTGACCGCGCTTAATCACAACAGCAGGGCTGGCTCAGAACTCAATGACATGTTTTCCTCAGCACTTCAATAAATGGGGGAGAAGAGTCAGTAGGAAATGACTACATTAATTTTAGAGTGAAAAGATAATTAACACTTGAAGGACTACTGCTATAACCTATGGAATTATTATTCAAATTAAACTTAATTTATTAAAAACTTGTGGAGACTACCTCCCCTAATGGAGCTGCTGGGGGAGAAAAAAAAACGGAGCTTTGAATGGCACTCATGTGAATCTATGTAGAGAGATGTAGACAAGCTATATCTCTGTATATGGGAGGTTGGAAAGGGTGCCTAAACCATAGCAAGCAGTTGCTGTGTTGGAAAGAAGGGCATGAATAGGCAAAAAAAAAAAAAAAGTGAAACATTTGGGACTGGAGGTTAAAGTATGTAAAATGCTTACTTAGATGATATGAATAGGATACAGGCAAACAAAAGCAGCAGTGTGCTCCTAGAAAACTGTGCCTAAAGGAGTTTCCTTAGCAACACAAATGCAGTTCCAAAAGTAGACAGAACTTTCCTCAGAAAACATACTATTAATAACAACCTTCCGGAACAACTTGGAACAATTTGACGACTTGGCAGTAATAATGCCAAGTGTTCTGCAAATTAATCTCGAACACATAACAGTTAGGTTTCCCTTGCCTGCACTTCTGCTGGACTCTGAAACTTAGTCCTGTTCTGGTTGTGGGGATAAATGTGAGAAGTTGTTCCAAATGCTCCTGTGGGAGAAGAGAGAGACTGAGAGAGAGACAGAGACAGAGAGAGACAGACACAGACACAGAGACTGAGAGACAGAGAAGAAAGAGAGAGAGAGAGAGAGAGAGAAGGAAAAAGATGAAACAAGTATTAGTGGCCCCTCATGATCAATGGCTGTGTTCTTCTTCCTGTAACCTGCAGAAGAGATCAGTTTAATTAGATTAGCTTATTCCAGTTAAAACAACAGTACATTCAATATTTTATTTCTATTCAGTCATTACCAGGGACACAACTTTTGAAAGGGTTAAGGGTCTGAAAAGTATGATTCTGTTGAGAACATCTTGAGGGCACTGGTTATATAAATGTAACACTTCACTAAAAATGTGCCATGTTATTTTTAAATACATCATCATTTCTTGTCAGCCACAGAGAGTAAACTAATCTCAGATCTACTTTTGCCAATGGGAATCATTTAAATTCTCCTGAAGGCTGTAAGTTTACCAGCCAGGAAAGGTAGAGTACTCTACCACTTTGACCTTTCTCAAAGCCTTAGATCTAAAGGTTAAAAGTAATCAATATCTCATTGTGCTGCTTGGTTTCAGGGTAATAAGTAATAACCATCATGTTAAAATCTAAATGATTGCAGAAAGCCCTTAAGTGAGCTGACCCATTCGGGAACCCTTTTCTTTCCCCCCACCCCCCTCTTTTTTTAATTGCAATCAGGATAGTCATTAGAGTTTGCTAATAAACTTTTAGGGGGAATTACAAGAAACCTGCAGACTTTATCTTCTTGAAATATGACTTCTGGATGCAGATGGAAGGGTGTAGGGTTTCTTCCTGTGGGAAGTTGAAAGGTTGGGCTGGCTGCTCTGCTGTTGAGATTTATAGATTTCTTTCTCATGTCTATAAAATAAATTGGGGAAACATTTTAATTCCATACAACGTGAAGGTTTTGTTCACAGTCACCTCTGGCTCTTGAATTACTTGGGTGCTATGTATGTAATTCAGATCAGTGATTTAATAGAAGTATTCCTTTGGTTATCATTTGGCCCCATCTCTTTCTAAATAGGACTTACCTTTAGCTGTTACACTGAAGTTTTGCCCAATAGCTATGCAGACAGCAGGGCAGGTAGTTGATAGAACGCTGGGCTGGGAATCAGGAAAACTCTTCTTCCCGAGTTCAAATCCAGCCTCAAATACTCATTAGCTGTGTGAAACTGGGTAAGACACGTAACCCAGTTTCCCTCAGTTTCCTCATCTGTAAAATGAGCTGTAAAAGGAAATGGCAAACCATTTCAGTACTCTGCCAAGAAGACCCTAAATGGGTCACAAAGAGTCAGACATGATTCAACAACAACAACAACAACAATACAGGCTGTGAGATTATAAATTCTACCCCCAATCATGGCAATATGGGGTGTTTTCTTTGGTTTATATATATTTTTAAAGAAAGAACAGCTATGGGGGCAGCTTAGTGGCACAGTGAATAGAACACTGGCTCTGGAGTCAGGAGGACCTGAGTTCAAATTCGACCTCATTCACTTAACACTTACTAGCTGTGTGACCTTGGGCAAGTCACTTACCCCCCATTTACCCCACCTTCCCCCCTCCAAAAAGATACACGCACACACACACACACACACACACACATACACACCAACTTTATCATTGGCAAAGGAACATTATTTTAAATGTTAGATGTTAATAGTCTCCCTCTAAAGATTCATATACAAAAATATCAATATGATATAAAATTAAGTCTTTTTATTTTTCTCATAATACTTCCAATTTCCATAAATTATTTAGATTACATGCCATTCTTCCAAAAGACAAGGCCTCCACAGAGACCTTATTTCAAGCCAAATCCCCTAGAGCTCATAGTTAGATGTTGATGGGTAAGATGAATCTTATTGCTTTCACAAGCACAAATATCCATTCCCTTCTTGCTGCTATCTCACTACAAGCCTGGCCTTACGTTAAGCATCAGTAGCTGACTGTCATGGGATCTGATTCCATTAAACCACAAAATCTCAATGTCAGAAGATGCTTTAGAAGTCCAGCCTGATGTCCCATAGAGGAAGTATGTTGGGATTGTCAGCCTTCTTCCTCATATCTCCCCTCACCTCCCCAGCTGATTAAAATTCCATCAATAAGATTAATTTCTTTTGTAACACCAAGGTCTTTCAGGTCTCTAAGAATACCTTGGCAAAAATGTATATATCCTTAAAAAGTATAAGTTTCAAGTCACTATCAAGTTGCATGTGAATGTTTTGCAATCCTTAATATCTAGCTAAAAAAAAAGGGGAGTGGGTGGGTATAGAAAACAGCATTGCTAGGAACAAGTAAACTGGTGACAAAATGTTTGTATGAGTAGGTGAGCATCAAAGACAAACTTAGTATCTAAGGATCATTTGGATTTAGATCTGCTTGGGATCCTAGGTCACCTAAATTCAATTTTCTTGTTTTACAGATTAGGCAACTCAGAAAGATTAAGCAAACAATCAGCAAGCATTTATTAAGTGCCTACTATATTCCTGGCACTATACTAGGCACTGAGGTTACATAAGCCAAAAGCAAAATTGCCCCTGCCCTCGAGGAGCTTACATTCTCTTAAGTGACTTGCCCAAAGTGACAAAACCAGAGTTCTAACTCAGGTTATCTAGATCTTACACATAGAATTTTTCTACTTTAAAAATCTGTTGAAGATTAGCCTTTATCACCACCATTCTTCTCATCCATATTCCACCCTCTAAACTGCCAGTGGAATTCTGACTCTGGTATTTTTCTTTCTTTGCTCATACTTTTCTTGCTGGGATGAAAGGGAATATACAGAGTGTGTTAGAAATTACTTCTGAAAAAAAACCAAAAAAAACCAAGAAACACTTGGATTGATTCTCTAACCAGTCCTTGGTCTGTGCTATGAAATCTTCCAAATTTGAACACGGGCTGCCCTAGGGAAATGTCGCCAGTTTCAGTCACACTGGGGGCTTCCTGTGTTTTGTCAGATTCAGGAAAGTGAAAGTTGAAAATGTTTTGTTGTTGTTGTTGTTTTGAAGAAGAAACTAAAAGCAGCACAAACCTGGGAGGATTTGGCCTCATGGATCTTATTAATGCCAAGGGGAGTTGCCTAGAAAAGTCCCTATGGAGTGCTGCCCTATATGAAATTTACTTGTGGAGAAATTCTTTCAGTTTTGTCAGGCAACCCAATCTTAGCTCTTTGAAACAAGGACATTCCCAAGCAATAGCTGATGCTCCACATTTCTTTTAGCCATCTGTGTAGCTCCTACATTCTAAAACCAGGCACTTCTGTAAAACTCTATCACTAATAAGGCACAATGGGGTAAGTTAAATACAGAGCAGTAGTCTTGCTGCTTGGACTAATTTACATAAGAACAGGAAGCAAACAAAAAGTCAGTCATCCTAACCTTTTTTTTAGGTTGATTTCAATTTCACAATTTTCTTTCACCAAACCAGTGCCCCATCTTTCTCCAGAAACAGATCTTGAGGCCCCTTCATCTCATTCGAACACCTTAGTTTGACTTTTTCTTTGCAATTTATTGCAAACATTTACAATGCTTTGCATGAATTTCTGCTTGTGTTTTCTATTTACTCCCAGTGTCATCAAATTCAGTCATCTAAATTTGGGGTTTGGGGACTAACACAGTTTGTAGAAGGGATAGTATATTATTTCTATTTTTTTATTGTTAAGTATTGGAGGTTTTTAATTTTAAATATCTTTCATCAGAGTTGCATTTGGACAAGGCCAGATTTCTTGGACTAGATACACTGATAATCCCAAGACACTAAATCATGCATATGTAAATATCTGCAAAAATTCCTCCACATATGCCAAGTTTCAGCCCTGAACACATTTTTATGTTTTAAACCTTGGCAGGCTAGGCTTTGCTACCTTCATTACAAGAGTATTATCCCTTTAAATACCCACAAGAGTAATGAGCCAACTTTCTCTGCCCTGAAGCAGCAGGAATAACCTTGGGGATAAGAGAAAAGCTCAATTGTGAGCATTACATTAGTTATTAAGTACATAATTGTTAATAATGATGATAGTTTCTGGTCCAATTAAAGTATATATAGAAGTCATTTTCATCTGAGATGAATCATAAACATCCATAGCCCTCTTCAGTGGCTTGTATTCTTTTCAGTGAAAGAAACATTGCATACTATCAGGAGTTCAAAGCTAAGGTTTATTCAGTAATATATTAATTAACCCTGAATTATCCCAGCAATAACAACATTATGCCAGTCTATCTCAAAGCAATAATTAAATCCTATGCTATGAAAAATGGAGTCTCAAAGGTCTTGATCTTACCTAACATTACAGATACAAAAATTTGATTATTAGCTGAAAAATGAAAGTTCTGTAATGCTATTCTTTAGTAGGCAGGGTAATCTGAATTGAGTTGGGCATGAATAATGATTTCTAAGGTCAGGGAAGGGGAGTTCCTGTCCTGAAATATACATGGTACAATATGGTTACTTATAAATCACCATGATCAATGGATAGTCTCTAACCACTCGATTCATACTCCAGTGAATTTTCCACAAATGTGTATTTGTATATTTCTGCATATAAATATCACATGGACCATGAAAACTCCCTCCTGCCCCAAAAGAACAGAATACATAGTCTTTATAAGAAATTGTATTTATGTATGTGTGTGTCTATATATGTACATATATATCATACATATGAATCTCATATATTTAAGTCTAATTCTATATCTTATGAACCTAATATATAATTATGTCTATCTTATGAATCTTATATATCATTTATATATCACATATAACTTATATGTATACAAATCACACATATGTATATATGTGTACATATACATGCATACAAATACAATCAGTATACCTAATCAGTAATAGCTGTCTGGAATTTTCATAAATATGGTAGAGAAAATCAGACTTAACTTCAAATAAGTATGTGTGTATGAAAAGAAAGAGAGAGAGAAAGAGAGAGAGAGAGAGAGGGAAGACAGAGAGACAGAGAAGAAGAGACAGAGAGAGACAGAGAATGACACAGAGAGAGAGAGAGAGAAAGAGAGAGACAAACAGAAAAAGAGAGAGAGAGAGCGCTTCCATATCTGCAGCTTAGCTAGTTCAGAATGTGAAAAAAAAGTCATATTTCATAGCTGTAATGTCAGGAGAAGGTTGAAATGTGACTTTGAAACTTCCTCCCACCCCCTCATTTTTAATAATAAATTTTGCACTAGTCATAGTTTTTTATAACCCTCACATCTGGTCATTTTTAACATTATTTTACTTAAAGAGATTAATTGTGAGCTTTAATAATTTAAATAATTAAAGAAAAGGTTAAAGGATGTTGTATTTAAAATTAGCATTTGAAAGATTTGTGCTTGAACTGACTCCTTCCTCCCATTGTGTCTTCTCTCGTCCTCATTTTTGGTTCACCATCTTCATACTTTTTGTTGCTTTTTGTTTTAGTTTTCCTCAGTTCTCCACACTTTTCCTGAGTAGAGAACTGCAGGGTTTTGAAAATGCATGAAGTGTCCCCTTCTATATATAATTTTCTCTTCTGTTCATTACTCTGTTATGTCTGTTGGCACATTACTACTCATCTTTGCAAGTCCAGGTTTCTTTACAAATCGAGAGCAGAAATAAAAAATAGGAAAAAGGAAAAAAAAACCTTAAGTTTACTAAAAGCTAAAATACAAATGAAATACAAATATCTGGGGGGTATTTATATTTTCCTCTGAAATTTGGGGATTTAACAAACAAAATTAACTTTGATTAAAGTTTTACAATCTACATTGTGAAAGCAGTTTCATGAGATACTATTCTTCAAGTTATTGGTAAGGAGTGTTTAGAAACATTGTCAAAAAGTTGTTGTTGTTTTTTAAATTAGAAAGAATGTAAGGAATTCCAAAGCAATGCAAGAAATCTGATGTGGGATTTTAAATGCACCAGATAAACAAATGGCTTTAAAGAAATGGCTTTAAAGCAGTAAGATAGCATCCTGCATAAATGCATTCACTGAACACTTGCCTAGACTGCTTATACCTGTCCTATATACCTTCAGAGGAATCACAGCAGTTTCTGCTCCAACACCAGCAACACAGCAGCCCTCAGCAGAAATTTTTAAAATTAAATTGAGTATCATGTTCTTAGTAGCAGTTACCCTTAGAGTATACCAAAGGATGAATGGAATACACATTTCTATCAGCTTATATGGGGGAAAAAGATGTTACTAGTGGTCTGCTAGGGTATGCATGCATAGGTTTAAGGGCATAGTAAACACCTACTTGGACATTCTTCCAGTGTCAGTATAGCTGGTAAAGAGATACTTAAGACATCATTTTGCACAACCCCTTCATTTTATAGATGAGAGGGCCAAGACCCAGAAAGGGAAAGTGATTTCCCTAAAGACACACAGTAAACAAGTTGTTTTCTGTCAGGTCTTTTAAATTTCTCTCAGTACTAGTTACTGAAAGCTTATAAAAGATTCGCAGATTGTGATGAGTCTGGTATAAATGGTTAGGACTACTCAAAAAGGAAGGGAAGGATCAAGAAGCATTTATTAGCACCTACTATGTAACAGGCATTTTGCTAAGTGCCAGGGATACAAAGAAAGGGTTCAAAAAAAATCTTCTGAAGGAGCACACAGTTGAAACAATATCTATATGGGAAAAATTGAAGAGAATCACAGAGAGATGGCAATAGCATTAAGGAAATAAATATTAGCAAAGAGAAAAAAATACATTATTAAAATAGTTTTCCTTCTAGAGACCAGGCAAAATATCTCCCTCTGTAGATACTTTTTGTAAGAAAAATAATTTAAGTTGCTTATAGTCCATTAGGAGCATGTATTTTGTGACCAGCTTTCTTGGTTTTCCACCTGGCACTTTTAAATACGTTGCTTTTGTTTCCTTTCTATACATACTTACATCTACCGTGGGGAAATTGCCATGAAGTTATTTTTTTTTAAACAACAACAACAAAATAAATACTTGAGAAAGAGACATGACATTTTAAGGAAAAAGTAGAAGAAGAAACAAGATTAAAACCATTGTCAAAGGAAAATAGAAAGTGGTGATTACTAGAGAGGTGGGAGGGGATAGACATGAATATACACACAACATTCTTTTGTAATGTGAAAATCCTCAAATAACAGTGGGTCTGGCTGGCTGACCACACTCAGGATTTTTCACTGTGTTGCTAAATATAAAGTTTTGACTCAGGAAATAAATAAAAATACATTCGGGGAAAAATTGAAAAGTATCGGTGTGTCCAGTGATGACAGAAGGATTTTTGTGGTAAGGAAAAAAAAGTGGGGACTATGTTTTTCTGCCTTGACCATTATTGTATAGGGACAAAAATTATGGAATATGGGCAATTTCCTAGTCACTTTGGTATCTTCCCTGCAGAAACCGTTAGCACCTGTTACTTTTCACACTCATGCCAATATCTCCATTGTTTCCTTTAACACTTTGCTGCAGCCCTATCATCACCATCATTCTCCTGCCCTACTTTTTTTTAGTACAGAATTAAATGGTTAATTAGTTCATTTCACCACCAGGTGGCCTCCTATGCTGTATTGTTCATTGTGTAGCCCAGCGGAAGTCACCAAGTGCAAATGATAATTCTCATTTCAATTTCGGTGGTTAATATGTTATTATGACACCTTCTCCATGGTTCTGAAAATGCTCTTGCAAACTCTGAAGTTTCTGTTGGTGACCTGAAAGGGAAAAGTAATCATACTGGCCCCTTGTGTGAGGGGAAAGACTGTAGGCTCTAGGGGAAAAGTGAAATATAGGGGAGGTGAAATCAAAAGGCCAAGGTTCACACACCAGCTCTACTACTTGCTACTACCTGTAGGACATTGGGCAAATTACTTAACCTTTCTAGGCCTCAGTTTTCTCAGCAGCAAAACAAGGGGGTTGGATTAGATGACCTCTAAGATCCCTTCCGTATCTACATCTATGAATATGGTCCCTACTGTCTCTTCCTGCTCTAAATCAAAGATTCTATAAACAGCTATAATGTTGCTTTTTTTTTAAAAGAAAACAAACACTTGGGTTAATGAATCGCATACAATTCCAAATATGCAAGTCCTTTCTGTGACAGCTTAATAGCTTTACTGGCAAAGCTGTTACACTATATCATTGATATTTCCTTTGACATTAGAAAAGAGGCTAAGGGAAAAAAATGTAACTGTTGTTCAGATGTCAATATATTAATGCCAAGTTCCCATGAGGTGAAAGAATGCATTTCATGCAGTGTTCATGGGCCTTAATTGACTTATTAAAGTTTAATTTATTAAAGTATATGGGCTGCCTCTTGAATTTTTCCTTGATTTTGCATTAAGCTGTGTGTCACTGCCAGGAAGGGCGTCTGTAGATTTGGTGAAAGAATAGAAGGTTGTTCCAATTACAAATGAAATTTCCATATAAAGTTATCAAGCAAAGACAGAATTTGTGGAAGTCAATTACAAATGCTAAAAGAAGATACTCATGGGTGAATATAAATTTACTGTGGGAAAAGCTTCAATGATAAACACCGTTTCTCGCTTTTGGCCCCCATTAGGTGGGAAGGGGGGGGTCAGGAAAGGAATCATTTCTAGACACCTCTGTTGCCTCTGGGATAATTGTGTTCAAAGCCTATAAAGAAACAAAGAGTCCCAGAAATATCAAGGGAGAAAGAACCTCAGAACTGGAAGGGGGTAAGGATAACTAAATGGGATTCTTCTTTGGAGGAATTGGTTTGAAGTAGCCTTAGACCTTTCAAACCTATAGAGAGACCTTTAGACCCCACCAAGATAAATTCCTCCAAATTAGGTTACTTATTCTTCTTCTAATCCACTATTCGTCTCTTCTTCTGACATCTAACTGCAACTTTGATCAATTACCTTCATTTCTCCAAATTTTAATTTCATTGTCTACAAAATGAAGGTTTGAACATGATTCTTTCTAGAAGTCTCTTCTATTGCTACAATTCTAAATTCTTTGACTACTTGTACAAAAAAAATGTATGTTCCAAACACTAGAATTTTTTGTTTCTTTTTTACTTGTACAAAAATGTGCGTGTATGTTCTGACCAGTGGAATTTTGCTTTCTCATAGTTTTCATCAATATAGACTGTGTGGTAAAAGAACACTGTATTTAGTTAAAAGACCCAATTCAAGTCCTGGGTCTGTCAATGAAACTTAGGGGAAGTAACTTCCCTAAGTCTCAGTTTCCTCATATGTAACAAATGGGGATAATGATACTTGCTGACATGATTGCTTTCAGAACCAATGATATGAAACTTTTTATATTGTAAAACACCATACAAAATGTTGGGTGATGTGTGTTATACATACACATGACATACACACATGTACATACATATGACATATACATACATACACATGTGTCTAAAGGTCTGTCTATAGGTTTGAAAGGTCTAAGGCTACTTTAAACCAATTCCTCCAAAGAAGAATCCCATTTAGTTATCCTTACCCCTTCCAGTTCTGAGGTTCTTTCTCCCTTGATATTTCTAGGAGTCTTTATTTCTTTATAGGCTTTGAACAAAATTATCCCAGAGGCAACAGAGATGTCTAGAAACCATTCCTTTCCTGACCCACCCCTTCCCACCTAATGGGGGCCAAAAGCAAGAAACAGTGTTGTTGAATGTCCAATGTCAATGATATAAGGGTGTCCTGGTGCAAAAATCCCCTCCACCCAGGCAAATCAACAACCTATCTAACAAACAAGCATTGATTGTTTGGGGACAGTGAAGGTTTAGGTGATGTGAACATAGCAACACTGTATGTTTCAAAGGCTGGACCTGAACGACCTTAGAGTTACAAAGACCCATTTATCATACCATATTGCACTCCTCCTTTTCAACTTTTGTTATTCCTATTATTAGTTGTATTTATTGAACTTCTGATCTGATTAGACTTTCGACATTTTATCCAGTCGTAGTTATGTATAGTTGGATTTTTTCTCATTGACGTTTACTAAATGAATCATGAAAGTTCATCTTTCACTCTATTCTTTCACCCTTTTGTCCCAGGGGTTTTAACTTTCTAATTATCCTCCCAAGGAGTATGTCATAACGGTACAAAAGCATTCATAACAATGTAACACAAAATATATGCCCCAAAATTTCATTTGAAATTATATCCTCCTGTGTCACTGGCAAACTTGTTTCCACCCTTCTGCTTATGTTGCAGTTGACATCTCACAGGTTTGTTTTTGAATTGTCACATTGTATGTCATGACAAATATGGCTATAGGCATTTAGCTGTCTATGAGAGAAGGACCAAAATGGTCCCTGGGGCATTCTGGTAAGGAACAGGTTCACATTTGAATTCAAAGTCTATCCTGGGAAATCCAATGACAGGCAATCAGTGTAATTCCAAATTCCCTACTGGGTCCTCTTCTCTAGAGAGTCATATGGTGGAAGGCAGATTTAGACTTGCCTAGGAAAAAATAATTGCAAGCTTTTTAGTATTACAAAGTACACTGATTGCTGTCAATACGTTTTCCAAAACAAACAAAATCTATCTTGAAGAATTTAAGAAATTTTCGTCATTTCCTAGGTTGCTACATGTAACATTGGCACACTGAAATTCCTTCTTTTTCTTTGTTTTCCTGTATGTTAAAAATACATAAACATGATGCTGGTGAAGACATGCCTTTTTTGGAAAACAAGTTTGATGTTTGGTTATGTTATGCATATGCTTCATGTGTTTATTTTTTTTAGATTATAGGATCACAGATTTGGAGCGTGTGGAGAGACTTTAGAAAACATCTAGCCCAAACTCTTTATCTTACAGATGTGTAAACTGAAGACCCATACAGATTAAGTGACTTGCTCAAGAGCATACACTTTGTAAGATGGCAGAGTCAGAATTTGATCCCAAATTTTGTGAAGATGCATTATGAAATTAATAGAGACAAGGTTGAGGCCAGCCAGTACATTCTGATGTATGCTCTAGACTTTGGGGGACAGAGATTCAAAGAGATCAGAGAAGCTACTGGTAGTTATCTCATGGCTTAAATGTCTAAGGTAAAAGTCCAAGAAGAAAATGGTAGTTTTAACAATGAAATTGTGACACTGGAAATGTTTCAACTGAGGAAAAAGTAGGTGTGCTAAAATGACTGATGTAAAGGTATGCTAAAATGATGTAGCTGCACAGGGATCTCTTGCCAAGTTAGGTTTTTACACACATACACACAGACCCCATATATTTTATGTATACACATGCATACATATATGTATATACATGTGCATGCACATGTGTATATGTATATGTATTATATATAGTGTTTGAAAATAAGAGAGTAGCATGAGGTTATAAAAAAAATTCAGGACACTAAAATCCAAAAATGAATAAAAAGTTAAAAACAATGAAAAGGGAATTTTAAAAACTATTTTTAAATGCTTTTGTTTTTCACCTGAACCTCACTTCTAAATATTTCCTTCATACTTCCTCTACCTAGCAGAACATTCCAAATTGGATTTAAAAAAAATTTCTCAAGGCAAGCAGAAAATCAAAGGAGAGATAAAAAGTTGTTGACATGATTGATGGAATGATGATGATATATAATAGAACACAGAACTTCTCAGTTTTATCTTACTTCCATTTGTACTACCAAAAAGAATAATCTGAGAAGTATAGAACAAAGATGATTAGTAAAAATTGGAATCCAGCGTATAGGAGAATTGTGGGAGAGTACCTTGCTGCCTTCAGTAAGTTCAAGCCATCAAGGTTGGATTGTACTATGATATTGCAGGATACTGAAGGAACTTGTATATGTAATTATTGACCTATTTTTGATGATCTTTTATAGGACCACAGGATTTAAATAAGGGCTATGAATCATGGCCACTAAAAATGGAAATTTGTAATGAATATGTGTTTCTCATATGTCTTTTCTTTGACAGTTTAGTAATTTTACTAGGAAGTCATGAGATTACCTTGACTACTCCACTCTCTTTCTTTAATGGCACACAGGTAATAGCTAGCCATAGATCTAAACCTAGCTGTGATGGTTCCAATTACATTGGGTTTTTTTCCCCCATTGTATCACATTACCCCTATGCTGCCTATCTTTGAAAAATTACAGCAAATGGAAGAGGTGAATCAGAACTGGAGACTAGGAAATGTGTAATGCAGGCCAGTGAACTTGATTTACTGACAAATTTCTGGCATGCATTATCAGAGGAATGATTTGTGAACATTTAGAAATCTAAGAAGTGACCACCAAGAGCCAGATGAGTTCATTAAACATAGATCATGCCAGAATAAACTTTTTTTTTAAGAGGGTCACTTAACTTTAAAGAGGCATCTTAAATTTGGAAGGGACCTCAGAGGTCATCTCATCCAACCCCTCCCAGAACAAAATCCTGTCTTTAACATCCCAAACATGTTTTATCCAAGTCTCTGCTTTAAAGACCTCCAGAGATAAGAAAACCCACAGCATCTTTCCAGGAAGCCAGTTCCTCTTTTGGATAGCACAAATTGTTAGTGATATATCCCCAGATAGAATGTAAGCTCCTTTAGGGTAGACATTTCTATTTTGTATTATATTTCCAGTGCCTTAGGTAGACTGGGTACCTGACACATAATCTGAATTGAACTGAAATTGCATTAATATGAAGCCTGCATCTGCATGGTCCTTCCATTGCTCTCCAGTCTGCCCTCTGGCACCAAGTAGGATAAATCTATTTGAATAATGAATTCAGAAACCTGTGAATGCAGGCACAGACTGACTCATTCTGATGGGTCATAGATTTTTCATGGGCACCTTTGTTGTTGTCAGTTTTGTTTTCTTAACTTCTCTTTCTTTCTTTCCCCTACCTTCCTTCCTTCCTTCCTTCTTCCCTTAACCCCTTCTTCTCTCCCTCCCCTTCTGTCTCTTCCTTCCTTTCCTTCCCTTTCCTCTTTTTGTGCTGAGTTGTATGAAACAGGAACTAGACAGTGAAGCAAAGGAGAATGCTACAGATAGGAAATGAGACTTTAAGGTAGGTCTTAAAAGTTGTCAGGAGTCAGAGAGGCAAACAGGACAGGAGAATTTTCTAAATGAGCAGAACAGCATTCACAGATGTAGCAATGGGCCTATCAAGTCCGTACCACATAATCGTATGATTAGCCTCATGACAGCAAAGGGTAAATGTTGAGGAGCAGGTGGAAATAAACAGACATAGTGGTAATGCATATCCTCCTTAGAGGCTGCAAGTCAGTAAAGTGCAAGATCATTTAGTGGCAAGGAAATGTCCAGGCAGTGGATACACAGACTAGTGGCATAACTAGCAATGAGAAAAGTTAAAATGTAAGCTTTATTTTTTAAATTTAATAGTATTTTATTTTTCCAATTACATATAAAGACAATTAATTTCCAACATTTATTTTTTGAAAAAAATTAGTTTCATGGTTTTTCGTTCCCCTGCACACTCCCCAAGATGGCAAGCAATTTGATATAGGTTATACATGTGCAATTATGTAAAACATTTCCACATTAATCATGTTGTGAAAGAAAAAACAGAACAAAAGGGGAAAACCACAGGAAAGAAAAAAAAAAGGACAAAAACCCCCCCAAGAGAATAGTATGCTTTGATCTACATTCAAACTCAATAGCTCTTTCTCTGGATGGGGTTAGCTTTTTCCTTCACAAGTCTTTTGGAGTTGTTTCAGATCGTTGTATTGGTGAGAAAAGCTAAGTCAATCATTGCTGATCATTGCATGGTTTTACTGTTACTGTGTACAATGTTCTCCTGGTTCTGCTCACTTCACTCAGCATCAGTTCATGTAAGTCTTTCCAGGTTTTTCTGAAATGAGCCTGTTCATCATTTCTTATAGCACAATAATATTCCATTACATTCATATACCAAACTTGTTTAGTCATTTCCCCAATTGATGGGCATCCCCTCAATTTTCAATTCTTTGCCTCCACAAAAAGAGCTGCTATAGATATTTTGGTACAAATAGTTTTTTTTTCCTTTTGCTATGATATGTTAGTTGTATTTCTAAGGTAATGTGTAGGATAAGGCTGGACATGATTTCACTGATGTAGGAAACTCCTTTTAGCAATGAAGGTTATCTTCTTTTCATCAATAACATACAGTCCTAGAGCTTTCTAGAGCACTGAGAGGTATATAACGCTATCATGTGTCATAGGTCAATCTTCTGTCTCCCTGGCCATTGTACCAGAACACCTCTCTCAAAGCAATATTAGGATAAAATTTTTGCTTTCATTTCATGTTTAAGATTTCTCAGGTGATAGGAAGGTGTTTGCCAGTTATCCCACTGATTAACACTGGTCAGTCCTTGGTTAGAGCTTCCTGTGGCCCAAAGAGGCAGATTAGGATAAGATTTTTCCTTCACCTTTATTGAACCTCTCTTAGCCTTGCCACCAGTAAGACATAAACTTGTCTTCCTAATAGTGTAAATGACTTACCTAATATTGTCTCTCTTTTTATGCTAATTTTCTTGTAGGCCAATAAATGGCTGGTATAGGTCACTTCTATAAGTGAGTCTATAAAATGTGAACAGTGACTCTCCAACCTCCTAAAGGAAAAAAAAAAGTCAACTCAAGGCAAAAAGGAAAGAAGAAGCTAATGTATTTGCCAAAAAGATAAGTAGAAGGAAAACTAATTTTATAAACTGTAGCTTTAAGCCTTCATAGGTCTGACTCTATCAGACTATCCCAATTTAATGTGATGACACCAATTTCTCTTTACCAACCTCAGATAGTATAGGTCTAGTACATTGTTTCTGATAATACAAACAATATAAACCATAAGAAGAAAGTTGCAATCTTTCTTTGTAGGAATAGCAGACCAGAAATATTTTTATACAGGTCAAATATATATTAAATGCTTCACTTTAGCATTTTTTGTAAATAGCAAAGACTTCTATTTTGCTCCTTCTTTTTAAAAAAATAAAGACCCCTGATTTTGTTTGACACTATTATCTTCCTTTTCTTTTGAGAGTACATCACTATGGAAAGCTGAGTTAGGATCTTGTCTCATTTACCTAACTAGCTGTGTGTGTCCATAGACAAGTCATAACCTATAAAAGTTTCCATTTCCTCATTTATAAAATGAGGATAGTAATATTTAGACAACCTACCTCACAGAGATGCTATAAGGAAAGTGATTTCCAGTCCTTAATGTAAGCCAATATTATTATTATGATCCTCAACTCATCCTTTGGACATAGGCATTTAATAACTGTTGGCTTGAATTGATATTTTGGAATTCCTATTTTGTACACTTCGAGTAACTAATTTTGGAAAGTAAAATAACTTCTTGGAGCCCACAGACCAATCTGAGAAAGAACACAGGTCAAACTTCCTACTTTGTCTTTTACTATCCTAAAGAGATGCCCCATTAATGATAAGACTTAATGAATTATTGCTTCTGAGCGCCACGTTTCGAAAGTCCATTTTATCTAAACCAATGTACTAGCAATTCTGAGTGGAAAGTTGTACTGATTCTTTCCTTTTGTTATCCTATTACTCATTTAAAGAAAAAATAGATTTTAGTGATGTTTTTTGTTTTTACATCTCAGTCATTTTGGGATATATCTCCTACCTCTGCCCAATACAAGAGATGGAATCTCCCTGGTGACAAAAAGCAACAAACAAGTTAAGTCAAAGCAACCACTAGTATATCGGTTGTTCCTGAGAATGTACGCAACATCCTGTCCCTGTAGTCTGTTGCCCCTCTCCTGAGACCAATATTAGATTTTACATTTACTCATTGTTTATCTTCTTTTTAAAAACATTTTATTTATCTTATTATAATTGCTAGTTCTCAAGAACTCTAATTTTGAATTTTATTACTAATACACTGAGTTGGGCCAATCATTTAACTTTTCTGCCTCAGTTTCTGAATCTATAGGCAAGAAGCAAAACTGTGATTGTTTTGTTTTCATGGCTGAATAAGTCATTGAAATGACTAAAAATGTCTCTGAACATGGAATAGAAAAATGCCTGAGTTGTGTTCATAGCAACTATTTTACATGCAACTTATAGCACTTCATTTCTAATTTCTCTTAAAAGCATTACTCGTTTTGGTACTTTGATTTTCAGTGAGGAAAAACTTGTTGACTTTTCCTTCCTTAAAGTTTTCATTCCATTCCAACTCATTTCTTTGATGAGTTTAGGCTTTAAAAAATTCTATGAATTATACAAAGTTGTCCCAATTTTATATGGCTTCTTGGATAAAACAGCATACAATAGAGCTTCAACCTACTTTTCTGGTCTTATATTACTCAATATTTCAACCAAACTGACTTAGTGGTCCTTTCATAGATGCTCCGTTGCTGGTGTAAGGGGGAAAATCAAACCCATACCACCCTGGTAAGTCTTGACACCTAAACTAGTTGAGGACTTATCTTAATCAATTTAATAAGAATGAGTCTTGAATTAAATATTTAAAAGTCTTTAAACACTGCTCAAGAATTACATCTGTATGGGGCGGCTAGGTGGCGCAGTGAGTATAGCACCGGTCCTGGAGTCAGGAGGACCTGAGTTCAAATCCGGCGTCAGACACTTAACACAAAAACCAGCCGTGTGACCTTGGGCAAGTCGCTTAACCCCAATTGCCCTCCAAAAAGCAAAAAAAAAAAAAAAAAAATTACATCTGTATAGACCTGTTAGTGGGAGAAGGAGCTGAGTGAACAAACCTCAGAGTTCACTTGGCTAGGCTGTAACTTACACCCTCCATCTCTTAGAATCCCTAATTTCCTTCAAAAACACAGCTCAGATTCTTACTTCTTAAATGGGACCTACACTAGTCCCTCAGCCATTACTTTCTCCTCAGCCACAGTTCCCACTGTAGCCACTGTACACCGTAGATTGGTCCTCCTTCAATCATTAAGGATTTATTAAGTACCTTCTATGGAGAAGGAAATAGCAAACCATTCCAGTATCTTTACCAAATGGGGTCACCAAGATTCCACACAGCTGAAAGCACTGGGCAACAACAATAAGGTGTACTAAACACTATGCTAAGCATACAAAAAGTTTCTGCCTTAAAGGCACCTACAATCTAACTAGGGAGACAACATGCAAACACAAAGAAAGCAAGCTATGCACAGGATAAATAAGAAGTAATTAACAGAGGGAAGCCACTGAAATTGAGGGAATGCAAAAGGCTTCATGTGCAAGGTAGAATTTTAGCTGAGACATAAAGAAAGCCATAGAGGTCAATAGATGGAGTGGAGGAGGGAGAGTGTTCAGACAGAGTGCTGGGTCCCAAGAAGTGATGTGTCACGTTCATAGAACAATCAGGAAGCCAGTGACACTGGATAGAAAAGTGAATTTCAGACAGTAAGGTGTAAGAAAGACTAGAAAGGTAGGTGAGGGTATTTGATCCCAGAGACAACAGGATGCCATTACAGTTTATTGAGTACAGGGTGGAATTACTTTGAATAGTGGTGTATATATTTTATATTTACTTACCTATGGACATGTTGTAACTCTGAAAACCCAAACAGAATATAACCTCTTTGAGGGCAAGGACTGTTCTATATTTATCTTTGCTTTCCCTAGTGCCTACCACACTACCTTACACCTAGGAGGTGATTAATAAATGTTTGTTGAACTAAATAGTTCTTATATAGGCGCTGAGAATATTCAATCATCACTATAGTGCTGGACATTAGCACTTACTACAGGCTATAGTCATTGCATGTAGGGGACATCAGTATGTGTATTACTACTGATTTCATCCTACCAGCCATATGGCAGACTCAGTTTGCAGTCAGGTGACTGGAGTCCAAATCATGGTTCTATGTCACTTATTCCAAGTGAAAATCAATCAATTGGGAAAAATCAATCAATTTTTCTGGGCCTCAGTTTCCTCTGCAAAATGATGGGGGTAGACTAAATCACTACTGAAGTAAATTAGGTGATGTACTGTGCTTGGAATCAGGAAGACTTATCTTCCTGAGTTCAAATTCAGCCTCAGTCACTTACCAACTGTATGACCATAGGCAAGTCATTTAACTCTGCTTCAGTTCTTCAGCTGTAAAATGATCTGGATATGGAAATGGCAAACCCCTCTATTATCTTTGCCAAGAAAACCCCAAAACTGAGTCACAAAGAGTCAGATCTGATCAAAACAATTCAACAACAATACCTCCTCCATATCCAAATCTGATCCTGTGTTCCTTCTGCCAGTGAACAGTAAAACCCAAGCCCTTCTTTACTCTATGAATACTTGTTCATAGGGATTGACACTTGACTTCTGATTTCAGTTTGGGAAGTTGATTCCCAGATGAGGAAATGTCTTCTACAAATGCAGGAGAGTACCTCTCTGCAACTTCTAATGCTAACAGTTTCTAAGAACCAAAGTTTAGAGGTTCCATGATTCAGGGTCACATAACCACTAGGTGTCAGAAGTAGCATTTGAATCTAGGCCTTCCTGGATCTGAGGCAGTCTATCCACCGTACCATGCGCTCCCTCCATAATGGAATATTAAGGCTGAAATGTTGCATTTTGGTGTCAGCGAGCCATCGTTTTTTCATCTTTGTATTCATCAGTGCCTAGCACAAGTACTTATTTGTAGGATGGGGTCCTCAGAGGTCACTAAATCCAGCTTCCTCATTTTAAAGTCAAGGAAATTAGGGCCTAAGAAGGCTAAGTGATTTGCCCAAGGTCAGCTATATAGTGAGAAGTAGAACAGGAACTGGGATCCAAGTTCTCCTTCTCCCAGTCTAGCACTCTTTACATACATAGATTTGTCAAAGACCTCAGTGGTCATCTAACACAAACCAATTCCTGAATAAGACTTTTGTCAATAACATACCCAAGTTGTTATTCAACCTTTCCTTGAATTTAGGTATCTTATCCTACTTTTCTATCATTTTAATTGTTAGGACTTTTTTTCTTACACCAAACCTAAATGTGTATCTTTATGATTTCGATTCGTTGCCCCCATTCTATCGAATGGGATCAAGCAAAACCGATCCAGTTATTCTTCCACTTGACAGTTCTTAAAATGCTTGACATGCCCTGTCAAGAAAGAAAACACAGTGGTAAAAACACCACCTGTGGAGCCAATGGACCTTGTTCAAATCCTGTCTCTGACAGCATCTGTTTGACCTTTAGCAATCACCTCCCCAATTTTCTCATTGGTAAAATGAGGGGTTTGGATAACGTAACCTCTGAGGTCACTTCCAGCTAAATATCTATGATCCTGTGATCCCCTAGAACAAACCATTCTTGATGAAGTCATACTGATTCTCCATGATTACTACTTCCTTTTCTAGAAATTCACTAACCATCCCTTTAGTAGTGTGGTTCAGAGTTTTTTCAGAAGATGAAGTTAGGTTCACTGGTTTGTTCTTTATAGACTCCACTCTTCAGTTTTTGGGTTTTGTGGTGTTTTTAATTAGGACAATTGCTCATCTCCAACCCCATGTCATTTCTTCTTGAAGCATCATTATAAAGTGAATAGGGCACTAGACTTGGAGTTAGAAGGAGCTGGATTAAATCTTGCCTCAGACACTTGTTAGTTAGATAATAACAGGTAAATTACTTAACTACTTCTTGCTTCAGTGTCCTCATTTACAAAATGAGAGAGTTAATCTCAACACATTCAAAGGTCCCTTCCAGCTCAAAATCTAAGACCCTGTGATCACACTATTTCAGAGATCACGGATAGTTCCTTGGCATCAGACATTTGTTTTGTTTTGTTTTTGTAATCCCCTAGAGTATAATTTATATGGACTTGAAAACTCAAACTCATCGGCAACTAAGTGATCCCTCCCTTTTACTTTGGTTAGCGACTCCCTGTTAATCATATTTGAAGTGTCCTTTCCAGTTGAAAATTCATTCTTCTTGGCAGAGAAAGCAAAATATGAGTTGACAAATATGTCTTCTCTCTTTTGTCCATTTTAACAACACTCACCTCGAGCTACGATGATCTTATCTCCAATAAAGCTAAAGGCAACCCTTTTTGTTATTCTTAGTTTTCATTGTCATCTTCAGTTCATTATGAGTTTTGTCACTCCTGACTATCTGTACAAAAGCATGCCACGTTTTTGTACTCATGCCATTATCTACCTGTGCCTCCATCTACTGCAATTATCTTTTTAAAAATATAAACTATTTGATGACTTCCTTGTGTATCCACATTTGTTCTCTTCAAAAGACTCTCATTTTTTTTAATTCATCATTAGAATGATTTCTTTTGGTATCTTCAGAATTTCATTTTTGAGACCTTCCTATCCCTGAATAAAAGCCAAACATTTGGGATAATCTGTCATGTAAAATTTCATTCTGCGAGGTTCCACCTATATGTTCTATGAGACCTCTGAAATCAGTTCTCCCAAAATTTAGGGTGCATCTCAAATTATGCTTGATGTTCTTCTCCTTTCCCATCACAAAATTGAACGTAGAGTGATTCCCTACTGGCAAGCTTTGCATCATTTCCATTCCAGCAGCCATGTTCTTTTTGTTGTTGTTGTTGAGAATTAGATCTAGAATTGTTTTACTCTTTCATTCCTTCACCTTTTGAAAGGTGGAATCTTCATTGAAGCATTCCAGAAAAATATTAGTTATTCAGTTTTAGGTAAAGAAAGAACTTCAACCAAAATCTGGATAACTGAAAACTCCTTTAACCATTATTTTATTCTTCCATGCTCAGATTGTGATCTATTCGCAAAATTCCTCATCTCTTTCCTCATTCTATTCAGATGGTCTGCAGTATACTCTAGTGACAATATCACTTCTGTATATTTCTTTAGTGGTCTCTACTTAGGCTTGATCTATTTTGCTTCTGTGAAGAAAATAAAAATAAAAATAATTGCTCCTGAACTTCCTAATATTAGAGTATCTTCTTAATATACAATGCTGTTATACCTCTCCATTTTTTAACGATACTGTACCTTTTCAATAAGATATACTTTTCAGGAGCCAAATTCTGTTCACAGAATTAACACAAGTAATAAAAAATTAATGGATGAATGCAACAGAATGCCCTTTCAATTGCATATTAGAAGCTGGGCAATATTCAGTCTTCATCCACTTGGTTTTTCCTGTGTGAATTGTTAGACTTATATCTCTTTTGATTAACTAGTTCTTACTATAGTACCATAAATTAAACCAGATAATAGATATAAAAACAATGTGAAAAGCAAAGTTATGTGAAATGGAAGACAAGAAAATGAGACTGCTCCTGATTAGCCATTAATTCTAGGTCCTGGTGGAACATAGGTCCTCCTCATAACATGTTGTTGACAGTACCGTTTTTGCCTTACACCAAAAGCTACCTATTTTAAAATGGTAAATTCCTAGAAAGAAGAAATGACTTGGACTGTATCTTTTCTATCAACTCTGAAAAACACCAGAATGCCTAGTAGGGCTAGTCATGCAGCAGGGGGATGTACAGATAAATCTATAAGGATTACCTAAGAGGACTCTCTAGAAATTTAAAAACATAAAAAAACCCAAAAACCTGAATACCAGAAAGGCCCTTCCCCGATGGTGGAGAGGGGAGGGGAGGGAAGGGAAGGGAAAGAGGAAAAACAAGTACACTGTTTTTCAATTAATTTATCTATCATCTAGCTGAGAACAAGAAACTCTTTAAGAAATGTTATCAAAAGTGTTAACACAAGCAATATATATCATCTCTTTCATATGAAAATAATTCTTAATATTTGTGAGGTGTGTAACATATTGGCAACTGTTTGAGTTTAACACACTATGTGATTTGGGAAGTGCACACTGCAGAATTTTTAATTCAGTGATACAAAAGGCACTAATGAAATATGCATGTATGAATTTTGTATCATATTAGTTCCCTCTTTCTTGAATTCTGAATAAAAGCCAAACATCTGGATTATGTTTGAAAGGCCTGAATTTCCCATTTTCAGAGAGATTCAATCTATTTTGACATTGCACACTTAGCCTTAACATTTACAGTGTGCTATTAACATTACTTGCAATTGTAAAAAAAAGTACAGATTTAAACAAACTTGGTGCCTCCTAGCGCTAAAAATATATGTGTATTTGAAAAGACTGTTGCTACACGACCATAGTTTAGGCCTCATCAGCGTTTCCATTATAAATACTTGAATTGAAGGGGTTGGCAATTTGGCTTTAAAGATATGGGTAAAGCCTTGATATGTAAGTTCTCCTAGAAAATCACTTTAAAAATTAAATGGTGATTCAGGCATCACTTAGTTTGATAAAATATTTATTGATTTAATTTTCTTTGAGGATCCTAGTCATCTAAGAAACCCTAGGCTACATGACTCCTGTCTTCAGAGAGTTTACTTTTTAAATTTACAGCATAAACAAATAGTTTTCTCTTTTCTTCAAGATGTTTGGGTGTATTGTTTTTGGCAGCCAGAACAAAGACAGGAGAATGGCCATGCTTTAGGGAAATAAATATGGACTTCACTGTTTTATCTTATTTCACCATGATAGACTTGCTAAAGGAGAGCATAGTTTTTGTCCTAGGGAGAAGAAAGAAGTTGCACACCAAACCAAGGAATTCACAGAAAAATGTGTGGACACAAGCGTCAATGAGTATTGGTAAAGAAAAGCAAGGGTGAGGTTTAACTCTCCACATTTCCAAGGCACACTGATTTTTGCACCTGTTCTTTTTTTTTTTTTTAACAAAGCATGAGGAGGGGAGCCATGGAACAGTGGATAGACAGCCAGCCCTAGAGTCAGAAGAACTGGTTCAAATCCAGCTTCTAAATGCAATCCCTAACAAGTCAACTAACCTCTGCATGTCCCAGGCTAGTATCTGGACAATACATTACAGATGAGTTGTCCTCTAAATTAGTGGAGAAAATCTCCAGTGGGGAGTTCTCTATACTGACTAAATCACTATTCTAGATTGAAAAATAAATAATGTAACTCAAAGTTTTAAAAACAAATGTTAAAAATTGTTTTTACACATGTATCTAGGTAAAGTTTCCTACAATTGAGGATAGTGAATTGAGAAATGTGTCCTCAGTTAATTATGGAGTCAGTTTGGTGTTCATTTCAACTAGTTCAGGCTCTCATCATCTCTCACCTGGAACAGTATAATAGCCTTCTAAACGTTCTCCAAACTTCAATCTCTCTCTGTTCCAATTTCTCCCCCATCCAATTGCCCAACTGATTTTCCTAAAGGATAAGTCTAACCATGTTACCCCCTCCCCACCTTGATCAATAAACTCCTGTGCCCCTCTCACCTCCAAGGTTAATATAAAGGCCTCCATGTGACATCTAGGGTTTTTACAACAAAGCCCATCTGTACTTTCCAGTCTTCTCACACTTTACTCTCCTCTACTCACTCTGCTATCCAATGATACTGATCTATTTGCTGTTTCTTGGACGTGACTCTCTATTCTCTGTGTATGTGCCTTTATTGGCTGGCTGGTTGTCCCACATGCCAGGAATGTTTTCTCTTCTTATGACCCAACTCTTGAGTCTTCTTTCAAGACTCAGATCAATTGCTGCCTTATTCAAGAGGCCTTTCCCATCCCACCAGAAGCTGGGACATTCTTCTCTAAGATTCAGTTAAGTCATTTTCAGTTGTGCCTAACTCTTCATGTTTGCCATTTCCTTCTCCAGCTCATTTTACAGATGAGGAAACTGAGGCAAACAGAGTTCAGTGACCTGCCCAGGGTTACAAAGCTAGTTAAGTATCTGAGGTCAAATTTGAACTCAGGAACATGACTCTTCTTGGCTCCAGGGCCATCATTCTGTGCACTATAGCACCACCTAGCTATCCCTCTAAGATTACCTTTCTTCTAATCTCAATGTATCTTGTATATGCCTGCTTATATACGTTTTCCCCTCCCCTCCAGGCCTAGTCATTAGACTGTGAACTCCTTGAGGACAGTACTGCTACATCTTTTCCTTTGAACCCCCAGGACTTATCACAGTACCTAGCACATAGAAAACACTTAAGAAATTTATGTTGCTCAGTAAATGCTACCAAGTTGTGTAGTGGTCTCAGAATTAAAGCAAAGTGTATTCTTGAAGGTACTTGGAGGGGGTTGGGGAAGGGGAGCAGAGTAAGTCAAATTCTCATTGGGGAAAATAGATTTCATAACATTAATTACTATTCCTCATTCTCCGTTTTTCCAACCTGGAACACACGGCATACATGGAAAGACGTTATATAATGACATAACAGTTCTTAGTATATGTGACATGGCATTACAGCATGACATGGTGAGTCACAATGACACTGTAATTAGAACAGTCATGATGTATTATGGCAGTGATCCACACAATCACTGAGGCACACTGGTAGGCATGGAAGATCCATTGAGATGTGCAATTACCCAACAGAATGCAAGAGGACCGATGAAATAACCACGGGATGGAGGGAGGGGAGAGAGCTAGTGGGTTAGCTGCAAGTAGTCTAAGACGGTAATTATATCTCATTGAAGCATACAATATTGATAGGAAAATATTTTTGAGAGCCACGTTCAAAAACTGAATTTCAGTTAAAGGTCTAACTGAAATGATGGGGAAATTCAACCTGTCCAAATCATATCAGTTCTCTGATAGGTAAATTTCCTGTGTTGTTTTGACAAGTTGTAGAGTTTGGATGGTTTGATGCCTCACCTTATTTCATGAAATTTCTAAGAAAAGTAGAATGACATTAGAATCAGGTAAAACATTCAGTTTTGAACAGCCCTATTCCTGGTGTTTCATAGTATTCACACATGCATGCACACATACATATGTGTACATGCATGTACGTATAAGTGTGTGTGTGTAGCAAAGGGATTTTTCCTACAGAAACAATCACAAGTCCTTGAAGCTGACAGTTTGAAGATGTGATGTCATGCTATGTCACTTTTGTGAAGCGCTATTCTGGTGATAGATTTTATATAGATATATATAGACAGATATTCATCAATGGTATACACATATTTTATATGATAGACAGATGAAGAATTTTCCTTTGTCTTCAATTTTCTCTAGTGTTTACTATGTCTAGGTCTACCTAAGATGGGGAAAAGGGGAAGAAAGTCTTCTAACTGATTCTAATGAATCCATGAAATGAAAGTTATATGTATAATTGATATCTTCCTTGGCATTTTCCCCCCAAGAAAGTAAGCTTAGTTCATAGGCCTGATGAGCTGAACAGTCCTCAAAGAATCCTTTTACTGGGACCCCCCTACAGAGATTATCTTTTAAAGGAAGTGAATCCCAAAACACCAGAGTGACTGAACCTCAAACCTTTTCAATCTTTTCTAAGGAATTTTTTAGTTAGGCTAGTGGAGGGAAGACAGTGTGTTAAGCCTCTCTGTTCACACTAAGAATGAATATGTCTAACATACACACACACTCACACACCTGATGTTATATTGCACACACTTGTACAAATTTAAACCATTAGATTCTGGGTATGTGTCCTTAGCAATTTAATTATGTTTAAGATCTGGTCAGTAGTAGTAAATAACTGGTATTACTACAAAATTGCATTGAGAATATAATGGGATTGAATTTCTATACAAGTTGACACTCAATTAAAATTTCCATATATCCAGTGAATTAGCCAGTTCTTGGCTGCAATCTGAGGGTGGATTCTTTTCCTGCTTGCCGAACTCTCCAAGACAGGCAAAATGCATAATAAAGCCAAATCACGACTTAATGTATGAGCAAAGACTTAGGTTATGCTTATCAAATGCAGAACAAAAACAAGAACATAGACCAGAAAGCACCCATGGAGTTTTTTCCCTCCTTAAATTCCTCTATTTATGGTATTGACACTAGACGGAAAAATAACATATTAAAATCTCCTTACTGAATTACTGCCCTAAACCAAGAGATCCATGGGGCTTGTTCAGCTAAAAGCCACAACAGACTTTGTAATGCAATGATGTAATCTTGGCTTTGTGTCATTTATATTCAAGCTAAAAAAAAACAATTTTCCTGAATAGACACGCTGACAACAATATTGTTCAGTGTTGGTTTTTATTTGGATTGCTTCCAAATGGTTCACATGCCTCCACAGTAACACATCATGCCTGCTTAAGTTTTTGGTTTTTTTTTTCTTTTTTCCATTTGGATTCCAAAGTTTCTTCCTTTTACTTGCATTTTATTTTTCTTTGAAAGTCTGGGTTATGTTTGTAAAACTAACCAGCTCCTCCACAAAATTAGGATGTATCTTGTGGAGTGCATTCATTTTACTTTTTGCATATTTTTCCTGAGGTCATGTCAAGGTTAGTTTGAATTCCATCCTACATTAAGACTTCTTTCACAGCTATTTAGCTCGGCAGCCTACTCCCCGCTGGGGTCTGCCCCTTGGGCACGTCAAAGCTTCAGACCTGACAAATCACACACAGATGAAGCTGTACAGTTTTTTAAACAGTTTCATCAGTAACATTTTTTCCCCCTTTTTCACTATATTCTTCCATGTTGGGGTTTATTCTCTGGATTACCATCTCACGAATGCTGGTTTCCATTTGATACTGTTCTTTTTTTTTCAAATCAGAGTTACAGTCTAGCAATGCAATTAATTGTACAGTAAATTCTATTCATCGTCTCCTAGGAATCAACAGTACTGTAGATACTCCCTTAAAAAAATAAAAGGAAGAAAGAAAGAAAGAAAGAAAGAACCTGACAAACCGCAGTTCATTTTCTGGTAAAACTATAATTGCATGATTAAAATCTGTTTATATAGGGAACATTAGTGGGCTGAAGACAGAAAAATGTAAAGAAGTTCTGGGACCTGAAAAATGTCAAATATATATTCTAGGTTCATCTACTTTATAATATGTGTTGCCAGTTGCATCTGGAAATGTTTCTCACATCGCCATTAGGTTCCTCTTATCTGTATTTTAGCAAACTGTGAAACTAATGGTGCAACTCCATTTCCTGTTTAATTGACAAAGTTAAAATGCTTGGCTGCTAATGAGTGTATTAGCAAACAATATACCCTTAACAGGCTTAAGCAGCTCAGGATTTTTAAAAGCAGCTTACTGTCCTCATTTTTATTAGACAAAAACATATTGGCTGCCACAAATGACTTGATAGGCTGAAGAAACGGTATAATTATTGCTATTTAACAATGTTGGCAAGGCTGAATTGACAGATTTTGTGTATGAATATGTGTGTGTGTGTATACACACACACACACACATATATATGTACCTATATGTGTGTGTATACATCCACATATATGTATACATATACACACCCATAATTATGCCCATACATAGAAATAACAGACACAAACAACTCTTACTTTATAAAACCATTGGCTTGCTAGTTAAAGGGGCATTCAGCACAAGGGACACCTGAAGACCTTAACTATAAACTAACCAGAACATTTAGAAGTGAAAAAAATCATTGTATAAGAACATGACTACTCCTTCCACCTCTCCTTCCCTCCCCACCCTACCCTAAGTTCAACCTAATGAAGAGTTCTCCAAGAAGGTGCTTCTTTGAAACTAAGTGAGGGCCACTAAATACCGCCCCCCCACACCCTCCCTGCTGAAAAACAAACACAAACAGACCGAATTGGACTAGCTGTCTTGGGGACTTCATGTTTTAGGCTATTTTATGGAAATTTCTCAACTTCTATGCAATATTAGGACTAAACCAAACTATAAAAATGTCCATTTGGGGGGAGCCATGATTTAAAATTCACGTTATTTTTGCAGCAAGATACATGTCAACAGGCGAGCCATCTTGAAGAAATCATTTCAGCATTGGCACATGAACACATTATAGTGAAAAGGGAGCCTTGTGCTTTTCACTTGGTGCATTTCAGTCTTCAATGAATGTGAAAGCACTACAATGCCTCTGCAACTTCTCTTGCCTAGTGGTGCACCATTTATCATTGCAGTTTTACATTGACCTTGACACCCACTTCATTAGAATAAAGATTGTCTACCATTTAGGTTACATTGTTCCTCTGCACAGAGACCCCATGCAAATTTCTGTTCAGATAGAAGAGCTGTGAGCCTGTCAGAGGTCATCTGCATTAAATGATTGCAGCTATTTTCCTACTGCTTCTTTTCATTCTGCTCAATTCAGGCTAGGAGGATCAATCAAACCCTCTGCCTGAAACAGTGGGGCTGCTGGGAATATAGCTGTTTTGGGTAGTAGTGGATATGGCCTAAACAGTATTAAATATTTAATATAAACTCATTAAAGGGCATGCAAAGGCTTCAAAAAAGATATTAAATTTAAAGGAAACTTTAAATGGCTAGATTCCCCCTTTCTTTAAATAAGCAGAATGCTGAGGATCAATTGCCTTTTTTTTTCCATTGCGTGTTCAACATTTAGTTCTTCAAGTTAGGGAATCTTTTCTTCAAAGGACTTATTTCACTGGCTTCTGTAAAAAAGGTCATAAGAAGTGGAGAGGGTTTTTTTGTTGTTTTTCTTTTTTATTTTTAATGTAGCACTGAAATTCTGCTCTGGATCGGCTTAAAAATAACATCACAGGCCTAGGTATTTGTTATGAAAAAGAAGAGACTGTGGAAATAAGTTACCAGGTCTCCTGCATGAGTTTTCTGAGTGATATAATTGGAATTAAATTATTAATGGGAGATACTTTAAAAAAGATTGTTTTATGATCTTCTATTAGAGAATTTGCAATTCATTTTAATATTTGTAGTTTGATTTATATTAAAGATAATGCAATCTATGTCCAATTAACAATACATGGCCAATGTAATATGATTTCCAGATCATGCAAATGGAATAAGCTGGAAGAGGAAAAAAACTCAATTCTTAACCTCAGATGTAATTTGCTGTACGAGTTCTGGCAATTTTAAATGACATTGCACTTTTTAATTTTTCCAAAGGCTCAGCAGCAAATTTATCCCAATCAAGAAAGCCTATTATTAATTTACAAGGACAATTGTAGGAGTCTTTATAATTTCCCTGTGCAATTATTTGCCATAAATTGCTAATGGCAAAATACAAGAACTTTGTAAGATATAACGACTCTTATTTGTCTAGTTAGAACACCCTTCCTCTATTCTGAATGTCTTCCAGAAGTTTTAGTTATAAAGGCAGCATCTGAAACCTTAACATAGATTATAAAATGCCTAGCATTGATGTTATTAAAAAAAAGAAAGAAAGAAAAAGAAAAAGGTAGAAACCACAGAACTGTTGTGAAGGGTAGACTGGCCTCTAGCAGATTCCTGCACTCTGCTTGTATACAGCTGAGCTTTGGACCCTGGACTTTTGTATAAAAAGACTCTTTGTTCGTCACTGAATGGTATTAGGCATGGGCTTCCTAAGGGGCCACCATGAAGCCTGGTATGAAGAGTGCAAACACTAGCCAGAAAGCACAATATAAGAGTGTACAGATAGCTGATAGTCAGACAAATATTCATATTTCTGTGTGAATATCTTTGTACATATATTTCCTGAATCAACCAGTACTAGGGTGCTTTTACAACTTATTTATTAATGGATAAAGTGGAAATGGATTTTCAAAAAATCTCTCTGGCATATATATTCTTACATACATGCCAAGCTTATATACATATATACACACATATATACATATATTTTTATATGTGTGTATATGTATATATATATATATGTAGAGAGAGAGAGAGACAGAGAGACAGAGAGAGAGAGAGAGTCTATGTTGGAGTACTGAATGACACAGACATGATTAGATGTATGTAGACTTGTACTAATAAGGACATCTTGTCTTTTTTTTTTTTACTTGATCTTATATTTAAACCTATACTTGGATCACTTTGCCTTAATGCTGGATATGTAGCTTATTTTAATTACTCACAATGTAAAGTGACATGCTCTTCTGGTTATAAGCAGAGGGGTCAGAATAAGAATCCTCAAGCCCAGACGACACAGACCAGCATAACCCTGTTCTAATAATCAAGAAAACTCTCAATCCTTCTGTCTCTTGTAGCCATAGCTTGTGTTCAGCAATGTCTAGTCTCTTTTCAGTATAACCAACAGAAGCACCATACAAAAGTCTTACAATGGATGTCTTAATCTCTCTGTGTGCTTTTAGAGCATTATTTTTGAATTCCATCATGCAGCCTTTTCTCTTTCCTCTTCTGAAGTTTTATTACAACGGCAGAATTCCCAGGGAGCTTTGGGGGCAAGGTTCACATAATATGGCCCTGAAGTTTTGCTGGAGGGTAGAATCCATACTCCAATCCTGACCATCTTTTGATGAACTTTCTACTGCAGAAAGATTATTCTGGATATAGAATCTTATAGCATTAACTGTATACAGTTGTTGTGTGTGTGTGTGCATGTGCGTGTGGGTGTGATTTTTAAAAAATTACTAGATAGTGTGCATGTACAAACCTTTCATGATGATTTCTTTCTCTGACCTCTCAGTGACTAGGCATCTTGTTCTTTAACATTGAGGGAGGCAGAAAAATGCTTGAGTTGCTCAATGTGTGCCTTCTATACCAGTTTCAAAATGGCTTATTCTTCTGGTTTCCATGGTGACAATTAACACTGTTTCAAGGCATTGTTCCAGTCTCCATTTGGGCAGAATTTTCGGGTGTGATTTTTTCACAAAAAAAAAAAAAAAAGAAAGAAAGAAAAAGAAAGAAAAAAAAGGTTTTAGAAAAAAAGCAGCCTTTAGCATAAGTGTCAAAAAAAGTTATCTCAATCAAGTCTTCTTGCATTTCTTAAAATATTTCTTTCAGAAAATCCTGCTTTTGCTTTCTTTGTTTTGGAATTCCCCGATAGCCCTTATGCTTGCAAAGCATAGTCACTGAGTGACTGAGAATTGGCCAAACTTCTTCAGTTCACATTTTTTGCAATTAGTTGGTCTGAGTTTTTGTTCCTTTTGAGCTTTTCATTGTTTAATTTTTCTTTTGGCACAGGACAGGAGGTAGGAGGAAGAATATCATTTCACTTGAATTTAGATCTTTCCCAGTTCTGTTAGGTAGATTCATGAGCAAAATAAGGAAACTGTGCAGGCAAACACATTTAAATAATGTAAATACTCTTCTTTCAGTTTGGCCTTTTTTATTTTCCTATTTTTGCTTGGACAGAGAAGGCTGAACAGCAGATGCCATGAAAAAAATTAAACATTGTGTGTTTATTTACTGCGGTGGTTGAGACCAGTCAGCTGACTTTAACTTTGTTAATCTCATTTTTGGCTATTGAATAGTCATCTATATCATAATATCCCTAGACTCCAAGACACAATGGGGGCAGCCTTTGCTCACTTACTGCCATGGAGAGAATGAATATGAAGATTAAATTATCTTCTCTCCACCGAATAAAATAGTCCTACCAGAGATAGGATGGTCTAGACTAATACAGCTGATAAGCTCATTTCCTTCTGCAAATACTTTTCTAGAAATCTTGGAGAGAGAAGCAGATACCAAAACAACAGCAGCAGCAACAACAACCCACACCCTACCCTCACCCCCATTCACACCCACATAAAATAAAAGCCAACAACCTACGCAAAAGCATTAGCATCTAGAGCAGCGGTTCTCAATCTGTGGGTTTTGTTCAATTTAAATACATCCTGCATATCAGATATTTACATTATGATTCATAACAGTAGCAAAATTACAGTTATGAAGTAGCAAAGGAAATAATTTTAAGTTTGGGGGGTCACCACAACATGAGGAACTGTATTAAGGGGTCATGGCATTAGGAAGGTTGAGAACCACTGATCTAGAGTCTCAGGACATAAATCCTAACTTGATTTGAGGTTCAGAGCTCTTCAAAATTAAAATAAATATTTCACCTTAAATTTATAAGTGACAGGCTAGTGCTCTTCATTCACATACCAATACATCTAACAATTAACTGGATCCCTTCACTGTTTATAGTTAGAAGGCATTGTCTATCAATCAACATCTTCCACCAAGTTATTTGTACTGTAGGTTACACTGTGCCAGAGATAGAAAGAGTACATCAGAACAAGTTTATTTTTTTTACACATAATCACCTGCACTAGGAACTACTTGGGCTGTGCTGTGTGAAAAAAAATATATTTTAGTGTGTCCCAAGTTAAACATTTCTTTTAAAAATTACAATGAGATTATCATTATTATGGGTGACACCATTTCTTCTCTTTAATGAATTCATAACATTAAAAAAAATGAGCATTAGGATTTGGGGAGAAGGGACTGTTAAGAGGGAAAGAGATAACATTACTTATGCACAGGTGAACGTGGTTACTACTGGTCCAGTCTGCTCTATTTTTACACAGCTAGAGGACTCCCTCTGTCTGTTAATTCACTTGGCACCAGGGAAGGAGTTATCTAAACAGGATTTCTGTGCCTGACTAACATAGACCCTCAGTACTACCAACCCCCATATTATGTAGCCTTACAGAATTAATTATGTAAATCTCTTCAATCGACATCATCTTTAGATAGAAATCTGATTACATAAAGCAGATTGTCATCTCGTCCAATCAGCACTCTGCCTGAATGGAGAAACTAGCTGGGGCTTCATGCAATACTTGGTGAGCATTTATAGCCAATAAAAATGGGTGGACAATTTAGTTTCTCAATGCTGGAGTCAAGCATGACTTTCAGAAGTCATGAACCAGATTTTCTGTGAATCACCAACCAAGTACACGAAGGACCTAAACCAACCCTGATTTTTTTTACTATGCATATTCATGTAATTTGGGGTACTCTGACACCCTGATAAACATTCATAAATAATACAAAATGCTATAAATCTCATTTAAAACATTTTCTTCTATGATCTATAAATGACTAACATTTGGTAAAGTTTACATAATACAAATGATATGCATGTTTAGTGTAAATGAAAGATGAAAATATGAGACTAGAAGTATGCAAACATATGCATGCAAATGTTACAGTTCGATTAGCTGAAGCAGTCAATTCACACCTTTCTTACTTTCTTTGAAGTTTTTTTCTATTTGAATTTTTCAAAATCATGTCATGTTGTGGAATAAATGCACCCAAGTTTTTGTGTTTCTGGGATCCCCTCCCCCCTTTTGGTTTAATGTTTCACTGCTTTGTCTAGTTCATAGCATTTCCACTTGGGTCCATTAATGGTTTCTGCCTTAGTTCACTTAAAGACAAGGAATACCAACCACCTGGGACTGGTTACTCTTCCGAGAATGAATGAAGTTTAGAGTGTATGTTTTTATTTTGGGCAAGTACTGAATGCGTACATGTCTCTTTTTCTATCCTCTATAATCGAGACACTCTTTTATGCTTAGAACTGTTTTTATATGAAACTGGGGAGAAGGAGGTGGAAGAATTAGGCATAATCATTGTAGCTGTGCATTCTATAGGACTTTCTAGCTAAGAAGTTATTTGAGTCGTGTTATCTGAGGAGTCACCATAGTAACTGTCATATTATATAGCACTTACATTACCTCTGGCAAAATATCTTTCTAAAGAGGTTCATGTGGCAGTATGTCAGTTGTACAACATACAGTTTGGGGGTGAAGTGGGTGCTGTAGCCAACTGTGTGATGTTTTGAGACATTTTTACAGCAGTTTGGGGTGGGGGAGAATCATGATATTCCCCCCACCATGAAACTACTCATTTCCATTTGTCTTCCTCTTCCCCACCCCTTACTCCTACCCCAGCTTATAAGAAAATGAAGGCAAGTCGTTATACTGAAAGTCGATGATAAAACATATAAAATACATGGAAAATTTTGTTTGGATAATGATGAATTTGGTATTTCCTGGGCCTGGGGATATGAGGGAAATGTCTGGACCTCGAACTTTAATTGCCAAATTTTTACTACAAGTTTTGTTCTTAATAAACTTACAGTTTTACAGTCTGGGATTATTAATTATAAATTAAATTTGCACTTACTATTATGGTCTGTGACAGAAAACTGAGCCTACTAAAAGCAACATCTTAGAGATTTATCTCTTAGGGATATATCTCTTACACTGAGTAGGTACTTAAAAGCTTATTGATATTATGACTATAAACATGAATGTATAAATGCATATCATATCTGTTTATGTATATGCATATACATTTATAGGCATACATGTTATTTTAAAACAATCTAAATCTGTGATTTGGTAAGTGTGGGGAACTCTCACTCTGGAAACTCACACCCTCTAAGCAAATCAGTAATCAACTCTACAAAGTTAAATGACCTAGAGGACTACTCGTGGGTAAGCTTACCATATGATACAAAGGCTTGAACCCAGGCCTTCCAGTCTCTAAAACCACATGCACTCTCTTTACTCCATCAGTGTAAAGAACACTTGACTTTGAGTCAACGGACCTAGGTTCAAATCCTGACTCTTTTACTTACTTTCTAGGTTATCTTGGGGAAAATTACTCTATGAACATTTCCAGTCATAGATCTATGATTCTTTCTATAAGTATATTATATTGAAAATATAAAGTCTGTTTTCAATTATAATTCTCAACAGAATTCATCCAATTGAAATGGCCTTTACCTGACACATATTAAAATTGTGGGAACAAAAATAAAAACAACAAGAGTACTTTAAGGATAAAAAACACAAAATGAATGTCTCATAAGACTGGGCAATGTAATGCTTGTGCTGAGATTTTGATAAGTAAACACCTCTCTCATGATTTCTCTCTCTCTTTTTGTTTTAGCGATACAGTGTAGAAATGTCAATCAGGCACCCGAAAAAAATGGCGCTGCTTAGAAAGGTTGAAGATTTGAAGAAAGGTGGTGCTTTACTACCAAACGATCTCCTTGAAAAAGTGGATTCAATTAATGAAAAATGGGAACTGCTTGGGGTATTTGCATTTTTATTACTGTTTGTAGGTTATGTGTACATTTTTTTGTGTAGTGAAGTACTCTATCTGTCTGATTTCTAATTTGAGGCACAAATATCTCTCCCTTTCAATTCACTACCTACATTTCAAACAAGCTACTCATGCTATTATGGGGGGGGGGAACCCTGCTTTTCCTCTCCTGTTGATTTTTTTTATTCTAAGCCTATCTTCTCTCTGACTTTAATAATTTTAGTTCTTTAATACATAAAAAGTAAGTAAAATATGCCATGTATTATGGGTATGCACCAAGTCAACTATAATACAGTATATCTGATATACACTGACTGTCATGCTTGAGTGAATGTTAATAGAATTTATTCTGAAGGTACATGTTAGAGACATCTACCGTTTAACTATTTACTGTACCCTTAAGATGAAAAGTGGGGTTGTCACTACAGATTTCAAGTCATACCCAGAGCTCCAAAACAAAGAGGTAAATTGGGCCCAAATCTGAATATCTGAATTACAGAATGAAATCAACCTCTCTTTTGACTCCCAATTTACAGCTTACTTTAACAAAAGCACCCCAAAAAGTTTCACAGAATTCATTTCACGCAATGGTGTACTGGGTCTCAGCCAAAGACTGAGATACAAGAACCTAGAGGAAAAAAAAAAGGCAACATAGTGATTGTTACCCAGAGATCAGGGATAACACTGTGTAGGAGACAAAATGTCCTACTGTTGAAAGACAGCTGAGAAAAAGAGGTTGAACTATATATTTTTTTTAATTTACTTTGCTTCTCATCTCCTTCATGTCAAATCAATGGTAAGATAAATTTGTAAATTACTTAAATAGTTAATTACAGCTGTTTCATATTGATGATATTCATTTAAGGCGCATAATTCTGCTTGCTTCTTTTTTCCTTTAAAAAAAGAAGTCCCAAAATTGTAGGAAATAAAAAGCTGTCCATGTAACGATGAAATCACAGGCTTTGGTTTATGCCATGTTTAGCCTGTGTACTAATATAATGGCAATTTCACATCTTTGTTTGCTCATCCAAATTCAATTGAATCTGCAAATATGCAAGGTGACTTGAAATGTTAAAAGTTTTTCCTGTTACCCATTGGTTCAATAGTTTTCAGAAGTAATTGACAATACTCTTCACTCGGTAATATTGAGGGTTAGACCAGATTCCACTAATTTTTGCACATTCTGGAATTTAATAAAGGCAAATGTATGATGGAATTTTTAAAAAATGGTAGTTCATTAAAAATCAGACAAGAAAAATGCCTTTATATGTTTTATCAGTTTGATTGGGAGCATAATAATACACTCATTTCATTTATTAGACTATAATACAACATGATAACTATTGGATGAACCTCCAATAAATAATCTTTTAAAAGCAGTTATAATATAAATGGAAATGTTAAGTACATCTTTCTTAAGAAATTTTTTAAATTCACAACTTGATCCTTAAAATAAAATAGAATATTTAGCTATCCCTTAAGCATTTTTTATGATAGATTTTTAAAAGAAGTGCTTACTTTCTCATGTATAATAAGTAGTGTTTGATGGAGGGAATTTTGGAGGGGGGAATTTAATAAAAAAAAAAAACCTATGCAGAAACTAACAACAGTAGGCATACTGTTTTAATTGGCATGATTACATTTTAATTGGCATGAAAAAAATTAAAGACAAGGATTTTAACTTCTAACAATAGTAAAATAGAGGGATATGGTTTTTAATATTACTTTCATCTAAGGTGAACAGTGTGGAATGGAAATACATTAGAATGAAATGTCAGTGGTGCGTACAGTTTAATCTGTGAAATTTTGTCCCCTGTGCTGCATATTACTCTGTCTCAATTGCATATTAAACAACCCTATCAAGGCAGGCATTGGCATCTGCTGTGCTGACACAAATTGTGAATTAAATGAAATTGATGTCCTCTGTCGTATATTTATGAAGACGGACCATTCTCTGAAGTATTCTGTTTATGAAGAATTTATGATTGCAAACTGTTCCAGAACAAAAAAGTGGCAATAAATTCTTTTTTGTGACCCTACCCTCCAAGGGCATTGATTTCACCTCCTGCTGCCACTTTTGTTACAGCATAAAAACAATAGCTAAATCTGGATTCCACTGAGGGTCTTCAAATTATCAATATTTGCACCATGAAAATGGAAGGGTGTTGCCAGGAAAGCCAATGTTGCTGTTATGATCTCCTAAAGATGCTATTTACAGAACACTACACAGCAGATGAATGTCTGTTGATTTAATTTTATTTGTGTTTTAAAGCTTATTTTTGCAGGTTTAATTTATCATTATAAATCAAATCCTATTGATTTTCCAAACTGTGTGTTTTCAACAGAAAAGTATCCCATCTCCATTCAAAAAACACTTCCCTGACAGAGTACTTAAGCTCAACAAAGTCAACAAAGTACCAGTATAGTGAATTGAGTATCATTGTTATTATTATTATTATTATTATTATTATTATTTTTACAACCAGTAAAATCTAACATGCCAGGTGAGGGTTTGTGTAGGAAGAATAGTAGAGCTGACAATTTACAAGTCAGGTAAAATCTAGAATAGCTTTGAGGAGGCCCAGCCCACTTCAAGCTCACCTTAGCTGTGAGCTTTAGGGGATTGCCTTTCACAATACAGAAAAGGAATTTAATTCTCCATGCACAATCTATCCTTGGCCTCTTTAGTATATCGATTAAACTTAGACTTCTAGCTCCTGAAAATTTTATGCAGAGGTTCTCTGTCTGTAAACTCTGTCCTGAGAATCTTAATGAATTCTTATCAGTGACCGAGAGGTGGACTTTTGGGCCAAGTTTCCCTCATGTGGAAAGAAAATACCAGTGAATATAGTCCTCATAATCCATACATGTAGCCAAGACAACACCCACCATCTTAGAATGAAAGCCTCAAATGCTGTAACAAAACTGAAATTGACTGAATGTCAATAGAAACTGGAAAAATTCATTCGGATGTCTTACAGGTGGCTCTTGTTGCTAACTAACCTGTGATGTATTCTGGTACATAAAGCTAATCTGTGGTTTCTTTATCTGATGCATTAGAAAACCCTAGGAGAGAAGATCCAGGACACAATGGTAGGGCACAGTGGGTTAGGTCCACGTGACCTGCTCTCTCCTGAAAGCGGCAGCCTGGTAAGGCAGCTGGAGGTCAGGATCAAAGAGCTGAAGGGGTGGCTGAGAGATACAGAGCTTTTCATCTTCAATTCCTGCCTGAGACAAGAAAAAGAAGGAACAATGAATGCTGAGAAACAACTGCAATACTTTAAGGTAATAAAAAAACAATCAAAGTTGATAAAAAGCTTTCTTTATGGTAAGAATGAAATATTTATCAAGTACATAAAATATTACACCCTCTATCTATGCATCACTGTGCACTTAAATTTATCCCTGAATTCAAAGATACCCTCTATGTTTCTAATACTGAATACTGAACAGTGTCTGTATCTGTATATAGCTTCTATACATATGCATGTAAGGATAGAACAGATCTGCCTGTTGCAGGGGTGGGCAATGGGTATTGACTAAGAATTTTTTTTAAGTTAAAAAACAAACAAGATTTAGAATTTTGAAAGGCAATCCTTGGTAGAAAAACTAAAAAGGCTACATGATTTTTGCTACCAAGATTCTGAAAAAGTGAAATGAGGAGGGTGCGGATGTTTTATTGACAGGCAATAATACTTACAAAAGGCAATAGAGTATCACATAGGTAAGACTGACCCTTTGGAGAAGTAGGAAACAAAACAGAAGTCATTCCCAACATTAGAGGAACCTAAACGTAGCAGCGGTAAAGCCAGAATCATGTCCATGAGAAAAGCAAGCCATCAGGCGATTTAGTCAAGCCATTTTCCATTGTTTACACAGAGTGAAATAAAAAATAGTAGAGGTTCTAATATGTATGTTTATACTGCCTAACCCAGTTTGCAAACACAGGCCCAACCAATTTGATTTTTATCTGGTTTGCTGATATCAGCATCGCGGGAAAGGCTCTGGCCAATTCAGTTGAACAAACATTTGTTAAGGTGTGTATGATGTATAGGAGACACTATGTCCTGTGGGAGATATAGAGATAAATGAGATGTAATGTTTCTGCTCTCAGGGAGCATATCATCTAGTAAGGAAGATTATAGGCAGACATTTCTAATAAGAGTTAGAGCTTCAATAAATGCATAGGAAAGGGACAAGGTGTTACAAGAGATCCAAGATGAGAAAGCACTTTGCATGTAGGGTGAGGGAGCTTGGAAAGCTACAGGGAGACAGGTGGCCCTGAGGTGCCCATTTTCTGCAGTAAGAGGATTTGAAGAGGTGCATATATGGAATCAAATAACCATAGGATCATAGAAGGAGCCTTAGAAATCATTTAGCTGAATCCTTTCATTAAAAAATAATTATTTTTAAAAAGTTATTAAGCATTTTTCCTCCTTCCCCCACCCACTGAAGAAGGAAGGAGAATCATATAAATACAGTGAAGCAAAATAAATTTCTACATTGGTCATATATAAAAATGTGGTTCTTGTTTTTCATATGAATCCATCACTTCTCTGTCATGAGGTGGGCAGCATTCCAACTTTCTCATTTTACAGGTGAAAAAACCGAGGGCTTGGGGAGGTTCTGACTTGCCCCAAAGAACATAGGTAGTAAGTAATGAAGTCAGGATCTGGCCTGAGTCTTCTGACTCCAGATCCAGAACTCTTTCCATAATGGGACAGTAAGAAGAGAGATGTTTAGGTTTCTTCTAAAACTTTGAGGGTTTTAAAGACGAAGAAGAAAGGTTCACTTTCAATGGCCAAACAAACATTTCTCCGTTCTAAAATTCTCCTTTCTCAACTCTTACTGGCCTCAGTTAGCCTTTGCTACCCAGTTGCTAATAGCAGGTATGTCTAAAGGTGAAAGAACATTCCCACTCCCCCTCACCCTGAGCATATACCTGTTAACTGCATCCCAAATGTCTAGCACATAAGAAGGTACTTAATAAATGCTTGTTAACTGATTAATTTTAATGCTACTTTGGCCAGAAACTTCCTATCTTTGCTACTGAATAAAAAAAAAACAAAATACATTAAATGGAACTGACTTATGAGGGCAGACTGCACATTTTAAAAAGCAATCTACATAGGAAATGGTTTATAGGAAATGGTTTGTTTCTTCAAAAATTGAACCTTGCTTTTAGAAATATAACCATGGACTATATGAACCTCTGGTATACTTTAAGGAATATGCTAGACTGGCAGTTAACAGAAAGGGTTAACAAGAAGTGCCTTATAATCTTATAATCTATTATAATGCTAGATTATTTTTATAGGCATCCATAACTAGTTCTACGTCTATATGTATACACTGGAATTGTAGTCAGAAAGACCTAAATTCCAATCCTAGTTTGGATACTTATCATATAACCATGAGCATGTAATTGAATGTTTCTATGTCTAGGTTTTATTACATCTGAAGCGGGAATAATGTTATCAGCAGTAGTAATAGTAGTAGTAGCAGCAACAATTAGCTTTTAGATAACACTATATGGTTTGATAGATAGCCTATACTGTGTGTGTATGTGTATATATATATATACATACATACATATATACATACATACATATACACACACGCATACATACATTATATAATAAAAACTCATACTACTTATTTGATTCTCACAAATACTTGATTCTCATGAATATTCTTAGGAACCCTGAGAGGTGGGTACTATTTTGCTCATTTTATGAATGAGAAAAACGATGCTGAGAGTGGTCATGTCTATATCATAGGGATTCTGTAATATGTGTAAAGCAGTCTGCAAATTTTAAAGAATTAGATAAATAGCAATAAATAGTAGTTGTTATAGTGGTACCTATTCACACTTTAAAAATGGAATCCTGTTGGCATCCTGACTATCATAATCTATGTGTGATATATACTACTGAGCTTTTATCAGTGATTAAAAAAAATCCACCTCTCTAGCACTCTAGTTGCATACTGAAGAATGAACAAGGAGCAGATATTCATCCCATTGCAATTTATAGGATGTTTGATATGGTAAAAATCGTTTGTTTAAGGAGGAAAGCCAACCAAGAAGAAGCAAAGTTAGAAATCAGAGAATAAGCAAAAGTGAGAATAGGGGCAAGGAAGGGGTAAAAGAGAGATTCTCATTGCATAGACTATTCCCTAAGGTCAGGGTAGGTAATATATGGCTGTAATCTTTGCTGCTGGGGAGGCTGAGGTTTGTGGATCCCTTGAGTTTGAGAGTTCTGAGCAGCAGTAGGCTCTGGAAGTCTATCTGGTGCATCAAGTCCAGAACTAATATGGTGAGCCCAGGCTTCCTAGAGAGGGAAGAGTCCCTCACTATGCAACCTAGTAGGAAAGAAAGCCCATCAAAACCTTTCTGCTGTTCAAGAGTAGAGTCAGGTCCATAACCATAGGGAAAGTTAGGGAAGGCAAGTCTCAAAAAAGCAAACACAGCAATAGCAGCCTGTTTCTTGGGAGTGATTGAGCCTTTGGGAATGCTTCAGACTCAAGTCATTAGAATAACACTGAATATTTGATTATTTCATCTTGAAAACATGTTGAATGCTATCATGTTCCCTGCCCCCCCCCGTGCCGCCCAAAAGGCTTTTATTACATTATAATACTTTTTTTTTCTGTGTACATTCTTAATAGTTCCAAGGAGTAACTGGCTCAGCTAAGCCTTATCGCTTATTCTACATTATTCAAAAGAAAAAACCAGTTTAGTTTCCTTGCTTCTTTGTGATAGACTGAAGGTCTCTTCACTGACAACAGATACTTCATTGAGAGAATGAATAGGTTTGACTGTCGAAGGCCTTATGATTGGAAATAGTTTTGATAACTCAAGTTAATATTTTCTGTTTCATATCCTAGATTGGTATGCTGCAGATTTGTTGAAGTCAATAAAACCATCTGGGTTTTTTCTCTTGCCCTAGAATCCCAATCTCTGCTGTAGTTTTAGATAAAGGTCTAGAGACGTAGTTGATTAGACACTGGTTAGATGCATCTAGCTATGACAATTCTTTCATGGAGTTGCTAGATTTGCCTCCTGAAACCCTAGGACTATAGAAAAACAATAATATTTATTTTATATAAACATAGTCAGAAGTTTAAATGTTTCTGAGCAATTAACATTTTAGTGCCTAGGGTGTTATTCATCAAAGGCACTAAATATGAAAAACTGTACACAAGAAAAGTGGTACTTTGGAAGAGTGGACAGAGACACTTACCACCAGGCAGGATCCTGATTAGAGGCAATAAATATTTTTACTTCCTGATACACCAGAAAAGCACATCCTGTGCCAATAGAAAGTGCCAAATAGCACAGGCTTTACACGGGTGAGAAAATTTTAAATGTGTTAGATAAACTATTTAGAGTAATAATTGTAGATTGTGAAATGCTTAAAAATTGATGGATTTAAAAAAATGTTTTATTGATGTCTTTTTTAACATCAATTTAATTTCCCCCAGCTTCCCTTCTCTCCTTCCTTACCCTGAGAACTATCTTGTACAACCAACAATATTCTTAAGACAAAAAAAAGAGAAAAAAAATCAGTGTAACTGATTAATACATTAAAATAGTGTGAAAATGTGTGCAAAGAATAACACTTACACACCTTCCATCTCTGTGAAGTGATGGGGCAATGGTGTCTTCTCACAGCTCTTCCCTTTCGTCATGCTCGTTCTTCGTAATTTTTGAAAATTGGACTTTTTTCACGTTTTTAAGCACATTGTTGTAGTCATTATGTGTATTGTCTGACTGACTATGCTTACTTCTCTCTGCATTAGTTCATATAGAATTCAGGAGTGAGGAACCAGTGGCCTTGAGGTCACATGTGGCCCTCTAGGTCCTCAAGTGTTGTCCTTTGACTGAATCCAAACCTCACGGAACAAATCCCATTAATAAAAGGATTTGTTCTGTAAAACTTCTGTAAAAACCCAAGAAGCTGGTAGGCCACATGTGGCCTCAGGGCTGCAGGTTCCCCACTTCTGAAGTGATCCTTCCATGCTTTTCTTCTGGATTCGTTCTGTTTCTTATAACCCTCTGCTTTGGACTGTGTATTTATAGCCACCCCTGTCTGTACCGGTTACACAGCTGAGAAGAGAATTGATGCGTAGGCTATATCTTTATTGACTATGTTTTCTAAATCTGAATCTCTTAATGGAATCAAAGCCTCTTATAGTTGTTGTTAAGTTGTGTTTGACTCTTTGTGATCCCATTTGGGGTGTTCTGAAGCTAAGACACTGAACCGGTTTGCCATTTCCTTCTCCAGCTCATTTTATACATGAGGAAACTGAGGTAAACAAAGTGAATGAATTGTCCTGGTTCAGATTCGAACTCAAAAAGATGAGTCTTCCTGACTCCAGGCCTAGTACACTGTGCCACCCAGATCCCTGAATTCTCTTTTCTCTTAGAGACAGTTGATACAACAATGGATAGAAACCTGGACTTGAAGTCAGGGAAACCTGAGTTTAAAAAAATACATAGGGGTGGCACAATGAATAGAGCACAGGCCCTGAAGTCAGGAGGACCTGAAATCACATCTGGCCTCAGACATTTAACACAGACTAGCCATGTGACCTTGGAAAGTCACTTAACCCCAACTGCCTTGCCCTCTCCCCTAAATAAAAAGGCAAACCAAAAAAAAAATACATATACATATATGTGTGTATACATATATATGTATCTATGTATGTATACATATCTATCCAATAGCATATGACTTTTTTTTCTTTTTTTGCTTTTTAGAGGGGAGAAGGCAGGGCAGTTGGGGTTAAGTGATTTGCCCAAGGTCACATTGGCTAGTAAGTGTTAAGGGTCTGAGGCCAGATTTGAACTCAGATATTCCTGACTCCAGGGCCATTGCTCTATTCACTGCACCACCTACCTACCCCATATGCTTTCTATTAAATATTTTTGTTTAGAGAGAAGTATTCAGGAAAATCAGTTTTGAATTTATATTTTTTTTCCTTTGAGGGAGGGAGGAATGAATATAAGTATAGGACTGCCCCGACATATACACAAAATCCAGACCAGGGAATGAGTAAGAGACAAGTATCAGTAGATGGAAAAAGGGGGTCAGGGGTTAGGGAGCAGGGAGAAGAAGGAACACTGTGACATGCAAATCAAACAGTCTTGGAGAAGAAAGAAAGAGAAAAATCAAAAAGGGTTTGAACATACTTTGTCAACTAAATGTGCTTAAAGCACATTGAGATTTTATGAAGTTACGTTCTGGCAAAGCTATGTGTGAGTGTGGAGCTGAAATTCCATTGGCTGAAAGGCACTACTTTTTTTAACGATGACCCTTCAGAAAGAAAGGAAAACTAATTACTTAATCATATGTTCCTTGTATTCCATAACCAAACTCATTACTTTAAAGGCTCAATTCAGGAGAAATGATCCATTACCAGCCAAAGAAGGCAGTGGAGCTGGCCTCGGCATACAGCCAAACTATTTCAAGGGCAAGTTCAGATGGGTAGGTTTTCTCTTGACATCCACCCAACTCACATTTCATATGCTGCTACTGCTTCCTGCCCATCAACTTCCAATAAAGCCCCTTTCTTTCCTACCCATAACACCCCAAAAAAGTTCATGCAGTGGAATTCTTGGTCACAGACCATGGTTTATTACAATGAAAAAAAAATTCATTCTGGCAACTAACCATAGCATCACCACATTTATTGTTTAGGTATCCCTAAAAGGTAAATACTAAAATGTTAATGACTGAAATCTAGAAATAGCCTTCCTTTCCCCATTGAGACTTCCCACTGAAGGTATATACTACCCAGTTAACCCCTCATCACTGTACTTTTTATTTTAAATGATCCATTAAACAAATGCCATGGGATCTAAAAAGTCATTTTATTAAGTTGGGAATTGAGTATAATAGCCATCCAGCTCTTGAAACTATAATAACTTACAGTTGTTTGGTGTTTGACAGTTAATAAACTACCTTCACATTTATTTTCTCATTTAATCCTCATATCAATGAATTGAGTTAGGCAGGCCAGGTATTAATGTCCTCATTTTTAAAGGTTACAAAACAGACTTAGAAAGGTTAAGGAACTTATCCAAAGTCACTTGGTTAATAAATGGTTGGATCAGAACTAGTTCTCATGTCTTCTGCCTCAGTTGATTGGCTTTTTTTACACATTTAACTCTTTCATATGAAAATTAAACTTTTAGTTTATCATGGGTAAACTAATGAGTTATATCATTCCTATTTCATAATAAATAGGAAATCCCAGTTGGAGCATCAGAGTATAGACTAATACATACGACTTTCGCCTAATCCCATATTCTGGATACTTGGGCTCCAGTTTAAAGCATTTAATCAAGTCAATACATCAGTTAAACATTTTTGTGTAAAAGCTTAATAGTGTTTCCAGTTAACTGTGAAATAATAGACATTATCCTGTGCCATAATTGCTCTAAAAAGATGATTATTCACATACATTTATAAAAATAAATGACCCAAATGCAGTGAAAATACCCTAAAAAGGGGTCCCACAAAACCCTGAGCAGGTTTTACCAAAATGAAAAAACAATCCACCAAAAGATTTAGGGAATTCTCTGAGTGATCTCAGATGATGGTACAAAATAAAAGGAATAATGATGCTTCTTGTGACCTTCAAATACATTTTCATGTTGATTAAGGTGAATGATAGGAGCTGGTATTTTGGAGCTTTGTAGAATGGATAAATGAGGTAGTGATTCCTATGGGTGCCAGCAATTGTTCCTACTATAAACCCTGGAGCCATTATAATTTCTCTAATGATACTGTTGGCAAAACTGCAAACAAAAATTAAAGTAATTCAATCTGGATATACCAAAATCATGCAAAATACTTTGCAAATAAACAGATGACAGGTAAATTTAATCCCTTTTTAAAAAAATCTCAGATAATAAAGAGAAAACTGTTGTAATAACTATGTGGCATATTTATCAAAAAAAGAATCCTAAATCCTAGTATCTCCCAGTTTCTTTTTTTTTTCCATAAATGGGGAACCCACAGTTACTTGGGCCTAACTCTAACCACCATGATTTTTAAGAGGAAAAAAACCCAACAACAAAAGCTGGCCAGTTAAGGTCAGAATCTAAAGACAGATTGAAAGGGTTTTTGTTAGGGTTGTTAGATTTACAAATTAGGAGAATTTATGGACAAGATATGCATGGGTTACAGTAGGTATTTGAGAGTCTTTTACTATTCTTGCTGACAAGATGTCAGGATATTCATATTTCTTCTGAACATATACATACATACACACATACATTATATATATATATAATTTATAGATTTTAGTTGTTATATTTCAGTATTTTCCTTGGTGACCCTGACCAAGTCACTTAACCCTATTTGCCTTAGTTTCCTCATATGAAAAATGAGCTGAAGAAGGAAGTGCTAAAAACCACTCCAGTATCTTCACCAAGAAAACCCCAAATGGGATCACAAAGACTTGGACATGATTGAAATGACTCAACAACAACATTTTCCTTTAGGAACGTTTACATAGGAAAGTTTGTGATACTCTGATTATCTTCCAAAAAGCTTTTGAATGTAGTAAATTATTTTATGGATGCACATATCTTATACATACATTTCTATGCATATTGTATATATTTGTTTTTAGTAAATAAATAACATAAATAAATACATCCTTTTGATCAGGGATTTTTTTCATCTTTATATTTGTATCCCCAGGGCTTAAAACAGTAGCTGGTATACTGTAAGTGCTTAATAAATGTTTATTGATTGATGATAGATGAATTCCAGACTGGTTGCTTGACCTAGACCAAAGAATGGTAGATCAACATCAGCTTGTCAAGAAGTTCAAGTAGAACGTCCCAAGGATTTATCCTTGGTCCTATTCTGTTATTATGGACTTGTAATTAGACGTAAAGGTTTATCAGATTTTCAGATGCGTCTGAGCTGGTAGAGTGATTGCATTACATGACAAAACTGAGATCTGAAAACACTGCAAAAGTCAGGAGCAATGGAAAGAGCAGTAGGAACAACCCCTAGCACTTAGAGGAACCACTGTCATTTCTTTGCTTTCCAAAGCTCCAAAATATTTTTTCTAGGAATAATGTGATGCCCTACTCTAAGGTTCAAACATTCAACTGCAGAAGTTTGAGATGATGGAAAATATCTGGGAGCTTTAATGGACTAGAAGCTCATTACGGGTCAGCAATGCAATATTAAATGATGATTGAAGAAAAAAGGAATGACATCCTAGAGAAAATAAGTTTTGGGGACACACTGGAGCTATCTTTAAAGACAAGGCTATAATGAAAGGCTACCATTTCAAATAAGCCAAAAAGCAGTGGAAAGTTATATAGAAGGTATAAGTAGGATTGATAAGCACATCAATCATAATAGTGACAATCTGATCATTTAAACTTGCATAAAATACATTAGAGCTAGGCTCTGATTAGTGGGAATAATGAATCCCTAAAGTGGTGACATTATTTGAATTCGCACTCCATGTTTCCAATGGGCTACAACCAATTACTGTATCTGATATAATTATAACTTCGAATAGTGTGAATTTCACTACATGGGACCACTTCAGGGGCTTCATTATTTACATCAATTAGGACTAAAGACATGCATAAAAGGAAAAGACTGGTAATATAATAAGAATGAAAAACAGTTGATGGATGGCATATGCTATACACTACTTATACATATCTCAAGAAATACAACCAATCAGAAGAAAGTTTCCAGTATATTGAGTAAACCCTTTATGGAGGATTTACAGAAATGTATGAGCTCTTATTCTTGAGTCTCTGATGAATTAAAGTATGGAAGATCTTTGTCTAACTCAGTAAAAGGAAGACTGATAGAATCATATACACATACATATATACACACACACATATGCCAAAGCTATGTAGAAGAGGCATTAGATTTCTTTTGCTTGGCTCCAGAAAGCAAATCTAACCAGAACATTGAGTTTGAGTCAATTTATTTTAACATCAAACTTCCTAAGGATCAAGAATAACCAAAAATGGTCTGGACTATTTTGAAAGGCAGTTAGTTTTCCATCACTGAAGTTCTTCAGAGAGGCTAAATGACCATTTGTAAGGGATAGTTTAGAGGATAGTCTTGCTTAGGGATGAGTTGGATCAGTTGACCTTTAAGATCCCTGCCAACTCTAAAATGTAATGATTTTAGATACTCTATGCTTTAGCCAAAATAAATTATTCACCTTTCCCTGAATATGACTGCATTCCCATCACTTTCTTTTCCATTGACTTTATTCAAGAGGTTTTGTATGCCTTAAGCAGCCTTCCAACCTCTGATAGCTAAATTCTTGTGCATCCTTTAAAGCCCAACTCAAATGCAAACTCATCCAGAAAGCCTCCCTTGATCTCCCCAGTCAGTAATTCCATTTACTTCACATAAAACTTTGCTCACTTGTTCCAGTCAATAATTCCACTTACCATTTCATACTTGACACAGAACTTTGCATACTTGTTTCTTACATTCCTTTCCATCTTTTATTTTGTACTATAAATATCTGTGTCTGTTGGACTCTGTATGCTGTATGAGAGCAGGGATGTGATACATCTAAACTTTGTCTTTCTTCCATGATTGGCATAGCATTCTGTACATAATAGGTTCTTAATAAATATTTCTGGAATTGAAAAAGACATGTTCACAGAAGTCCTGCTCCATCTACTGTGAGGCAGAGGTGAACCCAGTGGTTTTTGCAAGCTATGCTCACAGAGGAAAAGATTTAGAAAGTTGGAAAGTCTTTATACACATTCCCAGTGACATACCATATCCACCATCTGAACACAGCCTTAGTTAAATATAGAGATCATCAGGAGGTTGGCAATGATGTTTATATGCCTTTTATTTATCTATCTATCTTAGTGTACATGAGGAAACACTGAAATTGATAAAAATATGAAATGGTCCTCAATCTTGTGTGACTCTTCTCTATTCCATAATGATTGTAGCATAATGGTAGAAGAGTAGAGGATAATAACAATCATGTCTTTTTAGACTTTTGAAAATTTAGACTTAATTATTGTTGGGGCTTTAAAGACAAGATTTTTATCTAATAGTCAATGGCTTGATATGCAGCTGGAAGAAGTGAGTCACATAAATGTTGACAGTCTCGCTGTGAATGAAATCAGAAGATATGAAAATGTGCAGCTAAATGCACAAATGACCCATAGGTTTTTACCAGGGAAGCCAATAAAGGAGGTGGAAGAGTTGGCTTCATTTTGTGCCCCAAGGTAAGACGACACATTATTGCATGGTGTATTTGGTCATCTCATCTTGCAGTGCAGAAGATAACTATGAGAGGCATCAAATAATATCATTGTAGCTTTCGATCTAAGACTTGTAAGGAAGATTCCAAATTTGAGCCAAAAACTTCCTCAGCCTATAAACATTCAATCTCCTTGGCACATATGGCAGAAAGGTTCTGCCTGGTGGGTGTAAGTAGGTGTGGTCTATAAAATGTTACCAACAATGACTTGGATTCAAGAAACAGAATAAAATAAATCATCAAGGGACTATATGATGGGGCAAGATGGTGGACCAGTACTGCAGTGAAAGAAATCAGATAGATACCTACAGCAATAAGCTCAAGGACCTATGAAAGTATAAAAAAATGAAGAAGACACAATCTCTGTCCTGATGGAGTCTTATATTTATTAAGGGTACTGTGACATTAACAAGCCAGAATATAATAAGGGCATAGGAGAACTATGTGTTTCTATGAACTATGATTTCTAATAAGGAAGCAATCACTTCTGGTATCAATGAGAGAGAAATGGCTTCATACAATTGCTAACAGTTAATAAAGACCTTGAATGTACTACTTTTTTATTTTTTATTCCAACAGATAATGTTTGAAAGTTGGTGGTACAGTGCAGAGGCTGTTAGCAGTAGCATTTCTTGATTAGAGAAGAGTTTTGTGGTTCAGAAGCCTTTAAACTTCCTAGTTGTTCAGTCACATCCAACTCTTTGTGATCTCATTTGGGGTTTTCTGGACAAAGATAGTAGAGCTGTTTGCTTTTTCCTTCTCCGGCTCCTTTTACAATTGAGGGAAATGGGTCAAATAGGGTTAAGTGATTTGCCCAGGGTAGTGTCTCGGGTTAGATTTGAATGCAGGTCTTCCTAACTCCAGACCCTAGCACTCTAGGAAGCTGCCCCAGCTCCTTCCTAGTAGAAGACCTTTGAATGGAAACTTCCCACTCCATTCTTCTTCTCTCTACTCTTTGGCCCTGGGCTGCCTTTTTAGAATAAATGGTTATTTTCATTACCTGCTTTTCATATACATGTGAATATACACATGCATACACATTATACACAAATAGACATATATGCTAGAATTTACATAGCACCTACTATGTGCCAGTCAAGCACTGTGCTAAGGCACTTTACAAATATCTCATTTGATTGTCAGAACAATCCTGGGAGGTTGGTGCTATAATTATTCCCATGTGACAGTCGAGGAAACTGAGGCAAACATTTTTTTTCCCAAAGTTACACAGGCAAGTAAGTGTCTGAGGCTGGATTCAAACTCAGGTCTTCCTGACTCTAGGACCAGGACTCTATACATCCAACCACCTCACTGCCTCTGTGTGTATAATTATATGTGTGTATGTATATAATATGCACATACATATATACATGTTTGTGTGTGTTAAGACATACAAATACATTATATATGCTATATTTTACTCAAACTATGGTTTTCTTTTTTGCTCATCTTCCTTGTCTTCTGACCTGAAGGGAACATCAAAAATTTCCTCTACTAATGTTCGTGATGATATTACATTTTCCACTCTTACTGGTTAGAGTTTCCCTATGTTATTCTTTGTCTTATCATGATGCCTTCACCATATTGATGCCATTGTACTTGGGAGCATCATCATGAGCTGCCTCTTCCAGCTCTGTGAACTTTGGAAAGAACTGTGCACTGAAGAAGGACCTTCTTTGTAAAATAAGGGGATTAGCAGATCATCTTTTAAGTCCATTGCATCTTTAAAATTTTATTATTCCACAATATCCCTTTCTCTATTGGTAAATTTATTGTGTGTGTGTATGTGTGTGTTTTCTGGTTCTTCTAATGTGAAGAAATCACAGTTATCAGACTTAGAAGGGACCTGAAAAGATACCTTTCTTTTCAGTATGATCCTTCAACATTGAAAATGATGCTTGAACTATATAAGTGTAAACTGTGGATCTTTAAACTCAATTTTACTTCCATTTTTTCTTCTTCCTTTTTGTTTGTATTTTTTTTCAAACACTATGGTACCTTTCACAAATGAACAGAATTGCTGGGATAAAATAAGAAAAAGAAACGACCTTCTTAGATGTTTTCAGCAGAGTTAGGATTGAGGCACAGGCAACATGAACATATTTTTATGGGTTCATAAATCTATAGAAGCTTTGATGATGGAAGCATTTTAAAACTAGAAAGAAAGGAGCAAATAAAATGTTGAAGCGGTGATGACAAGCAGATGCTCATAGGTCTAAGAGAATGGAAGATGAGATAATTCTTTGTTTAAATTAATGCCCAAGTGGAGCAGATGGAGCCACATTTAAGGACTCAAATCTGATCCTGAAATCCACAAACCTTGTTTCTTCCATTTCCAGCCTCTTAGGTTGCCTGAAGCTTAAAAAGAATCCTTTCTAATTAGAGATCTCTATGTGGTAGGTATTCAATATATATTTAAAATACCAATAAAGTTGCTTTTTTGCATACCTATTAAAATCATCCTCTGGGAACACTAAGAGGAGTAACCCAAAAAAGGAGTAAAGACAATTGTAGGGTTTCACATGCCAACATTTAGCAGTTGTTTGGCAATTATACATAGCAAATACATGATAAGACACTCTTCATTTTTTATATTTGCTTAATCATTCAGCATTTATTTAGGTACCTCTAAATGCATTACCCTCAAAGAGATAACAAAAATAAAGGACAATCTATAATCTGTAAAGAGACGTGAACAGAAATAAAGGTAATGCAAATTAGGATATAATAATATGATTCCAATGTGCTATATGAAGTCAGATTAGGGAGTGATCATTTTCAGCTGAGAGAGACAAGGGAATCCTTGAGGAGAGAAGGGGACATTTTAGCTGTATCTTGAAAGTCAGGTAAGAGGTCAACAGAAAAATGGGGATGTTGGCAGAAACTGGACTCTAGGCATAGAGAATAATAGCATGAGCTAAGGTACAGAGGTAAGAAATCACAGTTCACATCCTGAGAGACAAGTAGTAATAGTGTTTTGCTGAAACACGAAATGAGAGTGAGATCAGATTACACAGCTAGTTTGGGGCCAATGTACAGGAAGCCTGGGATGCCAAACTATAGAAGAACTTAAAATGAGAGGTTTGTACTACTAGACAGATGCTCTTTAAGGCCCTATCCAATTACATTTCTGAGTTTCTTTAGTAGGCAATTGAGAGATGATGGTGGGTTTTTGAGCCAGGAAGATGATCAGATCTGTGCATCTGAAGGATTATTCTGGCCCTGATATGATAGCACTTTACGATTCTTAAGGAACTTCATTTAGGTAACACAATTAATATGATCCCATTTTTAGATATAAGAAAAAAGGCTAGAGATGTGGTGATTTTCCTGTGGTCTCCATAGTAACTACCCAGACTTCATGGGCCCAAACCCAGTACTGTTTGTACTATGCCATGCTGACTGTACCTAGTATGTATCATAAAGAGTTAAGTAGCACCATACATAGAACACTAGACCTGGAGTCAGGAAGATCCGAGTTCAAATCTGGCCTCAGATACTTACAAGCTGGGTAATCCTGGGCAAGTCACTTAGTCTTGTTTGCCTCAGTTTCCTCATCTGCAAAATAGGAGAAGAAAATGGTTAAGTACTCCAATATCCTTGCTAAAAAAAAACAAAACCCAAATGGTGTCATAAAGAGTCAGACATGACTAAAATGCCTGAACAACAATGAATGATTGTTTCCTTTCTTCCTTAGGAATAACAGTCAAAACTACAACAGGCCAAAAGGCTGACCAAGTTCCTCCAAAGTCAGACATTGTATGTCGTATAGTGGGAAAAGTTCTAAACTTTGAGTCTAAGGATCTGGGGTTCAAATCCTGATCACCACTTGGGACCCGAGTGACCTTCAGTCACTTACTTTAACTCTCTGGGCTTCAACTCCTTATGCTGTTGAATGTGGCAGTTGAACTAACTCCCTTTCAATTCTAAATCTATGATGCTGTGATTCTATTTTTGGCCTGCAATGCTTCACTTTTCTCTGTGCTTAATCCCTGCCAAAATCAGAATATAGTTTGCAGTCATTTTGTACCTTGTGTTTATGCAACACCTTCCATCCTGGAGCTTAAAGAGCTTTACCAACATTATCTCATTAATCCTCACAAAACCCCTTTAAGGCAGGGAGGGGGCAAGGATCACTATCCCCATTTGAAAAAAAAAGATCAAATTATCTTTCTTAATTTCAGCTGATGCTATAAACTGTTGATTAAATCTTAAACTACATCTTACACATTTATAATAATTTGTGCATATCCTCAAGGAGATGCATTACTTTCTTTTCTTGAATTAAATGTTCAGGGTGGAAAGTGTAAGAAGTGATTGACAGTTCGAATGTTGAAACCCTGATTGAGAAGCATAGAACAGGTTATGCATAAATTGGAGTAGCAGAAACTCCATACTTTCCTTCTATCATACCCCTGTCCCATTTTACCCCTCTCCACTGCCTCATAAATGTGTTTCATGCTTGACCAGAGGAACAAATTGTGGGAACAGAAGAGATAATCCTGTCTTCCAAGATGAGATTCAATCAAACATTTATTATGTACTATGTGCTGAGTTCAAGGATATACCAAGAGATAAAAGATGGTAACTGGCCTCAAGGAGCCTACAATCTGATGGGGAAACCACAAACAAAGAATATATACAAAGCAAGCTATAAACAAGATAAACTGGAAATAAACTAAGGAAGGAACTAGAATTAAGGAAGGCTTCCTGTAGAAGGTAGTTGTTTTTTGTCTGTTGGTTTTAGTTGAGACATAAAGGAAACTAAGGTGGACTGGAGGAGGTAGAAGGTGCTAGGAATTGGGGGACAGTCAGAAACAATATCCAGAGCCTAGAGATAGAGCATCTCCTTCATGGAACACCCAGAAGGCCAATGACAATGGTTCAAAGATTATGTGGTGGGGAATAAGCACTAAGAAGACAGGAAAAGTAAAAGGGTGCTAAATTATGAAGGGCTTTGAATGCCAAACAGAGCATTTTGTATTTGATCCTGGGGTCAAGAGGAAGCTACTGGAATTTATCAAGTAACATGGTCAGAACTGCATTTTAGGAAAATCACTTTGTTGGCTGAATGGAAGACAGATTGGAAGGGACAGGGGGAAGGGACGCAATTAGAGGTTTGAGGAGGGATGAAAAGGTTCGAAAGAGCCACTGTGGAGAATCAAATGCTGAGTTGACAAGTAGAATTGCCTAGTAGAACTGAGGGCCCAGTAGAGGTTATGTAACATAAATTGGTAGTGGATCCAGTCAGAACAGTTGCATGATTTTCTGCATCTTTACCTAGCAGCACTTGTGTAGAAGTAAAGGTGATAAACGGTGGGAATGGTACAAGGCCGATGCTTGGCTGGGTGTCATCGTTGATATAAGGAGACTAGGGATTCAAGAGAGGAAGATAGTGTAGAGTTGAACTGGTTTACCAAGGAGTCAAGATGGGGAGATGAGAGAACTGGCCTGGGAGAGAACTGAGGTCAAGGGATTGGGAGATCATGGTGCAGAGGACGAGGTAAAGAGCCAGAGATTGGATAAGGGTATTTTATTCTGAAACATAGAGGCGGTACATTTGTGGGTGATGGCAGGATCAAGAGAATGACCATCTTGGTATTAGCTTAAGTAGATAGAGAGGGGCAGCTCATGGGAAATGAGCAGGTTGAAAATCTGGCTAACGATTCGACAGAAAGTCAATATGTATGTTAAAGTCCCTTGGCGTGAGCAGAGGAGGTGCAGAGGAGAGAAAAATTGTGAGCCAGGTAATCAACTCATGAAGGAAGTAAGGGGAGTGAAGGTACCAGGATTTTGATTGGGTGGTAGATATGAATAGCATGACACTTCTTAAAGGCAGAGAGGTTACTGAGTGATGGAGGAAGGGGGAAAACTTGGAAGTATTCTTACAAGAGGAGCAAGGAGTATTTAATTCTCCTTCCACCAGTGAGCTGAGGAGAATGAGTAAAGGTACATCCAGTACTAGGAAAGGTGATTAGGGAGGCTGAATCATCAGGTGAAAGGCAGGTTTTAGTAAGGCCTGATAGATGGAAGGAGTGGGAGAGGAAAAGATTTAAGATGAAGAGCAGTTTGCCGCTTATGGAGGAGGCAGTCCAGAGGGCACAGTGGAAAGGCTGCATAGAGTTAGGTTGAAACTTTGAGGTGGAAGGGTTAAGAGGGATGAGAATAAAGAATTGGCTGGTAGAGGGCATGAAATGGGGTTTGGATGATCTATAGGGGCAATCAAAGATGGGTAAAGTTAACAAAAAATGGACAATGAGAAATGTTGGGCTACAGGAAAAGAGACATGTGAATGTGCTGTTGGTGGAGAGCTAAATTAGTAAAGTCATTCAGGAAAGCGATTTAGAATGATGTCTCAAAAGTCACTAAAACGTACATATTCTTTCATCCAGAGATAACATTGGTAGGCCTATCTGTTCAAAAATACTGATAGAGGCTTTTTTTGTAAGGGCAAAGAATTGGAAACAATGGGGATACTCATCAAGGAATAGTGAGGGGTGAGCTAGTAAATGTTTTAACAACCAGCTTTCCCCCCCAAAAAAGTACCTGTAACACATTTTTTTATGTTTAATCTGCATTATTGTTTTTCCATCAATTCTTTAAGTCTAGACTAAGGGTCAGCTATATAGCCCATGGGCTGCTTTTGTGTCAGCAAGGTGAGGATGGTTTTTCTATTCAGTGTGGAAAAACAGGCTGGATTTGGCCCCTGAGCTCTGGTTTGCTAACTCCTAGTCTAAACAATCAACAAAACGATAAATCAAGCCTTGATTTGTAGTGCTTGCTAATTTCCAAGATGTAAATGCTCACACTAAAACTGGAGTCAGTAGGAGCTGGCTTTAGCACTCCTCTGGGAATGGCCAAACAAATTACAGTATAGAAATATAATAGAATGACATTGTGTTGTAAGAAATTAGGAAAGATAAGGTTTTCACAAACCAGGAAAGACTTATATGAACTGATGTAGAGCGTAAAGCCAGGGATACAATCTATACAATAAGAACATTGTAAAAGCTAAAAACTTTGCAAGTCTTAAGAACTCTGATCAGTGTGGGAACCAATCATGATTTCAGGGGATCTATGCTGATAAAAGTTATCTACCTCCTAAGAGAGGTGACAGACAGACTCAATGGTCTGACTCCTGGTCAATGTAGGAATTAATTTTACTTGACTTTACATATTTTTCACAAGAGTTCTACTTTTCTTTTTTTCATTTTCAATGGAGGGAGAGATGGAAAGGAGAGAAAAATCAATACTTGTGAATTGGAAAAAAATAAAAAAAATTTTTTAAGATCCATTCACTTATCAGATATCAGTCTGCAAAGACCACTGGGAAATATTTTAATAAATGTCGATTAAACCTTGACTTTTTAGCTTTGAATGAAACATTGGGGCAATAAGTTTCAAAGCTGTGTGAAACCTATGGTGGAAGACATATTTTCAACCTTTTAGGCCTGGTTTATTTATAAGGTTTTTGTTATAAAGCCATTTATAGTTAAGTGCTGAAGTCCAAGATTATCTGATAATAAGAAGGTTATTTCTTTCGCTACTATTGCAACAACTATACATTTGCCCATTCAGAATAACTTGCTTTGTTATAAACAAGTATTTGTCTTTTTGCAAAAAGATAAATGTTAAAAATAAAAATAGCAATGATTTTCTCTTAGATCTGCCTAGAACTTTATGGCTTTCAAAGCGTTTTTATAAGGAATATCTCACTTGAGCATTATAGTATTAAATGTGGTAGACAAGTCAGGCAATACTTTCATGTCGTAGATAAAGACACTGAAACCGAGGGAACTTGAATTAGCAGTCTATGGTTATTGAGTGGTAGACTCAGGAAGTAAACTTGGATCTTCAAACTGGGGGGACTAACATAAAACGTTTAAAAAGGAGTTAACAGAGCCCCCACAATGTATTCAAGTAGTCTCAGATTGATTCTAAAAAAAGTTGTAGATGTTATTACTAAGATGATATTTGTGAACTTTGAAAAACCACGTAGGCCTGAAGAGGCATAGCACCAATATCTTGATTTTAAAAAAAAAAACATAAAAAGATAATGGTAAAATCTTCAAAATAGTGAACTTAATTCTACAATATGTTACCAGAGAGTTTGCAAGTATTTTGGAAAGGAAGTGGTGATTACTAAATGTCAACAAGGTTTCCTGAAAAGCAGAGGAATATCTTAGACATAATATACTTCAATTTAAGCAATAATTTGACAGAGTCCCTTGTGATATCTTTCTGGATAAGGACAGATTTGGACTAGATAGTACTAAGAGTTAGAAAGATATAGGACTGGTTCTGTGATTGGACCTCAAGGGTAGTGATTAATCAATGTCAGTACAGGGCAGGGGAGAGTCTAGTGGGGTGTTCAACGGGCTCTGCCATCAGTTCTAGCAAACAGATTTCTCAATGACTTGAATGAAGACATAGTCGGCTAGCTTGTCAATTTTCCAGGTGACACAAGGCAAGCTGGGGTGGTGGTTGTGTAATATGTGCATTGGATATAATGTAATATGTGCATTGCATAATATTCATGATCTAAAAAATTCTAGCAAGATGAATCTGGTGAGATAAATGAAAGGGCCTATACCTGGATTCAAAAAGTCAACTATAAATTGGAGAATGGGGAAGCTATGACTGAAAAAGATCCTCAGCGAAGAGTCAGGTCCACAAACTAAGACCCTAAGAAGTTGAATCACTCCCCTGACAATTAAGGTGACATGTATTTAGCTCAGAAACATGTTTGCCAAAGTGTGCATGTATCTATAATATGTGATATTTATGTATTTATATATATGTGTGTGTGTGTGCCTGTCTGCCTGTATCTGACACACACATTCTCCTTTCTTTTTTCACATAAGAGGCTGGAGGGTGATTCCTAATATTCTGCTGTTAAAAACCTCTCTCTGGGGATCAGAAAATAGAATATCTACTTTTTTTCCTGATTCCCCAGAAGAGGAGAGAAAAGAAAAGAAACAAAGATACTATCCTTTATGGGATATTAGTTCTATCCAAGGAAACATTCTCACAACATTCCCCTGAATCTGCAGTTTTTCCAGACCATGGGAGACTTTGAATATGGTAGTCCTGTTTTCATTATCTTCCAGCAAGATTGCTAAGCTTACTTAGAGCTAATGAAATCACTGCAGCAATTCTGTAGTTGGTTACTATTTAGTCAGGAGTTTCTTTAGCCCTTGATATGAGAAAGATTTCTCTTAAAAGTATTTTCCAATATTTTGCTGGTTAAACCTCTAAATCTTCTGGACATTAGGTTAGTACTGCTTCACATCTGGGCGCTCTGACGTCTGAGGAAGTGAGGAGGCTTGCCTTGGGCCAAGAAACACAATCATTGGCAGAGCTGAGAAACAGGTGCCCTGAGATTCTAACTCATTGGATAATGCATTATCACTTTCCAAGATAGTATCAGGGATGGGGATGGGAAATCAGGTGCTCAAATTATTGCTTCTTCTGGTTCTAAGAGCAAATGAAGATGTAGAAGGGCCTTTCCAATCTTGAGGTTTCCTCCCCAGGGCTAAGTTTTAAATGGATTATAGTGTTTTGGTTTGTTTGCTTTTTTTCTTTTTAGTCATGTTATTTATTTCCTGTTGCCAGACTCCCTTACTGCATTCCTATTAATGTCCCTAGAGCTCTTAAATCTATTTATTTCCCATCTGTTGTATTCTGGAAAAACAGGAGTGTTTCACAAAAAAAATTCTTGGTTCCTTACTGTTATAGAGCAAGGGGTTCTTTGAGTTGGTTTGCTTTTTATTTTTTTAACTCGGAATATATAGGCCAAAGTTGCCAAAGGATAAGACTAGAATAGATCAGGAATATAAGCTGGGAGGATGTGTGGAGAGGGAACTGCTAGATTTCTATATGAGTTTCAAAAATGCAAAGGAAAAGGTTTTACCAAAGTAGAATGGATTGGAAGATTAATTTGGTCAGTCATTGGCCATCTCTCATTAACTAGTTAAAGATGTCGTATTTTCTCCTTTGGTTAGTTTTGTGCCTAATTCTGTCCCATGGGGTTCCTTATGGGATATCGTTACCATTTTTTGCAGATTTCATCCCTCTAATGCGGCCTTCCATACATAATTATGCCCACACTGCACCTTGTCATTCAGAATGTTTCCCTTCCTCTTGCCAAGATTCTACTGGATTTTATGTGAATTTGGACACTCTAATATCCATTAAAAGATGAGGCAAGTTAAGGTTTTGAAGATAATGCTAAGGAAAGAAAATACCTTTTTTCTATATTCTCTCTCCCAGTATTGTTTTCAATGATGCCCATAGAGCCAATGTGAGCTAAAAGCACAGTGGGCAATGTAAATAGATTTCAAAATTCAATAATGTAAAAAAATGAATTGTAATTAATGCCTTATCTGCTTATGAAAAGAATGATTTTAAGGTTTTAGAAAAGGCATTTTATAGAATAACGGCTGTTAGTTACATTTACATCTAATACCCTTTTCCCCTTATTGTTAAAAGTTAGCTTTCTATAATTGCAGACTAGTTTAGAGTTAAGATAACATATCTTAACAATAATGGACATATTCTTAACAGATTATTGCCAAAAGTGCATTCTTTATTCCAGGGAGACACTGTAATAGATACCAGCATTTTAGTAATGATACTAGCAATCTGTAAGCTATTACAGTTTCCTTTGGAGTAACTTAATCTTCATACTGTTTTGTATGTCTGGAATTTTAATAGTGTTCTTAATTTACTAAAGGAAGTATCTCACATATTACTAATTACATGTGAATATGAACTAAGCATCAGATCACCCAGCTATATTCCTAAAAACAAACATGTTTAAAAGTACTTAACCCAATATATGGGATGACACAAAGAAATTAAAGAATACTGTACAGGAATAATAACAGCTTTCACAGAATAACACAGTGAAAGGCAGTACTTCTAGCATGATTATTGTGTTGTAGTCCCAAAAACAAGGGATTGGGGGTAGAAGCAATGAAACTGTCATTTTCTAAAATTAATATTGCTTTCAAAAATAGGAGGCAAGGGCAATTAAAACAGAAACAAGAAAGAATAATAAGCCTTCTATTTGTTTCACCTTTTGTCAAAGGGTCTCTATACACTTTAAAATATTAGCCAACTAAATCACCAATTCTTCATTATTCTCATTTCATTGTTGAGGAAAATGGGATTCAAAGAAAGAAACAGAGTGGTCGAGGTCCTTTGGTGAGGTTAGACGGGAGCAGGAATAGAATTCAAAATCTCAGGCTTTAATCGCTGGACCCTGACCACTGTGCTTATACCTGTGTTACAAATAATGGTCATTGTTATGAAAATGAAAAATATTCATAGTAAGGCAGTTGCATACATTTGTATTTTCAAACAGGGAAAAGGATTTTTAAAACGAGAACGAAGGATGAAAATGTTATAGATGATTTCAATGTCCTTCTTGGAGACCATGTAACACTCTCAAAGAAGGAATCCCAAAGAAATGGGCTCAGTGTGCCAATTCAATAAACTGCACTGATATTTTAAAAATATGGTTTTTACCTAAAATAAACCATTTTGCTACTTTGAGGAAAGTTAAATCTACTTAAAGCTGTCATTGTGTGTTTCTGACTTGCAATTAGATGGTATTTCTAAAATGTCAGACCCAGATTCTATTTCAACCATCACCATAATAAAATGTGACAGCAAAGATATTATATCAATACTTTTTCCATAATTAGCAATAAGGATCTTGCCAAGGGTTAACTAGAAAAGTTTCATAAACGTTTTCCTACAAATGGTCCTGAAGGCAGCATTAAGTGTTTAAAAATCGGCCAATGTAGCCAAGCCGGTTGACAACTAGGAGACAAATCTATGAGCAAAACTGTGTGGAGAGAATAGTTTTGTAGTGCATGATATATGTTATGTAAATGAGCTTATTAGAACTCTCATCTATTTTATTATTGGTGACCAATTTAATAGAGGCATTTAAAAAACAATATTTCTGCCTGACTCCTAGAAATGAAGAAGATACATTGATATAATTGAGAGCAAATGATTGCATGTCGTGCCATTTAATCATGTCATTTTTCAATTGCTGTTTTTTTGCACTTCGCTGCATGCTTATAGAATATTTAGCTTCAATATAGATTAAGTTCCAGGGTTTGCTACTGAGCCAAGTTCCTATATTAGCTGACATTTTCTTTTAGGCTTGGAATCAGTTAAAAAGCTTGGCTGTGATTTGCCCATATTTTCTTTAAGAGACAAGAAGTCATCATTTACTTCCTGTCTATGGCATTTTGCTTTTTTATTTTGAAGAATTATTATTGTAGAGTTGCCTTTTTGATTCAGTGTTGGGAGTTTGCATTTGTAACATATAATATAGGTATACTATATAAGTATGTGCATGTACTGTTAACATACACATATACATCTATATGTTCATACATATATATTTGAAATTTGAAAATACATTTGAGAACACAAGTGAAATTTGATGAGGGCTCTAGGAATTCACAGTGGCTGATTGCTGAAAGTTTTTGAAAAGCGTTTTCTACCCAACGTGGTACAGTAGAATGAGCAATGGCTTTTCAGCCAGATATCACGGGGTTCAAATACTCTTTCCCTTACCACCTTTATGATCTGGGGCAAGTCATTTAATTCTGGGCCACAGGCCCTAATTTAAAAAAAAAGAGTACATTGGTTAATCTCTAAGGTCCCTTCTGCTTCTAAGTATTTGATTATAGGATCCTGATGCCCAGTCCCAACTTTTGTCAATTTTTTCAATTGTACTTTATAATTAAATGACATTTAATATACTTTTCAAACGATCTTTTTTCTTCTGTTTTGTCTGCATCGCTATCATACATACATCTGTATTAAGTATATTTTTTGTCTTAGAAATTATGTCTAATTTTATATCTAAGAAATCAAATGAGGATTGAAAGGAACTTGAATCTTTGAAAAGCTGATAAGTGATGTCTTGACCCCTTTCAGTTCAATATGTGCATTACTCTGAAACCAACTTCTAGTTCATCTTAGGCAAGTAGTGCCTGATTTTTACTCAATATAAACTCTCTGCAAAAATGGAGATGAAAAAGCTTCTTATTTTTTCCTAAATGATCTAACAGAGGAAGATAAATTATTCAGTAAGAATATTTTGTTGTTATATTCAGGCATTTCAATCTTGTCTGATTCTCCATGACCCCATTTAGGGTTTTCTTGGCAAAGATACTAGAGTGGTTTGCCATTTCCTTCTCTAGCTCATTTTACAGATGAGAAAATTGAGACCAACAGGGTCAAATGACTTGACCAGGGTCACACAGCTAATACTTGTCTGAGATGAAATTTGAACTCGGTAAGATCAGTCTTCTTGACTCCAGGTCCAGCATTCTATAAACTGCACCACTTAGCTGACCAAGTGAGAATACATCAATAATTAATCTTACTGTTTATCAGTGGTTCTCAACCTTCCTAATGCTGTGACCCTTTAATACAGCTCCTCATGTTGTGGTGACCCCTAACCATAAAATTATTTTTGTTGCTACATCATAAGTGTAATTTTGCTACTGTTATGAATCATAATGTAAATATCTGATATACAGGATGTATTTTCATTGTTACAAATTGAACATAACCCACAGATTGAGAACCGCTGATTTAGACGAATGTAGACTCGACCACTTGCTAAATCAGATTGAATTGTAGACTAGGTTGTAGATATTAATGACAGGAATTATGATCCAGAACCAAAAGGGACCTTAAAGAAAGTTATTTTTAGTCCCCTTCATTTAACAGATGAGAAAACCAAGGGTCAGAGTAGTGACATGATTTTTCCTATCTCAAATTAGTAGCAGAGCCAGGATTTGAACCCTGTTCCCCTTATCCCAAATCCAGCATACTACCCACTATACATTGCTGCCTTTAGATGCCCAAGAGTGTTACCTCTGCATTCACAGCTATGACAGTATGGCAGATCCCATTCCACAAGTTATTTTGACTATTGTATATGAAATAAATGTCACACAGAGGGCAACAAAAAGACCAATGAAAGAAACACCATATTATAACCTGTGAGGAGCTCCAGAGAGGAACAAGGAGAAAAGGATGTCAGCAAGAAATTATATGGCAGGAAGAGAAGATGGGTTGGTCATGTAGCAAGAATAAGGGATGACAGGTAGACAAAATGCTCTCTTAGTTTCCTTGCTATACTGAAAAAACATGAGGAAGGCATCCATTAGGTTGGGTGTGCCCAGTGGTAAACTTTGGGAAGGGCATGAATGGGTTGCATTCTGAATTATGAGAGGAAATTTCCACGATGTTGGGATCACAAATCCATCTGAGTATATAAAATGACTCTTCTCTCTGAGATAATAGGATTTAATTAATGAATATAAACATCTCCCAGTTCTCCATTGCCTTTCTCTTATTTTCCAGGGTATGCATGGATATAGGCATATATGTGCAGCAAAACAAAACATTTTTGTGATTGATAACAATTATTTCATCACCGTGGAGAGTTCCCTGGTGTGTAAATATTTTTCTTCACTTAGCATATTGGCTGGCACATAACAGGCATTTAATAAATGTTGACTGACTGGATGACCTCAGCAATTCATCTGAAACTTAGGGTCTTGGAAGGGTTGTAACCTGAAACCTTGTGATTTGCCAACAATTGCATAACTGATCTGTAGCCTGGCTAGGCACTGAACTTAGGCCTTCCTGACTCCAGTGTCAGCCCTCTATCCACTTTACTATGCTACCTGTAGTGTATGTGTACATATCTATAATCTATATATCTATATGTGTATATATTTACATACACAATACTAGTTAACATTTATATAATACCTACTAGATGCCAGGCACTCTACGAAATGCTTTACAATTAATTTTTACAACCCTGAGAAGTAGGATGCCATTATTATTCCCATTTTAAAGATGAGGAAACTGAGGCAAACAGGGCTTGAATGGCCTATGAGGGTCACACAGCTAATAAGTATCTGAGGCTGGATTTAAACTTAATGTCTTCCTAATTCCAGGTCCGGTGCTCTATCCACTATGGCATAATTAGTTCTGTATACATGCATACACGTGTACATCATACATATGAGTATTTGACATAGATTTTGTAGTGTTTCAGCTAAAGAGAACGTTGATAAAAATAAAAGTTCCAATGCATTCTTTTGCCCAGTAATAACATATCTTCTGCCCCCAATGCCTTGGTTTGTGGTTGTGGCTCCATTCCACTATACCTTATAGCAGTTGCTTTCTGAATGTCTGTGCTCATCATCATTTGTTAATCCATTTCCTAACCCCCAGTTGAAGGTCAACTGTTGGCATCAAATCTTACTCATATCATAATGCCTGCTGGCGGAAATGAGATGCATATTAGCTCGGGATTCTGTACCATTTTAAGGTTTCAAAGCGTTTCCCTCCAAATAACCCTGTGAGGTAGATAGAACAAGTATTATTTTCCCCTTAGCACAAAGGTGGTGCACTGCCTCTGAATGCACCTGCAGTCATTTCACTAATCACCGGAGATCAGAGATCAGTGCTTATCATCCACCTTGTTTAGCATTATATTTGCAATAAGTTTTAGTGGCAGCAGCAGTATTCTGAATCACCACAACAAGCCCTCATGCTCATAAAACATTATGCCTTGCTTCAGGCGTGAGTCAAACACAGCTTTATATACATAATTTTGGCTAAACTGCTGCAGCTAAGGTACTTTACAGCTCTTTTTCTTTTTCTGCTTTCACATCTGAACTTGCTGCTCTTCTTACTATTATCCTCATTATCATTATTCTGATCATTGAATTGAACTTTTACCCTGTTTCTAAAATAGACAATAGATATGTTTTATGGACCATCAGTCTGTTTTTTTCCCTATTCCACCCTACACTAAATACCCAAATACAAGCTCAGGATTCCCTTCACAGAATCTTGGAATCTCAAGACTTTGAGGGGACTGCAGAGGTTGGCTCTTCCACTCTGGACTTGAAAAGGAGTCATCTCAACAACATTCTTGACAAGTGGCCATTCAACCACACTCTGCTTGAAGACCTCCGTTGGGGTGGGACGGGGTTGTATTAGTAATATAATAATTAGTAATACAATAATAGTTATACAATAACAGTAATAGCACTCTGGAAAAGAATATATATATATGCATGTATGTGTGTATGCATGTATATGTATATGTGTGTATATATTTCTATAGCACACACTTCCAAGTGTAAATAGAATTACCAGTGTTTTCTTAAGTCTAGAGAATCAACAAAACAATAAATCAAGCCATAATTTACAGCTTTGGCTGATTTCCAAGGTGTAAATTTAAAGTTTAACAATCAGCTCTCATGAGCTGTTCAACCGTCTCATTCATACTCCTAGGTAGGAAGAGGCCACAGAACTACCTCCACGTATATTTCCTCTCTACCTATATAGATAAGACCCAGTTCAGTTTCCATTTGTGCCTTGAATCTTTTCTCTTACTGTTCCAATTCACACTGATTTTTCCCGTCTTTGAATTTCTACAACATATACAGCCTATACCACTCAATGTATCACTTGTTATATACATGATTAAATTGCTTTCTAATGCTTTGGGTATACAAGCCTCATCTCTGCAACTATATTCTAAAATACTCCAAAGCTGACTTCTTTTGTATAGTCCCTTCTCCTATGGTATCCAGCATGGTGGCTGGCCAATAAAGCAGTATGAGTACAAACATTTATAATATAAAATTAGCGATTATATAATACAAAATCTTAATATAATCAATCTATCTATCTACAATAATAACTGCCTCAAATCCCAATCCATCATTTATATACTTGGGGAAAGAGACAATGGCAAAGTGAGGAGATGTCAATCAGGGGGCTGTACACTGGGAACTCAATGTGCCCTGAGATTGCTCTGGAAGATGGGAAGGCCTAGAAGGAACCCTCCAACACTGGCCATTTGGGTTCTAATGATAGTACTGATTGGGCCCCATCCAATGTGATGAAAATGCCTTAATCTCAACAGGGAAACAAATGAGGGTGACTAGAAAACAAACTTTCTAATCTTGAAGAAGGAATTAAATAGGAAGAAGAAAAGAACTAGAAGTTAAGGGGATATCCATCAATTGAGTACTCCATAAACAAAAAATTATAGTATATGAATATAATTGAATATTACCACTGATTGGGCCCTAGCCAATGTGATGAAAAAGCTCTTAAGAATCTAAGAAATAAATGGGATAACTTGGAACCATCACAATGATCAGTTTGACACAAAGGAAAGCAAAATGAGTGGAACCCTTCCCTTGCCACCCTCCCCATGTTCTGATACCTTGAGAAAGTAAGCTACATTGGAAAAAATCAGAATTACCAACATTTCATCCACTAGAAATGCTTTAGTGCAGATCACAATGACAAAGCAAGAAAACAAGTATGCATAAAATATGCATTGAAGATAGGAATATTTTCCCTATTTGCCAGTAATATATGATAACAAAATTGGAAACAGACCTTACCAGGTATAGACAAGAGCTTCGTGCTGCTTTTTATCAATAGTTGACTATTCCAGTCACACAGTAACAAGGCATGAAAATCATAAGTGAAAACAAAAGCAAATCTCATCCCTAAGCCTAAATTAGACAAAATAGAAAATGAAATCCGGGAACTCCTAAAATCAGAGGAGGAAAATACTGATACCTCTGTTATTGAAAATGCTCACTTAGTGTGACCTTCAGAAATTAAACCTAATTACTAAATGAATGACAGAAACAGCACCAATATCTCTAATGGTTTTGAAGAAGAGATGGGTATACTTAGACTGGAATCCTAAAAAAAACCCTTTTTTAGTTTGATAGTATGAATCCAAAAAGCAGAATGGTTATATTAATATAAAGTAATTTTTAAAAACCAGTATCTGCTATAAGCATCATGAATGCATTCTTTCACTTCCTTTCATGGAAAGTATCCAGACACTTCAGAACCTGCACATAGCAGCAATATGTAATGGCTACTGCCTTGGTAAGAACCATGAGGTAAAATGTAGAGCTGTCAAGGAATACTCCTCAGAACAAATGTCAAAAACCATCATAGTAAAAGTGATTTAAAAGATCTGTGGGAAAAAATATTTTAAAATTAAAAAAAATTTTTTTAAATTTAATTAAAAAAAATTTTTTTAAGTTTACAAATCAGGAAGAGTACATTACTATCAGTGGGTATGGTGGCACGTCCCTGAAGTATTTTCTACTAGGGAAGCTCAGGATGGATCCCATAAGCTCTGGCATTCTGAGATTCAGTAAGACTAAAGCTGATTGACTAGATTTCTGTGTTAAGTTTAGGACCATTATGGTGAGTTCCTGGGAGTAGAGGCCACAGACTGCCAAAAGAAGGGTAAACTGGAAACAGAACCAATTTAAGCTTCCCTACTGATCAACAGTATGGCTTCTCTGAATGGCTGGTAGACTTCCAGCCTAGGAGAGTAGCTAGAATACACAGTAGAAAACTTAAAAGCTAGATTGCCCTATTAAAAGTTAAAGCAACACAAGGAGTCAAATCAGAACAAAGAACAGCATAAACAATTTATCATCAATCAGAAGCTCTACTACAGAGGCTTTTGAGATAAATCAGAGGCAAAAGAGAATCCCTGAAGAAGGGGAATGTAGGAAATTTTCCAATAGTCCATTCTCTATAGATCCAGCACAACGAAAACACAATTTGGATCAGATGAAAACTTGTACACCATTAATATAATAAATGATGGAATAGTCACACCAAGAAGACCGAGTGAACCTCTAACTTTTCTATAAGATCCATAATTGCTGATTCGAATTCTTCACAGTGGCAAACTTATTACTAGAAAAGCATTTTACCATCTTTCTAACAGACACAAGCTTAATCCCATGTTTCTTAAGAGAGGGTATCATATATCTATCACCAAAATATGATAACTCCAAAGATTCCTGCTAATGTAGGTCAATTATATGGTAATGTAATTTATATAAAGCACTCACAGCTTATATGCCACTTATCCCCTAAAAAAAAAACCACAACAAATTTTGGGTCATGAGGTCTCGGATGGTAAAAAGCAACTTATTACAGATTTAATAATTATTGAACAAGCTGTACAATGGTCCAATACCATTTATTTAATACTTGATTCAGTTCCACACTCATGGCTTATTAATGTATTGTAAGTATACAGAATATACCCAAATATAGTAAGAATTGTAGAATATTTGGTATCTGCTTAGAGATTTTTTTTTCCTTTTAGGAACATATCACCAATATACTAATGTCAAGAACAATTTATCAAAAATGTGGTATTTTTTCAGGAGATAGTTTAAGCCCATTATGGTTCCACCCAACCTTAAATCCATTATCATTCCTTCTAAGTAGAATTAAGTATAGCTTCCAAATAAAAGAGCCTAAACAAAATATTGGATTAATTATTTCATGTGTCTGGATGACATCAAGATTTATGTCTCCATAAAGATAAAAGAAAAAAAAATTCCAGTAGATAGCTCTTTCATCTGGTGGAATTTTTCTCCAAAGAACTTAAAATTTCATTTGGACTTGATAAGAATGCAATTCTTTATGTACACTAAGGAGATACAGAGACTCAAAACTTCATGATTGAATCCGGAAGGTTATATTGAACCAATAGGTAAAGGCCATGCCTACAAATCCCTTGGACTCCTTCACTAAGACACTCTATACATGAAGAGAGCAAAGAAAAGACTGTCGCTATATAAATTAATAGACTTTCTGGTATCCTGAAATCAAAACTAAATAGAAAGAACATGTTTAATGCAATTAATGCATACATATTGCTAGTTTTACTGTATACTTTTAGAGCTACAAAATGGATCATTGTGGGCTTGGAAAAATATCTTTAAAAAAACTTGTATAATAGTAATGAAACAAAATGCCAATCACCCTATGGCAGCTCTAAAAAAATTTTTTTTTTTTGGTCTTTTTGGAGGGGGGGTAGGCAGGGCAATTGGAGTTAAGTGACTTGCCCAAGGTCACGTGGCTAGTAAGTGTCAAGTGTCTGAGGTTGGATTTGAACTCAGGTCCTCCTGACTCCAGGACCAGCGCCCTATTCACTGTGCCACCTAGCACCACCTAGCTGCCCCAGCTCTAAAAATAAATTTTAAACTAAAAAATTAATTAAAACGGTTGAATAAGTTGGATATATGTGTATGTTTATGTATATGTGTATATATATATATATATGTATACACACATATATTATATGTATATTCTTAGAGCATAGGATAAACAGGTAAAAGCAAATCTACTGAAGTACCTTTGGAACAAGCACATACCACTTTACTATCACTTAATCAGTCCAGGCTGATAACAGGGACATGTTATTAGATTTGCGAAATGCAACAGAAAGTAGTCTACATCCAGGTAGAGACTATGGAATGATTTTTATCCAAGAAAGTAATCAAAAGCCACTCCCTAGGTGACATCTGCATGAAATTAGCCAGCCACTTATCAGCACAGAGGCACTGAACCGACGGCTGAGTCATGTGAACTTGTCTGTGGAAAAGGAAGGCTTTGTGACAGCATTTAGGACCAAATTATTGCTACCAAAAATTACAGAAGGCTTATCTTAAAGGAGCGTTGACTTAGTCATTGAGATTGCATGTGGAAATGATAGAAATTGTGCAACACAATGTAAAAATTTAGTGCCTACCAAATACCTAGCAAGACATGACCTGGAGGCTAGAATTCTATGTCAAAAGCTTACTTTTTCTCTCATGGACTGATAACCAACAAATTGAGGTAATACAAATATGCACCTCAAAATATCCTGGAGGACTCAACCAATTAACTGTACTGGAACCAAAGCATTATCACAGACTGAGCTGTTGCCTACAATCTCTTGAGCGTATTATCAGTTCATGAGAACGTTTTAATGGATGTTGTCATATCTAACTCTCACAGTAGCAAACAAAAAGGTTTCAAAACCTAGAGAGCTAGAAGGGAAGCTAAAAATCTTGTGGGAATAGGATCCACTGGCTATTGTCCCTGTTCTGTCTGCCACTCGACTTACATTTAGTATGCTTTCAGAGAGCCCACCGAGTCTAAGCTAACCTCCCAACTATTTTTATTCAATGATGATAAACAGATACTTTATCCATTCATGCAGATATCTGATTATCATTAAACATAAAAGAATAGTCGTAGAATAGCGACTTGTCTCAGGATTGTTCTTATTTGGACTCCATCAAAAAATATAAGCATGAGATTTATAACAATCACACAACAGCAATCAACCACACAAAATCAACACTAATAACTGATATTTATATTGAACTTTAAAGTTTGCATAGGAGCATTTTATATACATTCTCTCATTTGAGCCTAACAACAGCCCTGGGATGTAGGACCTACTGTCACCCTCAATTTACAGCTGATGAAGAGATTGAGGCTTAGAAAAACTAAGTCACTTTCTTATTGTCACACAGCTAGTGAGTATTCAAAATCGTCTGCCTGACCCAAAGATCAGCACTTTTCCCACTACATCATTCCCCTAAAAATGTGTCACTGGTACTCTCTTTTGAATAAAATGTTTATCTCCATACATTTCAATCCAAACTAATCTGCTAAACCAGGGGTGGAGAACCTGCAGCCTCAAGGCCACTTGTGACCCTCTAGGTCCTTGGGCACGGCCTTTTGACTGAGTCCAAGTTTTATAGAACAAATGCTTTTATTAAGGGAATTTGTTCTGTAAAGTGTGGATTCAGTCAAAAGAGGACCTAGAGGGTCGCAAGTGGCCTCAAGGCTGCACGTTCCCCACCCCTGAGCTAAACAAAATCAATCATTTGGCAAATATAGTGCCGGGGCTCAACTTCCTGGTTTTCTTGTCCTTTGTTGATGTGGTCTAATTCCACATATGGTAAAATTTTATCAGAGCATAATCTTCTTTGCTCCTGATTTCTTTCACATCTGTTCTGCTCATTCATACTTCTCTATGATACATGGTTTCATTATTTCAGTACAGAAACTCCTTGAAAGTAGGGACAGAGTCTGTTTAACTTGCTTATAAAGTGTACAACACAGTTAAAGTACAGATTAATTACAGATGAATAAATTTTCATGGATAAAAGTGGCAGTAATGAAGACAAAAGGGAACAAAATCTTTCCAGATAAGATGCCATTTCATCAAACTGTTATACCAAACAAGTGAAAATACCTTTAAACATGAGGAAATTTTTAATTTTACAAGAATTTTGCTGGCAGAAAAAGATGAAAAAATAGCAGGAGTATATACTTACAGTTATATGTGTGGGTGTATATATGTGTATGCATACATATATATGTATAAATTTAGCTAAAGGAATGAGAAATATGAGATGGAGATGAAACGTAGTCAGAGAGTAAGAGGTGATAAATTGTAGTAGAATTGAGGGTTAGAATTGCTCTTTGGAATTGACATTTTATTTGGAAACACTTGAAAAGGGAAGTGATAGAATTGTCAGCTCAGGGAGATTTGATGTTTTGTGTTAATTGGAAAGAAGAGAGACTCGGGAGACAAGGAATAAATGTGAATTCTGATAGTGAAGACAGAATTGAATTGATGTTCTTCAGACATTATGGGGGAGATGAACAAAATTGAAAATTATCTAAATGATAGAAGAGTTCAAGAGAGGAACAGAAGTATAAACTATTTGTCAAGAAGCTTTTGCAGATCCCAGGCGCCTGCAAATGGAAAAAAAAAAAAACAACAACTCTTCCAGGGCACATATAAAGAAGATGGGAGGGGTTTTGCAAAAAAAAAAAAAAAAAAAAAAAAAAGATAAAGAGTAAAATCTGACCACTTGTTTGTGGGTGTAGCCTTTCATTGACTTCTCAGGGACCAAAATTTGTAGAGTATCAACAAAGAGCTTACATAGTACATGAATCATTTAATAATACGGTGACAAGTGCCAAACGATAATGACAACTAAATTCAAATAGTAATTTCTGTGGCTACAAAGTTACAGAGCTGTCTATGATTCCAAGTTATATGACCTTATATAAATTGATAGGAAGTGCAGCTGATCAGATTCCTGGGCTTGGAACCAGGATAACACGAGTTAAATGACTGCCTGTCATTACCTAGTTATGTGATCCTGGACAAGTCATTTAACCTCCACCTCAGTTTCCCCTTCTGTAAACAGTCCTCAGGGTTGTTGGGAAGATCAAATGAAATAACTTATTTATGATGTTTATATGAATATGATTATTATTATTGTTTTTTAGTTTTTGATAAAATTGTAGCCTAGCCTTCTATGTCCTCCAGCAACTAAGGAGTCAGAAAGACCATTGTTGGGGCGGCTAGGTGGTGCAGTGAATAGAGCACCAGCCCTGGAGTCAGGAGGACCTGAGTTCAAGTCTGGCCTCAGACACTTGACACATTTACTAGCTGTGTGACTTTGGGCAAGTCATTTAACCCCAATTGCCCTCCAAAAAAAAAGCAAAAAACCCCAAAGACCATTGTTATCATTCAGCTGCGCAGTCATGTCCGACTCTCCACAACCCCATGAACCAACCGTCTGTGGGGTTTTCTTGGCAAAGATACTAGAGTGGTTTGCCATTTCCTCTTCCAACTCGCTATTAGAAGGTTTTACAACTATCAGGTTCACTTCAGTGTTTAGACCCAGAACACTTTCGGACCAGGCCACATAGAGCTATTTTGTCTAGAAAGCAGGAACAAAGAGTTAAATCTTCCAACTCGGTTACACTAGTAGGCATGTAACCCACCATCGTGCTCAGGGAAGAAGCCAACAAAATAAAGTAATAAAGGGGTCAGAGGGCATTCTATTTTGCGTGCTTGAGATAAAATGAGAGTATAAATATTCCCACATGTCTTTCTTCCCTTGGCATTCTCAGAATTCACTGTTTTAGCATTTCAACAGCATAATTTTGATAATGACATGGGAAAACCCTCAAATTAAGACCAATAAACTGCAGAACCCATTAAGTGAAGGAGGACTCAAATGTCCAAATTTAGGACTATATTAGGCCGCGTTTTTAATATTGCTACTTAATCCATTAGGGATCTTTGGAAATGATATCTTCTCATGGGTGTCAGCCAAGTGTGATATTTCTAACTTTGCAGCTTTTATTATTCTCCATCAGTGGTTTGAAAATTAAAAATCGAATTGTTCAATGTTCTGAAAGACTCAGCTCTGCAAATGATGAAAACAGAAATTGGAAATATCAATTTAAATTGGTCTGTACAGCTTTCTATAAGAAATTGTTCTCGGCGAACTGCACAAAGAAAAATATCTGGCCAACTAGACTTGTTATCCAATTGCTAATTATCCCATCGGCAAATGAAATTCCTCCGTTAGTCTCTGGAGTCTGACCCTTAAATACTTTGATATTTTGATAGATCCATGATTTAATTAGCGTGGAGAGGCAGCATGGTGCAGTAAACTGAGCAGCAGACATGCAGTCACAAAAGCTGTATTTGAACCCTTTCCCCACCACTAACCAGTTGTGTGAACTTAAACAAATCACTTAATCTATGAGCCAGTGGATGCAGTAAAAGTGACTGTAACACTAAAGAAATGTCAGGTATAGAGCACTGGACTTGAAGTCAAGTAGTTTTGGATTTAAATCTTGTCTCTACCACTTATTTGTGTGATGCTGTGCAAAAATAATGGATGATAAAGATGATGGTGATGATGAGGATGATGATGATGGCATTTAAATAACATTTTAAATTTTTTTCAAAGAACTTTACATTATTTCATTTGATCATCATAATAATGTTGTTACCCTCATTTTATTGATGGGGGAAGTTGGGGGGCACAGTGAATAGACTGCTGGCCCTAGAGTTAGGAACACTTATCTTCTTGAGTTCAAACATGCCTTCAGATATTTACTAGCTATGTGACCCTGAACAAGTCATTTAACCCTGGTTGCCTCAGTTTCCTCAGCTGTAAAATGTACTGGAGAAGGAAATCCCCAATCATGAAAACCCCAAATGAGATCAGAAAGAATCGGACATTACTGAAATGCCTGAACAATGGCACGTTTTATCGATGAGGAAATCAAGGTAGACAGAGAATAAGTGCCTTTCCCAGGATTATACAGCTAGCATCTGAAGCAGATCCTGTTGACTACAAGTCCAGTACTCTATCCACTGTACCCATCCACTTGCCTCATTTAACTACTCTCTGCAAATGAAGGGTTGGTCCTTACCTTGTCTAAATCTGTGATTCTATGATTTTGAAGCAAAAAGCAAGTTTTCCGCCATCTTTTCCTATATTGAGATTCTTATCTCTGTCTTTGAAACAATCTTCTATAGGGGATCTAACTACTGGTCCACAAGCAAACTCAAAAAAATATTATCCCAGACTATCATATGGGAGGGAAAAAAACCCACAGTTTTTCCCTAAGCAATTAAAATGCTAATATTCAGTTTTTTTAAATTATAGATAAACTCAAAGATGCCTCCAAATATGGGGGAAACCAAGGTTTTCTAGGGTTTCCATAATCATTTGTTAAGTCCAACATACCTATCAGCAGTCTTCCAGTTTCTCCTTAGTGTTAAAAAGTTAAGTCTATAGCAAGAACAATGTTGGCAATTAATCAAGAGTGAGACTCAGAGTCCTCCATTGGCTCATCTGTAACAGATGTTAGATATTCCCAAAAGACCGATAAAAGCAGTGAGAATGAGCCCAAAACAAACTTACACGTCGTTTTCACTGAACTGAAAATAAGATGCATAGTTGATCACTGTGAACACTGACATCATTCTCATAATGTTGTTATATTTCCATGGATCCACAGATTCATCAATGTGAGCATTCCTCCCAAAGATACAGATTGCAGCTCATCCTGTGTGCTTTCTCTTCTAGGTCCTTTCATAAGATTGCTGCTAGGTGGTTGTCAAAATTCCAGTGACCTCTTTTGCATTCTCTTTTCATTGGGTAAATTCCAATGAAGCAAGAGCACTGTCCGTGCATCATTTATCCTTTACTCTTGCTGTGCCTCTGGTCCATCTCTGGATATGGTTGTCAATAGTTGATGATGTACCAGCCCTTGGGCTTGCTGTATCCACTCTCATTTGTGGACTGGATCCCCTTGTAGACAACTACCCTACATTCAAAGCACTTTTGGGGTCCCCAGTTCTAAAATTATGGCTCATGAGCTCCTACCACTTTCAATGTTTAGTCAATTGACACACTTAATTGAAAGCAGAGGAATTTATTAAACCTCTTTCACAAATAAACTTGGCATCAACAGGAATGGTAGGACACATACAAGGTATTGTAGAAGAGAAACACACATGGTCATGGTAAATCACACCTCCAAGACTACAGGGCTCTTAGCGCTTTTCTTTTCTCAGAGTGAGCTCATGCTGTTCCCAATAGGTCTGCTGGTCATATCACACCCATGGTCACCCTGGGCCTAATACTCTCTAAAACTCTACAGCTGGACTCTATTCTCACCTTCCAGAGCTCCTCTGTTGAATGATTCTGTGACAGTCTCTTATCTACAAAGACAACTGGCTATTTTAAGGGATACCAAGTAGAGAAGCTGATCCTCAGTCAATTAGTGGCTAATTGATATAAAAATTTACTCATAGCTCTCAAAGGAACAATAAAGTATAAATACTTTTTTATTCTTTTCTCTAACAGCAATGGATGACCAGCCCATTCTCTATTTTCATCTTTGAGACCTAGGAAAAGAAACGGAGTGTGAGTCACTTGAGGGCTTTAACACTTATGTTCCCCCCTCTGTGAAAAAATTTTCATCCCTGGAAATCATTTGGGATACATTAGGATGTCTGTAGGTATACAAGCTAGCATTCCACATAGTTGTTATGTCTATCACAGGAAGGCTCAGAATATATATGTCTGGCATACAACATCCATAAACTGTAAAACATATTTGATAATATACAGCTAAAATATGTCTCATGCCATGCACAATATTTAGTATATATAACAGTCATATATAATGACCAAGTATATTAGGCACATGTAGAAATACAGACCATACCCACATCACAATGCTATAGGAAGAACACTCCATGCTAGAATATGGATCACAGTAATATGTATCAGTCATCTGAGCATTCTTTCAACATGCATATCAACTCTACTTTCAGGTTAATTAAACACTTGCTTAGTTGGCAATCCATCATTATTTTCCATCAACTCATCAGAAAGTCTAACCAACTCCTCAGTAGGCAGTAGTAGACAATGGGTAGTTTTGATGCTTTCTCTTTTTCCTATTTTGTTATATAATTATGCCTGGAGTGAGGGTAGGGGAAAATCAAGAGCTCATCAGATAACTAAAAAAAAATGTTTTATATATTTGCCTGACTTATTTCTGTACTGTGTGATTAGCCTGGGTACGTGTTTGAATCCCTATTTAAAAGTATTTTCTTTTCAAAATAAATCAAAGATAATAGCAATGAATCGTCTCATGTAGCTGTATTTTGACATTTTGATATCCACATTTTACCATGGAAATAGTCCTAAATAAGTATTTCTAAGAGGTGTCATAGCCTAGATATGCTGGTTTCCTTGGGTATCTGTTTATGATTACAAATAAATAAATATTTTAATAGTTGTCATAGAAACCTCATTATGTAGAAGAGAGTTATTTTATCAATGATGATATCTTAGATACTTTCAGAATAGCTATCTTCACATACTAGGGAAGGAAAAACATGTTGACCATATGAAATTCCCATTGGGATTTTCCTGTTTTTAAGCAATGTTTTCTAACATGAGGGAAGGGGCTATTAATCCTGAGTAAAACCTTGGCATGTTTGAATTTTTTTTTAAATATCTAAAAATCAGATACTATATGTGAACAGTAACTGGAATTTTAGTTTGTTTGTTTGTTTTTACAATTTTTGTATTAATCTCTCCATTTAACCTACCTCATGCTAGGGATTAAGGCAGCTAGATGACTCAGTATATAGAGCCCTCAACCTGGACTCAGGAAGACCTGAGTACAAATCTGCCTTCAAATGCTTACTAACCGTGTGACCTTGGGCAAGTTACCCAACGTGTTTGCCTTAATCCACTGAAGAAGGAAATGGGAACCCATTCTAGTATCTTTGCCAAGAAAACCCCACAGACAGTTTCAGCATGCTACGGTCCACAGGGTCCAACAAGGAGCTGGACACAAATGAATGAATGAACAAAAACAACATGCTAGAGATTAGGCTGATATACTCTATCTAAAAGTATCAGGTGACAATACAGGTGGTCATTTTGGTTCCTTTTAAAATCCCCACATAATCAACGATCATTAAAAAAGGGTTTGTTTTTTTTTACCACCTAACTGATCTTGTGTCTTGTTTCAGAATTGGTAAAAACAAAGCAAAACAAAAAAACCTGCCAGTAGGATCTTTCTAAATCTTATCTAGTATAGTATCCTCTATTAATTCTGCAGGATCCTTTCTGTCATTCCTTTTCATTTGTTAATTTAACTATGAAATAATTTGATTCTCGCTTTAGTAGTCTAATTTTGATGCCATTCAGCTTCAAAGTCAGTTTTGCAAAAGCAATACCTGATGCATAGACCATCACCCCCACCTGATCCCCCTTTTTCATCTAAACTTGTTCCTTTCTCCTTCCCATAGAGAAAGAAAAAACTTCAAATTTCTTTAAAAAATGCAAACATCTCACTATTGGGGAAGGTAGGTAGCCCAGTGGATAGAGCACTGGGCTTGGAATCAGGAAGACTCATCTTCATCAGTTCAAATCCGGCCTCAGACACTTATTAGCTGTGTGACCCTGGGCAAGTCACCTCACCCTGTTTGCCTCAGTTCCTTGTGTGTAAAATGATCTGGAGAAGTTGATGGCCAAACCACCCCAATATCTTTGCCAAGAAAACCACAAAAAGGGATCACAAAGAGTCAGATATGACTGAAACAACTCAACATGTATCACTACTTAAAAATTTGTAAAAGCATCCCACAAATCAAGTGTAGTTGCCATAGCATTATTCTTCAGCACTAGAAATTAAGAAATGAAGTTGTATTTAAATGTGCACAGCACAATTAGGGACGGAACAGCAGGTTGCCAGTAGGATAACTTTATATCTCTCTAAGGGTCTTTGTTTTTGTGGTAAATCAGATCCTCAATATTATTTCTGTGTACTTCTGGGCAGGGGTGGGGGGTTCTCGTCATCTAATATTAGACTAATGAATAGCATAAGAAAAGAAATATGTCACACCTGATGGTTTACCAGGAGCTATGTAGGGAAATAGTAATGAACCCTAGGAAAATAAATAAGGGTAAATTCAGGAAACATATGTGAAAATGCAGCACTGGTATAAATTGAATAATAAAATTCCTGGTCATATTTTGCCATAAATAGAGGTTTGGGAATTTGTCATTCACCTTATTTAAAATTCAGAAATATTAAAGGTACAGGGTTCTCTCATTACAGAAATAATAGAATTCTGGCTATTACTGAGTTAGGGTAATTTAAATGGCTATAGAATGCATTATATCAATAAATGGAACATCTATATGAAATGTCCACCTGCTGATCTACCACTGCTCAGTGTACATTTCAATGAAATGCACTTCATCATTTGAAGACGTCTTCTAATGAAGCCTGATCTGGATTAACATTTTGAACACAAATACTTTTAGGCATTAAAACTCTCTCTCTAAATGAAATTGCATTGTCTTGTTTACCCTCGTTGATTAATAAGCAATCTGTTAACTGTTCGAACAGTCCAATTGTGCCAGTAGAAAGAGATTAGTAATTCTGTGATGTTGGTGGATATAATCATCATTTTTCTTGAAAGCTCTGAATTAGACTATCACTTACACATTATCCGTAGGCAAAGAAAAGATAGCGCATTTTTAGACATGTGTACCCAGTATTTTTAGTAGAGTCATTTAAGCCTAGGGTCACTGCAGCAATATAAAAACTTCCTGGGGGGTTGGGCAGGAGAGGCAAAATGGTGTTTCAATGCTTTTATATTCCTTCTAAATTGCCTCTATGGGTCTATTTGGGTATATATAACTTTTTATTTTAAACAAAATGATATAATAAGCTGATACCTTAATTTCTGTTTTTCATTTTTTTAAAATCAAGTTTAGAAAGAACAGGAATAGCTCAATTATGTTTTTTTTTCCTCCTCAGAAAAGAGGTTTTATATTTTGAACAGCTTTTAGTTTCCTTTAACTTCTTTCAAGCATATCAAAAACCTCCAAGCCTTCTTGCCCCCAAAGCATTTAATGACAGAGCTACTTCCTTTAATGGTGTCTAATTGCCTTCTGTAGGACTTTTCCCCTCATTTCAGGTTTCCAGGGGGATTGAATCAAATTGGGCCAGGCTGTGCGCTTGACATATATGTTTCTTGAAAGGTTTCTTTAATTCAATTTGAAAATGTTAAATGACTAAGTCTCAAAGGGGAATAGACTAGCTTTCAGGTACATAACCCAGTAGAGAAGGTGATGAAAGGAGGGGGGTGGGATGGAGGAGAGAATGTTCTCTTAGCATTGCCTGGCAACACCAGATATTCATCTAAAGCAGGGAAGTTCTTAACCTTTTTTTGTGTCATGGGCCTCTTTTGACATGGCATTCTGGAGAAGTCGGTGGACTCCTTTTCATAATAATGTTTTCAAATGCATAAAATAAAATGCTCAGGATGACAAAAGAATGGATAATAGAAAGGAAACCATAGGTGTGTTTCAGCCTCATTAGCCTGCTACTAGTTGTGATTGGAAACGATGAGTGTAGCTGAAGAAGGTAAAATGTAAGGAAATAAGAAGTTAGCAGTTAATGAAAAGTTTGAGGGCAAATGGCATTATTGATGTGGGTGAATTCCTCTCTCTGTTGCAGTCTCTGTGTAGTGAAATCAAGCAACACCGGCGTGGAGTGGCCTCAGTCCTCCGCTTGTGCCAGCACCTTTTGGATGACCAGGAAACCTGCAATCTGAACGCTGATCACCAACCCATGCAGCTGATCATAGTGAACCTCGAAAGAAGGTGGGAGGCCATTGTCATGCAAGCTGTCCAGTGGCAAACGAGGCTACAAAAGAAGTTGGGCAAGGAGCGGGTGAGTGATGCTTGCTTTTAAAAAGGCCCAGTGTTCTCTTCTTCTTCTTGAATTTTTTTTTTATCCACAGAAGGACCATTCTTCTATGGCTTGGCAAACACATTCATTTTACAAGTAGCTTTACTGACTGAAGGTGCACTTCTCTTCAATCAGTAAATGAAGCTCGTTTTTCCCCCCACAGGGCTCAGATTTGCCTGACTAATAAGATGCATTTTAATATGTCTCAATGCTCTGTTTTTAATAGTGCACAGGTTTTTATTGAACCTCACCAAAGCAAACTATTAATTCACTCAATTTCTTAAATCACCCCTTGCCCAGAGTACCTGTTAATCATACAAGACCCTGTGAATATTTTGCTAGGAGCTGATCTTGAGCATATGGGGCAGTGCATATTTTCTTGAAATAAAACAGTGTTTATCTTTTCATTACATGACATGGGTAAGCTCTTATTTAGACACCAATCCTCCTTTATTTCCCACCTGAGGCAGATATGGGACAGTGTGTCACATTGACACATTTGCTGAGGGGGGAAATTTCAGTTCAATCTTGGAAGAAATCATTCTAAGTCAAATTAGAAATTCCACTTGTTATTACCAGATTCTCACAACTACTGATGGGCAGCTATGTTGGCAAAGTGGATAGAGCTCTGGGCCTGGAGTTAAGAAAACCTGAGTTCAAATCTAGCCTAAGACACTAGCTATGGGACACCAGATAAGTCACTTTACCCAGTTTGCCTCAGTTTCCTCATCTGTAAAATGAGCTGGAGAAGGAAATGGCAAGCTACTTTAGTATCTTTGCCAAGAAAATCCCAAACAGAGTCACAAACAGTTGGACACAACCGAAAACAACTAAAAACCTCACTAATACTGCCATTGATATATGGAAATGAAGGAATCATACATGACTGTGAGTGTGATTATGACATAGAGTGGAATATGAACATTTTTTTATCTGCAGTCTGCAAAGTGCTTTACGTGTATTATCTTGCTTTTCCTCAAAACAACCTTGTCAAGAAAACCCCAAATGAAGTCACCAAGAGTCAAATACGACTGAAGTGACCAAAGAATAACAATTGTCTCCAACTTACTCATGAGGAAACTGGGGCTGAGAGAGAGGTTAAGAGATCTGTCCAAGATGATATAGAGAAGCACAGGTCTGAGACAGGTTAGGTCTTCCTGACTTCAGAAGGTCTAGGGGCCCTCTCCATTATTCCAAGTTTTTCATGCATGAACTTGAGGACAGTGTTCTGTTTGTTGAAGGTCCCACATTTATGTTTGAACAAATAAATTGAATAAACAAAAGGGAGCTGCTCCTGGCCCTTTAGATTCCCCAGTTCCATATCAGTGGAAAGCTCGGGATTCATAGTTCTAGCCATCAAAAGGGAAAATCCTTTCGTGGCAAAGTGAGGTCTTCACTGAATTCCATTTTTAATACTGCCCTAATATTTGTTGTCTGATATGTTTGGCACCAAGGACTAGGAACAGAAGGGGCAGTGAATTAGTTGGCTTTCTAAACTCCCTACACATATATAGCTACCCTGAGTCTATAGAGTGTGATATTAGCCTCTGGGGTACTGTTTAGTGGTTCTAAGCTAAAGTTGTCAAATTGCCTATGACTTGCAAATTATTACCAATAATTATTGAATTTGTTATGTTTTCTGGAGACAACCTATTGTGAAACTACTTAGTCATTGTGTTGGGGTGCTATAGTGCCTTTGGGGCTGTAAGAGATGGGAAAAGTTGTTTTTTTTTCCTCTGAGAAATATCTTTGGCAGTGGTTATTAAATGCCTGAAACAGAAACCAAATAGAGCTCTGTGAAGCCTTGAATGTTAATTCTGCAATCTGATTTTCTTAGCATTCAGGCTGCTTCAGGGAAGCAAAACTGGATTTCTTTTGGGATTCAGAAGAAAATAAAAAGATGGCAAGAAGACAGGAGTAGCTCTCTGAAGACTAGAGATTAGAATTGTCTCTGGGAAGGGAGCTTTTTATATCATTTCTGGAATAAGGGCAAGCTTCAGCAGTGGGAAGGCCCCGAAGCTACAATTTCGGAGGCCCTACTACAACTTAGCATCAGTTAGTAACTGTGACAAGAGCAACATGGATCCTTTTTTTGTTGTATTTGTTATTTGTTTTCCAGGCAAGAAGCTGCTAAGTCTGGGCTAGTAGAAGCGGTAATAGTTAGAAATAAGCCCTTGTGGGCTAAATTGAGTAGGGAACCATTGTAAAGATGGATTAGACTTGAGAATAGAATGAATTTCTGGGATATGACAAGTCTGAGGCACTAAGCTAAAGACTGTTTAATGTCTGAGCATCAATGGAGTCTGAGACGTCTCGCTCTGTTTTCTGGAATGCTTCCATGGGATGAACTTCAAGTTGGCTTTGCAAGACTAAGATATGCATTCCTAGTTTTCCTCTCTACTGAGCATCCGCAGAGTTTTGCCCTCATCTTTGGTTGGGGTTGCTATGTTGATGGTAATTCTCATTCAGAACGATTTTGAGAAAAGGAAATGATTTAGTTTTAGTGTGTCTCAAAGAATTAGGTGGCACAGTGGATAGGGTGCTGGGCTTAGCATCAGGAAGACTCATCTACCTGAGTCCAAATGCAGCCTGAAACACTTACTAGCTGTGTGACCCTGGGCAAGTCACTTAATCCTGTTTATCTCAGTTAGATTATATAGCTTTACCCCTGTGTTTTAACAGATAGGTTACCAAGGCGAGGGAGGGTAAGGCAGAGGCAAGACTCAAATAAAAATAAGAGATCATAGAAGTGGGAAAGGGTCCCATATGTACAAAAGTATTTATTGCAGCTCTATTTGTGGTGGCAAAAAATGGAAATTTAAGGGATGCCCATCAATTGGGGAATGGCTGAACAAGTTATGGTATATAAATGTGATGGAATATTATTGTGCTATAAGAAATGGGAAGGAGATGGACTTCATAATTACCTGGAGAGGCTTATATGAATTGATGCTGAGTGAGAAGAGCAGAACCAGGAAAAATTTGTACACAGTCACAAATATATCATATGTGTGACGACCAATTTTGAAAAACTGGGCTCTTCTCAGCATTGCAGTTAAAAGACAACTCTACAAGTCTCAGGATGGAAGGCGATGTCTACATTCAGAGAAAGACCCAGAAAGATCAGAGTTTAAAAGGAGACTGAAGCAATGCATGCTATTATTCTTTTCTATGTTTGGCTTTTGTTTCTCTTTTCTCACTGTTCACTCCATTGGCTATAACACCTATACAACCAGACTGTTGTACAAT
>CM053598.1:160065969-160135872 GCA_028646575.1 Pseudocheirus occidentalis | reverse complement strand
AGCTTCTACTTGCTCCACTCTAATTCTAAAGGAATTATTCTCTTCAGAATGCTTTTGAGATTCTTTTTCCATCTGGGAAATTTGACTTTTTAAGGCATTTTTCTCCTCATTGGCTTTCTGGGCTTCTTTTGCCATCTGAGTTCATCTATTTTTTAAAGTGTTGTTTTCTTCAGTCAGGTTGCTGCCTCTTTTTTCATGATTTTCTCGCATCATTCTCATTTCTCTTCCCAATTTTTCCTCCACTTCTCTTATTTATTTTTCAAAGTCTTTCTTCAGTTGTTCTATAGCTGGTAGGCATTCTTCAATTGTCTGGGAAGCATTTGGTGTGGGAGTTCTGACTGGGTTGTCTTCCTCCCGTTCCATGCTTTGATTCTTTTTGTCCACAAAAAAGGATTCTAGAGTTTTAGTCCCATTCTTATTTTGCTTCCTTCTCCTCATTTTGGTCAGTCAATTAATTGGTTGGTTTTTTAGCTTTCTGGAACACTGCTTCCAGGGGGGAAAGCTCTGTTCCAAACCTCTGGGGTTTTCCCAGCTGCTGGAGCTATTAGGTGGGTGTTGCAGCCCCCACCAACTTTGGCTTGCTGAAAGTGCACCCCAGGACCACTGCCCAAGACCACAATCTGGATCCAGGTCACTCAACGCAAGAGCACTTGGCCCTGATCAATCGACTCAGGCCCCTGCGTGGTCCACAGGCCAGGGGCTCTGAACCAGCCTGGGGAGGGGCAGCTGCTGGTTCCAGCAGTTCCTGCCCTTCCTCCACTGCTTTCTTGCCCTGGGGGCAGATTGGCCAGACTGCTTTTCATCTCCCAAATTAAGTTTCAAAGTTTCACTTTCACTAACCGTCTCTAATCCTCTTTGCTAGATGAGAAGATCCCTCCAGGTGCAGTAGATCTTCTGTGAAGTAGACTCACGCTGCAGCTTGGGAGGCTTGGCTCCTCCTGATCACCCATGGGCCTGGCCGTGGTTTTTGTCTCGGGCTGGGCTGGTCTTGGCTCCCGGCCTGCCGGCCTGCTGGATGAGCCCCTCCTGCAGAGCTGCCTTTCTCTAATACTTGTTTTTCACACCTTGGTAGTTGCTCAAGGTGTAGTAGATCTTCCCTCTTGTAGACTGGCTGTGGCTTGGCTCAGCTCCTCCTGACTGCCCTGGGGCCTGACTTGGCTGCATTTCTGTTTCAGGCTGCGCTGGCCTCGGCTCCCGGCCTGCCGCATGAGCTCCTGCTGCCGAACTGCCTTCAGCAAGAGATATGTTTTCTATATTTTTGTGAGTTTAAGAGTCCTAGAATTTGTCTGGGGTCAGATTTTATGGGTATATAGGGTGATTGTGTGGGAGCTGCGGAACCTTGTTGCTTATACGCTGCTATCTTGGCTCTGCCCCTCATTACTCAAGAATAAACTTATAAAAAATCTGTAACTCAAAATATTTGGGAAATGAATGTTGAAAACTAAAAAAATAAATAAAAAAGAATAAACTAATCTTGGCATTTAAGTATCTCCACAACCAGAATCAACTCTCCCTATACCATTCCCTACCCCTCCCCCCCGCAACACACTCATTGCAGGATCACATAATTTAGGTATTCGAAGGGGCTACCTAGTCCAACACACACAAAAAAATCTCCAATATACTCATCAAGTGGTCTTCCAGTCTTTCCTTGAATTTCTCCAATGAAGGAAACTCTATTTCCTTCTGAGGCTGACTATTTCACTTTTGACAGCCTCTCTTTTCTTAGCAAGTTTTCCTTTAGATAAAGCCTAAATATGCTTCTCTGAAATTACCACCCATTGTTCCTGGTTCTAACTTCTAGGGATAAATAGAACAAGTTTAACCTTTCTTTTAATAAATCAATAATCATTCAATAAAAGCCAATTATGTACCAGGCATTTTTCAGGCACTGGAAACGAAAGAATGAAACAATTATTGATTTCAAGGAGTTGACATTTGGACAAAGGAGACAACTAGAATATGTGTGTTTGTGTCTGTCTGTCTATATGTCTGTCTGTATATCTGTATACACACAGAGAATAAACATAAAGAGAATAAATTCAAAGTAGTTAAATTCAAAACTGTTTGAGAAGGGAACTAGCAGTTGGGAAAAATCAGGAAAGGCTTCATATAGTAGCTGTGGTACATCAGATGAGTCTTAAAGGAAGAGAATTATACAGTGAGACAGAGGCAAAGAAAATTCTAGGCATTCTAGGCATAAGGGGAGAGCTAGTACCAAGACAAAACATGTATCTTGTCTAAAGAACAGAAAAAAGGCCAATTTAGCTAGATCACAGTGTGGGAAAGGGGACGATATACAACAAGGTTGGAAAGTTAAGTTGGAACCAGGTTGTGAAAGGTTCTAAAAGCCTTCAGATGCTTGAAGAGGGTGTATCATGTCCTTCCTGAGTCCTCTCTTCTCCTGGCTAAATATTTCCAGTTTCTTCCACTTCTCATATGGCATGAACTTGAGGCCCTTCAACCATCTTGATTACAATGCTCTGGGCACTTTCCAACCTATTCATGTCCTTCCAAAAATGTGACATCCAGATCTAAAGAATATTATAGATGGGATCTGAATAGAGTGGACCACAGCAGGGCTATCACTGTAATTGTCTGATGTTTTAAACATACAGTACCACTTTCCATCCCTCATTCATGTCCTGCCTTCTTTGATCTCAATGCCTTTGTTCACTTCATTCTCTGTTCCCGGAATGAACTTCCTCACAGTTTCTCTCCCTCTCCCTCTCCCTCTCCTTCTCCTCCCTCTCTCTGTCTCTCTCTCTCTCTCCCTTTCCCTCTCTCTTTTTCCTTCCCCCATTCTACCTTCCTTCTTAGTGCAACTCAAATATCACCTCTTTCCTGACCCCTGAACTGCAAGACATTTCTCCTTCCTCAAATTTCTCCTAACACAGGGCCTGGACCACTCTTTTATACCTAAGTCTTTTTTGCCTGGTCATCCTTATTTGTGAACATGAGGTTAAATTGTAAGTCTCTTTAGAATAGGGTGTGTGTTGTATCTATCTTTGTTTTATCAAGTCCTAGCTTGGTACACTGCATATATCAGGTGCTTGATATAAGTTTATTAAATTGAATTAAAATTAAATAAATTTAATTGAATTAACAACTCACAGTGGGAATAACCATGGAATATTTATGAAAGAGTGAGTTGACTGAGATAACTGAATTGGATGGTGCATGTTTGGAAGAAAAGAGAATAAGAAAAGGTGGGGTGTAGCTAGACAAAAGAATTTGGATTAGGAAACTGGAACAGATGAAACGGTGTTTTAGGAAGATCGTATTGAAAGAATACATATGACTACCCACAAAAATTGTTCAGTTTTTCTATTAAAAATATTCAGGGGATGATGTTTCTATAATCTCCATTAATAGCTTATTACGATATTTCTTATTCTTATGCTCAAGAATTCTTTATTCTATCTTTTACATCCCATTTTGTCTCTCGTCCTTTGGAGTTACTTCACAATATTTCAGCTACCTTACCTTCTCATCACTACCTTTCACATACTATAGCCAATAAATCAGCCTTTAGAACTAAATAACACCAGTTCCCCCAATCTTCCCTCAACAATCAATTTGCCATCATTTAATGGGCAATGGGCAGCCATTAGCCTATTATCAACTTTAGGAATGGCTAGCCCTTGGTGCTCCCTTAGCACTCAAATACTTTCAACATTTATATTTGAGTTTGAGAACAGCTATAATTATAAACAAGTTCACAAATCAAAGAGCTAGAAGTTTGTAGGTTGAGCCCATTTCAAAAGAAATTGTTGAATATCAAAGAAACAATGTTTTCCAGAGTAAGGATTCAACTGATTCAATCAATTAACCCACACCACTTAAAATAACAATCAAGATAAACACTTTTGTCAGGTGAGGATAATCTGAGCATCAGCAGTAGAAATGAAATGTGAACAAGGCCTAAATATCAAGTAATCATATGCTTCAGACTAAAGGCAAAAAATAGTCTCAGATAAATTCAGAAATCCTTGACATTCATTAGACAAAATGGAATAATGCCAGTCAGGAGGTATGTTCAAACTGATTGAAAAAACTAGTCGTATCCTTTGAGGGATTTTTTTTTAATAACAAGCAAATTTGGAACCTGAGGATTCCATATCTGTAGCTTAGAGTGGGAATCTTCCAGCCAAGCCTTTAAGAATGAACTACTCAAGAGAGATGGAGAAGGGGCCTCACTCCAGCCTCAGTCTCCTCCCTCTCCCTCTTGCCAGGGGAGGAACTCATGTTAGAGAACAAGAAAATCTGGACATTTTCATCGACATCCTAATAAGGATTCAGTGGTTCTCAGCCTTCCTAATGTGGCAACCCTTTAGTACTTGTATGTGGGCATATCTGCATGTGGGTGGACCCACGTGGAGACAATAAAGGAGCCGTGTCTAGGTTCCTAAGACCATCAGAAATATGTGTTTTCTGATGGTCTTAGGCAACCCCTGTGAAAAGGTTGTTCGACCCCCAAAGGGGTCATGACCCAAACGTTGAGAACCGCTATCCTAGAGAGTATAATAGCTGATGGGAGAGTCTGCATTGGGAGCTATCTTCAGACTGACAGACCCAATGAGAAAAGAAAGTTTCAAAGTTCTACCAAGAGCCTAGCAGAAAAACTAGACTATGGACTTTAATTAAAGACAACACCTTGAGGACTTTGGCAGAAGGACATGCAGGAACTGTCACTTTCCTCATCTGTCCCATGTGTTCTCTGTAGTCTTGAGCACACTTTCCCCTGGATGCTGTCTGCTCTGGTGGGAGAGTGTGTTACAGATTTTGGTAAGGTGGTAGGAGGGGAATATTTTGTACCTATGGTTCTGATTATACTGTCTTAGAAGAGCCTCCTGTTGTTGTTCACTTGTGTCTGACTTCATGATCCCATTTGGCTTCTTGGCAAAAGTAATGGAGTAGTCTGCCATTTCCTCCTCTGGCTCATTTTACGAACAAGGAAACTGAGGCAAACAAGGTTAAGTGACTTGCCCTGGGTCACAGAGCTAGTGTCTGAGACCAGATTTGAACTCAGAAGACAAATCTTCTTGATTCCAGGTCTGGCACTCTATCTATCCACTGTGCCACCAAGCTGCCCTAACAAATACTCCTTTCTAAAAACTGTTATCAGCTGATAATCACAGGAGGAAGAACATCACTGGGGTTTCATGAGCTGTATTATTAGAAAGACACCCCCAACACCTGAGAGCTATGCCTAGAATGCTTAGATAAAATATAGTCACCAAGATCTGGGAACTCTTGAATTGGGATTGGGACAGTGGCTCCAGAGAATGTACTATACCAGTAACATTAGGTGTTGTGGGTTTGTTGTTTTTTATAGTGTGCTAAGAAAAAAAAATCTTTTAATTTCATTTTTCTTTATCTTTAGCATCATCATCATCATCATAGATTTTTATTTCTCAACATCTTCCACAACAGATAGAATTGGCAAAATTTGAATTCTGGAAGTCTCTCCTCCTACCCTTTTCAACTCAATAAATAACTATTAAGTGCTCACAACATACTCCAGCATGCTTCTGGAGAGTTGATTCTTATCAGGACACTAATGTATCTCATTCATTTGGACTCTCATTAATACCGATTTAACTAGTCCACCATGAAGGGACAGAAATCCAGCAGATCCATAATAACTTGTGCCTTTTCTGTTCCGTTCTCTATCCATCCCCCCAACCCCCAAACAAAAATAATCTACACCTACCAAAGGGACTTGGGTTTTTAAAAGTCGTCCTTGATCCCTCCCCTTTCAGACCTTCACTTCTATACAGTAGCACTGGTAAAATAAACAACGATGTGTTGAATTTTGTTTCTCTTTATCTATATGACATTTGTGTCATCACTGGAGCTCTAATCCATATTCAGGTCCCAGTGTTTGGTGTGCACTAATATGTAAATTATCTAGCCAGCTGCATTAAGCAGCATTTGTTTGTTCTGTTTCTTTTGGCACTGCATAGAACTGAATTTCTGCCAAAATGGGGCTGCTTCAGGGAACACTAATGCTGTAGAAGGAAGTTTTGAAAGGAAACGCGCATCCTAAGTCTTTACTCTGTGAAACAGCAAAATCAAAACAACCTTTCTGTTTACTCAAATATCGGTATTAAGAATGTAAAATAATGTGTTTGTTAAAATATAATGAGCACATTTGCCTCCCTCCAGGATGTTCTGTTTACATGAGTTTTGGAAATGAGGACACAATGCTGAGGGAGCTGGTGCATTTTTAGACTTGGAAGGAGAGTAGGTGAAATGAAACAGAGGCCAAGTCCAGAAGTTTAAAGGACTGGGGGTAGGGTAGAGTGGAAATCAACATGGCATATTAATCTCCCCATAACACATGGCATCTACATGCATTTAAATTTAGACAGCTGTGGAGTTTAAGTGTTAAAAAAATTGCATTAATGTTGTGTAGAAGCTATCTACTTGTGTTGGCAATCCTTTCAGTCTTCCAATCTGACACTTTCCTTTTTTTTATCCAGAAAGCTAATTTCCCCTCTTTTGTGAGGAGTAACTGTTTTCACACTGCTGCTTACCCAGCAAGCCTCCTTATTGTTTCATGGTTAATTATCTTCTTTAGCGTCACCTTCCCCAGCAAAGGGAGAGGGGCTGTTCCTCCCTCCCCCTGGCCTCCACTTCCCCACCTCAGCTCTAATGAAAGCTGGGTTTTATGGATGCACTGTGTAAATAAATGCAGGGTCTTATCAGACAACATAATAAAGGAGTTCCTAAAATTTATGGAGTCACAACTCATCTAGTGGGTTTACTAAATAATAGGGGGAAATGATGGATTTGTTTTAATGTTACTATTTTGGGGGTGTGAGAGAAAATGGTGACCAGTCAGCCTAGCAAAGAACCCACTTTATAAAACACACTCTTCATTCAAACATCTCCAAATAAACATAACCTGATCCTTTCTGAGATTTCCCCTATACTTCCTAAAGACAGATAAAATAATTGGCCTGGGTACTTTGCACATGGTAGGCAAGTGATAAATATTTGCTGAATTGATTTCGTAGACATACAACAACCTGACATTTCATCCCACTGCTATACACACATGACATTCACTAAAAAAGAGAAAGGCTAGGCAAGTTGTATGGGCTAAACAGACTACTCTAGATGGCATCTATAGACCACCCACAATTGCAAGTAACCACTAAATTTCATGTCCATTTATAGGTGACAAGTTAGCCCCAATAAATTACTGGACTTGCATATGGAGTGACAGTGGTACTATCAATCCCAAGAATTTGCCCAGGAGTCCACAGTCCTGCTTCTCTAGAATGCCATGTTAGAAAGGCATTTGAAAATGGCAGTGTTTTTATTAAGCTCCTGTTAAGTAAGAAGCAGTATGCTATATGATAGGGATACAAAAAGCAAAAATCAAAGAGTTCCTACCTTCAAAGAGCTTACATTTTAATGGAAGGATGGGAAAGTGCCCACAGATAAATTAATTCAAAGTATATTGAAAGTAATTTCAAAAGTGAGAAGGCACTAACTCCTGGAAAGATCAGCAAATGCTTGATATTGGAAGTGGTACCTCATCCATGTTTTGAAGGAAAATATGAGGAGGTGGGAATGGGAATGGGAATGGGGGAGTCAGTAGGTAGTATATTCCAAACAAGTAGAACATCTCTTCAAAGGAATGGAGACTAGAGAAGGTGAGAACCAGGAACAGCAAGCAGGCCAAATTAAATGAAGTAATTAATGTATGAATGAATGAGTGAAAAGGTATCTGTTAAGCACTTACTATGGATCTGTACTAAGAACTACAGATACAAATAGAAAGAAATGAATTTGTCTTTGCTCTCAAGATGTTGGCAGTTTTTTGGGGTAGACAACATATAAAAGAGTTCATTCAGCTGAAGGGCAGAGATAGATAGACAGACAGACAGACAGATTCACACACAGAGTCACTGACAAGACCCTGGGCTCCTTAGGTGACCTACTAGTGTAGGTCACATGATAGTGTCTGTTGGTCTGGAATACATACCAGCAGGACAGGTGGTAAGGCCTAGAGGACTTTAGGATACAGTGGCTAGGCAGATGGCAAGTCCTGGCAGAATCCCATCTCACTGGAAGGCTTGTAGTTGGTAACTTTGAGCTCATCCTCTTTTTCCCACCAGGTTGTCTCACGGTTAAGGAAAGGCCAAAATGGAGAATGGCAAAAGGGGAGTAATAAGAAATAAAAGCAAAGTATATGGGAGCCATATTGTGAAGGGCTTTAAATGTGAAGCTAAGAATTTTGCATTTTATTCTAGAGGTAATAGGGAGCCACTGAAGATTTTTTTAGTGTAGGCATGCCATATCACGTAATATGAATTGTTCTCTGAGTTGACAGTTTTTCAAGTCAAGAGTGTTGCTGCCTTGTCTGTGGCCTGTTACCCAAGAAGGTGAAGTTCTGAGGTTCAAGCATTGGTCTAATGCATTTTGCATTGGAAAATAATATTGGGGGACTAAAATGACTCCTTACTTCTAAGGATGTTTATTATGCTTACTGAGACCCCAATAATGTACATTTCCTAAATTTAAACTTTTAAGATTGGGGTATATAACACATGTGGAATTCCTTCATTGAGTCTCTAAGAATCTGAAATACTGAAGATTTCTCTATTTTGGGACTTCAATAATGGAATTTTAAAAATTAGAATCATGAAACCAAATAGTTGAAGGCACCTAATTTCCTTATTTTGTACATCAAAACTGAGACCCAAAGTAAAGAAGGCTAATTTCACTTCAAGATAAAAATTTTTGCGTTCTAGTTCAGATTTGAAGATTCTAAATTTTTTCCCTCTCTAAGATCTCAAGGAGAAAATTTCCTTTCAAAGGTTTCAGGGATGTTAAAATCCCATGGACTCAAATGTGTTAATCTTGTATGTAAAATTTCCACAGAAACAAATCAGAGAAACTTTTATCCTAGAAAAAAACCATCCTGCAATTCCAAGAAACTTTTCAAGTTTCAAAGGTGAATTTACAAACTTCAAGAAACATTTTTGTAAAGACGACTCACATATTAAGGGCAGGAAAATTATTTCTGAGACCTTAAAATTGTGTGGCTCCAAATCAGGAACCTCTCCAGGGAAACTCCACTATGCAACTCAAAATGCAAAACCAAGCTAAATCATATAGAGTTGCAAAGAAGGAAAAAGAGAGCTTCAAAAAAGGAGGGGGGAAGGGGTGCCATGGTCAGCCTTCTGGAGGATCCATTATAGAGATGGCATCTGTTTTTTAAAATTATTTTTAATCCTTTCATTAAATATTTCAAAAATACAAATGCTTAATATGTAAAAAATGTTTAATGCTCATTAAAAAAATATTTTTGATTTCCAAATTCTCTCCTTCTCTCTTGGCCCTTACCCTTTCTTTGAGATGGCAAATAACTTGATATTGATTATACATGTGAAATCATGCAAAATATTTTTCCGTGTTGGACAATTTGTAAAAGAAAACACAAATGAAATAAAACAATAAAAATAAAATTTATAAAAGTATGCTTCATTCTGCATTCTGAATATTCATCAGTTCTCTCTCTGGAGATGGACAGTATCTTTCATCATGGGTCTTTTAGAATTTTCTTAAATCATTTTCTTGATCAGAGTAGTTAAATCTTTCACAGTAGAATATCCTTACAATATTGCTGTTGCCACATACAGTGTTTTCCTGGTTCTTCACTTTGCATCAGTTCATATAAGCCCCCCCCCCAGGTTTTTCTGAAACTATCCTATTCATCTCTTATACCATAGTAGTATTACATCACAATCATATGCCACAACTTGTTCACCTACTCCCCCACTGATGGGCATCCTGTCAATTTCCATTTTTTCTTGCCACCACAGAAAAGATCATATAAATATTTTTATATAGAGAGAGGTCCTTTACCTGTTTTTGATCTCTCTGGGCTACAAACTTAGTAGCTATATTGCTGGGTCAAAGGGCATGCACAGTTTCGTAGTCTTTTGGGGACAGTTCCAGATTGCTATCCAGAATGACTGGACCAGTTTCCAAATTCACCACCTGTGTATTAGTGAACCAATTTTCCCACATCCCAGTATTTGTCATTTTCCTTTTGTTTCATATTAGCCAGTCTGATAGGTATGAAGTAGTATCTCGAAGTTCTTTGACTTTGCATTTCTCTAATCAGAAATGATTTAGAGCATTTTTTCACATGACAATTACTACCTTTGATTTCTTCATCTGAAAATTGCCTGTTTCTCTCCCTTCACCATTTATCAACTGGGGAATGGCTCTTATTTTTGATAAATTGGGCTCAGTTCCCCATATGTTTGAGAAGTTAGTCCTTTACCAGAGAAAGTTGCTGTAAATTCTTTCCCCACTTTCCCATTTCCCTTCTAATTTGGGATGTATTAGTTTTGTTTATACAAAAGCTTTTTAATTCCATGTAATCCAAATGACCTATTTTACTTCCTGCAATCCTCTCTATCTCTTGTTTGGTCAAAAATTCTTCCTATGTCTAAAGATCTGTTGGGTACATTTTTCCATGCTCCTCTAATTTTCTTATATCATCCTTTATGTCTAAATCATTTATCTATTTTGACCTTATCTTGCTATATCGTATGAGATGTTGGTCTATATCTAGTTTCTGCCAAACTGTCAAATGGTGAGTTCTTAACCCCAAAGCATGGATCTTTAGGTTTCCTAAATACTAGATTACTATGGTCAGTTACTACTACGCATTGTGTGACTAATCAATTCCACTGATCTACCACTCTATTTCCTGCTCAATACCAGATTGGTTTGATCATCACCACTTTGCAATATAGTTTGAATCTGTAACTACTAAACTACCTTCTTTAACCTTTTTATTTTTTTTTTAAATTGATTCCCTTTTTTTGTTATAGTTGAATTTTGTTACTATTTTTTTCTAGCCCTATAAATCTTTAGTAGTTTGATTGGGATGGCACCAAATAAGTAAATTAACTTAGAAATGTCATTTTTATGATGTTGGCTTGGCCTACCCATGAGCAATTAATATTTCTCCAACTGTTTAGATCTGTATTTGTATGAAAACTGTTTTCTAATTGTGTTCATACAGTTCCGGGTTTGTCTTGAAAGGTAGATTCCCACGTATTTTACATTGTGATTTTAAATGGAATTTCTCTATATCTTCCTGCTGGGTTTTGTTGGTAGTATATAGAAATACTGATGATTCATGTGGGTTTATTTTATATCCTGCAAGTTTACTGAAGTTGTTTATTGTTTTGACTAATTTTTTTAGTTGATTCTCCAGGGTTCTAAGTATACCATCATGTCATCTGCAAAAGAGTGATAGTTTTATTTCCTTATTGCCTATTTTTATTCCTTCAATTTCTCTTTATTGTCTTATTCTTTAGCTAGCAATTCTAGTATAATATTGAATAATAGCGGTGATAATAAACATCCCTGTTTCACTCCCAATCTTATTGGGAAGGCTTCAAGCTTATCTCCATTACCAATATTGGTTGCTCTTAGTTTTAGATAGATGCTACTTATTTTAAGAAAGGTTACATTTATTCCTAAGCTTTCTAGAAATTTTAATAGGAATGAGTGTTATATTTTGTAAAATGCTTTTTTTCTGTATTAACTAATATAATCATATGATTTGTATTGTTTTTATCATAGATATGGTCAATTATGGAAATAATTTTCCTAATATTGAACCACCCCTGTGTTCATGGTATAAATCGCGCCTCTTCCTTGTTTAAGGTATATTTGTGGTATGAAAGGAATTTGGTAGTATTTCTTTGCCTATTTTCAGTCCTTTTAAGATGGTATGCTCTAGGGCAGTGGTTCTCAATCTTCCTAATGCCGGGACCCTTTAATACTTGTATGTAGGCATATCTACATGTGGGCAGACCTGCCCGGAGAAGGATAAAGGAGCTGTGTCTTGGTTCCTAAGACCATCAGAAATATGTGTTTTCCAATGGTCTTAGGTGACCCTTGTGAAAGGGTTGTTCGACCCCCAAAGGGGTTGCGACCCACAGGTTGACAGCTGTTGCTCTAGGGAAAGGTGTGGTCTCTGCTCTCTTCATCTACACTCTGGTCCTTACCCAGGAAGGATCCATGATTCCATGGGATCACAATAGATACTGTTCTCCAGAGTCCCTGTTCCCTTGAGTGTCCCTCAGGGCTTCCACTCCCCTCTTGACTGAAAATGTTCCTACCTGCCTTTGAATTATGTCCCAGAAGTGTGTATAGGCAATTTGTCCACTGCTAGCCCCAGAGTCTCCTGCAGTCTCTGAGTAGTTGCCAGATCCCCTTACTGTCTCTGATTTGGGAGCTCCCTAAGCTGCTGCTGCTCCCATTTCCACCATCTAGACCCACCACTGGTGTTTCATCCACATAGGCTCCAGGCCAGCCTCCACCCTGCCCCCATATCACAGATCTCTCTTTCTAAACTCATAAGTTGTCTTGGGCTGAAAGAATATATAACCCTGATATCTAGAATATCTAACAACTTTTGTTGACTATTCCACTCCAGAATTTGATTTGAGGCATTAAAGTTGTTTGAAAAGGAATGTTGGGAGAACTCAACCAAACACTTTCTCTTTTTTTTTCTTTTTTTTTTTTTGGAGGGCAGTTGGGGTTAAGTGACTTGCCCAAGGTCACACGGCTAGTTTTTTTGTGTTAAATGTCTGAGGCCGGATTTGAACTCAGGTACTCCTGACTCCAGAGCTGGTGCTCTCTTCACTGTGCCACCTAGCCGCCCCAACCAAGCACTTTCTCAATGGAGCACCATACTGGCTCCACCCCTAGAAGTCTAGATGGCATCTTTTGCAGGCCAGGGCTCAGAAGTACCAGGTAACTGGTAGCTTAGTTTAGATTTTGGAATGAAATAAGACCCTTATAGTCAATCTAATAGCTAACAAAAGGAGATTTCCTTAGCCATAGGCAGGAGAAGGATATTCTACAAACCTGTGTAGTGAGGACCTCATCTCGATTTCAGCTAAGCATAACTCTCCTCCCTGAGTTACCTATCCTCTCAGTGCATCAGGGAGGAGTTGGAAATCTTTTTGTTTCAAGGATGGTTTCAATATCTTTTAAGGAAAAGAACTAGCCCAACCTACAAGGCTTACCTTTTCTCACTCTCTTTATAACTCTCTACAGTATGCCTTTTGACTCATCATTCCACCAAAACTTCTCTCTCTAAAATTACTAATGATCTCTTAATTGCCAAATCTAATAGGCTCTTTGCTGAACCCTCAACCTTCTTGATCTCTCTGCAGTCTTTGACACTGTGGATCACCTTATTCTCACCCAAATGCTCTCTTCTCTGTAGGTTTTCATGACACTACTCTTTCCTGGTTCTGCTCCTATCTGATCACTCCCCAGTTTGATTTGCTAGTTCTTTATTCAAGTCATGCCTGTCAACCTTGACTTGGTGCCTTGAATGTCTACTACACAGGACCCTGTTCTGGCTCTCCATTCCCTCTTCTTTATTTCCCTTGAAGATTTCATCAGCTTCCACACATTCAGTTATCACGGCATCACTGTGATGATGATTCTCAGATCTACTTTTCCAGTCCCAATTCCTGCTGGCCTCTAGTCTTGAATCTCCAGCTGCCTATTAGAAATCTCAAACAAGACAGCCTGTCACTATCCTAAACTCAATTTGTCCAAAATTGAATTCAATATTTCCTCCCCCACCAAAAAAAACCTTCCCCCTTCCATACTTCCATATTACTGTCAAGGGCTCTACCATCCATCCAGTCCCTCAAGCTCCTAACTTGGGTACCATCCTTGATGAGACCTTGGGGACAAAAGACAAAAATGAAACAGTTCATGTACACAAGGAGCTCATACTCTATTGAGGGTGACTACAGGTGCATATAAAAGCATATACCATAAGCTTGCAAACAGCCCCTTCCCCTGCATAAGAATCAACCTTTGCCTCACCAGCAGTAATGAACATTAGTGTCATTAAATTTGCTATTTATGTGTCCCCTCAGGGAGAAAGAAGTGGGAAAAGGTTGTGGGGACTAATACATGCTATTCATTGGTGAGGTAACACTAACTCTCAATGTAGATGAACCCTATTATCTCATGCCTGGGGTTTCAGACCTTAGCAGTTTGACAAATTATCTCTGGTAGTAACAGGGACAATTGCTATTGTGCGTGTCTGCCCAGAGTCTTACAGTTTTAAAAGTTCAGTTTGAAAGGTGGGCAGGAAGGGAACCCTGCTGAATTCTAATCTCTCTCTCAAGGAAGCACAGAGGACTGAACTGATGTTATAGAGATTTATTTGGCTTCCAGGGGTCAGGATGTTCTAGATAGGGGTTGGGAACCTGAGGCCTTGAGGCCGCATGTGACCCTCTAGGTCCTCAGGTGTGGCCTTCCAGCTGCAGATTCCCCAGCCCCGGTAATCTAGAACCTCACTTGCCTCTTTTTCAGCAAAAAGCAGGCTCTGCATTTTTCTCCCCAATGTAGAATTCATATTAAGATCTTTATCACAATGGCAGTGAAGGAGAGGTGGGGGGAGTACATAATTTTTTTTGCCCTGGCCAAAGTGATGCAAAAATGACATTTGGGAGCACAGAATATCCTGTCGTGTCTCCTCTTGTCAGACAAAAAGGCAACCGCAAAGCAACTAGAACAAATGCCAGCAAAACGTGCCATCAAGCCAGATGTTATCATTAGGAAAAAAGCCACTTATACAACTTGGCATGTGGGTCTGTCATTGTCATCCAAATAGGCTTACAATGTGGTGGAATAAAGAGAATGTCACCATTTCAAGGCTTTGGATTTACTATTCAAGTTAAACTGAGATTATTATTTATGTTTTCAAATCACTTTATTTATGACTCAATTAAATCCAAATATTGCCAGAAAGACAGATAGGTTGTTTTTGTTTCAGCCTTCCTTTAGAAATTTTTTGTTTTTTAATTTCTTTTTTTTTTTCCTCTTATACAGCTGAGCTTAGACACTTTTCTTCAAAAGGTGACATGACTCTTTGGAGATGCAGAATAGAAACTGAAGGAAGAAGTGGGGGAAAAAGAAAATCAATTTTTCTATTCAGTCTTCTCTTGAATTATTCTGAAGAGCTTAATACGCTAATGTATAACATCCCTGTCAAGGGAAATAAAAGAAATTCCTATGTTAATGAGAGTCACTACAGTAGATGTATTTCTTTAGTCACCTGTGATAAAACATAAAATCAGAGCAAAAAATAAATTTGACTTCTTTGCGTGTTATAAAGGGAAAGGAGAGGGCAATACTGTGCCCATCTTGGCTACTTAATTAGATGATCGCCTATCAAAACATTAACTTGTCTTATGAAAACATAACTTGATACTTGTTATCCTTATTTTTTCTGCCTTTAATACTACTTAACCAAAAGTCATTAGGTGCAAAACGTTGTAAAGAACATGTACTATTTAATTTTAACTTTACAATTTCTGCAATTTTATTCATTAATTTATATACACTTATTCTCAACTTAATAGTATGATTGTATAAAACAATGAATATAATTATCTGTTACAAAATTTCTATACAGTGTCTTGTACCTAACAACTATTGGTTAAATAGAAGTATTTTTTTAACCTAAATAATAGTTGCATAGAAGTTACCTATACAAAGTCCAACAGTATACTCATATGTGCTAAAAAATGTTCTCTTTTTCCTCACGTCATCCTCTTGGAATGCTTAGCTCTATTCAAGACTCAAGTGCCATCTCGCACATCACCTGTCCTAATCCCTGTACTTGTTCTGGCTGTGCCTTCCTCAATGCTTCCTCCAGACCCCCAAATTACTTTGAAGTTTGCTTATCTTTGTCCAATTCATTTTCCCCCAGTAGCTCCTTAAAGATGGGTTGGTTTGTTTTTTTGTCACTGGAATCTAGCATAGTACCTGGGCACATGTATAATATTTGCATAATAAATGTTTATTAAAATGAATTCTTGAATTCAGGGGACAGGAAAAACTTTATTATATTATGTAATTTTTTAAAATTTTCACTTCTCTCATAAGATTGATTTCTTAGCATTTCATGATTCTTCTATCTACTGAATACTAAAGTTCTTAGCATAGCAGTCTTCACATAGAAAAGGCTTCTTTCAGTGCTTTAATATTTCATGGTGCAATGAACAGATACCAGATTTAGAATCAGAAGAGCTGGGTTCAGATTCTGGCTCTGCCATTATCTGTGCCCTCGTGGCCTTGGTTTCCTCATCAGCAAAATGAGGAGATTGATGCAGATGACTTCTGAGGTCCTTCCAACTCGAGATGCCATGATCATAAGGATGATAATGATAATCTGTCAACATATTAAAGGCACATGAGTACATGACTCAGTAAGGCATAGTTCAGAAATCTAGAGAGTGTACCTGGAGTTGCTTACAGAAGATGTGATAGGAACTGTATACTATCCCACAGGACCCTGAATAATCTCCTTTACTTCTGCTCCCAGATTGCAGAGCAATGCAGGGGAAGGTAGAGATCTGTAAACTTCACTTATTATAGATCTCCACAACTACACTGCAGGTTGATTCTTGCTGACCAAGTTGGAATTTTTCTAGATATTAACCCACTTCTCTCCTTCTTTTCAATGCCACAATCCTTAAAAAGCATGGCACCACTTCCATCTCTCTCTCTCTCTCTCTCTCTCTCTCTCTCTCTCTCTCTCTCTCTCTCTCTCTCTCTCTCACACACACACACACACACACTTTTTTTGAGGCAATTGGTGGTAAGTGACTTGCCCTGGAGTCACATAGCTAGTGTCTGAGGTCAGATTTGAACTCAGGTCCTCTTGACTCCAGGCTTGGTGCTCTATCCACTGCATCAACCTAGCTGCCTCCCATTCCCTTCTTAATTTTCAACAGTCTGGATTCCATAGCTATCACTTTGCTAAAATTATCCTTTTCAAAGTTTCTGCTGACCACCTTTTTAAAAATTAAACCAAATCTGGTGTTTGTTTCTTCCTTAGTTCTCATTTCTCTTGGCCTCCTGAGGCATTGAGTGCCATTAATTATTCATTTCTTCAAACTCTTAGCTATCTTGACTTTCAGATCATAATTGTGTCCAGCTTCTTCGCCTATCTTTCATTATCTCATCTTCTGGCTACTTTTTTTCTCTCTGTCCTTGCTATCTGTGCATAGTCTTCAAGGCTCTGTGCTTCGCATTCTGCCTTACTCTTTATGTACTAATTCCCTTTCCGTATACAATAACTTTCATCACTGTTAGTATTTAATACATTTTAATTCCACAAACTTGAAGTGTTATTTGCAAAGCACCTGCTAGGTACTATGGGACACAAAGATAAAAGTATATAGTTTCTGACCTAAAGGAGTTTCCATTATGCTGAAGGCAAGATATCTGGAAAGTCCTAAGAAGAGCTTAACTCTCAATACTTGGGTTGCAAAGCTAGTGCCCAGAAGCTCTTCATGGTTCTTTATAGTTGGCTACCATGTCATAACCTACCCCCTATTCCTAACTGTTTCCATTGTGTATCTTGCAGTGGTGTCAAAATCAGCCTAAGCCAGAATGAATCTTCTTATCTTCCCTTCTCAGTCTGCTTCTACTTTCCAATAATCTCAATTCCATCTACTCTTTTTCTTCCAGGTTAGAATTTGAGTCACCTTGAAATTTTTCCTCTGCTTTATCCTTTCCATCTAAACAGTTAAGAATTTTCATTTTCCTTAATGTCTCATCAACTTGTCTCTTCTTTACAATTTCTACCAATTCTACTGATCAAACTCTACAATTTCTTGTCCTTTGTTCTTGAAGAGGATCAAAATGACATCACTAAGTTGGAGTCAAAGTACAGTGTGTCTGACTGTGGATGATCAGACCAATATGACCTAGGTCAGGCACAAATAATCCACATAACATTTAGAGTGGAGGTGTCTCAAAATGCGCACATCTCACACTTCTTTTGAGCTACTACAATTCAGCTTCTCGTGGAGCACAGTACCTTCTTTGATGTGAGCATGCCAATCTAGGTAGTCCTGTGTTAGTGTCTCCCATGAAACACAGTTGATTCCGAAGTTCTTCAGAGAGATCTTGAGAGCGTCCTTGTAAGGCTTCTTCTGACCATCATGTGAGCGCTTGCCTTGTGTGAGTTCTCTATAAAACAATTTTTTAGGCCAATGTACATATGGCATTCAAAAGAAGTGGCCAGTGTATCAGAGATGCATTTCTGGAGTGGAGTTTGAATGTTTGGCACTTTAGCTTGAAAAAGGACACAATCCTAATCTAGACTTTCACCACTTTTTCCCTATTTACTTTTTTTTATTATGGTACTCCCTTGCAGAAGAACTTATAAAAACTTATCCTTGCTTATCTTTTCCTCTCCAAATTTCTCTGCCTGGCTTTCTAGACTCTCTATGATCTAGCCTCATTGAATTATTCAACTTTATTTCATATACCTCTAAACATACAGTACATTTTAAACTCAATCAGAAATTTCCTAATTCCTTTCCAGACTTTTTTCTAATTCTCTAAACTCCTATTATTCATATTCACTAGAGTTCAGCACTTAATTGTTCTCTCATGGATCTGTGTGTGCCAATTTTCTCCACATTAGCTGGATTAAAAGATCTCTGTGGTTCACTTATCTACCACAGCACCTAGCATAATGTGAGACCTGTGATTTTCCTAGTGTGGGAGGATATTCCTGAGAATGAAGCAAATAATAATCCTTCTACAACTTTTTAGTAACAACAATAACTCAATGAATATACAATAGCACTTAATGTTTGCAGAACACTTGAAAACAACTACAGATGAGGTGCGTGATAGTATTAGATCCTGCTTTTCAGATGAGGAAGCTGAGGCTCAGAAAGGTGGTGGCTAAAAATAATACAGAAACACCACAAGGGCTAATTACCTACTTCTACTCACGTTGGCAGGCCAGGTAGCAAGAAAGCAGTCAACGACTTCTACCCAAAGAGTTCTAGTCAACTAGTCTCAATTAGCTTTGAGAGTCATTACTAAGAAACATTTTTCCAGACCAGGGGCATGCTTTTATCTTTTCTTTTTCTCAAACAAAAGTAGAGAGAGTTCTCAAAATTAGAAAGCACATAGGGCCAAAGGGTAAAATCACAACTCTACTTACTGGAAGTCCTTTTTTCTCTTCTCTGTTGGGTTCCAAGTGTTAGTGCCCTTCTGGAGTCCAAAACCTGCCTTTCTTCAGTACAATTCTCAGGTCTCAAGTCAAGGGGGCCGTTAACCATTGTTGCTTTAGGGTCATTGCTGCAGGCTCCGATGGATACCATTACTGACGTCAGATCACTGGTAGAACCTCTGATTCCTCTGATGGATCTCTGAAATAAACAAGAAAGGGAAGGAGTAGAGAAGAGAGGCGAAAAAGAAATTCTCTTTCCTCTTTCAAATAGATGGAGCTCTTCAAACACTGCACTGGTCTGGTGCTAAAATGCAGGAGTCTTTTTCTTTCAATATATCAAAAGATATATCTTTATCATCTGTCTTTATCCAAAGGGCAAAGCACTTTATTTCTCCAGAACTGATTAAGGAATGTTCAAAAGTAGTTTATTCCCTGCAGTCTAGCCAACACCACCATATCCCAAAAAACTCTTCATCCTATAAATTGCTTCAACTGTGGAATTCATACTTCAAAATAACCTCAGCCCCTGGGGCCCTTCCATTGGATTGGTAGGAACTGTCTTTCCTTTTTGCTTGTATTGGTAAACAAGAAAAATGTGACTGGCACATAATAAATGCCTAATGAGTAACTGGCTGACTCAGTTGAGCTGTCTGGGCCTTCTGTGATTATCTTAATTGGGGTGAGATAAAATATATTAGGAAGATGTGTGATACACACACACACACACACACACACAATCACATTTGTTCCTTAAAATAACCCTTTGGGCTAAGTGCTATTATGATTCCCATTTTATAGATGAGGAACCTGAGTCTAGAAAGGTTAAACCATTTGCCCAAAGTCACAGAACTGGTAAATATCTAAGGTAAGATTTAAACATGGGTCTTTTTTACTCTAATTCCACCAATCTATTTACTGTATAAAGTTTCAAGACTTTCTGTGGCCAAAAATATCACTCTCAAGCCAATCTGGTCCAAGACCAAGCAAGGATGACCTTGGGAATACAGAACTATTGTCTTAATGGCACCTGACGGCATTTGAGTTTTCTGCAGGCATAGTAGATCCCACAGGAAGAATTTAGTTGACAAACAGTATGTATGTAGAAGACCTAAATAAATACTTTATTTATTAAATGGTGCTAATTTGAAGGTTTCTATTAAAGCTTTATAGCTTTCTTTCAAAACTTTACATTTCTTATAAAATAATTTCATTGATATTATTCATTTTTGCATTTTGTATCACTTCTTATTTCCAAATACGTCCCTTTTCCTCCACCACCACCTTCCATCCAGTCCACCCAGAAAGATGTTTCCTGGAACAAAGACTTTAAAAGAAAGGAAGAGAAGAAATGCAGTTCTTCAAAATGAGCTAACGCATCACCTATGTTTGCCAGAATTCAGATTGACATATTACAGTTTCCTCCCCTATAAAAGGGGGATAATAATAGTACCTACCTCAAAGAGTTGTTGTGAAGATCAGATAATATATGTAAAGCATTTCTGCAAAACTTCAAAGTGCTATATAAAGCTTGCTATTATTATTAGTTCCAACCATAGTTTTTGAGTTTTCACTTACATTACTCTGGTTCATAAACTTCATTCCTGCCAAGAAGGCTTTTGGCTACCCACCATACTCTGTTCTCATGTTCCTCTCTCCCTACTCCCCACCTTTTTGGCCTTTGCTCATTCTCTCCCTCCTTCTGCCAACCTATTTTTGCCTGTTGAAATCATTCCCTTAATTCAAGGTTCAACTCAGGCACCTCTTCATCCATGACACCTTCAGCTCAGTTGAATTACCAGTTGATCCTCCAGTTTTGCAAAGAATTGTCTCCAACTATTCTGTCATGGATTATATAGCAAGAGTTAGGTTCTACCTCACAGCCATAAGACTGGCAAAGTTGACATAAAAGGAGAAATGGGAAATGATGGAGCGGCTGTGAGAAAATAAGCACATTAATTAATTGCCAGTAGAGCTATGAACTGTGTAGTCATTCTGCAAAAAGAATTTGGAAGTATACCTCCAAAAGCTATTAGACTGCACATAATCTTTGACCCCATGATATTACTACTTGGTCTACATGCTACAAGAGATTAAAAAAGGAGGAAAAGGCAGTCCTTATAAACAAAAAAAAATTACAAAATAAATTTTTACAAACTATTTACAAAAAATATTTATTATTTTTATAGTAGTAAAGAATAGGAAACTGAAGGGGTACTCAGATGACTAAACAAATTTTGGTTTATATCTGTGATGGAATTCTTTTGTGTTATAAGAAATAATAAAGGTGATGCTTTCAGAAAAAAATATGAAAAGACTTTTATGAACTGATGTAGTGTGAAGTGAGCAGAACTACAAGTACAATTTTTGCAATAACAGAAATATTGTAAATACAAATAACTTTGAAAGACTTAAGAACTCTAATCAAGAAGTGACCACAATTCCATTTGTCTCAAAATGAAACATGTTACCCACCTCCTAAGAGAGAAGGGATAGACTTTGGGACACATATATATGTTCATGTATGAGTATATAATATATAATATGAATGTTTGTGTGTAAATATATATATGTGTGTTTATGAGTACATATACATGTATCTTTATGTGTATTAATACACATACATGTATTTCAAACATGGTCAGTTGGGGAATTTATTGTTTGTAATAGTTTTTTCCCTTTTTCTCAATTAATGTGGGGCTAGGGAGAATGCAGATCTGAAAATTAAATAATTTTTTTAATTCTAAGAGTTTTCATTATTATAGGAGGCTGAGATTTAAGAAGAGCTCTACTCACACTGTTATTGCAGGATTGGTGTGGTACACCCTATTATTTATCTGTTTCACCAATGAAGAATCTAAAGAGATATTCAGAATTATTACATATATAGATGGAGCTGGGATTTAGCATTCTAGGTACCTTTTCTGATGATTGTTCCCTAGGCATAAACCACAAAGCTCTATAGAGGAAGACCTTAAAAAATGCTTGTTGAATATTTATCTTTCCGTACTACCCAAAGGGAACCTATTATTCTGCTCTTACATATGCATAATTCCATCTTGTACAAAGAGAATTAGATGAGATTATGATGTTGAAATCAATATAGTTCTTCAAAAAAGGTAAGATGTCATGCTTCAAAGAGGTCAGAAAGAATGGGGATTGAGAAAAGGTCTTTGGAGTTAAGAATTAAGTGATCATTGGAGAGATTAATTTGAAGAGAATAATTTCAGCTGAATGATGAAATTGGAAGCCAGATTACAAAAGACTGTGTAGTGTGTGAGAAGAGAGGAAGTGGAGGCCACAAGAGTGGAAAGCTTTTTTCTAAGAGTTTGTCTGTGAGGAGAAGAGGTATATGATGTTAGTTTGTGGGGATGGTAGAGACAAGGGGGTTTTTTTCTTTTTTTTTTAATGGTTCAAAAGACCTAGACATGTTTATAGGCAGCAAGAGCCAACAGAAAGGCAGAGATTAAGGCTCACAAGATGGGAAGTGATTTGTGAAGCTAATTTGGTAAAGGATATGGGGAGAAAATGGAATGAAGAGCTTGAAAAAAAGAATGGAAGAAATAGAAATAAAAAAAATTTCATTGCTAAAAGAAAAAAGAGTTGATGCAAAGTCAAAAGACAGAAAAAAATCAAAACTGTGTAAGAAATATATCATTAAAAAAACTGTCCTGGAAAACAGGGCAAAGCATAATAACTAGGAATTCTGAAAGATCATGAAGATCATAAAAATGCAATAAAACAGAAAATTTAAATTCCACATTTCAAATAAGTGCATGCCCTCCCCAATATTAGAACCAGAAGATTAACAAAATCCATTTATTGTAACTGATATAAATGTAAGTTACAGCTCAACTGGAAATGTGGTAGTCAAAATCCACAACAACAATAAAAGTGTATTGCAAGTGCTTAGGGAGATATATTCTATAGAACCCAAATGCGAATTGCATAGGACTACACGTAGGTTATCAGGTAGAAAAGAAAAGATTGGAAAACACCATGTTGAAAGGAAAAGAACAATGACTTGTAACATGAATAATTTATCCAGTGAAGTACAGCATAATTCTATATGGAAAAAAGCACTTTCAATGAAATTTATTTTTCTCAACTATACTAATGAGAAGTTTTTAATTAGGCAGAAATTTTGTAAGGTAAAAACAATGAAGAAATACACATATACAAATATGTTTCTAGTGATGGTATATAAGCTCCTTAACAGCAGTTACAATTTCATTTTTTTATCTCTCCACACAAGAATGCACATAAATAATGCTTACTGATTAACAGGGTGGGCTGGGGAGAACTTTAAAATATTAACAATCTGAGCAACTCAAAGGGCTTAATAGAGATCAAGCACTTATATTGTAATAGGAGAAGAGACTAAAATAGTCCTTCAAAATTCCAAGGATTACAACTCCAAAAGACCCATGATGGAAAATGCTATCTACATCCAGTAAAAGAACCATGGAGTCTAAATGCAGATTGAAGCACATTACTAGCTCTCTTTTTCTTCTTTTATTCCCATGGTTCCTCCCATTGGTTCTAATTCTTCTTTACAGCATGACTAATGTGAAAATATTTAATATGAATGTATATGTAGAGCCAATATCAGATTACACACCATGGGGGAGAAAGGGACAGAAAATTTAGAACTCAAAATCTTAGAGAAGTGAATGTTGAAAACTAAAAAATAATTAATTAAAAAAGAGAGAACAAAAAGAAAAACAACTGGCTTAAGGATTTAAAAAAAAAAGATACTCACATACAGAAGAAAAACTCTAGGGAAGGAGAGAAGAGCAAGATAGAAGGACTTAGTATTTCATACAGCTGGGCTGCTGCAGAAGAATATTATTCAAATACAGAATGGAGTATGAAGGGAATAGAGAATCTCAGTGGCATCATTCGGTGTTAACTGGGGGCCAAGCAAGGGAAGTTTTCATTTTTTCTTTAAGTGAACTTTAAATATGTCTCTATCCATACATTAGCAATATACATTACATATGTATAATATTTAATGTAAATCTACATTTTATATAAATATAAATTTTATGTACACATACATGTGTGCTGTGCATGCACATAGGGGTGTGTGTGTATGTGTGTGTTTGTAGGCAGCCAGATGGCTTACAGTATAAAGCACTGGACCTGGAATCAGGAAGATCTGAGTACAAATCTGGCCTCTGATACTTATCTGTGCAAGTCACTTAACCTTGTTTACCTTAAGCCACTAGACAGAGAAATGGCAAACCACTCCAGTATTATTTGCCTAGAAAAGCCCTTGTACAGTATTGGGATGCTACGGTGCTACGATGTCACAAAGAGTCAGAACCAACTGAACAACAATGCATTTGTGTGTGTGTGTGTGTGTGTGTGTGTGTGTGTGTGTGTGTATAATGATCACACCAGGTAGGTCCTGTTAGATAGCTAGATGAGACAAAAATTTAGATGTAGTGCTGAGATGATAGTTTTCACTCATCCACCAATCAGAAAATTTTAGACCCAGTGAAACTGAGACCTGGAGAAATAAAATGACTGTCCTAACATCATATTCCATTTTTCATCCTAGAAAAATTACAACCTATATTATGCTCTATGCAGCTATAGTTTGGCATGATTATTTTTATGGCTCATACTCATTTATATGACTTGTCTTATATGTTTCATCTTTTTCCTTAGATTATTATCTTTATTTTTTCATAACTCCCCAAAAGGCCTGTGGATCTGTGTGCAAAGTGCTTTGCACACAAAACTTTGTATCTACTGTTATAATTAACAAATGACTGTTTTTACCATAAGCCATGTAACCCTATCTTCTCCACACAGGATCATTACAGCAGCAGCCATTCATTCTTCTCTCTATTTCCCACTATAAAGAGACTTAGACCCACTGAACTAGAATTATTTTGGTCATTTGATGAGCGTCCTGGGCTCTATAAAACTGGCAAGGGAACCAGAAATGATGGCAGATAGAAAAGTATATGGTCTTGCTAGTTGTGAGGAATGATATACAAAAATTCAATGCCCTTAAAAGGGCATTACTAATAGGAAGAGATTTGATTTGAAAATTTATGGCAAAAAATGTTGCTCTGCAAGGAAATCTTGGTCATGATGAATGCAATAAGGTCATACCCCTGTGCTAACCATGTTATTTCAGTCTGTCTGATCCCAGAATAAACAAAGGAGAATTGCTATAATTTACTGTTAGAAAACACTCTCCTTCCCAGTTAGAAAAGACCTAAAGATGAAATCCTATGTAGTGAGGTCCATAAAACATGGGAAGAGAGTAAACTTGAAGCATCATCTCATGTCTTGCCTGGCTTGGCTTTTATTGGGCAAACATAGCTGCTACAGCAACTTAAAAGTCATTGGAAGTTGAGACTATTTGTCATGCTTATTACAGAGAAATCCCAACAAGTCAGACAACCCTTGGTTTTTCTTTGCTTATGATCTCTTTGTCCAAGAACTTCCACTGATATGGGTTGTTGGGTTCGGTTTGCTATGGTTGTTAGGGTAGTGTTATATGTTTCTGGATTAGGTATTCTCTCATAGTTAACGTTAGCTGGGGGCAGCTAGGTGGCGCAGTGAATAGAGCACCGGCCCTGGAGTCAGGAGGACCTGAGTTCAAATCTGACCTCAGACACTTGACACACTTACTAGCTGTGTGGCCTTGGACAAGTTAGTTAACCCCAATTGCCCTCCAAAAGCAAAAAAGCAAAAAAAGTAAAAAGTAAAAACATTAGCTGTCAAGAACAAGAAAATTAATTAAATAATTCAAAAAGAAAAAAAAAGATATCTTCTCATCATTGAAAATCCAAGGAAAGGCCCTTCTTTCATCTTGACTATAGGCAAGCCCTCAGCAATCTCAGTTCCTGGGGAGACAAGGCTCAACAAAGCCATAACCAATGTCCTCATCAAGTCTCTCTCCCTGTAGAACAGTCCCAGAACCCCTGAAAACATCTGCAAGGCCCTCTTTCAGGATTTCTGTAAACATACCACAAGAAAATCCTCCTTCAGGGCTTCTGAACCAACAGCAAGGTTCCAGGACCTCTACAACAGCAGCACTGTCCTAAATGTTATGGGAATCTGAAGATCATCCCTGCCCCTAGGCCCTTTGCTTAAGTGGCTTAAGTGACTCTGAGAACCTTCCCTGATTTGAAAATACACTCTGTCCCCTAATAGGCTGAAAGTGGTCACTTGTAGCCTGTGGCAGGAGTTTTGTACTTCAGTAATGCCCACGCCTTATTTCTTTATGATTGGGCAGTGGGTCAAGAGGGCTGTGACATTCTCTGATCCAGGAGAAGGCTATACATACCCTGATGTGAGTTTTTGCTTTGGGGCTCACTTTGGAAAGAGTTGTGTGATTTGGCCAGACAAGACTCTGGGAAGCCGTTGAGCTGCCCAGCTTTGAAAATCTCAGATGTTGGTGCTTCCCTCTCTGGTAACTAACTAGGTATGGTTGCAATGGTCAGACGGTTGGAAGCCTGTCTGGTGATATGTTTCTTTGTCTCCTTGTAACTTATGTTTGTATTCTGTTTGCATTCTCTGAAGTTCAGGGTGCTCTCTTTTTCCCCTAAACTAGGTAAATGATATATGTTTGATTTATTAAAGTAATACTGTTAAACACCCCCCCAAAAAAACAAACAAAACAAAATAAAAAAAAGAAAAAAACATTAGATGTCAAGAACTCTTAAGTCTAGTGATCTTCAAAATCTCTTGATTACTTTATCAGTAAAAAAATGTAGTTATTCATACTATGAGTATGTATGTACATATATACATATGCATCTATAAATGTATACACATATATTCATATTTATAAATTATATATGTGTGTGTACTACTGAACTAATATAAAATATAGAAAATAAATTTAAAAGTATTAAAGATGAAATATCAGTATTTTGGAAACTAATGTATAAATATATTTTTGCTCTTACCAGAAATATTACTCACAAGCTATTATCTAAAAATGCAAAACTGACCCTCCAAGGGACACTTGCGTAGCCATAAAGTGATCTGAGAAGCAGGGAGTGGTCTTGCTGTGAAGGGGGTCAGTTTTCTGTAAAGTCCTGAAATCTCTTCACAACATGGCCCAGTTCTGAGTTTCAAGCCTTTTTGTGAATTTCTCTACTGTCGTTCCACATTGTCCTATACTTATTATTCCTTACCCATAATGCTCCATGACTGAAATGCCCTGGATTCCATCAAAACTCAAGTGCCTCCTCCTGCAGAAGGGCTTTCTTGGTCTCTCCAGCTACTAGTGACTTCTCTTTAAGGTTTCTTTCCATTTACTTTTTAGGTTTATTATATATCTTTTTATATACATATTATCTCCCTTATTAGAAATATAAGCTACATATGGGGAAGAAAAGTTTTTGCTTTTTATTTGTATCACAATTACCATCACTTTAATATTTATCCATTGGATTTAAAGTGGAAACATTTGAACTTTAAAAAAAAAAAGAAAAGCAACAAGAAAATTCTCTCTCTCCCCTCAACATAAATAGCTACTTAAAAGTCAGATTCTTGGGCTTCATATTAGTCAGTCTGGAGAAATAAAATTCTTTTGCATTATTAACTTATCACCAAGTAAGACAAAGTTGAAAAAAATGCATAAACCTTTAAAGACAGGCTTTTCATCCACATGCCAGTAGTGAATGCCATCTTCTTCATTAATTAGACTTTATTGGATCCATTCATATTGGTTACTATTGGTAAAGAAATCACCCAAACAAATACTATTGTATTCTAAAATCCTGTTTGATTCTATCATTTTTAAAATTATAACACTATAGACACAGAATTTCTAAAAAGTAAGCTTTTGAGCTATGAAAACATTCTAATCAATGCTATTTGTATGTGAGATTCATCTTATTTCATTGTCCATGTGTTTTGTGGCTCAATTCAATGCAATTCTGCAAATATTTTTTTAATCTACTCTGTTCAAGGCATTGGATACAAAAATGAAGATGTCATCAAAGAGCTTATAGTCTAGTGGTAAAAGAAGAATGGTGGCGAGGTGGTGGCTGTTAACATATAAAAGCAAGCCTGTTACTGGGTATGGGTACAATGTAACAGAGGCAAGAAAATGCATCATAAGAAAATATGAAGAGGAAGAGACCATTGGCTTCTGGGAAAATCAGCTTCATGGAAGAAGTGGCACCCGATTCAGGGCTTAAAGAAGCCAAAAAAATTCAATATGAGATATGGGGGGAGTTAAAAATAAGGGAGAGAACCTATGTGAAGGTATAGAGAAAGATGGGAGGCAAAGAGGGGCAGGACTGGGAAGCAGCTAGTTGCCCAATCTGGCCAAGCTGCAGAGTGAGTGGAGTGAAAGAAAGTAGTGGGAAATCAGATTAAAGATAAGCAAACTTATGGAAGGACTCAAAACAGACTAAAGAGCTCGTATGTTATCTACAATGTGTGTGTGTGTGTGTGTGTGAGAGAGATTGGGCATCTTTAAGCAGGAGTGTGAAATACTCTGAACCATGTAATACAAAAATTATTTTAGCAACAACATGAAGGATGGATTATAGAGAAAAGAGAGACGGGAGGTAGATGATATTATTAGAAAAGAGAGAGACTGGAGGAAGATATTATAAATTCTAGATTGGACTTGATGAGGGCCTGGAATGGGAAAACTCCTATATTATTGGAAAGAAGTGGGAAGGGGATGGATGCAACAAGTGATATTATAGAAGTAGAATTGGCGGAGGTTTCAAGCAAGATGGTGGTATCTGAGAGAAATAAGAAATTTTAGTAGAGAGTCAAGTATAGGGAGGAGTTAAGTTTAGTCTTGTGCATCTTGAGGTTGAAGTGCAAGTAGAAAATCTAGGTAAAGATGTTCACTCAACAAGCAACTGAAAAAATGGGGCTAGAGTAAGCTCAAGAGAGAGATATGACTGACTATATAGATTTTGGAGTCAGATGCATAGAAGCAATCATTAGAATAAGAGAAATGGAGAAGACTGCCAAAAGGGTGAGTAGAGAGGGGAAAGAGAGAGTGGAGAGTGGGGAAGAAAATAGAGGAGAGAGAAAGAGAAAGGGGGGGGCAGGCCCAAGAGAGAGAGCCTTAGGGAATTCCTGTCACTTAGGAGGTAGGAAAAGGAATTTAGTGATATAAAGTAGTAGTAATAACACTGGACTTGGCAAAGTCAGGAGACTCGATTCAAATCTCACCTCTGACTATAATTAGTTTTGTGATTATTGGAAAGTAATTTAGCCTCTGAGGTCTTCCATGCCCTCATCTATAAAATGAGAGGGCTGGACCAGATGACCTCTAAGGTCCCTTCTGTTTCTGAATACTATGAATCATCTGCCTAACCATTTAGCTCTAACATACTGAATGACCGAGTTAGAATTCATAATGTCATGCCAGTCTAGAGTAACAGGCTTAAGCTAATAAGATAATATTTAATATAAATAAATGTAAAATCATACACCTTAAATATAAAGTCCAAAATTTCAACTGTCCAAGTATAGGATGTGGGAGACCTGACCCAGAAAATACTTTCCATGGAAAAGATCTCGACATCATTTTAGACTACAAACTCAATTTAAGCGAACAGATAAACATGGCAGCTAAAAACCTACATTAACAGCACTTTTACCAGATCAAGCGAGGCCCCTATCCATCTTTCCTGAGAGGCAGCGTACATAGAAAGTTTAATATATAGCAAATGATTAGAATTAGTTATAGGATCTGTGATCCTAAGTGCATCTATGATCTCACCGATATGTGTGTTCCTTGCAAAGATACATGCCTGGGTGAGCTAGCGCAAACTTTGACATTATCTTCCCATTAGCTTAACGTAAGGGATTGCTCTAACATGCTAGGAACCTTCCTGGATTTCTCTTGACTTCTTAAAGAATTTATGCGTTGTCCATCAGCTGGCCTTCATTCACATAATGAGTTTTCCATCTTTTTTATATTTATTTTTAGTAATAATAGATAGTATTTATAAAGTGTTATAATGTTTGTGAAACGTATTATATGTGTTTTCTTTGATCCTGGCAACAAGCTTGTGAGGTAAGAACTACTATTAGCCCAATTTTTACCAACTAGAAAACCGAAGTCAGCAATGGTAAAGTGAGTTGTCCAAAGTCACATGGCTAATAAGTACCAGGGGTAAGATTTGAACTGTAGTCTTCCTGAGTCCATGTCTAATGTTCTATCCACTATATTTTCTAGATGCCTAGGATTATATGTACCCATGAATCCACCAGTTATGAGAAAGAAGAAAAATGGGCATCTAAGGCAAATATTTTCCATTATCTTGTTCTATATAGCATTCTTTTGGAGAGGGACAGGCAAGGCAGTTGGAGCTAAGTGACTTGCCCAAGGTCACACAGCTAGTGTCAAACGTCTGAGGCCAGATTTGAACTCAGGTACGTCTGACTCCAGGGCTGGTGCTCACTGTGCCACCTAGAAACCCCCCTATAGTATTTTTGAAACCGCTTCATTTTTTTTATAACAGTTTACGTCCCAAAAATGTTTATATTTTTTATCCAAACCTATGGTTTCAATGGTATATTCCCAGTCCTAAGAGGATGAGCAAATGGTGGTTCACTGACATTTAGATTTGCCTAAGGACACTGAAAGGTTAGGTGATTTGCCCAGGGTCATATCCCTAACGTGCAACAGAAACAGAAGCTGAACTCATATGTTCCAAGTTCTGCCTACTACGGCATGATGCCTTCCCTTAGATGTTACTAGATCATGTGTGTGCCCTTGTCTATGGACATACACACACTCACATGCACTTTCTTCAGATTGAGTTTTCAATACATCTTTCCTTGCCATGTAGAAGCATTTAGACCAAATCTCTGAAGCCAAAAACCTGGGTCAGTGAATGAGCTATCCAAGCTGCAGATAAACCAAATGCTAGATGCCTGTATGTCAACCTCTTGGTGTGGCATGTCTCAAAATGCATCCATATCATATGAGGCACCATTAGAAATTGCCATGCCAAGTAGTAAATTTGATCAGAGAATGACAGGCTCTTACCCCCCTGCTTTTAAAAAAAAAATTGAAAGACTAGTTCAATTATTTGTTAGCACTTCCTTAGAGTACAGTGTGAGCACAGACAATATTTGAAATTAATATACTATTTGATTAGACTGATTGATTGTTCTTACAGCTGAGGATTTTAACATTCATTAACCATGCTAACCAGTCATTAGTAGTTCCTTTATCAGCAAGCAAAGAATAAACAGAAATCCTAATAGAAATTCATCACAGAGAATGTACTCCGTACCTAAGCAAGTGTTATGACTGCCAGTGTATTAGATTAACTGCTATAATATTGGCAGCATGAAAGATTTCTGTTATAAAATTTAAAAATATCCTTTAATTAATGTTTACTTTGTAACTGGACTCTTTTACACTTAAGTAGGCTATACAGATAATCTCTTACATATCCAGTATAATAAAGTGCTAATGGATATTTTATACCTAATATGTTTGTGTGTGATCCTTTAACTATCAGTTTGAAGAAGGATTGAGGACTTCTTATGCTTCAGACAAATCTTTTTTTCTCCACTACTGAGGAATTAAAACATTGAGACCTGTTTTTCCCCCCTACCAAACTGTTGAAAGAATTTCTGATTCATAAGATAATGGAACTTACAATTAATGAATGGACAGATGAATAAAATGAACAAAAACCATTTATTAAGTGATTACTGGGCAACTAGGTGTAGTAGATAGTGTAATCAGGAGAACCTGAGTTCAAATCCAGCCTCAGGCACTTACCAGCTATATGACTCTGAGTAAGTCACTTAACCCTGTTTGTGTCAGTTTCCCCATCTGTAAAATGAGCTGGAGAAGGAAATGGCATATCACTTCTGTACCTTTGCCAAGAAAACCCCAAATGGGGTTCATGGAGGGTTGGCCACGACTGAAATACGACAACAACAAAAGGCCTTACTGTGTGTAAAACACTATGCTAAGAATCGGGGGGGGGGGGGTACAAACAGAAAGGCATGAAAGCCCCTGTTCTCAGGGAGTTCCTATTCCAATGGGGAAGACAACACATATGGGATATTTCAGTTGCAAATCAGATGGAAAGGTCCTATAGGACTTAGGATGCAGAAGCACAGCCGATGTTAAGGCATCTTCTATAGTCATTTCCACTGATTAAATCGGACCCTTTTCTATTGTGAACTGTCTGAAAATGCCAATGACTTGATTGTTAAGAATCTTCTTTTATGAATCTTGAATAACTCTGACTACCAAGGTGGCAATTGTCTGGTCACATCTCCATAAAAGTTGATTTCCTGCATGGTGGTGGCAGGGGCTGGGCTGGAAATGGGGTTAGTGGTCTTGTGGGTGGGGCCCATTGCTCTCTACTACTCTTAAAAGAAATGACAGTTGAGGTGCTGCTAGAGTTTTGACCTATCTAGTGTATCCTGGTCTTGCCTGTCCCTCAAGGTCCCTCATTGTTTCAGCTATGATGACTGGCTTGCCACCTGAGTAGGAGCTACTCAAGAAGCTGGTGAAGATGCCTGGCCTGTCCTCCACAGGAGTTACTCATCTGGATTATTTTAAGGGCAAGACTCTCTCTGGGCCAGGGCTTAGTCCCAGGGCTCTTGGGCTTACATGCTCTTTGATGGAAGTTGGTCACCACTGGTGTTGGTGGTAGAGAGGTTGTTGGTACATTCGCCACAGGGGTTGCTCCTTTGGATGATGGTCTGATGGCCAGGTTGGAGCCAGGGTCATGGAGTACATTGCTGTTCTTAGGTCTCTTTGGCCTCAGTGTCCTCGGCTATTTCCATGAGGGTCTGAGGAGAGGTGGTGGTCAAAGTGGGGGAAGTGATTTGACCTGCCTGGCACATGCTACTAACTCTGATCTCTCCCTCAGAGTTCTCCAGCTGTTTCTGTTAGATAAATTGCCAATATAGTCATACACATAGCAATACAACAGAAAGAGGCATAGTTGGTATAGTTGGTAGAAAATTTACTCGAAGGTAGGAAGACTTCACTTTAAGCTCTACTTCAGGTGCCTCTTGACTGCATGACCCTGGTCAAGTCACTTAACCTCTGAGTATACTCAGACAATTCTATCAACCTCACGTTTCAGAGCAGTCATTGGTCCTTATGGGGGTAGAGGGGAACCATCATCAGAAGCTCCCTATACTGATGAAATCACAAACTGGATAAATTTTTCTTCTAACCTGGCATGTACTCAATATTCCCTCCCTACTATGGGATAAGGAGCAGGCTTCAAGAATGGATAGGATGCCCTTCCTGGATACCCCCAGCCAGCTCTACAGCAGTATGAATGCACCTACATGGTCTTATTTAGTAATAGAAGTGTGGATGAGATTTCTAGGGCTGTCTGTGCATATTCTTAAGTAGGATCCTACGTCCATATTCAATACGTCCTCATCTGCTTGGATGCTTTCTGGAAGTAAGCTCATTTTAAGTGGAAACCTTTTGCAAGGTAATGGGGAATAAATGAAATCATTCCTGAAGAAGATCTCGGTCTGAAATGCTTCTCCTCTTCCCCACAAGACACTCGTTTGACCTAAGGCAAGTTAGAATGTCTCTGAGCCTCAGTTTTCTCATCTGCCAGATGATGATAATAATATCACCTACCCCATGGAGTTGTTGTCATGCTCAAATGAGGTGATGAATATAACATGCTTTGCAAATATAAGCACTCCACAGGGCGTCCCAAAACTCTTAGTGTGCTTTTAAGCTATTAAAATTAATAACTTTAAGCTATTAAAGCTTAAAATTGCACCAAAACTTTTGGGGCACCTTTGTATAAATGTCATTTATTTTCTAAGAGGAGTTGGGAGTGTTTTTCCCCAACAGTAGCTGCAGAAAAGCAGATATTTTCCATCAGTCTTCACAACAACCCCGTAAAGTAGGTGCCATTATGAACTTCATTTTACAATTGAGGAAACTGAGGCAGAGAAAGGGTAAATGACTAGCACACACACAGCTAGTAAGTGTCTGAGGCTAGATATGAAATCGGGTCCATCATGCCTCCAGACCCAGTGAATCCACTATGCTGCCTTCCTGCACAAGGGGAAACATTTACTAAGTGTTTATTATGTGCCAGGCACTGTGGTAAGTGCTGGGGTTATATTTACAAGCGAGCAAGAAGGTCTTTGTCCTAGAGGAGTTTGCGTGCTAATGGGGAGCTGAACATGGGAATGGGGACAAGAATATACTCCCACAGTGGCAAAGTGTGGAACATGTGGCACCAGAGGCCAAATTCTGGATGTAGTTTGAAAGTAAATATGAGACCACATTTGCCTTGACTTTTAACATCATATTCATGGTATGTTTTTCCTGGAAAGAAGAATCTGATGCTAAACAATTAAGAAAATAAGATTTTTTTAAAATTTTCTTCTTTTTTTTTTCTTTTTTGTTTATTGTAGGAGGTTTTGAATGTGATTGACCATGGCCTGATGGATCTAAATGGGACAAATGAAGATGCCCTAGAATGGGATGAAACTGACATAAGTAATAAATTAATCAGTTTAAATGAAGAATCCAGTGATCTTGATCCAGAACACACCCATGCACACACTATGCCAAACCTGAAATCTGAGTTGGAGGATGCAGGCAGTGAGGACCGAAGTTATGAGGAATATGCTAGTGACCAAGGAGGATCTCACTATGGCTCTAGTATCACTGCCCCCTCTAGCCCACATATCTACCAAGTTTATAGCCTTCACAATGTTGAACTTTATGAAGAGAACCACATGCCATTTCTGAAAACCAGCCCCGAACTCCCCAGAATCACCCAGCCTAAAGTTTTAACAAAAAGTCTCAGTAAAGACTCTTCATTTTCGTCTACCAAATCTTTGCCAGACCTTGTAGGTGGGATCACTTTGGTTAAGCCTTGCACATGCCATGGAAGAGACATGAGTCAACATTCTGGGAGCGAGAGTGGCATAGTCAGTGAAGGAGACACCGAGACCACAACCAACTCTGAAATGTGCTTGCTGAATGATATGGATGGACCTCTAAGTAACCCTGAAACTGAACACCCAGGTCCTCACATGAGTGATGTAGTTAACATATTAAAACAAAAAATTAAAGACGAGGAGGAGGAAGACATTAAGCCTCCAAATAGTTCTCAGTCACCCGTATCACCAATGTGTTGTGTAAATGGAAAAGATGGAGATTTAAACAGTGTTACCAAGCATACTCCTGATTGTTTGGAAGAAGAATTACAAGGAAAACATGATGTGTTTACATTTTATGATTACTCATACCTCCAAGGCTCAAAACTCAAATTACCAATGGTAATGAAACAATCACAGAGTGAAAAAGCACATGTGGAAGACCCATTGCTTCATGGTTTTTATTTTGATAAAAAACCCTGCAAATCTAAACATCAGGCTACAGAGTTACATCCAGATGCAGCTCCCCACGAATGTATTCTGGCAAGTGTGCCCCATGAAATGGATCCCAATTCCTGTAAAAGTGGCAATGGAGACAAGACATTGCCAGGCATGCAGAATGCCAAGCAACTCTCTCTACTCTCTCAAAGCTCTTCCTTGGAGTCCCTTTCACCCGGAAGTGACTTATTTGGATCAGGCATCTTGAAAAATGGTGATGGCCTTCAACGGAGCACATCACTGGAAAGCTGGTTAACATCATATAAAAGCAATGAAGATCTTTTTAGCCGCCACAGCTCAGAGGACATCAGTGTGAGCAGTGGCTCAGTTGGCGAATTAAGCAAAAGAACTTTAGATCTCCTGAACCGACTGGAGAATATCCAGAGCCCCTCAGAACAAAAGATAAAGCGTAGTGTTTCTGACATCACTCTCCAAAGCAGTTCCCAAAAGATGTCCTTCCCTGGCCAACTGGACATAGCATCCTCCATCAATGAAGACTCAGCTGCCTCTCTCACTGAACTTAGTAGCAGCGATGAACTCTCTCTTTGCTCAGAGGATATCATACTGCACAGGAATAAAGTCCCACAGGATTCAAACGCATCCTTCCGGAAACGTCTTACTCACTCAGTGGCGGATGAGAGTGATGTCAACGTCAGCATGATCGTTAATGTCTCCTGCACCTCTGCTTGCACAGATGATGAAGATGACAGTGACCTACTCTCCAGCTCCACCCTCACCTTGACTGAAGAAGAGTTATGTGTCAAAGATGAAGATGACTCCAGTATTGCAACTGATGAGGAGATTTACGAAGAATGCAATCTAATGTCAGGGCTGGATTACATCAAGAATGAACTGCAGACCTGGATTAGACCAAAGTTTTCACTGTCAAGAGAAAAGAGGAGATGTAATCTCAGCGATGAAATTCAGTGCAGCAAAGACAGAGGCAGCAGTGAGACATCTAATGCCACAGATGCACTGAATATTGAAGCCCTTTTGAACGGCTCCATAAGGCGGATGCCTGAAAATAATGGGAATGGTAAAAATTCATCTAAAGTGCATGAGATTGGGACAAAGAGGGAAAATAAGAAGAATTTTTCCAAAGTCAATAAAGATCCATTTGTAGATGACATGGAGAATGGCAATGTCGAAAGCGTTCCAGAAAGACCAAAGGAAACACCAAATGGAATTTCAAAGGTGCCGGAGGATCTTGTTCCAATTGAGAATGAGGCTTTAGAGGGTGAGAGTTGCATGTGTGAAGCATTTACAGATAGCTCTGATGATTCAAATGTGGAAGGGAAGGAATCTGTTCCTTCACCTTCCAGGAACCCTCCCAAGGAATGTCAAAACCACTTGATTTCTGAAATTCAAAGTGCAGCTTCTATTCCTACTGACAAGTCTTGTCCAGAACATGCCACCAAAACCAGTGTGATCAACAAACTAGATCCTGCACTGCTAAAATCTTCATCTGACAATGTACCCAGAACAGCTGAAAAACCTGCTGATCACTCCCCAGCATTGGAGCCCAGTGAAACAGAAGAAAATGTTGCTACGGATGACAGAATTTCCTGTTGCAACTGTGCATCAGATGCTTTACATAAACAAGATACAGAAGATTGCTCAGTACACAACTTTGTTAAGGAGATCATTGACATGGCTTCAACTGCCCTGAAGAATAAATCCCAACCTGAGAGTGAGGCAGCCGCTCCCACATCATTAACTCAGATCAAGGAAAAAGTATTAGAGCATTCTCACAGGCCCATCCAGCTCAGAAAAGGAGACTTTTATTCCTACCTTTCCCTCTCATCTCATGACAGCGACTGTGGAGAGGTCACCACCTACACAGAAGAGAAAAGCCACTCTCTTTTGCCACCTGACTTCCCCGAATCCGGCCCAGATGAAAAAGAGGATATTGAATGTTTCTTTGAGGCTTGTGTTGATGATGAGGAAGGTGAACAGCAATGCTATTTCTCCAGTGAGCCCCCAAAGGAAGCTGTGGTGCCAGAAAAAGATCCCATTTCCCTAGAAGGGACTAAAACCTCCTTTAACTACAGTGGGTTTTCTTTCTCAAGTGATCAAACTGACACAGGCACGCTGAGTCCCACCTCCCAGAAAAGATCTGACATTGGAGAGGAAATGTGTAATGAGTTTGGTACTTCAAACAGCTGTGAAGCGAGTTCAGCCCTACCTGCTGCTCCAAGCAAGAGCAATGAAGAGAGTAGTTCTGGGAAGACAGGTGGTTCTGGGCTGCTGGAAGATGGTTGTGCTGCTTTAGCCAAAACTATAGTTCCAGGCCTCCCATTGAAGGCAGAACAGATGAACAACCAGGCTGTACTGCATCCTAACAGTAAAACGTTAACCTGTGAAGAAAACCTACTGAACCTTCACAGCGACCGGCATATAAATATGCACAGGTAGAATGTAATCCTCCCTGGGCACATAAATCATCTCATTGAAAGGTATGTGCACTCTTTATGTGATTAAAGATACATGCATTGTGAAGGGGGATGACACTCCACAGGAATACCATTTACCATATGCAGTTCCTATAAATGACTTGTTAAGTAAATCTATAAATATAGTAATGCAATTTTGATCCAACTCTACCAGCATAGAAGAAAAGGCTAAATTAGGTTGACTGGAGTTGCTATCATGCTAGAAATCTAGGTACAGGAAGCTGAAGTAATTCCTGTGAGAAAGAAAAATGGAGAATGAGGGAAGGAGGGAAGGGAGGAAGGGAGGAAGGGAGGAAGGGAGGAAGGAAGGAAGGAAGGAAGGAAGGAAGGAAGGAAGGAAGGAAGGAAGGAAGGAAGGAAGGAAGGAAGGAAAGAAGGAGCTTTCTCTAAATTGGCATTTAATAAGAATGTGATGTGGTGAAAAGAGGGCTGGATTCAGAATCAGAGGACATGGGATTGAATTCCAACTTTGCCACTTCTTGTCTGTGTGGTCTTGGAACAGGCTATTTAACCTCTTTATTTGTAAAATAAATGGACTCAACTTAGCCTTCAAGGTCCCTCCAGCTCAGAAACTATGGCAGTCTTTTTTCATTTTCTCATGCTAGCTAAGGGAATTGAAGCTTTGAGATAATAATAGCTGAGATGTAAATAAGTCAAGTTTTGCAAAGTTCTTTAAGCATATTTTCTTGTTTTATCCTCACAACAACCTTGTGAGGGATCTGTTCTTACTATCCTCCCAATTTTGCAGACAAGAAAACAGAGAGAGAGTGGTTAAATGACATTTCCAGGTTCATTCAGCTAGTATTTATCTGATACAGGTTCTGAATTCGGGTCTTCCTGAATTTAATTCCACCATTTTATCCACTATTCTACCTAGCTGCCTCAGATTCAGCCTGAATGATTCAGCCCCTCTCCTCCCAAATCTGACATCAACAGTCAAAGGGGTGCCCAAATTAATATTAGCCACCATTAAAGAGATATAATTTTCACTTATTTTATTTCTCTCTGTGTAAACACAATCAGCTTATTAAACCATTTTTTTTCTTTATACTAGTGTATTGGTGCTTTCCCTCTCAGATTATTTCTAATTTGCCCCAAATAGTTCCTGGTTTGTACATTGCTACTTGCATGTTCTCTCCCCCATTAGAACTTCTTGAACATTAGAATATGTGAGGGCCTTGAGAGTGGGGATCATTTGCCTTTATTGATATCCTCAGCACTTAGCATGGTTCCTGTCACATAGCGGGCACTTAACAAGTGCTTCCTGATTGACTGAGGAAGAACATGTGGATGCTTTGAGATGAGCAGTCTTTAGGTGGTAGGATCATGCTCCAGCCTGATTTGCCTTTGATGCCACATTCTACAGCTGCTTTTATCACAGATGATTCCCCAGTAGCATGTTATGCTTTCCCAACTACTGAAAAAAAAATGGTCCAGTTTGGGAAATAAAGTAGGGGGAAGGCAGATTGATGTTGTTTTCAGTTTTGAATTAATTGGGGCTCCTATTTTACCAATTTTACTATGAGCAGGCCCCAAAAATACAGCACAGAAAAGTATGTGACAGGTTAATAGAATTTGGGTAAAAACAGAATTTTAAAATCTTGTCTGAAGATGACAGGTTGGTTTCCATCATTTAAAAAAAAACTCTCCTCTTAAAATTCTACTCTTCTTATTTAATAAGACAGTTATTGATTGTTAAATTTGAGATGATATTATATCCATAACTGACACAAAGATTCCATTTTTCCCATTTCAAAAACCCAGTGATGAATACTCTGTCTCAATCTAGTTTGAAGAAGCAAAACCTGAGTTACCCAATGTGGGAATTATTTTTCATGAAAGTATGAGCTCCCAGTTGGCCCCCCTTTAGAAGCTTAATGTTGTAACCTAAACTCGTGCTATAGGAAATGAATTACAGAAGCAATCTACCCTAATTTGTTAACTTATTCAAATAACAGTTATTATACTTAACTATGCTAAAGATTATCTTTTTTGTGGCAGATTGTTTATTTTTTGATGAGCCTAATTACTGATTTTCTAAAGGTAATTTACATTTATTACAAATACATCTTTTAAAATGTGACAGATAAATGTTGTTCCCATAATGTATTATGAAAAAAGTTACTATTTAAAAACACATTATTTAATTTGAAAGATGAATGGCAAACATCATTATTTTTTTCCTGTTAACACCTGTGCCCTAAACTCATTAGAATGTGTGATTCTGTGTAGAGCTGTAAGAGGTGGAAGTGGGGGACAGGGGGAATGTATATCACACATATATATACATATATATATATTCACTAAAAATAAACTCAATATGCAGAATTGGAGAAAGAAGCTTGACTTAGTAATGTAGCTCAACTAATTTTATACTGTTTCAGGCTCTATTTACATTGTTTGGGAATGAGAATAAAAGCAGTGAGAGAAATGTATTCTCTGTTAAATGCATCCGTACTCTAATTACATTCTTTACCAGGGTGCGGTAAAACTGACCATTAGAAGAAAGTGAGAGCAATTGCATAAACTTCTCCAAAACCACCTCGGCTGGCGATTATGCAGCTTGCTTTGCCAGCCTACAGAGGGGCTTAGAGAGCCCGGCTGAATCTCTTTTCTCAAAGGATATAAAAGCTTGAAAGAAACACCACTCTGAGCATGAATCATGTGACCATGACCCCCAAGTCACCAGTCACGCCAGGATCTGGAGGCTCATATTCAGAGCACGACAAACTCCAAGCACTAAGGAATCCTGTTCCCCAGCAGATTTGGAAAGCACAGACTTGCTGCGCCTTGTGATCTTTCAGGGGTTTATCCCTCGTCCTTTTTAAGGGGCAGGCAACAGAAATGACAGCAAGCTCTGCTTTTGAAAGCAGGGGGAAAGAATCTTCTATGAGCAGGGCCAGCATAAAACCTTCTAGTCAATGTTTTCTAAGTCCAGAGAATTTCATTCTTTGTATCTGTATCCCCAGAGCCTAGCAAAGGGCCTGACATAAGTAGGTACTTAATAAGTGCTTACCAATTGGATGACTGGTACCTGCTATGCGCGTAGCATAGTGAATCATAGAAACAGGAACCAGATCTCCATCACATATAGCAAAACAACAACCGTAATAACAATAATTCCTGGCATTTATATGGTACTTTGAAGTTTGCGAAGCACTTTACATCTGAGTTTCACAGCAATCCTGTTAGGAACTTGCAGGTATGATTTTCATCACTATCATTTTAGAGAGGAGGTCCACAGACTTTCTCATGGTTACAGAGCCAGATGTCAGAAGCAGTACTTAAACCCTTGTTTTCAGAAGTCTAGCTCTATCCATTATTCTATGCCTTCTCTAAAGCAAGGGTTCTTAACCTTTTTCATGTCATGGACCCCTTTAATAATCTACTCAAGTTTATAGATCCCTTATAAGAACTATGTTTTCACACGCATAAAAAAAAATCACACAGGATTACAAAAGAAACCAATTAAAATATCATCTTAAAAAAAAACAAACAAAAACAGGGCATGGACCCCAGTTTAACTCCTGCTCTAAAGCTATTTTTAAAATAATCATTCAGCGAGCATTGATTAAGCATTTACTTCATGACAGACACTATTCTAAGCACTGAGGGTGAAAATGGAAAGTGAAAATACTAAATACGAAAATGCTATTAAAAAGCCATTTGCATTAGGGTTAGGGTATTTTTCAGTTTTGTGCAAAGCATCTGGAGGATTGGATTTTTCTGTTTTCATGCAACTGTTTGGGCATTTTATAGATACGTCCCTAAGCTGTGTATTCTGATTCTGCCCTGAGAGCTCTGTGACCCAGGACATATTATTTAACTTCTTTATGCCTCTCCTTTCTCATCTATGCCCCCAATGCCGAGGTACCTTCAGGATTAAGGTAATGAATAAATAGGAAAAATGACCATAAAATCTTTGGAAAATAGAAAGTGGTATGTATATAAAAGCTTAATGATCGTAATTGTTCTTCCCAGTAGATGCAGTCAAGCAAACGGAAAAAGCTGCGTTTCCATTTAAATGGTTTGAAAGGCAGTCAGTCAGAGAATTCTTTTACCAAGACACTGTTTTTACTACACAAAATTCAATTTGCCGGCTTTTCCAGAAATAAATTCTTAGATCATAAAAAGCCTCTGTTTTATAATGTCATCCTTGGAAGTCTATAACTTAGGAGAAGCAGATACAGTCTGCAAACAAGTAACCAAAGAAAACCTTTTACCTATGAGGAATCTAATTAAAACTCACCCTCAAATGATTGAAGAGAAAACTTGATCTAAGCCAACCCAGTATGTACGATGCAGTTGCACTGGTTTCCAGGCACACCGCTGTGCTTTTCACTATTTCCCCCTATTTGCCATGTTTCTATAAAAATAGAGAGGTCAGTTACAGCAAATCACATCAAAGGAAAAGGTAACTGGATAGATCCAGATATTTCTGCTTAATTTGGAAGAGGCACATAATGCATGTCTGGAGTGCCTCCTAGGAACTGCCTAAGAGATGTACTTTGCACTAATCTTTTTGCTGTATTCTGACAGTTATTTCTTCATAATCCTCATCATAAGCCTCTGCTCTTTGATGAATAGTTTAACCCTAAACTTCAGGCTGGAAAAATTCTAGGGTTTAAAATTTTAACTCATTACTTGCAGCAGAAGTATACTCCATTTTAGACTTTACTTTCTTAAGAAGCCTTCCTGCTGCTGTTCTCCCTTTGGCTGCAATATCCCTTCTGTTCTTCTGATCAACAAATATGAGAGGGGATAATCTATAGGGCATGTACTTTGGGAATATGGATGCATATACCTGCATACGTATTATACTAATCAAGATAGCTAATATAGAGCACTACAATGTGCTCTCTTTATGCAAGTGTGTGTGTATATGTGTGTATGGATATAACATATAATTAAATTACATATTATGGATTATTTTCAAACTGATTGCTACTAAGCATCCTTAAGTAATCCTAAACTTCTTTAAAGCTTCTTCAATGAGGAGAGATATGGGAGAAGAAAAGAAGAGGAGCAGCTAGGTGGTGCAATGAATAGAGCACTAGTCCTGAAGTCAGGAGGACCTGAGTTCAAATCTGGTCTCAGACACCTGACACAACTAGCTTAACCCCAATTGCCTTGCCTTTCCCCTTCTCCTCCCACCAAAAAAATAGAAAGGAGGGAGGGAGGGAGGGAGAGAGAGAGGGAGAGAGGGAGGGAGGGAGAGAGGGGGAGAGGGGGACAGGGAGAGAGGGGGAGAGAGAGAGGGAGAGAGGGGGGGAGGGAGAGAGAGAAGAGAAGAGAAGAGAAGAGAAGAGAAGAGAAGAGAAGAGAAGAGAAGAGAAGAGAAGAGAAGAGAAGAGAAGAGAAGAGAAGAGAAGAGAAGAGAAGAGAGATTTTGGTTCATACTTATTATTTGGTTATTCCTTGAACTAAGGCTCCTCAACTGGCCTAAACTTGAAATTTAGATTTCCTTTTATCTTAGGAAGTTGCTTTGGCCCATTTGCAAATAGGAAGGCATGATAGTATTTTTACAGATTTGTATTCAAATCACAAAATTAAAGACTTAACTGAATCTTTTTTTTCCACCATGTTTTTTACACCTTGAACTCTCAGTTATAAACAAGTAGTTATTTTAGTTTGCTTTCAAGGATCTGAAACACATCACAATTGATCTCTATTTTTCCTAGAAAGAGCCCAGTAACAGGCATATTTATTTGCTCAAATCACATCTAATCGATAAGAATTTATTAAGCATCTGCTACGTTCCAAGCAGCCCTTGCCCTGGATTAAATTTTACTGACGTGTTCATAGATGAGTGGATACAGGAAACACAGAGATGGGAACTGGAACTATGATGTCATCAGTGTAACGGATGTTCTAATGAAGAAATTCTGCCAACGCAGCTCAGTAACTTGTCTACAACATATAATCTAGAAGAGCTGACTAGAGAACTGAGAAGTTACATGACTTGCCCAAGGTCACACAGACAGTATATAACAGAGGGCTAGGATGGCCTTCCTGGCTTCAAGGCCAGTTCTCTGTTACATCATGCTGCTGCTCGAGGATGTATGCAAAATAAATTCAAAGTGATTTTGGCAGTAGGCAGGTAAATCAGATGAACAACAGCACTTATACTGAACTCTGAAAGAATTTAGGAGTTCTAGGTATGGGCAACTGCCCTTTGAGTGCTAACTCAAACAGCTGGGATGTGGAATATTATAACATAGAGGAAGAAAGACAGTGTTAGAGTTCATGATGGAGGACAATGGGTCATCAGCCTGAAAAGACATACTGGGGCCAGTCTATAAAGGGCTTTGAATGCCAAACAGAGGAATTTTTTATCTTATTCTAGAAGTAATGGGGTATCACTAAAGCTTCTTAAGCAAAGGTATGAGTCACCTTATGAGACTAAAATACATGTATGTATGAATTCCCCACTATGTCGATGAAACCATAAGCATTTTAAAATCAGAAGTCCACCTTGTAAAGAAAGTGAGCTTCCTTTTGAGACCAAGGTGAGTATTCCTTATCCCTTTCTGAGTAACTGGGCTTTAGCTGCCTCACATTTTCATATTGATTGGAGCATTCTTTGTGTGCCATAAAACAGACAGACAGACAGACAGATAGAAAGATAGACGACAGATAGATGGATACATAGATGGATGGATGGATAAATAAATGGATCAATGGACAGATAGATGGATAGATTGAATCAAACAAACAAATAAGTAAAAATAAGCCAGTTCACAGACAATAGAGTGGATAGGGTCCAGGTAAAAAGTCAAATTTGATGATTTTCCTTGTTTCTTTTGAAACTGAGATTTAAAAAGAAGCAATAAATAAATAATTTCCCATGTAAATTCTAAGATATTCTTGACACTCATGCAAGGTTGTTGAAAACTCTCCCATTCATACTATTTGGATGCCTACATTCAGAGATGACCACTGGCAATCCCCTGATAGCTGTCTCCAGTGTATATTGCGAATGTAATTTCTGAAATGTGCTATGACCTTTTTTGTTTGTTTCCTTTCAGAAGTCTGGTTGCACTCCAGGTGCAGGCTCATCCTCCTAACCCTGGGATGGCCTCGGGTTCCATTGTGTCACTGCCTTTTGTTACACTGACTCCTCCCAAGATAAATATTCCTTCCAAATGCAATTTGTCCATGTGGGCTTTGTGATTTGGCTGCGTGGTGCGCTGGTCCTCTTCAGATGATGGGTTTTTTCCCCCTTTTCCTTTCTTTTTTGAAGTATTTGTTTTCACAAGGATTCTTGTCCCAAGCTACCTCTACTGATCCTGTGTTCCTCAGTTGGACATTTCCGTTGGCTCTTCTCCTGACTGTTCCTTAAAGTTCTACAATTTACCAAATTGCAAGTGTATTCAATTCACCTGTTTAAAATGATATCTGCAAACGCTTTCCTATGTCATATCTCACATATAACAAATTTCTGGTATAATGCCTATGCTTATTAGGATGGTTTGACCTAAGTAAATATTTGATTTGATTTGATTTCAGTAAAGGAAAGAATCCTTACTCTTTTTTGATTCTGATCATGATAAATAAAGTAATTTTCTAAAAGCACCATTTTATTTATTTCATTTGAAAAAAACAAAACCTATGCAACACTTCAAGAAACAACTACACAGTGTTGTATGTTATAAACTGGTAACATTCTACTATTGAATTATGTACAACATTTTGGTTTTTTATGCTTCTTGAGGTGGTAATAAGAAAAAAAGTTTTTTTAAAAATGTGTGCCTTGCTGTATTTCTTATGCCATTTATTAAAAAAAAAAGCTGCTTTCACAGTAAAATTATGTTGGTTTGAAAGGAGGAAATAGCAAGGTTAAGATGTGTGAATAATTTCTGTATATATGTATAACCAAGTGCAAACATTGATGTATAATGACAGTATAAGATGCTTTCATGTTTTGTGATGTCTAGTGATGTGGAAAATATACGCCTTAAATCCATTAGATTGCATGGTAATTAGAACTGGCATAATAAACATAGTTTATTGGGGGAAAAAAGCCTAACCAGTGATCTCTTCTACCTGTGCTCCTTTAGAAAGAAATTTCTGCATCCTGTTCTAGAAATAATATACAGTTTTGAAATTTCAATACTTGGCAAGAGGCTTTGAGTTACTTTACCTAAATCAGGGACTGGGAGTGGAGCCTTCAAAGTCTCAAGGTCTTTCTCATAATATACATGTACATATCAAGACTCAGTAGCATTCTACTATAAACTCACTGCATCCTCACCACCACCAATTAATAAATATTTATTCAAGACTTTTATTTCTTCTTTATCATTAATTGATTGTTGACTCATTTCAGGGTTTCTACTGCTTTTAAATTCTACTCATTTACATAGTTTCTCAGTATAAATTTCATGTGTACAAATATATGGGCCTTTAAAAAAAATTCTAGACCTACATCCAAATTGCATGAGTGCAGGCAAATCTACATGGAATGTTCATTTATCAAGACAACTTCACAGAATCATAGCATTTAAGAGTCTGAACATACTTAGAAGGCCATGTTCCCAGAAATGCTAAACAGGACAATTGACTTGCCTAAGATTTTTGTCAGGGGCCAAACTTAAACCCAGGTCTTCATGTCCCAGAGGCCAGCTCTCTATGCACTCTACCATGCTTGATCATAATTTATTTATTTTTTCCTTTGTACCATATCTCTGATTTCAGTAGAACAGGGAACTCCTCTGACCAAACTTTTTTTTACTAATGCAGATCAGACTTGCTAAACAAAGCCTTAAGTCTTAAAGAGTTGTCTGAGAAACTGGTAAGTGACTTGCCAAGGGTCACAGAGTTGGTATGTGTCAAAGGCAAGATTTGAACCAGATCATCCAGACCCCTAGGCCCCCATTTACTATTTCTACTTCGTGATGCTATCTATATTTATGTGTGTATGTATATGCATACTGTGTACATATTATGTATATTTACACACAAGTATTTTTATTGGATAGAAATTACATGTATATGCTTTTGTACATAGATATACATATCATACTCTACATACAGAGAAACATTACATATCTCTATCTAGGCAATTATGTGTGTAGATCCAAATATTTTTATTGTTAGGGTGATCACTGATTTAGACAGACCTTCTCAAATGTTTATATCCTATACCACAACTATATCTAAGGAAAAGAAGACAAGATATTTTCTCTTCAGTGCTGCTTTTCAGATCAGGAATTTATAAATCACTTACTGGTCCAGAGGCATTGAGGTAAACAGTCCATAGATCCCTGGGCCTGGAGTCAAGAAGGCCTGAATTCAAATCCTGTCTCCACAAATTATCTGTGTGACTGCAGGAAAGTCACTTAAACTACTCTGCCTTGGTTTCCTCAACTTTAAAAAATGGTCTCACAAAAAAGGGTTGTTGTGAGACTCAAATAGGATAATATTTGAAAGGCGTTTGGCAAACACTCAATAAACGTCTGTTCCCTGCTCTGCCCCTCTGCCCCAGGTATCTGACTGAAAGCCAAAGATGCCCATGGTTGGGAAGAAAAGACATACATTTAGGGAAGGAGGGGGAAATCAAACCACAAACCAAGATGGTATATTATGTAAACAAGCCCAAGAAGGTATGATAATCAACAAACATAAATGCTTTTCGAACGGGAAAGATCTTTGTGGGCTACAGAAAGAAAGCATTTTGGGAAAGTTGATGTGAACTTTAAAAGGAAAGGGGAACTTGAACTGGTGGTAAGGGACAGGGTGGGACAAACAGCAGAAGTAAAGAGGAGGCTGAGCTGTATGGATGTGTGTGGGGGGGAGCAGTGGGAGATTGGATAAGGTAACAGTGAGAGCTGAAGGAAGACCCTGAAGTGGCTGAAAAATTCAAACTTGATTCATTAGGCAATGTAGGTCCTATGCATTCATTCATTCACTTTTTAATTAAGGCTGGGCTGGAAATGCTGTGACCACACCAGGGGGTGGGGAAACTGCAGCCTTGAGACCACATCTGGCTTTCTAGGACCTCAGGTGGGGCCTTCTGACCAAGTCTAAGTTTTACAGAACAAATTAAGGGGATTTGTTCTGTGAAGTCTGGATTCAGTCAAAGGGCTGCACTTGAGGACCTAGAGCAGCAGTTCTCAACCTGTGGGATGCGACTCCTTTGGGGGTCGACCCTTTCACAGGGGTAACAGGGGTCGCCTAAGACCATGGCAAAACACATGTTTCTGATGGTCTTAGGAACCAAGAAAAGGCTCCGCTATCTGTCTCCAGGCGAGTCCACCCACATACAAATATTAAAGGGTATTAGGAAGGTTGAGAACCACTGACCTAGAGGGTCATATGTGGGCTCGAAACCATAGGTTCTCCAACCCTGGACTACACTAATCCCAGTGCTGATTGGCACAAGATCTCTGACGTACTCTGATCTACCCTCCTTTAGGCAACATGGCACCCCCCCACCCCCACTCCCTGAGGCTTCATGACATTTATGTAGTCAGGCTGACACCATCTGGATCAGTTTATCCCACAGCAGCTTAGAACACCCAAGTTCAGATGATCTTTTTGCATTGGGATTACAGGAACGGCCATTGTAGGTTCTTAAGTTGGAGACTGATAAAATGAAAGTACTAGAAGTGTGCAGACTGGATTGAAAAAGGAATAGACTTGGGGCAGCTAGGTGGCACAGTGGATAGAACAGCACTGACCCTGGAGTCAGGAGGATCTGAATTCCAATTCGGCTTCAGACACTTAACACTTACTAAGCATGTGACCTTGGGCAAGTCACTTAACCAATTGCCCAGATTTCCCCCCTCCAAAAAGTTAAAAAAAAAAAAAAGGAATAGACTACATGGAGGGGAGCTAATTAGGAGACTAGCACAGTAATTCACATACAAGAATCAGGAGCAGAGTGGTTACAGGGGGAATGCAGAAGAAGGGACAAAAATCATAGAGGTAGTGCTTCATTAGGAGATACTGTCCAATTAGGCTTCATATAGGTCATACCTTATTCTGCATGTTGAAAAGAGAAGATCTTGTGTTTCCTAGGTTAGTCTAAGTCTATAACCAGAAACACAGTCGAAAAGATCACCTTGTAATTTTGGTAAAACTCATCGTTTACTCGTTAAAATCAATACGCCAATCAAGCAACATACATTTATTTGAGGATTTGCAATGTGTCCAGTCCTGCTACAATCTATGCACAACAATGAGTCTAAGAATTGAAAAGAAATTTCAAGATCATCTAGTTCAACTGTCTGTCAAAATTAGGAATCATTTCAACAACATAATTAACAAGTGGTCAGCCATCATCTAACGCAGTGGTTCTCAACCTTCCTAATGCCACAACCCTTTAATGCTTGTATGTGGGCATATCTGCATGTGGGCAGACCTGCCTGGAGACGGATAGAGGACCGGTGTCTTGGTTGGTAAGACTATCAGAAATAGATGTTTTCCGATGGCCTTAGGTGACCCCAGGTGATCCACAGGTTGAGAACCGCTGATCTAATGGAACACTCTATAATGGGGAACTCACTACTTTGCAAGAGGCTTTCTCTATCATTGAATACCTTTTATGTTAGAACATTCTCATATTGAACTAAAATCTGTATTCTAACTTCTACCATTGGCCTATTTCTGCCTTCTGCAATATCTACTCAACTTTCTATCTGCTAGTCCTTCAAAGGTTTGAATGTAGCTCTCATGTCTTCCTCACTAAATGTTCTCTTCTCAGTGCCTTCAAGCATTACCCAATACACCAAAAGAAGAAAGGCCATTTTCTCGTAAGTGGTTCTTTTCAAGTAAGATATTTATTAAGCACTTACTCTGCCAGATATTTTATTGAATGCCAAAGAAAGTTTATGGTCTAGTTGGAGAGAGAAGACATACGCTTGGGAAAAAAAATAAATTGGAAAGCAATACGGTATACCATGTAAACCAGACCTATAAGTATGGTACCAACTGATCTTTTAAATACTTTTGGAATCAGAGAGTTCTCTGTGGGTTGGAGAAAGAAAGCATAGAGAAGAGGTGGTGCATATCATGGCAGAGCAAAAAGAGTACCGGCCTTAGGCCGGAATACCTGCATTTGGACAGCTACATGGCTCAGTGGATAGAACATCAACTCTGGAGTCAGGAGGACCTGAGTTCAAATCCAGTCTCAGACACTGGTTGTGTGACCCTGGGCAAGTCACTTAAATCCATTTGCCTCCCCCCCAAGTAAAACAAACAAAACAAAACAAATCCCTGGGTTTGAGTCCCAGCTCTGTCACCTAATATCTGTGTGACCTTGACAAGTTAGGAATTAGCTTAGAAGCTTTCTAAGATTCTTTCCAATTCTGTGATTCTATAATCTTTGTTTTCAAGGAGCACTTAAGTTTGATTGAGAATTCTCTGATTGCATTTACTTCAGGCATATAGATTCAGCCACGGCATACTTCAAAACTTTTTTTTTTTTTTTGCACATTCAAAAATACTAATTCTGTCAATTCCGTTTTAATTTGTGCATGGGCCTAAAATAATTAAACTAGATTTTTAGAACTGGACAAGAACCCAAGACCTCATCTAATCAAATTATCCATATATAGGCCTGGTGAATAGTGGCACCAGTCAAAACAGGTAATTGTCTGTTTTCATTGAATTTAATTTCTTTGCATTCCCATGGTGGCTCTTCTATGGGTTTATCGGCCTAGTGATCAATGAATTTGTCCTTATGTACAGCCCAAATCACCACTGTTTTAAGTTAAGCCCATTCATGAGATCTTTCCTAAATATAAGATTTTTTTTAACAAGCAAAAAACACCAACATTTTTTTCACATGTTTGAAGGTAATGATAAAATTTGCCACTTAGCCTTCTCTCCTCCAACTCTTGTTTTTCACAAATTATTTTTTCTTTTTTTTGTTTAACATTTTGTTCTTTCTTCTCCAGTTTTCCCATACTATTTTAAAAACGTAGCGACCAAACAATAGAATAGCAACCTGATTACTGGAGAGAAATAGCAAAGTACTTCTTGTGTTTAAAGGAGATAATTATAAGGAGAGAATTACTTGGATTTTAGGCTGATGAGCAAATAAGCATTGAAATTTGTTTTAAAACTATCTAAATTTGTATCTTTTTTTTGTACTTCAAGTTGGAGCTTAGTGAACAGAGTTGCTGATACTATACCGCTCAGTTTTTAGCTATTCAATGCTTACAGTATCGATTAATATCTTCTTATAACAATAGTTTGGTAATTTAATCGGTTCATCACTTCCTAATTTTGAGTACTTCCCTCAGTGACGTCTGTCTCAATATCTCCTTGCCTCACCCTCATCAATCCTCACCCTCATCAATTCTCTTTCATGTCCTTTCACAGACTTTCCCTACAGGAGTTTCCTGAATGTCAAAGGCCTCCATCAGGCTTTGTACTATTTGGGGATACTGTTGTAGTTGGGCTGTCTGTCGTCTCTCCTATTTTCTGCCTTTCCAGCCCACCATCTTTGCCAATCATACATGGCCTCAATGTCTTTTACATAAATTCTCAAGTATAAATTATCACTGGCAAAATGCTGCCCCATATTTACACCTACTATGCACATGTTCAATGGGTTACCAATAATTTTTATTTTTCTGAGATGACTGCTAATAGGAAATGACTGTAAATAGTTCATTGCTATTATGTTTCCTTAACATGCCCTTCTTGAATTATAACAACGATAATAAGCATTTATATAGTACTTTAAGATCTGCAAAACTGTTTGCAAATATCTAATTTGAGACAAACAACAATCCTACCAAGAAGGTACTATTAGGATACCCATATTACAGATGTGGAAACTGAGGCACACAGAGGTTAAGTGACTTGCCCAGGATCACACAGCTAGTATCTGAGGCAGGATTTGAACTCAGGTCTTCTTAACTCCAAGGTCAGCACTCTATCCACTATGCTACTTAGGAAGATTTGACAGCCAAGGTATCTTTCCAGAAGGATTACTTTCTGTCTAGATGACTGAGGACAGAAGCATCATATTCTATTCCAGCTTTAACTCTCTCAGGACCATCTTGCCATACACTTGAATCATCAGGGTAGTTGAAGAAAGCTGTTTTCTCACTAGCTACAGTAGGCCTAGGTTAATTAATGGGATTTCTGGCTGAGTTTTGCTGGCCATAGCAAGCTGAATTAGGGTCTCATACTCTGGGACGGTCATTGACAGTGGTCACAGACTGCTCATCATAGCAAACATTCAGTATGAACTTGTGTGCATGTTCTAGGGAAAGTCATAGAGTTATGGCAGAGAGAGAGAGAGACTTGTCCTCTGCTTCCCACTTACGAAGGGAAGAGGGGCATTAAAAGCACAAAAGCCAATGAAGTCCGCTCTCCTGGAGTACAAAAGTCAGACTGAGAATTTCAGCCCCAGACTCTTCATAGCCATCACCAGGAGCACTTTATATTTATGGTTAGTATTTCCTTTGGAAAAAAAGTGAAACCCAGAATAACTGAATCACAACATACAGCCTGAATCTGCCTCATGTTAACCATGGAGAAATGACCAAAGATCATCTTGTCCAGGTAATTCTTCCTCACCTGCTACATGAAGCAGTATAATGAATTTTAAGACTCTATTGAAGTAGCGGAGACTCTTACCAAGTCCACCCCATTCACCACTTAGGCGTATGTGTATTATGCGCCGCAATCTCACCTCAGAGCATTATTAGCCGAGTAGCCCTGGGCAAGTCATTTAACCTTTGCATGCCTTGGTTTCCTCATCTGCAAAGTAAGTATCATAGTAGTACCCACATTACAGGGCTACTGAGTGATTAAATGAAATAGTATTTGTAAAGTGCTTTGCAAACCTTAATGCATGAAATAAATGCTAGGTGTTTTTTATCATCTTCATTATTATCACTTTGCTGTTCAGTCTTTTTTAGTGACCCCCGCTTGGGGTTTTCTGAGCAAAAACACGGGAGTGGTTCACTGTTTCCATCCCTAGTTCATTTTATGGATGAGGAAAAAAAACATGGTTAAGTGACTTGCCCAGAGTCATACTGTTAGTATCTGAGGCTATACTATTATTATTAAAAATGTAATAATTATTATATCAAGACCTGTGCTTTCATTCATTTAGAACACTCCTTCCATTGTTAATGATTGTAACTAGTACATAACTTAGAGAGAATTCTCTGAGTCTTAGAGTGGTTGAATGATTTGCCCATGGTCACAGAATAGGAGGGAAGATTTGAAGAAGTCTTCCTGATTCCAAATCCAGCATTCTCTCCACATGATCATGCCGTCTCTCATCCTGTAGTTACCTCATTCTCTAGATACGTCGGTAAAATGTGCCACATAATCTGCAAGTGCATTATATAATAATATAGCACACACAATGCTTGGCACTTTCTCTCCTTCCCCCCTCCCCAAAACAAACAAAAAACCCTCCCAAACCCACTATGAGATGTGTTCCAACTGAATTTAATAAGAAACATCATTTAAAATGCTGAACTATTACTAAGTAAATACAACATTAACATCATCGAAAAAATGTTTCCACATGACTCAATCAATTGAACAACTGAAGCCACCACAGAAAATTCATACTTATATCATTTCAAATCTAAATATTCCCCAGTCATTGGCTCATAAAAAAACTGTATACTTTTTAAAACTGTTAAAAATTATTTTCATGTGTAATTGGAAAGAATATATAAACCTTTAAGGGTGTAAAAAAACAAAAAAGTATGCTTTATAGAAATATCCTTTCTATTAATCAAGTTATTTACACTAAACCAGACAGATATAATTCCCCTTATGGAACAGATGTGTGTGATTTGTGTTTATGTATATGTGTGTGCATTCACATACTCATATATTCATTTCAAACTTAATTCAACTTTCATTTATTTTTTCCTCCATGATTAATAAAGAACCTGAAATTTAATTTGCCATTAAGATAGTATTGGAAATCAAGACAAAATACCAAAATGGTCATATTTCTGATCTCATGCACAAATGACTGATTAATGATGCTTTGAACAAGTTTGTACAAATGTATATCCTTTTAAAAAGTGCTTTGGGACAACCTGATTGGGTTTCCAACCCCTTCTCCAAATACTTTTTACAGCATTCTATAGCATTGCTCTATTTTAAGTCCCTAAATTTGTGAATGATTGTTTTTCACACATGAAGCTAATTTTAAAAAGAAAATATTTTATGAAGAAGTAGAGCTGGCTGGAAACCATAAGCTTAGACACATTGCCATCAGGTAAAATAGTACCATAAAGAAGGCATGTGGAAGATAAAATGATAAAATTCTGTATATCCCGAATGGTTAGAGCATGGAGTGTTTTGGTTATCTGAAAGATACTATACATTTTCAATATGAGATGATCCATTTTCAAACTTCCCTTAACACTGAACACAGAAAATGTTACTTTAATGGACAATCCTGGCAGCACACATCTGTGATCTCTACAACAAGGAGGCTGAGGCTAGTGGATTCCTTGTGTTCTGGAGTTCTGAGCTGCAGTTCTGGGATGTGGAGGGGGGAATAAGTCAATTGGGTGTCTACACCAACGATGTCAAAGTCAAATAGAAACAACTGGATAACCACATCTTTACACTATCTATGCAATACTGTATTTTTTATTTATTTTGTCTAATAGTTTCCAACAATATTTTAACCTGTCTCAAGCCTTATTTGGGAGTATTATGGGATACAGCCCACCTCATGTTTGACACTTCTGGTCTATACTAAGCCCAACACCAGTATGGCGAACCACCAAAGAGATGGAAGGCACCAGGTTGCCTATAGTGTGATGAACCTGGGTCAGATCATTAATAGAACTGATGAAAGTTTCCCTGATGACTGGCACATAAATAGATGCTACTCTTACAGCTTAGATAAGATAGGGAGAACCAGTCTCAGAAGGAAAAAACTAATGTTATTTTAGCATTTGATTATTCAAAGGACACTTCAGGATTCTCTGCCAGGAGTGTCCTTATGAATGTTAGTTATTACTGCACAGAGTACAGTAAATGCAGACGTTATGGGAGATTAGGGTGACCCCTGAAAGATGACTTTTTGAATAATATCCAGCAATACCTTGTCTGTTATTAGTTGTTTTCTCACAAGGCAGAGAATACTGTAGTCTGTTCATTTGAGGATTTACTTGTTTGGATCTTGGATTAAAAAAAAATCAAACTTACATTAACACATCTAAACATTCACGAGTATGTTGTCAAATTCCTGGACTATCTCCTGTATCATATGTTGGAACCTCTGATTTATGCCAGAGAACCAAAAAAGGGCTCTCATTTAAAGAAAAAAAATTTCTTATAAAAATTCCATATGAAGAAGTGATAGTTAAATTAGCACTTGAAAAAGGCCAAATAAAATTATATACTGTATATAATTATGCCTCATTATGACCTCTACATATTTTCAGAAAAGTTAGACATTAAAAACATACACAACAGGAACACTTTAAAGGTCAGAGCCTGATGAAAGAAAAATGCAATAGTTAATTATGAAGGACGAGCTATGCTCTAATAAGAACATAATCTTATCATTATTTTTTGCTTAAGAAATAACCAAAAATATGCAATTTCCTTCCATTTATGATATGTCCCATCCAAAAGGGATAAGAATACCTTGTATTCAAGTACCTTGTGTAAATAAGTACAAATTGAATGTCAACAAAATTATAATATAAATTCTAATTCATTGGTCCAAAACAAATTTCACTTCCTTCAAGATTGCCTAGTGTCTCATCATATAATGATTTTCCTTGGAAATTTTATATTGGTTTCAAAATATTCTCAGAGATTAACTACTCCAAAGAATACAGTATCAGTTCCTAAGAATGTTTATTGATTCTTTTTGCTGAATTTCCACTAGAGATGGCATACAGGGCAGAATTTTTTTTCTTCTGTGAAACAGGACCATTTCACAGTAACTCCCAACATGTAGGCAATCCATGCAAAAACAAAATGTGGTTTTGATTCAGCTAATGGCTACACTATGGCAGAAAAGTGTTTTGGAAGGAACTAAAGTGATACACATAAGCTAGGGAACCAATTTCCTAATGTGGAACTAGATTCATCTTAACGAGTATTTTATTAACATGCTGGTTTAAAGCCACTGCTACATACTGTGAGAGGTTTCCAGCCAAAATACTTCCTTACTGGCTTTCTGTGTTCATGAATAAATAATATATAATCAAGCTCATATTTTATAGAGCCTTTTAAAGTTTGCCAAGTGCTCCACATACATTATCTCATTTGTGTCTCAGAACAACCTTGTGAGGTAGGTGCTGGAATTATTGCCATTTTATAGGAGAGAAAATTGACATCCAGAAAGTTGAAATAATTTGCTCTGCGTTGCACAAATAGTGTCTGAGGTAAGATTCAAACTCAGAACTTCACTCCTGATTGAGTACTCTATCCACTAAAGCAGACTTCTTCTCTCTATCTAAATGTCTAATGAAATAAGAAACAAATTCTCTTCTAGGTGGTTAAAAATAAGGCTAAGTGAAGATTTTCACTTCTGTTTTGTGCAAATAACCTCTGCTGGTCATTTCAGAAAGATGTAGAAATTATACAAGGGCCAAAAAAAGTTAAATTCAGTCAAAAAAGAATATAATGAGTACACTCTGCTTGGTGTTACGGTTCACAGAGCAGAAGGATAAAACACAATACCCACTTTCATGGAGCTTACAGTCTATTTGAAGTTGTGTAAGACTTACACAAATAATATATTCCTATCACAAACCTAGACAGATACAAGTATGTGTGGGGTGGAAAACAAATTCCCTAGCAAGGTGGTTAATGGGGAGGGGGGAGAGAAGAATCAATCTGGGCCTCAGTTTTCTGCAAAGGTTTCATGGGGAAGTTTGGAAGAACAGGGATGGGCCCTGAAAAATTGGTAGGGTTTAGAAAGACAGAAAACAGTAGAGGGGATTCTCCCGGTCAGAAAAAAGGGATAGACCAAAATTTGCTAGTAAGAATGAGGATGACATACTTGAGAATTTGTTGTTGGGTCATTTTCAGTTGTGTCTGACTCTCTGTAACCCCATCTGGGTTTTCTTGGCCAAGATACTGGAACAGTTTGCCATTTCTTTTTCCAGTTCATTTTATAGAAGAGGAAACTGAGGGTTAAGTGAATTTCCCAGGGTCTCATAGCTAGGAAGTATCTGAAACCAGATTTGAACTTAGGAAAAAGTCTTCCTGACTCCAGGCACAGGGCTCACCTAGCTGTCCCATTCAGGAAGTACACAGACCTTATTAGAGTAAAGGGTTAATGTGCTCTGAGAGAAGAATGCTGAAACACGGTCAAACTAGTGAAATCCTTTGCATTTCAGAATGAGGAAATTGATCTTGTTCAAATATAGGCAATAGAAGTCATTAAAAATTCCTGAGCAATGGAAAAATATCATAAAATCACTATTTTAGGAAAATATTTCTGGTGGTGGTATGCAGGAGGAATAAAGGGTGAAAGAAACAAGTAAGCTCAGAATTATAATTATCTAGGCATAAGGTGGTGAGAGTTTCAACAGATAGACAGTACTAGAGAAAAAAAGACATACTCCATTAATGGAGTAATCAAAAGTTAACTAGGTATAGGTTCTATTAGTCTGAATCAAAGATTACTTAGTTTTCTCCCTTAGATCAATCAGTACAGACTAATTAGAAATGGTTCTCATATAAATACAACCAGGGATGTGACAGTTAAATGTTTAACAACCAGCTCTCCAAAAAAAAAAGTGACACACTTTTAAATTTAATTCACATTGTCGATGTCTTCTTACTTTCTCAAGTCTAGATAATCAATGAAACAATCAAAGAAGCCCTGCTTTATAATATTTGTCCCTTTCTAAAGTGTAAATGCTCTCAAGGATAATTTAATAAATGCATCTCCAGAGCTCAAGGGGGCTCCTGCACTCCGCTAAGAAAACCTCAGAAAGGAGGAGTCGCATTGCCTAAAGGTTCATCTTAAAGACAAAGTCTCTGACTCACATTTTTTTTTCTGCATGACTTGATGACTATACTTGAAACCTCAATTCTACTAGGGCTTTGCCCCCAAGTGCTCCAGAAGATTTGGATGACTGTAATCTCTTTGGGTCCAGAGTCCCAAGTTTTCTCAACCAACCACCAAAGGATCTATTAAATTCACTACTAGTGAATTATGCTAGGAGATAAGGATTCAAGAAAAAGCAAAAATCTTCCCTGCCCTCAAGGGGTTTACATTCAAATGAAGAAAACAATGGAACAGAAATAGGCTCAGTGAAATCACGTCTGAGGATTCTAATCCCCACTCCCACTCTCCCAGGACTCTAGGTTCCTTGAACAAGGCTATATTCCCCACCCCCCTCCCCCAGGATTCTAGGGCTGCCCCTTAAAGAGTCCAAGTAATTCTCTGATATCATCAGCTGCAGTCCCTTGCCCTTTCCCCAAAAATTGAGTTAAGAATCGTTTTAGTCAGACGGGGCTCAACATAACTTAAACATTTGGAAATTGGTATTTAGTAAGAGGGGACAGTAAGAACAGTTGGTAGAAAGCATCTCTCCCCCTAAATTGTGACACACTGTCCTGAAAGTGCATAGAGGGCAGGAGGGGTTTCAAGGGATTTCAAGCTTAGAAAGCACATATGGCAAAGACATAACTCACAGCTCCTCATTGCTGAAGGTCCTTTTCTCCTGCTCACTGGGTACTCACATACTTCTCCTTAGGCACAATGTAGTTTCCAGGTGGCTCCTACTGAAGGGTTTTACTTTAGAGACTAAAGTAGCTTGAAATAATTTTTTAAAAAATTATCTTGAAGGTTTATTGATGACCTCTATGACATGGCCAGGGTCTGCCTCCCTGTGAAAAATTCCTCTGGTTCCAAGGACTGTGCACTTAGTCTAAAACCTATGATCCAGACTGTTTTGACACCATGTCATCTTATCACTTACCTGGAGTTGATTGGAATGACTCAATTGATCACTGGTTCTAAAAGTATGGTGAGGGGACGCAGCGGTCTGCAGAGACTCTTTCCAGGATTTTCATAAAAACAAAGACGTTATTAAAAAAAAATAAGACTAAGCATAAAGGGGTTCTGGGACCCCCAAAATATGAGAACCAGTGGAGTAAATCAATCAGCCCCACCCTTACACAGGTATATACACAGGCATATTCAAGATGCATGCAGAGTATAAGGAAGGTAGCAGCAGGTCCAGACACCAGCACACCTCTCCTTTAGAGGGTCTAGTACCTGAACTGAGTCTTCAAGGAGGCCCAGGGATCTAAGAGGCCAAGATAAGACACAGGAGTGCCTGATAAATGTCTAAAAACCAGCTTTCCAAGAAAAAAAACTACGAAGGAAACACTTTTAAATTTGTTGACATTATTAACATTTTGCCATCACTTTAAGTCTAGCCAACCAGTAAAATAATCAATCAGACCCTAATTTGTGGCTTGGTGATTTCCAAGGTGCAAATGCTGACACTGAAGATTTTGTTTTCTCAATGTTTTATATTTTAATTTTTTTAATTTATCAGAAGAGCTGTTTAGAGTTGGCTCCAGCACACCCCTGGTACTAAAACATTATAAACTCAGGTTCAGTTTATACATTTCTTTCCCCATGGTGCCTCTGATTATTTTTAAAGCTGTTCTCAATGCTTAAAATAACATTCATCCAGGGAACTCCCATTGTGGAAATTCCTGCCACCAACCCAGATGGTCAATTTCTCCTCATTACTAATCTTAAAGTATTGCCTAGGGCAGTGGTATCAAAGTCAAATAGAAACAACTGCACCCACAGTAGGTCAGAAACCACAAATTAACATTATGTCTTAACTTAATTAATACTATGTCTAACACTATGTATTTGTACTTATTTTGTTCAGCATATCCCAATTACTTTTTAATGTGGTTTCAACTGTATCTCTAACTCTCTTGTACACAGTGGACAGCCAGAAACTTATGTTGAAGTAAATGAATGATATTTGGCTTAGAGACAAATTCTAAGTCCACAGCCAGAGATGCAAGCCAGACAATTTAGAAATATTAAAGGGAGAGGAAAAAAATGTACAAAGAATTCATAACGTAATCTATGCACTATGATTGGAGGGGCATTTTTGTTTCATGTTTCTAAGAGATGTAGATCTACATTCTTCCATATTTTCAGGTCGCATGTTTCTGGAAATGCTTACGTGTATGCACCAGTCCTAGAGGGATGAACTTCGCTTGCCACAATGGTCAACTTCATACAAAACTACATTTGGATAATCCAATGTGTTTCTTCCTGTGTCAGACCCTAAAAAAAATACCTAGAAATTCTGAATACAGTCAAATACAGCCATTTGTTTCAGCATGATATTGCTACAGGGAAAATATTACTCTTGGTCCTCTTTATTTTATTCTAGTCTCTAACGGTAATACAATCCCATAAACTTAATTTGCCAGCTCAAATAAAAGCAAGATCCTATTTTCTTAGAGATAATTTTTCTGTCTGTGTACCTTCAAATTGATATGAGTAATGATAACTGACATTTAGAAAATGTTTTAAAGTTTATAAAGTGCTTATACACACTGCTCTCACAACAGCCGTGGGGTACTATTATAGACATTGTCCCCATACTGCAGATGAAGAAACAGGTTATGTAGCTATTTATTTATTTAGTGCTTTAATGTGAGTGCCACAGAATCAACAAAATCTATGCTTTTCAAATTGTGTTGCTGGAAAAGACTTTTGAGAGTCCCTTGGACAGCAAGAAAATACAATCAGTCAATGCTTTAAGAAATTAATTTGGACTTCTCATTGAAAAGACAAAATACTGAAGCTGAAATATTTTGGTCCCATAATGAGAAGACAGGACTCTTTGGAAAAGATCCTAATGTTGGGAAATACTCAAGGCAAAAGGAAAAGGGGATGGCAGAGGATGAGATTAATAAGTAGTGTCATGGAAACAATGAACACGAACAGACTTCAAGAGATAGTGAAGGATAGAGGGGGCCACAGTTCATGAAGTCACAGAGTCAACTGTACCATGACTGAAAGATTCAACAACAAATTAAGGTTGGCAAAGTACTTTACAAGTACTATCTCATTATATCCTCATAACAAATCTAGGAGGAAGATGCCGGTATCTCCATTTCACAACTGAGGGAATTAAGGCAGAGAAATTAAGTGACTTGTCCAAGGTCACACACCTGTTATGTGTCTGAGGCTGGATTTGAACTCAGGTCTTCCTGACTCCAGGCTCAGCACTCTTTTGATTGTGCCACTTAGGCACAAGGTAATCTAACCTAGTGCCTAGTGTAGGTTAATAAATTAACCTTTAAATAATAATTCAATAGTCACACACTTAGTAAACATTGGACATAAGAATCAAACCCATGTCTAGAAGTAATTCCCCTGTACCATGCTGTTTCTCCCCTGACCTCTGTAGACCAGAATGCAGTGTGTTTTCAGTCATTACTCAGCTCTCAGGGACACTCTCTAGCTGTTGGTCCTATTGAGACCCAAGTGATTGAAATTGGCTTTCAGCGAATTGGTATTTGCTTCTGGGATTGTCTCCATTTCTTTTTTAGATGTACAACATTATTTTAATGGTATATAACATAAGATCATAGCAGTAGGAGAGAGGTTATCTGCTTCTAACCACCTGTAGCCAGACAGAACAATACCTAACCCATATAAGATGGTGGTAATTTAGCCTATTTGTAAATGATCTCCAGAGATGGAGATTTTGTAGTCTCTACAACAGCATATTCCAGTGTTGAATCATCCTTCTACTTCAAAAGCTGCCTAATCCAACTTTCATGTTCTTTAGGCTGATTTCCTTGAATTCTTTTATAGAGATAGATCAGTAAAAGTATTTTCCTCAAAATAACTTTTCACACATGAAGACAGTTATTAAATCAACCAAGAGCCCAGTTTTCAGGATAAAAAATTCTGACTTCTTTGACCCTGCTTCCTAAGGTATTTTCTGTTCCTTACAATTTTTCTATATCTCTCCAAATGGTGGAGACGAAAACCAGATAAGGATCAAGCCAGTATAAGGTATTAGCTTCATTTTTGGCTCTTAAATATTAGATTCCTTAATGTGTTTCCAATGGTTGTATTAGTTTAATCACTGTTGTTGAACTGTTTCAGTTGTGTCCTACTCTCTGTGGCCCCATTTGGAGTTTTCTTGGCAAAGATACTTCAGTAATTTGCCATTTCCTTCTCCAGCTCATTTACAGATGAGGAAACAGAGTTCAGTGACTTGCCCAGAGTCATACAGCTGGTGTCTCCAGCTGCATTTGAACTCAAGAAGATGAGTCTTCCTGACTCCAAGTCCAGCACTCTATCTGATGCGCCACTTATCTGCCCCAAAATACTAGCTGGTGCAATGCCCAGAAGGTTAGTTGGGTTTAGTAACAGAGCACCCAAGTTAGATTCCTGAATCTACTTTTTACTACCTATGTCACTTTTGGCAAGTCACTTAACCTCTCTAGGTTTCAGATTTTTCATTTGTAAAATGGGGATAGGAGTTGGACAAATAATATCCTCCTGCTCTAAATGTATGGCTCTGTGACACATTCAATGCCTGACCCACCATGATTCTCAGAAGTTTCCAAGGCAGTATTTTTTGTTTTCTAAGTTATTCCTACTAAGTTTTGACAAAACAGGCAAGCACATTTTTGAAAAATCAAGGAACAAGAAGAAAGCAAATTTCAAAGTAGTGCATGAAGTGTACATCATGGTGAATAATGCATGTGTTCTGATATTTTCATGCAAAGATCTACTAGAGGACAATTTTTGACCATAAGCATGCTAAGATTTTATTTTAATAAATTACCTCTTCTGGTTCACTAACTGGAACTTTTTAAGGCATAGGGAAGAAAACCAGAGTTCATCTTTATACTACCCTCTCCACCTTGCACATGTACAACTGGGGTTATAACCTGTTCCATTGGATGAGCCTCTTAATCCACTTGATGAGATGATAGGATATGGACCATCTTTCGAAGATGACCTCCCATGGAAATGCACACGTATGCTAGCACAAAGAGGACACTGTAATGATTGGTTCTAACTGACTAGGGATTTCCCCAAAAGACTGGCAGCTGAAAGCCAAGGAATATGGTCTTAGGTCAGAAGTGCCAACCTCCACTGTGGCTTATAAAAGTATGACATAAGGTTCTTCCCTTTCCATTCCTGAGTTACCTCTACGGACTAAAGTGCAATAAGGTGACTGGGGAGAATAAAGGTAAATTTATTGCCCTTCAACCCCAGAGACAGAAAAATGGGGATTTGGAAAATACATGATAAGCAGCCAGTTCTCATTCAAGTGTCCCTTTAAGTGAAATTAAGATACGATGCTAGACTTGGAGTCAAGAAAATCTAGGTTCAAAATCTTCAAAAATGTATAAGCGATGTTACTCTGGACACATTTAACCTCTCTCTACCTCAGCTTCCTCATCTGTAAAATCAAAGTATTGGGCTACATGGCCCCTTGAGATCCCTTTCGGCTCTAAATACAATAAAAGATAAATATGGAAACCAAACCAAATGGCATAGCATCTAAATATTTAAAGGAAAAGCTAAATGAATTATAGAAAGAAATAGTAAAACTATAATAATGAGGATCCTCAATTTATCCCTTTCAGACCTAGATAAATATAATAAAAAAAATGAGTAAATAAGAATATGTTAAGGAGGTGAATAGAACTTCAGAAAAGTTAGATATGACTGGCCACCAGAGAACAATAAATGGCAACAGAAAGGAGTGTACGTGTGTTTCTTTTCCCCCCCAGGTGATCAACAAATCTTTATTAACCTCCTGTCTGAGTTTAAGTCCTCAGTTTAACACTGTAGAAACTTTGTGTTATTGGTCTCTACCACCACTTTGTCATCTACAATCCTCCAGGTGCAAGTCTTATGGATGTTTCACAAGGAAGAATTGGTACTATCCAAGGTATGAACAAGATTGAAGTCCCACTCATCCTTCAATAAATTTTGATAGGTATTGATCTCTGTTTTCAGTCTGATTTTGATGTTGAGCAGGGTCTCAAATTCCTGTGTTAGGTACTACCCCTATGTGAGTGTCTGCCCCAGCTTTGCCCCAAAGGGTAGCAGAGTTACATTGACCTGCTCCATCTGTACAGCATAGCTGGTCTCCATCTCCTTCAGGCTATCCTCCAAGCTAGCTTTTCAATTTTGAAGGGAGTTCTGGTTGATCTCTAGGGACTGAAGTATATGTTTCAGCTCAGTGACAGTATTTCTATCAGCTTCCACCTCTTTGGACCTTATGTTGACCACCACAGTGATCTCCATCTACTGGGACTAGTACTTATCAAAGCACTTCTGTTTTTCTCAGTCAGAGCATCATACTTAGCTCAGATATCAGCCATGTCCTTTCTCAGGTCCTGGGATTTGAGAGAATCTACCTCCATATCAGCTTAGAGCCTACAATCTGCGCTTATAGTTCTTCCTTCAGGGTTTCAATCACTGTGTCCAGTTGTAGGCTAGCCACATTGGGGTCATCAATGACCTTATGGAGGCCATGAATATTGCTTTCTACACTCTGTCTCATGACCAGCTCTGACTCATAATTAACTCTGAAGTCATCAGCAGCCAGATGGGGATAATTGATCATAAAAAATCATATTATTATATCTACGATGCATAAAAAAGCTTATTACAAAATACAACACCTATTCCTGTTTAAAACACACCCCCACACACACATGAAAGCATAGAAATAACAAAAATCCTTCCTTAATATGATAACTCTTTCTAAAACCAAGAGCCAAAATAATACATAATGAAGATAAACTATAAGTCTTTTCAATGAGAAATTCCATTTTCAAAAAACTGCAGAAAGTATATAATATTTGGGAGTATACCTCTCAAGATATACACAGAAATTATGTGAACACAATTATGTAACACTCTTTACACAAATAAATACAGATCTAGATACCTGAAGAAATATTAATTCCTCATAGGCAGGCCAAACCAATGTAACAAAAATTAGAATTCTACCTAAATTAATTTTTCAATATTATACTAATTAAACTACCAAAAGATTACTTTATGGAACTAGAAAAAAAAACTTTATATGGAGGAAATAAGAAGTCAAGAATCTCAAGAGAAATGATGAAAAAAGTGAAGAAAAAAAAAGAAAGGCCTACCAGTACCAGATCTCTAACAACACATCAAAACAATTTATTACCAGGTAAGAAAGACATAGGTTGATCAGTAGAACATATTAGGTACATAATATACCAAAGTTAATGAGTATGGCAGCTTAGCATTTTATAAACCCAAAGATTCCAACTACTGGGGTAAGAATTCACTACTTGACAAAAACTGTTGGGAAAACTGGAAAGCAGTATGGCAAAATCTAAGTCTACATTAGTACCTCACACCATATACCAAGATAAACTCCAAATAGCTATGTGATTTAAACATGAAATTATACACAAATTAAAGAGGCAAGGGGGGAAAAAAAATCTATGGATAGGTGAAGTTTTGCTATTTTTCAGTCATGCCTGACTGTGACCTCTTTTGAGGTTTTCTTGACAAAGATACAGGAGTGCTTTGCCGTGTCCTTTTCCAGCTAATTTTACAGATGAGAAAACTGAAGTAAACAGGGTTAGGTGACTTGCCCAGGATCACAAAACTAGTAAATGCCTGAGGCTGGATCTGAATTCAGGAAGATGAATCTTTCTGACTCCAGGTCCAGACTCTATCCTGGACCATCTAGCTGCCCTGGATAGGTGAAGAAATTATGGAAAAACAAGAGACAGAGAAGAATACAGAAGGTAAAATGAACAATTTTGATTGTATAAAATTTGTGCTTGTAGTATATATATATGCAATTGATCCAAAGAATGAGAACCATTCTCCAATTGATAGTTATAAAATATGAACATTTTTCAGAGGAAAAAATTTCAGCTATCAATAATAGCTAAATTTTAAGCAACTGGTGCACAGTGAAGGGAGGAGAAACAGTAGAAAATTTTATACAATATTGTAAAGACAACAATTTTGAAAGACCTAGAACTCTAATCAACATAATGACCAACCATGATTCCAGAGGAGTCATGATGAAATATGTTACCCATCGCCTGTTTCAGAAGTATTAGACTCAGACTGCAGATCAAGATTATGTGTGCATGTGTACACACACATAGACGCAATCACACATATATGACATGGTTAATGTGAGAAGGTGTTTTGCTTGACTAGACATGTTTGTAACAGGAGTTTTGTCCTTTTTTCTTATGGTTTTAGGGGAGGGGTGAGAGGGAGAGAAGATGTATTTTAATTCACTGAAAAAACTAAACCGAATTTTTTTTTTTAAGTGCTTACTGTGTGGCAGACACTGGAGATACAAAGAAAGACAAAAACACAGGTCCTGCCCTCAAGGAGTTTATATTTCAATGAGGGAAATTCATGTCAAAAATCAGATACAAGATATTTACATGCAAATAAAAGATAATCTCAGAGGTAAGGCACTACTAGTAGCTGGGTAGTAGGTTGGGGACTGGGAAACACCTGAAAAGGGAGCTCTATGAGCTAAGCTTTGAAGGAAGTCCGAAGGATGAGTATTACTGGTACGGGGAAAAGCCAGTGAAATGACACAGTTGGGAAATGGAGTACTGTGTGCAAGACACAGCAAAGAGGCCGCTGTTGCTGAATCTTCAAGTAAATGGGAGGGAATAAAGCATTAGGAGACTGGAAAAATGGCATAATGTCTAAGTTTCTTTCCAGTTGTAAATCCAAGGAGCACATAAATATCTTTCTTATATTTAACGGAAATTCCCCTCTGTATAATGTGCTGCCATTGTTCTTAACTACCCATTTTAGTGAAACAGATCAACTCTAAATATATTTAAGCATCACAACCTATAGATAGTGGAAGGTGTTTATCATTTTTCCACTTAAATTTTCTCTCCTTTAGGTAAAATATCCTCATTCACTTTAGGCATTTCCTATATGATATAGTTTCAGGTCACATCTGCATGCTGATTTGTCCTATACTGGACAAGCTCCAAAAGTATTGTCAATGCTCCTTTCAGAACAGGAGATCCATAACTGAGTATAATGTTCCAAGTGTGACTAATGCATTGTAGGGTGGAATTATTACCATCCTGAAATGGAAATTATATTTTAATTAATGTGTCTAGGATCATATTGTCTACTTTAGTAGCCATATCACCCTTTGATTTATATTGATCTTCCAGTCAATTAAAACCCATTTCTTTCCTTCCTTAAAAAAAAATCTCTTTATTCTGTTCTTATATAGCTAATTTTTCTTTACCCTAATCACAGAACTTTACATTTGTGATTATTAATTTTCATCTTAGTAGGTTTAGGCCATCATCTCAACCTATCAAGCCTCTTCAGCTTCCTGATTCTGTCATCCAGGGAACCAATTTATCCCTTCTCTCTTAAGTCTTTTGCAGATTTCATAAGCATGTCAATCACGTCTCTGACGAAGTCACAAGACTGGGCAAGAGGTACCATGGCATATGAGATATTGTGGACATTTATGAAGATTCTTTGGGTATAATCATTTAGACTATTTCGAACCCATCTAACTATGCTATCATTCAGCCCATATTTTCCTATGCTGCTGATGAAAATATCATAGATTTTGTTCCCTCTCTTACTGAAATCCAAGTACCTACTTGGACACAAATAGAGAGTGTGTCGCTGGTTTTTCAGTCTGGTAATTCTGTTAAAAAAAAAAAAAAGGAGGGGGGGGAATGAGGTAAGTCTGAAATGACTTGTTCTTAATGAACTTGTCCTGGTCATTATTGCATCTTTTTTTATAGTCACAAACTATCCATCTAACAATGCTCTCTAGCCTATAGTTACTAAAGTACACTTTCACTTCATTTATGCAAGTTTTTGAAGTATATCGGAATCAGGAGCTGCATTTCAAATCTTTGTTCCAACACCTATGACTTAGATGTCACATTGCACTGAACAAGTTACGACCTCTCCAATGTCTGTTTTCTCACCTATAAAATGAGGTAATAAGAATTGCCTTACCTTTTTAATGGAGTTACTCTGAAGAAAGTGCTCTGTAAATCTTTAAGTATGTTTTAAATATGAGATTTTGGTGTTATTCATTTCATCTGACCTGGGAGGTTTGAACTTGCTTTCTTACTACCTTCTCACCCCTCTAGTTTTGGTTTTCTTATACTTAGTCTTTTATTTTGTTTTGGGTTTTTTACCCCCACAATGTGAGGATCATTTTCCTTGACTGAAGAGATAAAAGCAAATTAGTCATACAGTACAGTGGAAAGAAGTCCTAGCTCCAGCATCAGAAGAGGTAGGTTCAAATTTCATCTCTGATGCTTACTACTTGTGTGACCTAGGCCAGGTCACTATAGTTACGGCCCAAAGTAGGTGCTTAATAAATGCATGTTTATTGACTGCCTGCCTGACCAATAGCATTGAACTTAATAGCCTCTGAAGTTCCATCTAGCTCTAGATCCATGATCTAAAATAGTTTTAATTCTGTTGTCCATAAACAGTACACCATCTACTTCAAACAGGGCTTCCTATTTCTGTTTTTTCTTCTTTTTGCCCTGAACATAGATTTTGGAAAGTCCTTTCTGGCATCCTTGATATTTTTAACAAGCCTCGACTCATTCTGGGTATTAGCCTTGCTGAAGCTATTTTTATATTTCTGTGACATTTCTTTCTGCTTTCTTCCTTAGTTAGGTGCCCCCATTCCATTTTTGTACACTTCCTTTTACAATATAAGCTTACAAGATAGCTGCCTGGGCAGCCAAATCCTTCTTATCAGATATTGCTCCCAATTTTTCTTTATTGGGATCACCTGTGATTATATCATAAAAAAATTCATTTTTGAGAGTTTCTTAAGAGAGATTCTCTTGAAAGTCTCTCTTAAGCCACCTTCTATTTTAAAGCTAAGCCAGAGGATCAGGGAACTCATTGACCAACTTAGATTTTAAAGACATATGGAAAAGTGGAAGCGAGGGCAGGTAATGAAGTATGAATACAAGCAGGACACAGCTTTATAAAAACAGGACGTGGAGAATGAAATTTCATTCCAGGTCAGCTAAAGTACATTAGGAAACATGGAGAACAAAAAAATAATGGTGGTGATGTGGGTGGGTGTGTGCATTAGTGTTATATTGGTGAAAAGATACGAATCAAAACGGGGAAGGATAATCACTTGGAATGGATGGTATGAAGATAACAGAAGAGGAAGAGAAAGCAGGGTTGCTCAACTCTTATTTTGCTTGTTTTCTTTCTTAAAGAAATCAACTTTTAGACTGGAAAAGAAATAAACAAAAAAAAATCTATTCTATAGTAATATAGTTGAAACTCAAGATGTCAGAGAAGAATCTATCATCCAACATCATCATAGCATTTAGATAGTTCTTTAATGTTTACAAAGTGCTTTGCATATGTTATCTCAAAACAACCCTGGGAGGTAGGTGCTATTTTTACAATTCAGGCTGAGAGAGGTTAAGTGACTTGCTCAAGGTCATTGGAAGTCTCAGAGGCTAGATTTTAACTCATTCCTGGTTCCAAGGTTAGTACTCTAGCTACTATACCTCCTAGCTACCAAAATAATATTAGGAGTGCTCTGACTAGGTCCAGATGAAATATATCCTAGGGTACTGAAAGAATCAGTCAATGTGGTTGGTGAGACATTGTCATTGACCTCTGAAAGACAGGCAAAGTACTGCAGGATTGGAGAAGGGCAAATATTATCCCATTTACAAAAAGGAAAGATAGTTGAGTCTATAAAATAAGGCCGATGAATTTGACTTTGGTTCTGTCAAAGAGATGTTTGGTATCTAGAAAAGGCAACAGTCACAAAGGGCTCCGGTGCCTTCATCAAGAAGAGGTCATGCCAAACTAATTTGATTTCCTTCTTTTGGGACAGGGTTTACTAGACTGGTAGGTCAACGAAATGCTATATATAAGTAGTACGACGTGCTTGAATTTTAGCAAAGTATTTGACAAAGTATTTCATGTTACTCTGGGGCCAAAACGGGGAAATATGGAACAGACAAGAAGGTGGATTAAGAACTAGCTGAACAGGG
>CM053598.1:160039276-160065469 GCA_028646575.1 Pseudocheirus occidentalis | reverse complement strand
GTATTTGACAAAGTATTTCATGTTACTCTGGGGCCAAAACGGGGAAATATGGAACAGACAAGAAGGTGGATTAAGAACTAGCTGAACAGGGCGGGGGGGGGGGGGGGGGCCAAGATGGAGCAGTGAATAGAGCACCAGCCCTGGAGTCAGGAAGACTTGAGTTCAAATTTGGCCTCAGACACTTAAGACAAAAATTAGCCCTGTGATTTTGGGCAAGTCACTTAATCCCAACTGCCCTCCAAAAAAAAAAAAAAAAAGCAGAAAAAGAACTAGCTGGGGGCGGCTAGGTGGCGCAGTGAATAGAGCACCGGCCCTGGAGTAAGGAGTACCTGAGTTCAAATCCAGCCTCAGACACTTAACACACACACACAAAAAAAACTAGCCATGTGACCTTGGGCAAGTCACTTAACCCCAACTGCCCTCCAAAAAGAAAAAAAAAAAAAGAACTAGCTGAATGACAGAAAACAAGAAGTAGTTACCAATAAATAATTTGATAGCAACCTGGAAATCATTATCTAGTAGAGGCCTCCAGGAATGAGTGATTTGCTCAGGACAGCGTAATATTACCATCAACTTTTTTTTAAAGGCAGGGCTTATTAGCACAGTATTTGGGAAGTATTTAATAAAGGTTTGATCACTGACTGAAGAATTAAGAACAACCATTTGAAAAAGTAAAGAGATAAATTTCAGGTTGAGGAAAAAATTTCATAACAATTAGAATTATCCAGACATGTTATGGGATACCCAGGGGAGGTGTGAATTCTCTCACTGGAGGTCTTCAGGGAAATGCTTTCTACCCAGCTTTTCCACTTAGGTTTGCAAATTTCCACACAAAGCTGTCTATCTTCCAGGAATGGAGTGATACTCGAACCCCATCTGCTCTAGTTCTCTTACACATGGTATACAATTAAACTGCAACCTTTCAATTGTGAATCCTATTTCACATACAGTAGTTGTGATGGCACCTATTGGTTTATGTTTCTTTTCTTTGCAATCTCAAATTCTGTTTTCCCCCAAATTTTGCAAAACCAAAACCACAAATATGGTTCCTGATCTTCTTTCTAGTTATTTTCTCCTTCCATCTTTATGATTCTATGCCACCAATATGTATATTTATTTGCTTTTATCTGGGGCTTTTTTCTTCATCATCTTCCACTTCAGCCTCAAGCCCTCCTGATCATATCACTGAGTCTTCAGGAAACACATTCTTTCCAGGCCTCCTGAGATGCATTCCATTCTTAACCGAGAAGTCATAATTCTTATGCCTCAAACCAACAATCCCCAAAATTGTAGCAGTTGACTATTCACTTCCTACACCCACTTTTTCTTTCTAATATCTCAACCTGAAAGAAGGGATGAAAATGTTATTAGTTATATTCAAGCATTTTAGGTTCTTTCCATCTTCACTCGTTGAGATCCTTCAATTTCTTCTTAAGGTATTATTGTTCATCCTTATATAATAAGTGATACTTATATAGCACTTTAAGTTTTGACAAATGTCTTATGTACACTGTCTCATTTGTCCCTCACAATAACCCCATGAGATATTATTACTCTAGTATGACAAATAATAAGGCTAACACTCAGAAAGGTCATATGACTTGCACATAGCCTATAGCAGCGATTCTCAACCTGTGGGTCACGACCTCTTTGGGGGTCAAATGACCCTTTCACAGGGGTCACAGGGGTCACCTAAGACCAACAGAAAACACATATTTCTAATGGTCTTAGGACTTAAGACATGGCTCCTCTATCCATCTCCAGAGTCTGCCCACACATACAAGTATTAAAGAATCGGGCATTAGAAAGGTTGAGAACCACTGGCCTATAGGGTCATCATATATGAGTTTGAACTTAGGTCTTACTGACCCTTCAGGTCTAGAGTTTTACTAGCTATACATAGAAAGCAGCTGATGTGCATGATGAGATTCACATAGAACCTGAATCTTTTCATGTGTTCTCTCTCTGTGTCTCTGTTTGCCTGTCTGTCTCTCCAAGATAACATCTGCTGAGAAACACACTCAGTTGTGCCATTATCTGCAAAGGCATTCCTTCTGCTCCCCATCCTTTACTGTTCTTCACTGCCATCATCTACTGCTACTGTAGTGAATGCATTGTAGCTACTATGTGGCCTTCAGGCCACAGGCTCAGACAGTAATTCAGTTCTTTTATGACTCAGACAATAGCATTTGCATCTATCCAGCCAGTAGACATCCTTAAACTTAGGTTGACTATCTTTAAAAGTACCTGGCTATATCCTGAGCTGTTCAGTCTCTTATTTGATTGAGAAAATTCTTTTCAAATCATCATAAAGGAGCAAGAAATAATTTTTATGGACCCAGTTCAGGAGACCCCAGATCAGAAATTTCTCTTAGCAAGAATAGACATGTGAGCTAGAACAGCTGTTGTGCTACCATCCAGTAAGTACCAAAATTACTTCTCTCTGAATATCCATAAGATGCTTTTTTTTTTCTTTTAAGGAAAAACAATGTTTCTGCTTTCAGACCCTGTTTTAAATTTCCAGTTTTGGAATTGGCAGGAAAGAAGAGACCATATTCCTATTACCTTCCATTTATATGTCTTCCCCACCATCCACCAAGAAAATATTTATTGTGAGCTCCTAAAAAACATTGCTAATTTGTCTCTATTGCAATGTACCCAATCTGGCTCTGTAGTCATATTTACACACAAATACTTCATAGTTTCTGATATTTTATAATTTTAAATTTTACAAACTACATTTCTCACTAGAAGAGAATTCAACTCTACCTGAAACAGATAATGCATTAGTTGGAAACTTTGATCAGTGTATTTCAAACAAAATAAAACTTAGAAGATATTTAGTTGTTTCTGCTCATTTAATTTCCAAACAGCACAACAGAAGAATACTTTAGTGGGAGCTGGATGGTGCAGTAAGTAGAGCACCTGCCCTGGAGTCAGGAGGACCTGAGTTCAAATCCAGACTCAGACACTTAACACTTAATAGCTTTGTGACCTTGGGTAAGTCACTTAACCCCAATTGCCCTGCCCTCCCTGGTCCAAAAAAAAAAAAAAGAATACTTTAAAATTTCTAGTTCTGTGACCCTAGATAAGTCATCCAATCTCTCTGAACTTCAGTTTCCTTCCCTGTAAAATGAAGGGACTGTACTAGTTGACCTTTTAAAGACCCATCCAGCTCTATATGTCTATGATCCTATACAAAGTACATTGCAAACCTTAAAGTTCTATATTGAAAGAAATATATATATATATATGTATATATATATATATACACACATATACACACACAGAGAGAAATATGTGTGTGTATATATGCATATGTGTATATATATATACATATATATATATATATATCTTTGAATTTTTTTCTTTTTCTTTTTTTTGTCCAGTCTTGTGACTTTATCTCCTTATGAAATTCCTTTTACCAATTCAGCAACTTAAAGAATCCTCTAAGGGCACCTTACTCATGGTCACACCTCTATCTAGTATGTGCAAGAGTGAGATTTAAATCCATTTTCATGACCCGTAAGTTGGTCCTCTATCTGCTATTCATTGCTACTGCTAATTATCACCATTATCCTCACCACCACCACCATCACCGTCATCATTCTTTCATTATTATTAGTACTAAACATGTTATTTTATTGGTATAGAAGGTTCCTGATGGGATACTTCCTGGACTAGTGGCGATAAGCATCTACCAGGTAATTGACACCTAGGGCAATTCTCTAAGGTCAAATGACTTACATGGGGTCCCACAACCACTATGTGACAGAAGTGGGACCTGAATCTTCATTCTCCTGGTTCCCAGGTAAGCTCTTTATAAACACAGTAGCAGTAATTAATAACAAACCTGAAGAGTGCATGGCGCTTTGTGAAAGAGATGTTTTATCTTTCAACTTGTAATTTTCCTATGGAATTTCACTTAGTATAAGAAATTCCTGATTTGCAGATCTGGGTGATATTTTGAAGGATATCTAAATTTAGCACAGACACATAATATATCAGTTAGATCACACTAAACACAGTGGAAAGCAACCATCCTATTCTAGGATCAATCCTCCCAAACCTGAAAAGTACCCTCATCTCAAACCTCTTCTTTTCAGGGAGGAAATTTTGATGATGGGGTAAATATATTCAGAAGACATTGGTCCATTTTCATATATTCAATGCCCAGAAATAAGATGCTTCCCATTGTATTTTCTAACACACCATGACCCAATGAATGGTAACTAAAAGCAAGGCAAGCTATGTTAGATTAAATGGAGTTTGTCTACTTGTTTCTTAAACTGTGGAGTCTTAAAAAATTTGGCATTAGTAAAAGGTTTCTGAACAAGCAAAGACCAAAAAATTAATTCAAAATCAAATCCATAACGAATCTGAAGTGTTGCTGGTAGCACTTGCCTGTGTTGTATTATGCAAGTTCTTTCCAGCTATGGTTCTGAACACAAAGCATGCGCACTTTGTACTGTGCATGTCCTCAGGCTATACAACACCCAAGAACACTGACCAAGCATGAAGAGGGCTTGTAAATGGAAAAAGTTTAAGGAGCGCTTTACTATATTATAATCATGAATCCTGAAATTTCTGCTTCAAGAAAAGGTCCTTTGGAATGAATATCAAAATATTCATAATTTAATTGTTAAGAATACTCCCCTCTCCTGACACAGATCATCACCCCTTTGTGCTTTGCAGGGTTCCACAGGGCAAGACCAAACCTTGCTGATTATTTCAGTTGCAGCAAGATGCAAGTACTTCCTGATCCATTTTTCTTGATGAATAGAAGGAATAGAAGGTCAAAGAATTTGGCTGTTGCAAAGGTAATGGGCCAGACACTTAGAACAGTTCATAAAGCTCTAGTGAGACCTTCAAAAGTAATGACAAAATGTATTTGTCTCTCCTAGTTATCAGGAATTCTGAGTTAGCAGATTTCCAACTGCTGCCAATACCAACCCCGTGGCTGCCTGGACAGGATGCTCAACAAGAGGACAACAAAAGGAAAATGTCTTAGTGAAAAGTTGTAGTTGGTGAGTTTGTAGACTGAGTTTCTGATGCGCTGAGCTATGGTGGAAGAAGAGGAGAATGTTGGAATCAGTGGAAAGATCACTGTTTACCTTCTTATTCCAGAGTTTATCTGGTAACTGGTATGTAACAATGGCTGTCTCAATAGGAATTAGAAAGAGGGTTTCACTCACCATAGGGTAAGATCACCTCTTTCCTCCTTCATGTAACTATGATTACTCTCCTCTATACATGACCCCCTGATATGACTGTTCCCTTGGCAATTTAGGGTTTCTGGGAGTGGAAATTAAAAGACCTTTTACAGAGTGTTACCCAGCTGCTTAGAGTTTTAATGCTGTATCTTTCAAAATTCCAATCTCATCAAGTAAATGTATTTTTAAGCTATAATACTAGTGTGTTTTACTTTGGGTCACATGTAATTCAAAAGGAGATAACAATCTTAATGGGATGGTGGCAATATGAGCCAAGTATGATAAATTTATTAAATATTATATATTAATGATTTTATATTTTAAACCCCAGATTGAGCTGAGAGGAACTCAAGTAGCAATGGGAAGAAGAGAGTGCATCTAATCTAGATGCTTACACAGAGAGAGCTAGGTTTGCAGCCTAAGTTTGCACATGAATGCAGGAGAGCTGGAAGCCATAACTCAAGTCCAGAGTAGCAGCTGATAGCTTAGGCTAAGATTACATGCTGAGCAGCTACTCCAGACCCAACTCCTGGGAGGCATGTAAGTACTGATGCTCACCCTTCCATTTTCATTGTTGGTATTTAGGACCCATGTAAGGTACAATACTAAAGATGAAAAATTAGTCTGTATTGGTACCAGCAGTATGTTCACCTACATGTGTAGATACCCACTTCTTTCTGCCACTTTTATCATCATCCCTGGCATGTTTGATCTTTACTTGGCACTTTATAGCTACTGATGATGCTGTTATCCCTTTTGTACACCAAAGGCAAGAATAACACCGTGAGGATTCATTAGGCTAGGATATGAACTCTAATTTCTGGCTCCCAGCCTTTATAGAATCTACATTTCCTCTTACTCCCAGGTGACCCAACATTACTAAAGATCAGGCAGTCTATGGGAAGCCACCCATCTCACAAGAATAAAATTTACAACAGCGCAAATATGAAGAACCAGAGGGACCTAAGATGACAAACAGGGAGATATCCTCACCAGTCAACAGAGTGGATAGGACTCCAGAAAGTCGCCGCTGATAGCTATACTGAACCTGAACAAGGTAAATTATCTATCCCAATACTTTTTGAGATCAAGATATGAAAGATAACCACAGGCCAAAATTTGAAATCAGTGAAGTGTTTTGGTTTTTTCTTTTTTTTTTTCTTTTTGGAGGGGGGAAAGTAAGGCAATTGGGATTAAGTGACTTGCCCAAGGTCACACGGCTAATAAGTATTAAGTGTCTGAGGCTGGATTTAAATGCTGGACTTAAATTCCGGTGCTCTATTTAGTGTGCCACCTAGTCACCCCAAAATCAATGAAGTTTGACTCCAGCAGCCCCAACCTCTCCTTTTGCAACAAGTAATCTCAGGGAGGAAATTATACAACAGGCTCGCTCACATTCAGGGACAAGAAATTGAATGTATTCCATCTTCTAGAGAGAGCACTTTAAAAGAAGAACCTTGTGAAGGCAATGGAACCCAAAGGAAGGAGTTTCTAATAAGTGAATTTAGCGGAGGACATATTTTGGGTGTCACCAACCTTGAGGAAAGTTCTCTAGCCCTGACATAGCACTTTTTCATTTCATTCCTCTTGACAAAGATAAGGGTTTTTTTTTTCCAGTTCCTACTTCCTTTCTTTGGGTATCTAACACCTCACATACTGCTTGCCTATAGTCAGCATCTAATAAAAACTAGTTGAACTGAATTGAATTTATAGTTCTCACTAAATTGTGTCTAAAAAAAGATTATCAATTGATCCTTAACCATTTGGTGATAAGCCTCTCCAAATTTAGCAGAGGTTGGTGCTCCCATGACAGACATACAATCATAAGATCACAGATTTAGGGAGGGTAATTTCTTTTTTTTCTTTTTTTTCAATTTATTTTCTTGATTACATCATTCATTTCCAGTTTTGAGTTACAAATTTTCTCCCCTTCTTTCCCCTACCCCCAAGCCCAAAACAGTGATCCCACCGTAAAGCCCCAGGGAGGGTAATTTCAATGCTCATTTGTTATTGCACAGGTGAGGAAACCAAGGGTCAGCAAGGTAAAGTGTGTTGTTTAAGGTCCTACAAGTAGTAAATTGCAGGGTTGGGCTTGGAACCAAGTTCCTCTTGACTCCAAATACAACACTCTTTCTAATGTACCATGCTGCCTCTACAATCCATCCACTTGAAGTCCTTTAAGCTTCGTGGTAACATATCAGAACACATGCTCTATTGCCAATAGCCTTAGAGAACTCGGAGTCAATTCTATAATGAAGCACCTAAGTTAGACTTTAATAGAGAAATATTTGATTTATTTGTTGGATACATGGCATCAATCACTGGAAATCCTCTAGGGACACAATTCAATGCAATCTAACTCAACAAGTATTTATTATCTACTTTCATAACCTTATGCTAGGTTCTGGGGGTATAAAAACAAAAATGAAATAGTCCCTGCTCACTGGGAACTAACATTTTATGGGGGGGAAGAGGGTGGAGAGTCTATCAGAACACAAACTTATCCAAGATGGGCTCCATGAACAGAACTATTGCTTCAGCAAGGGCCCCACGGAACAACTCTAGTATACATGCAGTTTCCCAGATGTAGTGAACTGTGATAAATGATATCTCGATAAAAAGCCACTCTTATTCAAAGCAAGTTGGAAAACAATATTTCAGGAGAATAACCTTCTTTAATCATATACTTTGATGGAGGAATGTTCTTATGCACATCAGCTCAGCCTCGATTCCTTCCAGAAGGACTGACATCTTAAACGGCTCTAAACAATGAATCACCTTGTCAAATAAAGTGCAAAATGGAAAACCTGTTACCAAACTCATCTGATATAATGACATTTACAACAACATGTTTGAGGTGATAAACCGACAATAATAATTATATTTCCTTTAGACTTTGATTGTACTTGGAAAGTTCGATGCAATCATACTTTCTTCCTTCAAGAAAATTTTACATCCCGACATTTAATTTCTGAAACTTCAACCCATCTATGAACATGCAAATCACAGCTGGCATTAAACTAAGCACTCTCAGCTCCCTTTTGGAAAGACTGGAATAATGATGATGATGATGCAAACAATGGCTAAGTATAGGAGATTTTTCCTGTAATTCAAGGTTGATGGAAGTAATACTGTTCAGAAATGACAAGTGTAACAATTTTTTTTTTTACCCTAGTAAAAAGCCTTTGCTGATGAGCCCCATTGTGGGTAATAAAAAAAGAATCCAGTACATTGGAAATAACCCAGAGTTCAGTTATTAGCACAGTGCCTTGCCCACATTATAGAATCATAGATTAGAGTCGGAAGGGGCATTAGAAACCATTTAATCGAGGCACATGATTTTGCTGATGAGGAAACTGAGAGCCATACAGGTTAAATGACTTGCCCAAGGTCAAACAGGTAATAGGTGAAAAAGCAAGATTTAAACCCAGTCCCACTAACTTCAAGGTCTCTACTCTTTCTAACATTGTAATATCCTACCATTTTAGTAAGCATTTCGTAAATGTATGTTGAAGAACAGAAGAATGAAAAGGAGAGGGAGAAGAAAGGGAGAGGAGGACAGTAAGAAAGAGACAGAGAGAGGAAAGGGGGCAAAAAAGAATGGGAAGGAAGAAGGGAAGGAGGGAAGGAAGAAGGGAAGGAGGGAAGGAAATCCTGGAAGTGTCCTATAAGCATTCTGAACATTAAGGAATATTTCAGGAATATACTAAAATCTTATAACATGTAGCAAAAGAATACCAATTGGCAAAAGGAGAATAAAGTATATATTTTTTAAAATGACAGATCTTTATTTCTCCTTTGGCCACTTCCTAATGATGTCCAAAGAAGATATTACCCCACTGGGCACTAGACCAAAGTCCTAATTCCAGCTGGTATAATCAGACCCAGAACGGTCTTTGATATTCCTAAACAATTCCATTAAAGAAATATTTTCAATAGTGTCTGATCCCACATTCATTCTTGCAGTGTCATCAGTTTCAGTACTTGTCAGCAGCTCTGGTAAAAAGTTCAATAGGGGAAAAGGTTAACACCCTTGACTAAAACGAGATTTGGACATTATTTGTGGGTTTCAATTATCCATGCTATCTCTGTTGCAGATTGCCCCAGATCATCAAGAGTTGGCCATACATCTCCTCCTGGAATATTTATGATCTCTGAATCTACATATGACTAAACATAGTTCAGAAGCCAGATGGCAGTACACACACACACACACACACACACACACACACACACACACACACAAAACCTTAGTGACTTCAGAACAACCCTGTTTTGTTTTTCTATAGATTGTTGATTTTTTAAAAAATTATTGACTATCTGAAAGGTATTCTAAAGAAAATTAAAATGAGACAGTTCATGCTATGACAATTTAAAGTGACAGGTATGACTTAAATATCTTTCTCTTTTGATGGGTTTTTCTGTTGTTTTTTTTAATACTCCACATGGACTACATGGTGAAGATCTGGGATTAGAAAGTGAAGATTTTCCTTTCTGAGATGGGCTGATTTGAGGGGTATTTTAAATGGTGAATAGAAGGAGAGAGTGTTACATGATTATTCTAAGCACGTGGGACTGCAAGGAAGGAGGTGCCTGTGGAACTTGAAAAGGAAGAAAAATCAGTGTGCTGTAGGAAGGTTGGCCAAGTAGCACAATGGGAGGTTACAATAGTAGTTTTAAAAAAACTGGAGAAAAGTGATACAAAACATTTAGAATATGCGTGTTGGGGTGGATAATGGGGAGGCCTTTCCATATAAGAATTAACTAATTTAAATCTGACATGGAAGAAGAGAGCAAATCAATGTTGGTTTCAGAGAGTAACAGATATGGGACATAATTTTATCATTAGTTTTTGTTTTTGTTTTCTTTTCTTTGGGGGAGGAACAGGGATGTATGATTTTGTCTAGGCCTATAATTTCATCATTATAGGATGATAAAGGAACTTTCCATGCAGAATCCCCATTTACCAACTTGGACAAATAGTCAATAACTTATACTCCTACAGAATTGACTAGTGCACTGAAATAGTAAATGAGCCAGCCTGTATGACACGACTTGAGACCATGCCACTGTCCTCATAAGAGAAGCTCAATGTAACAAGACAATCAAGAACAAGATTATATGATGTTGGTGGTTCTGTTTTTGCATACATGTGCATGCAAGCATTCAGAAATAAGACAAATAAAATAAAGCACAGAATAACCCTTTCCTACTATCTATAATGAGATCAGATGATTGGTGGCCACATGCTGAAACAGTTATTTTCATTCCCTTCTCATCAGTATCACTACTTATAAAAATCACTGAATGGGGGTGGGGAAGTGTCAAATTTCCACTGTGTTAAGCACTTCAGAGTTCAAATAACTGTCCCATTCTTTGGAAGTCAGACAGGAGAACTTTGCTAACTAGAGACCCAGTAGGCCCATTTAAGTCATACAATGCTGTAAGACAAATTTCAGAGGGAGGGATATGACAGGCTGCTTATTCTGGTGAATGACTTTTGAGGAGGCAGCCATATTTCTCATTGTGCTATCCATAAAAACAGAGAAACTATAGGGCTGCCCAGCTCATACAGAAGTAGCAGAGCCAAAAAGAAAGTCAGGCTGGCATGATTATGTAGCCCAAGACAACTTAGGAAGTCAGCAGAAAAGTTTTGTCACACCAGGGCAATGGTCAGCTAAGAGCCCATTGTGGCAATGCCCGCAGCCTACTTTGAAGGCAGTTTCAACAGAAGCATCAGCAGCTTCAGGATCTCTCAGCCCAGCGACAGTAAGTGACAGAGAACTAGTCAGAAAAGAAATTACAGGAGATTCTATGGTGGTACTGGGTTCAGAACCCTATTGCATTGTCCACATGCTGTTCCAGTTGGCAATTCCAGGGTGAAAAGGAGCACTGATGCTTTTGACTGCAGGGGAATATGGGCCCCAATCACAGTTCTAAAACAGAGAAAAGTATGGTCATTCAGAAGACAGTTGGAGCCCTGGTCTTTGCTCCAAGGCAGAGAGGAGCATTAGAGCTTGAAGCTGCAGGAGAGCAGGGGACCTGGTCATAGTCCTAGGGCCAAGAAGAGCACTAGTATTTGATGCTACAAAGGAACAAGGTTCCCTGAAAGACTAGATCATGGGCAAGGTGAACAATGATCACACCTCTCCTTAGATCATATTACTTTGTAAGCACTGAAATCTTACGGATCCTCAGAACTAGTTCTGAAAAATAGCAGCGTGAAAAACTTGATGTTTGGGACAGCATCCTCTCTACCGCAAGGTGAGCAGACCTCAACTTAGACATAAAGTCAGAAGTCAAGAAATAGGCTGGGAAAATGAGAAAACAAAAACAACAACCCCAAAGACCATAAAGAGTTACTATGGTGATAGGGAGGATCAAAGCACAAAATCAGAAGAAGCCAACTAAATCAAAACAGTTGCCAGCAAAGCCTCAAAGGAAAAAAAAAATATGAATCAAACAACAAGTCCGACAAGAATTCATAGAAGAGCTCAAAAAAGAATTTTAAAAATCAAATAAGAGAGGTAGAGGAAAAGTCAGGAAAAGAAATGAGAGTGATGCAAGAAAATTATAGTAAAAGAGGCACAAAAAATAGTGAAGAAAATAACACCTTAAAAAACGGATTTGGCAAAAATGGTAAAAACACACATACACACACACACAGAGTAAGGTTAGCAATCATCATTTCAGACAAAGCAAAAGCAAAAATACATCTACTTAAAAGAGAAGGAAACTACATTTTGTTAAAAGGTACTATAGACAATGAAGTAATATCAATATTAAATGATATGCACCAAATAGCATAGTATCCAAACATTTAAAGGAAAAGTTAAATGTTAGAGGAAGAATTAGTATAGTAAAACTATATCAGTGGGGGACCTCAACTCTTCCCTTTCAGAATTGGATAAATCTAACCATAAAATAAACAAGAATGAAGTTCAAAAGATGGATAGGATTTTAGAAAAGTTAGATATGACAAACCTCTAGAGAATACTGAATGGGAATGGGATGGAGTATATTTTTTCCCAAGTTGTACATGACACCTCCATAAAAATTAACATGTAATGAAAATCTCACAGCCAACTGCAAAAAAGGAAAAATATTAAATGCATCCTTTCAGATAATGCAGTAAAAATTACATCCACTCAGGAACCATGGAAACATAGATTAAAAGTTAATTAGAAACAAAATAATCTAATCCTAAAGAACAAGTGAGCCAAAGAACAAATAATACATATAATCAATAGTTTCATTAAAGAGAATAGCAACAATGGGAAAATTTTGGGGATACAGCCAAAATAGTACTTAATGGAAATTTTATATCTCTAAACACACCAATAAAAGAGAGAAAGAAAAGATAAAAGAATTTGGCATGCAATTAAAAAAATAACTAGAAACAACAAATTGCAATTGCCAATTAAACATCAAATTTGTAATACTAAAAAATTGAATGAGAGATTTATAAAATTGAAAGTAAAAAAACCATGGAACTAATAAATAAAAGGAGCTTGTTTAAAAACACACACACACACACACACACACACACAAACAAAACAAAAGCAAAACAGATAAATGACTGATTAATTTGATTTAAAAAAAAAAGAAAACCAAAAATGAAAAGAGTGAATTTATCAACAATGAAGATGAAATGAAAGCAATTATTAGGAGCTATTTTGTCCAATTATATTCCAATAAATCTGACAATCTAAATGAAATGGATAAGTATTCACAAAAATATAAATTGCTCAGAAAAGAGAAGAGGAAACTCAAATAACTCTATTTTAGAAAAAGAAATTAAACAAATCATAAAAAACCTCCCTAAGAAAAAAATCCCCAAGACCACATGGATCCACAACAGAATTCTACAAAACATTTATAGAACCATTAATTTCAACAATATATAAATTAGTTATAAAAATAAGCAAAGGAGTCAGTCCTACCAAATTCTTTTTATGACATAAATATGATGCTGATACCTAAACCAGGAAGATCAAAAACAGAAAAAGAAAACTATAGAACAATTTCCGTAAAAAACAGTGATGCAAAATGTTTAAAACAGTATGTTAGCAAAGAGATTACAGCAATATATCACAAAGGTCATACATTATTATAGTGTGATATTTTATACCAGGATGGCAAGGATGGTTCAGTATTAGGAAAACTATCAGCATAAATGATCATCTCACTAAAATAGTAAAAACCATATAATTATTTCAATAGATACAACAAAAGGCTTTTGACAAAACACAGCACTCATTCCTACTAAAAACACTAGAAAACAAAGGAAAGAAATGCAGCCTTTCTTAAAATGATAAGCAGTATTATCTACCTAAAGGGCAGTTGGGCAGTACAGTAAATAGAGCACTGGGCCTGGAACCAGGAATACTTGAGTTCAAGTCCAGCCTCAGACACATAATAAATCTGTGACCCTGGGCAAATCATTTAACCTCTGTTTGCCTCAGTTTCTTCATCTATAAAATGAGCTGGAAATGGCAAACCACAACAGTATCTTAGCCAAGAAAATCCTAAATGGGATCACAACTGAAACAACTAAACAACAACAAAAACACAAATCTACCTAAAATTTTCCAGAAAGCATGATCTGTAAAGGAAATAAACTTAAAGCCTGCCCAATAAGATCAATGATAAAGCAAGGATGTCCATTAGACAATGAGAAAACAAAACTACTGCACCACTCTTTGCAAATAATATGATGGTATACTTAGAAAATCAACTAAAAAACTAGATTAAACAATTAACAACCTTAACAGAGTTGCAGAATATAAAATAAAGCCACATAAATCACCAGCATTTCTACATATTACCAACCGAGTCCAGCAATAAGAGCTAGAAAGGCAAATTCCATTTAAAATAACTATAGACATGTATGACCTATATCAGTTTGCCATCTTGGAGAGGAGTATGGGGAAGAGGGAGAAAAAAAACTGGAACTCAAAATCTTATAAGAAATAAATGTTGAAAACTCTTTTTACTTGTAACTGGAAAAAAAAATACTATTTCCAAAAAAAAAAAATTTAAAAGAAAAGAACTTTAGGAAATATTTGGAAGTCTGTGTTCCAAGATAAGCTCAAAACTATATAAACACAATTACAAAATACTTTTTACACAAATAAAAACAGATATAAACAATTGGAGAAATATTAGTGGCTCATGAATAGGCTAAGCTAAGCAGTTCCAGGTTTCATAATATATTACAAAGCAATAATCATCAAAACAATCTGGTACTGACTGAAAAACAGGGTGGTGGGTCAGTGGAATAGATAAGGTATACAATACACAGTAGTAAATGACTATAATAATCTAGTGCTTGATACACCCAAAGAGCTAAGCTTTTGGAAGAACTATTTGACAAAAATTGCTGAAAAAAAAACAAAACAAGAAAAGGTACATGACTTAGACATAAAGGGTGATACACAAACAAATTAGGAGAACAAGGAATAATATATTTGTTAGATCAATGAAAAAAGAAAGAATGTATGACCAAACAACACATAGACAGGCTTACAAGATATAAAATGGATAGTTTTGATTATATAAAATTTAAAAGGGTTTGCCCAAATAAAACCATTTCAACCAAGATTAGAAGGAATTCAGAAAGCAGAGAAACAATTCTCTTTTAGCAAGTATCTCTGATAAAGGTTTCATTTCTCAAATACATAGAGAAGTGAGTCAAATTTTTAAGAATACCAGCCATTCCCCAGTTGATAAATGGATATGAACATCTAGGTTCCAGAAGAAGAAAACAAAGTTATCTACAGACATATGAAAAAATTCTCTAAATCATTATTGATTAGAGAAATGCAAATTAAAATAACTATGAGTTACCACCTCACACCTATCAGACTGGCTAATATGACAGAAAAGGAAAATGATAAATGTTAGAGAAGATGTGGGAAAATTCAGGTACTAATGAATTGTTGGCGCAGCTGTGAACTGATCCAACCATTCTGGAGAAAATTTTGGAACTATGCCCAAAGGTTAAATATAGAACCTGCACGTACCTTTTGATCCAGCAATACTACTAGGAGGTCTGTATCCCAAAAGACATCATAAAAAGGGGAAAAAGACATATATGCATAAAAATATTTATAGCAGCTCTCTTTGTGGTGGTAAACAATTGGAAATTTAGGGGATACCCATTAATTGGAGAGCAATTCAAGAAATTATGGTACATGACTGGAATAAAATGTTATAAAAAATGACAAGCATGATGATTTCCGAAAAAACTAAAAAGACTCACACAACCTGATGCAATGTGAAGTGAGTGGAATCAGGAGAACATTGTTCACAGTAAGAGCAATATTGTATGATGAATCACTGTGAATTACTGAGTTATTCTCAGAAATACAACGATCCAAGACAATTCCAAAGGACTCATGATGAAAAATGCTATGCATATCCAGAGAAACAAATAATGGAGTATGAATGCAGATCAAAGCACACTATTTTTCACTTTCTATATTTTTTCCATTTTGTTTTATCTGTGTCTTCTCTCACAACATGACTAATATGGGGGAAATTTTACATAAAGATTCCTACTACTAGGATAAATACTGATTATTTGACAAAAAACACTGGAAAAATTGAACAGCAACATGGAAGAGATCAGTTTAGATCAGTGCATAAGGATAATCATCTCACATATGTCACACCTTGCATAAAGAGGAGCTCCAAAAGATCCATGACTTGGACATTTTAAAAAATCATTTTTAATATAATCATATAATAAACAAATGAGAAAAATATGGGGAAAAATACTAATTAGATCCATGGATAAGAGAAAAGCTTATAACAAAAAGAGTAGTAGAATATCATAGAAGATAAAATAGGTCATTTTGATTACATGAGATTAAAAAGGTTTTGCACAAACAAATCTAATAAAACTACAATTAAAAGGAAGACTATTAAATGGAGAAAAATCTTTGCAACAAATTTGTCTGATAAACATCTCATTGTCAAGCTATAGGAGGAACTTATTCAAATTTGTAAGAAAAGAAACTATATTCCCCAATTGACAAATGGTCTAGGTATAAATAGATAGCTCTCAGAAGAGGAAACCCTGACTATTTAAGACCCATTTTTAAAAAATGCTTCAAATTGCTGCTAAATAGAGAAATGTATATTAAAGTAGCTCTTAAATTCTACCTCAAACCCATCAGAGTGTCAAAAATGATGAAAAAGAAAAATGATAAATATTAGTGGAGCAATGGGAAAACAGGAAAACTGTACACAATTGGTAGACTTGTGAACAGGTATGATCATTCTGGAAAGCAATTCAGAATTAGACACACAATTTACTAAGCGATGTGTGCCTTTTGCTACATCTATACAATTGCTATACCATCAATCTGTATCCAAAAGAGATCAAAGAAAATGGCCCTTTATGTATAAGAATATTTATAGCAGCTATTTTGGGGATGGCAAAAATCTGGAAATGAAGAGAATGTCCAACAAATGAAGAATGGATGAATAAGTGGTGGGGTATGAATAATTCAATACTGCTGTATTATAGGAAATAAAAAAAACTTTAGATGATTTTTATGAACTGATGCAGGGAGAAATGAGTAGAACCACAAGAACCATTTATAACATAACATCAAAATTATAAAAATAAAGAATTTGAGGACTTTTATAAATGACGAAGAATGAAGTGTATAGAACCAGGAGAACTACTGACATAATGGCAACAACATTGTTAAAATAAATAACTTTGAAACTTGTGTGAATTATGATAAATACAATTACCAATCATGATTCCAGAAAGCCAGTGATAAAACAAGCTATCCATTATAATGAGGTGATGGATTTAGTGGGAAGAATGAGATACATATTTTTGTGCAATCACTGGAGAAATTTGTTTTGTTTAAGTACATATAGTTCAAGAAATTTTATTTTTTTTTCTTTTTTTAATGGTTTAGGGGTATGAAAGAGAAAATTGATTTTTGTTCATTTTTTTAAAAAACAGGTAAGAGGGGTGGCTAGGTGGCGCAGTGAATAGAGCACCGACCCTGGCGTCAGCAGGACCTGAGTTCAAATGTGGCCTCAGACACTTAACACAAAAAACTAGCCTTGTGACCTTGGGCAAGTCACTTAACCCCAACTGCTCTCCAAAAAAAAAAGGCAAAAAAAAAAAGACAAAAAAAAAACCAGGTAAGGGGTGCTACATATAGGAAATAGTGTATGCAGTTTTAAATATTGTCACTGTATTATTAGTTTTACTTTTTTCTTTCACTTACCACAAAAGACTTCTCTTGATGTATCAGTAATCTATAAATTTATACAATGTAAAAACAAAACACAGAAATAAAACTGAAAGTAACTCCCCCCCAAAAAAAGGATACAGTATATTGCCAGAATAATTCATTAAGTCTCTTTAGTTTGATAGGATCTGCCCAAATTTGTAAAGTCTTTCCTCTGACAACCTCAACACTGTGAGAGCTGTAACTCTCCAAAAAGAAAATAACCTAATGAATGTTTTATTTACTTTTAAAAATTTCTCCACTTCTTTCTTTTTGTTCTTAAGGGTAGACAGTTCTAAAAAATTAAAATATCTTAATATGATAGTAAAATCCCCAAATTGATATAAAACACCTAGAGTTCTATTAAACTAAATTCCAGTTCTTTCATGTCCTTAGCAAAAGGATAAAAATACCTTGAAACGAAAAGTTTTTCTAATGCAGCTGTCTGTTCATAAAAGGATCTGGTGGTAATGAAACCCAGGTTTCCATCCAACACTGAAGAATTTTGAATGAGACTCTCCTAATTAGTGGAGAGAATGTTAATGCAACTCCTGCATCACAACATGAGAGTGTAGTTGGCAAGAGAGTTTTAGGGAAAAGAGACATTCTTTATTTCTTTGAAAGAGGGGACATAGATGGTTCCAGACTCTCTTCAGGACCAATTCCAAAGAGCAAAAAGAGGACTCTTACAGACATATAGAGAAAGCTTGCTATTCAACATGTCTTTGATTTCCTTCTTCCCTCCCTAGAGACCTTTGGAAATTTCTACTTACGTGAGGCTAGAAGTATCTCTCTTGGTTGAGTGAAACCTTATCTTGGTCCCATTCAAAGAGCATATTCACTCTGGATATTTTAATCTGTATACTTTTTTTCTGATTTCGGCTTCTGATTTGCTTTACTAAATGGGCTTTCTCACTATTCAATATTTATGATGGTCTTTAGTGTCACCAGCATGTGGTCAAGTCAGTGAGTGTATCCTTCCTCATTTGAGAGTGATTGGGAAAGTGTTTTTGTTCTGACTAGCAGTATCTGGGGTAGGGGTAAGGGGGCTGTTAGCCCAGTAGTCCTCTCAAAGACTTAAGAACACAGTGGCCAGCCTTGAGGCCCTTATTCTTCCCTCAAGGTAAGAATGAAAATCTCACTTGGAGGGGACTGGGAAAGATTTCATAAATATCTATCAGTGTCTCCCCTCTGGCCACTTATCTATACATTTAGACAACCTGCATGGATACAAAAATCTTACAGAGGAAGCCCGCAGTTTATAATAACATATGCCAAGAAAGAAAAGTTCTACTGTTTGACTATAATTATTATTATAAACAATAACTTGCATTTGTATGAACTCTTTTTTTTTAAACAAGCTCCTTCATCCTTTCATTTTGTCCTGTAGGAGAGGTAGGGCATGCAAGAGCATCCCTGTTTTCACATACATAACATTATGGGTCATAATAAAGACTTCTTCACCCATTCGTATGTGGAAGTTAAAAACACAAGGCGTCACCCCAGTTTATACCGTATGTTAGCAGTGGCAGAAATAGTATTAAAACCAATGCGAAATACTATGTTGATGGCATGTCCATAATGCCTTCTTTTCCCACCCCTACTGGTTCAGTCATTTCTTGCACCTGACAAATCTTTTCTTGACTGCTGAAATCATACCAGTGGATTTTCATATTCAAAGAACTTATTTTTTTTCATAAATCACCACGTGTTAAATCTGAATAAAGACAGACAACATAACTTATCCATTCAATATTTAATCTAATATTTAAAAAGTATAGTAAAGGAAATTAAATGCTACCTTAGAAAGATCATGGAATTACAAATTTCATTCTGGAAAGAACTTCCAAAACTATCTAATCCAACTTACTCATTTAAGAGTTGAGGAAACTGAAGGACAGGGAGGTTAAGTGACTTGCCTAAGACCACAAAAGCATTGGAGGCAGAATCTGAACTTAGGTCCTAACTCTAGCCCTCTTTATACTATACCAGACATAATTTCAATGATGTTGGTGTATTTTATCAGTATCCACCAAAGCAAATCACAACTCCCTGACATCTTCTTGTCCTATGCAATATTTGTTCATCTTCCCTTTCTCAGAGGATCCACGCAACCTCTTGGCCAACATTTCTTGATCATCTTAATATTTCAGGGTTCCCAGTATTATACTTAGGCCATCCAGTCATTGTATTTGATTAATTTTAAAACATATCCCAGAGAATGACCACAACTGTCTTGATTCAAAAGAGCTAAAATTTTGGATGTTTTGGATGTTTTCTTTCTCATGGTACCTCCCATTCATTCTCATTCTTCTCTACAATATGACTAACGTGAAAATATGTTTAATAGGAATATATACATAGAGCCCATATCAGATTGCATGCCATCTTGGGAAGGGAAGACAGGAGAGAGGAGGAGAAAATTTAAAACTTACGGAAGTGAATGTTGAAAACTAAAAATAAATAAATTAACTTTTAAAAGAGCAAAAATTTATATCCATTCAAAGAAACGGATGTCACTAAATGCAAGATTTCTCTTGCTGTATCCATTAGTATTAATATTAATATTAACAATAGCTAACTAACATTTATATAATAGCACTTTAAAGTTTGCAAAGCACTTTACAAATATCATTTCATTTGGAGATCTTCAAAACAACCATAGAAAGTAGATGCGATTATTATTCTCATTTTGCAGATGCTGAAACTGAGGCAGAGGGTAAGTGATTTGCCTAGGGTCACACAACTAGTCAGGGTCTAAGCACATTTGAACTCAGGTCTTTCTGACTCCAGGTCCAGTGTTTTATCCATTGAGACACCTAACTGTTACACCTTTTCTTTATTATCTATTTTATTTGAAAATTGATTTTCTTGCTGAGTAGCACAACTAGGAAAGCTGCATGCTTACTGTAGTTGGAAGTCGATTGAGCTAAGAGGCAAGAGATGTGGTTTCTGGACCTGACTCTTCCACTGACTAGCTCTGGGACTTCGGAGAAATCATTCCATCTATCTGGCTTCCATTTCCTCATCTGTGTTAGACTACAACGACTACAAGGTCCCCTCCCCTCCATCCATCCTAATCAGAGACCTACCATTTCACTGGGATAGGGATTTTCTAATTAGGAAACTCCCTCCCGCAGAGAAGATTCAAGCTGGTCCAGCAGCTTATCTTGTTATGGGACTTCCACACCACCAACATGTAAGAAAAAAAGACAAACTCAGGTGATAATGGCCCAGGACTCAAATATGAGTGATTTAAAAACAAGGTATTATATGTCCATCTTCCACACAACTTTCAAATCAATCATCTGGCCATGTTACCACGCCCACTCCACCCATTTGGTCAAATCTAGTGACTCTCATCACTTCTAGGATCAAATATAAACTCATTTAGCACGTCTTTGCATTCTTGGTACACTTTATTCCCCTCCATGTATATATCAATCCTGTAGCATTGCCCTCCTTGCTGTTCCTCACACAATACACTCCATTTCCAGAAACTGGGCATTTTCTTGGTCTTTTCCTCATGCCTAGAACATTCTCCTTCCTCATCTCTACCTCCTGGCTTCTTTGGATTCCTTCAAGTTCCAATTAAAATCCCATTTTCTATAAGAAGGGGAATCTTTCCTGATCTCCCTTAATACTAGCAACTCCCCTCAGTCAATTATTTGTCCTGCATATATCTTGTTTGTACATAATTGTTTGCGTGTTGTCTCACCCATTGGACTGTGGGCTCTTTTAGAACAGGGACAATCTTTTACCTTTCTTTGCATCTCAAGGACTTAGCGCAATGCCTGGCATGTAGTAGGTGCTTAATTAAGGCTTACTGATTGCACACACACGCACTCATGCAGTTACATGTGCACACACATACCTGTATGTGTGTATGTGTATGTATATATGCATACACATACAATTTTAATTCTAAAAGAATAGCTATATAGACCAGCTAGCACTAGTCTAGGTATATTGTTACTTCCATAAAATCTGATGACTGCTTGGATATTAAATAGAGATCCATATAGAGGAGTGTGGTACAGTTCAGATTATAAGGGCTATTCTTTCAGAAAAAACTTATGAAATTGTAATGAATTTAAATTTGAAGACCCATTTTTGCTATGTCAAGTAAGCAGGGACTTAGCCCTTAGTCAAGCCTCTGAGAAAGAGGCACAGGGTGTGAACTCTGTCTCCTGTTGCTGACATAACAGGAAGGGTTTGGCTGAAACAGGAAGCCAATGCTGTGTGTGTGTATACTGGTAGAGGAAGCAGAATTTTCTCTTCACAAGCTGCTGTTGGAAGAATCATGGAGGCTGAAGGACTGAAGAAGCATGTCCAGGATGCTAATGCTTTGTGGCTCGGTTGATCCTTGAGTTCCTGAGAAAAGAAGTTGTGAAGGTCTTGAGATGTGCTGGACTCTGTGAATTTCAGTGTGTAGCAGGAACTGCCCAGACGACTAGACAAGGACCAGGGAGCTGTCTGCCTCTAAATCCAGGTGACTGGTGGATTCAGGTAGGAGCTGGGACCATGGAAGGGCATCCAGGGAATCTGAGAAACCACCTTGAGTCAAGATGAAGAAAAGGCCTCTCCCTGGATATTGAATGTGGTGATGAAATTGAAGGTTACTAGAGACCAAGGGATGGAGCGTTTGTGTAATTTTCGAGTGATTGTATTTAGTGATTAATGATACTTTGTGACTGATTGCTAGATAAGTGACTAAGTTAACCTATGACTGCCCCATGAGTAGAAGACTGACTATTGTATTTTGAGATGACTGAATGACTAAGTAAGGAGGCAAACCAGATAATGATTCTTTTGTTCTTTGTTCTAAATGCTGTGACCACTTTGGTGAAAACTATGTGGCCATTTTAATGATAAGCTGTTGTGGACACTATATTGTGATTTCTTGTGATAAGATGTAATGTTGTAAATATTATATTGTGATTTGTTGTGAATGTTTGCCTTGATTTGTTATGGAATAAATGGAGTGTTCACTATACTGTGTAATGAGAACCATTACAGAAATACAAATCAAAGTATGGGGAAAACAATTGACTACTGTCTTTATAAACAAAAATAGAAATGAACTGGCTCTGTGGATGCAATTTTAGGGTTCCCAAATCAAATATACGGAAACAATAGATAAAAGAACCGTAGATTGAAAGAGAGATCTCACACTCATCTTTACTATTGTAGCACCTTTCCAAGACTCGGTTTCCTCTGTAACAACACCCTCACTGGTCTCTCCAACTCAGGTCAATCCATATTACAATCTATCCTTCACGACCACCAGACTGACTTTCTGAAAGCCAGGTCTGCCTATGTAGTTTCCCAGCTCAGTGTACTTCTGTGTTTAATGGAGCCGCTCTGTCCCTTCTAGAATCAAATATAAATTCCTGTTTCATATTTAAAGCCTTTCACAACCTGATTCTAATCTTTGTAAAATTATTATATATTATTCCCCATCACACACCCTGTGCTTCATCCAACTTGTCCTTCTTGCTATTTGTCATATATGACATTGTATCTCCTGGCACAAGTGGGTAACCAGAGCACTGGGCTTAGAATCAGAAAACCTATCTTCATGAGTTCAAATCTCGCCTCAGACAGTTACTGGCCATGTAACCCTTGGCAAGTCATTTACCCTTGTTTGGCTCAGTTTTCTCATCTGTAAAATGAGCTGAAGAAGGGAATAGCAGACTACTCCAGCATCTTTGCCAAGAAAACCTCAAATAGGGTCACAGAGAGTTAGGCAATACTCACAAACAATAAATCTCCTGTCTTCATGCCTCCATACCTACTGTCTCCCTAGTCTGGAATGCATTCATTCCTTATTCACTTACATGACTTAGAATCTCCAGCTTCCTTCAAATACAAATGCCATGAGTCAGAATGAGACAAGCAGTATTTATTTATCAGATACCTACTATGTGCCTCGGCACCAAGGGCTGGAGATACAAAAAAATAAAAACCAAAAATAAAAATAAAGTTCCTGATCACAAGTTCACAGTCAAGTAGAGGAGACAACATTTGAAACAATAATTGGAGTACTCTCAGAGGGAAGGCACTAAGACTAAGGAGGACTGGGAAAGGTTTCTTGTGGAAGGTTGTATTTTAGCTGTGACTTTAAAGAGACTAGGTGAAGATGAGGAGACAAAGTTCCAGGCATGGAGGGACAGTCAGTGAAAATATTCAGTCTGAGTCAGAAGAGTGTCCTGTGAGAAGAATAAAAAGGAAGCCACATCATTGCATCTTAGAGTCCGTGGAAGGAAGGAAGATGTAGAAAGATTGGAAAGGCTGAGGGGACTGCTTGGGGCACATTATGTATGAATGGCTTTGAATGCCAGAGGATTTTGATTTTGGAGGAAATAGGAAATCACTGGCATTTATTGAGCCACAGAAGGGAGAAGGGAATATGGTCAGACCTGCATTTTAGGAAAAGCACCAATAGCCGAGTAGAGAATAGGCTGGCATGGACCAGGGCTTGTGGCAGGGAGACCTTCTAACAGGCTATTTGCAACAGTCCAGGTGTGAGTCCTTTCTCTTTCTATCCAGCTGCTAGCATCTCCTCCCATCCACCCCACTCCCAAATACATGGCAATTATTTTGTATTAGTATTTATTAGTTCATAGATCTAATATTGGAAGGGATCTCATAGCCTGACCCCTTCGTTTAATAGATGAAGAAACTGATACCCAGGTACATTAAGGGACTCCTCAAAGTCACACAGGTCCCAGACAGGACTGAGATCCTCTGCCTAGAGAAATAGTTGGGTTTTTTTCCACTACCCAACTGCCTCAGGGCAGCTAGGTGGCATGGTGGATTGAATGTCAGGCTTCATCTTTCCGAGTTCATATCTAGCCTCAGATACTAGTTGTGCGATCCTGGGCAAGTCACTTAACTCGGATTGACTGTCTCATCTGTAAAATGAGCTGGAGAAGGAAATGGCAAACCACTCTAGTATCTTTGCCAAGAAAACCCCAAATGGGGTAATGACTAAACAATGAAATTCCCCAATGTTATCTCCCCAGCTGGATGTAGCTCCTTGAGGGTTTGCATTTTATTTTTTGGTCTTTGGAACCCCAGTACCTAGCACAGTGCCCTGGGCAGAGTAGTTGCTTTCATAATTACTTTTTTATTTTTCTTATTGATCTTTGAGGACAATATAATTTATACTGTACTTATAAGCTTGCTGTGAGAAAAACATTTTTCATTTCTTAAAGTGCTCTACGTTTTTGCTTTTTTTTGGGGGGGGAGGGCAGTTGGGGTTAAGTGACTTGCCCAAGGTCACACGGCTAGTTTTTGTGTTAAGTGTCTGAGGCCGGATTTGAACTCAGGTCCTCCGGACTCCAGGGCCGGTGCTCTATTCACTGCGCCACCTAGCCGCCCCTTAAAGTGCTCTATGAATAAGAACTAATATTAATCTTTAAAAAATGTTTATCTTAAGTATAGATATCAAGTATATATTACTAAATTCAAAAGTACATTTTAGGTAATTCCTCTACCCATATCTCATAGAGCTATGACTTCATGTACTACACCTTCTGTAAGTTCTTGGATACTCAGTTCTTGGATGCTTGCCCTTACCATGAGACCCATCTACCATAAACACGCCACAGAGAATCAACTCAAAATGCTGGGGGTCATTTCTCTAAATCTTTGGACAGTACATGGATACAAATGAAGCGACCCATCATTTACTCCCATCACACTTCTCTCTGATGACTTCCTTTCTACTCCTTTCCTTACAACTCTCAATGGCCTATGTTACAGTATGTGGACATCCACCATGTAACTCTCCACTGTCTTCTGAATGATCTTAAACCTTAACCAATTTTTCAGAATTTGTTTTTATTCTGGATTTAAACACCAAATGACATGCACATTACCAAATATGTAGTAGAATAGGAGGGTTAATCTTGAATCTACAAATTTTATGTAGGGTTTGCTTTTCTTCTTAAGTATAAAACAAATTTAACATATAACTTTTAAAGCTGATCTCCTTGTCTGTGGTCCCATCTGGTCTTATTTCTGTTCACCAGTTCATTAAAAAAAATTCTTTCATGACTCCTTAGGAGGTGAGGGGGAATCCTAACCTCAACTCATCTCTCCCACCCCACCTCTCTTTGAAAACAGATATAATAATATAAGTCTTGCAATAAACATAGCCAAGCAAAACAAACTTTCCACAATGGTCACATCCCAAAAACGTATGCTTCATCCTGCAACTTGAGAAAGCATGCTATCTCACAACTCAAAACTATATAATATCAGCAGAATATTGTGGGTTTTTTTTTTTTAATTTTCAGGGAGAAGTTCAGGTTCATTAAAAATACTGTTCAATTTCTCACCCTCAGTTCACAGTTCTCTTCAGTCAGTCAACAAGCATTTATTAGGCATTTACCATGAGCTAAGCACTAGGAATACAAATGTAACCTTAATTCACATCAGTGAAGTAGATTTCTATAACACAGGAGGAATTCAGAGCAACTCTGCATTTGGAGTAGTTATGAAATGGTTCATGCTTATGCCCCAAGATTGTAATAGCCAAGTGAAATTGCGAGTTTTAACAAAGTGACCACAGAGTCCAATCAAAAGTTTTAAGGAGCTTTAATAGTAATTGAATTAGCAGCTGGGCTATCTCTCATATGCCAGTCAGACAGAAAATAGAGAGCAGCCCTGTAATCCAGAAATACAGAATCTTTTATACCATATAGTCC
>CM053598.1:160026328-160039176 GCA_028646575.1 Pseudocheirus occidentalis | reverse complement strand
TGACAGAACATGAAGAAGAATGAACAATAGGAACATCTTTAGGTAGGTGGTTGTAAGGTAAGCAGAGAAGGGTACAGGGCATGATGACCTGAGCAAGCAGGAGAAGAAAAATGAATATCTAGATTGGTTCCCACACCCCAGCCTGGCCCATAGGCAGGTTCATTGTCTTCTAACTTGCTGATTTCTAATTTCACAAAGTATCACTTAACTATTTCCTGGCTACTTCATTCTTAAGTCCATGAAGCTTCTACTTAACTAGTTCCTGACCACTTCAAGCTAACCAGCACATCTCCCCAACAGTAGGTTGAATTCCCGGTATTGTGCCAGGAAAAGTCCCTCTCTCCAAAGTGGCTTCCATTGCACCCTCAGGCCTCAAACCAAGAGATACTCAGCAACATAAGGTCGGAGTCAACCACAGGTGTTCATGATAAATAACGTTAAATCCAGAATATGCATTCTTTAAGGGAATAGAGTACATTTAGGAAAATCCAAACGGAAATAGGCCTGGGACAGCGGAAGACCCATTCATTGTACTTCATTTTTTCCCCATGATACTGCTGCTGGGCAAAGGAATAACACACTTGGTCACACAAACACACACACTGAAATACTCACCTTCCTGCTCGACCAGTCAGATGGAGGTCGTCTTGTTTTCCCCCTACCTGACCGACATTTATGATTTTTCTTTTTCTTCCACAGAAGGGAATTGCACTTGTGAGAAGCCAGCTGCTGCTCTGGTCTCCTGCCCTCGGCTAGGGACTATTCCCGCGCCCCAATCTTCTCTCTTTCTTTTGCTAGAGATTCGCACCTACTCCCATAGCCAAAGGCCAAGTACCGGTGTGGGAGGAGAACTTCTGCCCCACACCAAAGTCTAAGTGAAAAGTTACACAATGCGGGGAGTTTTGTAGTCAGCCAGCCCTTCCCACCAGGATATTAAAGAAAATAAAAAAAAAACAAAAGCAAATACAAAAATTCAAAAAGAAAATAATGTAGCCCCTGCCCTCAAGCAACGCACTTTCTAAAGGAGGGGACTCGTCCCTAACTAGGTACAGACGAGCTATTTACCCAACCAGTTAATCTCAGAGGGCAAGGCATTAATTAGCACCTTGGGGAGTGGGAGGGTGGGGAGGAGCAGTACTGGGGAAAGCCCGTGGTAGAATTACAAGATTTGAGTTTAGCCTCCTAGAAAGCGGGATATTATGAGGCAGAAGCGAGGGGGCAGAGCCTAGGCATGAGGGACAGCCAATGAAAGGCGTAGAATCCAAAGACAGGTCAATGAAAGCAGGGAGTACAGCAAGGTCAGTTTAATGTGAATAATGAGTCCCCTGAAGTGATCACATGTATTCAAATTAGCACTATTCAAAGTTATAATTATGTAAAATATGGTAATTGGTTTCAGCCCAAAGGAAATATGCGGTGTGAATTCAAATACTGTAACCCCTGGGGGCGGGGGCAGGGTGGAGTACTGGTGTGAGGGACTGGAGGGAGATTCATTTTTCATACTAACCGGAACTTTTAGGTAGATTATAGAGTTCATGGAGGGTTGCTTGGTCCTCTTTCATAGAGTCGAGTTTCAGTGTGTCTAGCTCTGACTGATCAGACCCAGCACAAGCTCAGAATATTCTACCACTAGCCAGGCAAAAGTAGTTCATGTGACCATTTGGGGTGGATTTAGAGAATCATGGAGGATAGGAAAGTGTAAGAAGGCTGGAAAAGCGAGAAGGGCAAGGTTATGTTTCTTAATATGAAACAGAGATCCTGGAAGCCATAGGGAGTCAATGTAGTTCCTTTAATGGTGGTGGGAATAATTTACATTAAAATAAGTGAACCCGTGGAAGTTGGTGAGATCTCCAAGTGGGAGGTGTTCACAGCTTAAAGGGCCGGTGATATGGATGAAGAACCAGCCAAGGAGACTTAGGAGGAATAGGAGCAAAAGACAGGTAGGAGAGAACATCCAAAAGGTGGGTGACAATGCCAAATGCTGCAGAGAGGTCAAGGATCAGGATTGACAACAAACCATTAGACTTGGCAATGAAGAAAGCATTGGTTACTTTGGAGTTGGCAGTTGAATGATTATATTAGTGTAGTAGCCAAGTGAAATTGCAAGTTTTAACAAAGTGACCACAGAGTCCAATCAAAAGTTTTAAGGAGCTTTAATAGTAATTGAATTAGCAGCTGGGTTGTCTCTCATATGCCAGTCAGAAAGAAAATAGAGAGCAGCCCTGTAATCCAGAAATACAGAATCTTTTATACCATATAGTCCCATTGTTTGGAGGGGCAAGTAAGTTGCTGAGGTAAGGGAGTTTGTGATTACAGGGCACAATGACAGAACATGAAGAAGAATGAACAATAGGAATATCTTTAGGTAGGGGATTGTAGGGTAAGCAGAGAGGAGTACAGAGCATGATGACCTGAGCAAACAGGAGAAGAAAAATGAAAACCTAGATTGGTTCCCACACCCCAGGCTAGCCCATAGGCAGGTTCATTGTCTTCTAACTTGCTGATCTCTAATTTCACAAAGTATCACTTAACTATTTCCTGGCTACTTCATTCTTGAGTCCATGAAGCTTCTACTTAACTAGTACCTGGCTACTTCATTAGAAAGCAGATGACAAAAGCTTTTAGAATCCAGTAAGAACAGAGAAAGTGTAGACACCAATTATATATTTATTTCTTAAAGAGTTTAACACTGAAGGGGAGAAGAGATGTAGAGTGATGGCTAGTGGAATGATCAGATCAAATGGAGTTTTGTTTTTTAGGATGGGGAGACATTGGGTGTGTTCGTAAGCAGTGGAGGGGACAAGTCAACAGAGAAACTGAAGAAAAGAGAGTGGGCATAACTAAAGAGACAATTTGCTAAAGAAGCTGAAAAGGGATAAAATTAATGGTACATGTAAAGGGGCTTGCCTTGTCAAGAAGGACCCTCTCTTTTTTCTGAGAAGAGAGTGAAGGAGGATATTAGTTGAAGAAGATGTCTGTACCTTTTGGGATAAGGAGAAGAGAAGGGGAAGCAAACCCTTAGAATAACGTCTCAATTTTTTCAGTGAAGTATGAGGCAAGATCCTCAGCTGAAAGGGTAGTGAGAGAGGGTACCATTGGCCACTTGAAGAGAGAGGAAGATTGGAATAGCCAATGTTTTGAGAAAGTGAATCAATTTAGGAGAAATAGAATGTCTATCTATAGTCAGGGCCTAGTTGAGACTATGAAACAAATTTATTGTGTATCCAATCATGGTTTCCTTATTTCCTCCAGCTTTGTTCAGTAACATGGTAAACAGGAATGAAAGAGATAGATTATGGGAGTAATCTTGGAGTAGGGCTGGGGTTTGGCCAGCCATGGTCAGCATTAGGGCAAGTGGGCAAAGGAATAGAGCCTAAAATATAATTTAGAAGTTGAGTTGATTCACTAAGGAATTGAAATAGAGAATGGGGGAAAGTGTAGCCAGTACAAGGGAGATGGTCAGGGGAGGAGAAGGGATGAAGCAAAGGTAGAAAGAATAGAGGACATGATAAGGATGAAGTACAGGGGTAGGGGGCATGAGGCATAATGAAAACAGGAATGATAAAAGATTATGATCAGATAAAAGAATTTTTAAGCTAATGAACGTAGAATAGTTGTGGTTGATATCAGTGTCAAGATCAGGACCATCTTTATGGGTAGCTAAGGTGAAATGAAGAAATAGGCTATTGGAATTGAATACATTGAAGAACTGAGAAGTTAAGGTATTTAAGGGGATATAAACGTGCATGCTAAAGTTACCAAATATGAATGCAGAAAATAGGAAGGAAAGACTGAGTCAATACTGAGCTATTAATGAATGTCCTAGGGATCAAGAGATAACCATGTCCCAGATCTGGATGGGGTGATAAATTTGAACAGTGAATCTCAAAGGAAAAATTGCTTAATTGTGATAATTAGGGGACACTGGAAGGAACAGTGTTTTAATTTTACATCCATGACCAATGAGTTGAAAGGTATTAAAATGGAGAAGAGAACAATATCATTGGGAGGGACCCCTGTCTTAAAAAGACATAGAAGATGGAAGAATACAAAAAGAGATTTAAGACGAAAAAAAGTTGTTAATTAAAAAGCAGGTATTAAAACGACACAGTGGAAGCAGTAAACAGATTTGGAAGATCTTGGGGGTGGGGCTAGGGTTGAGTTTTGGAATAGGCCTGAAGGAATAGTGGGAGGAATATGAGGTATGACGTTCATGCATCAGCTACCAGGGTTTCAGGATGACTGGAGGGGAGTGAGCATAAGGAGATGGGAGTATGCTAACCACTGAGCAGTGACTCCATGCAGAGGACTAGTTGTTAAACCAAAGTTCACAGAGGGAGTTACAAGATTAGACTATTAGGAATTCTCGCTGGAGATTCAGCTTCTGAGGAGATGGAGATGTGACCTGTCAGACCCAAGGAAGAGTGTTTCACAGGGCATAGGAGCACGTGGAGAAATAGGAGCCCAGCAGGATGCCAGGGTTCCTTGCTTGTCCTAGAAGAGACCTTGTCTCACAAGGCAGTCATAAGGTGGAGATAGTCCTGGGGCTAGGGGTAAGATTGCTGCCTATCTCCCATCCTAGTAAACCTCTCCAAGAGTCTACCATATTTTACCATATAAGCATCACAGATTTTATGCAAAATTTTTTTTCAAAAAAAGTGGGGTACAACCATTATGTGAAACTTTTTAAAAATTGTGCTGGTATTACTTAAAAATCACATAACTAAACTGTCTTTGGCGCAAGATTGGGATACACAGAATACTCATGAATATATGGTAAAACTGGGAAGGTGAAAATCTTACCATATCACATGACTTATTATGGCAGCTTCACCCACCCACCTGCTCGCCTTGTTCCTACAACTCTTCTTTGGGTTAAGTTACAATACCGTTAGCACTTCTGCACTCTAAACAAACCACACAAGTCAACTTTCAAAAATATACTGACAATGGGTGAGCGCTGAGAATCCTAGACTTATGGCTTATAATGCACAGTAGATAAATGCATATCCATATGCCATTTGTGAATACATTGCTGCTATATTTACCTTTTAAGCAGCGTGGCAAACACAATTATGCCATATGACAAATGCAACGATTACTTGATGAAAGATTATAAACCAATTTTTAGACTGAAAAAAATAACACAACAGGGTGCAATGATTATGCAGTGGCAACAATTGGACAGTGAAATCAGTAATCTCATAACTCCCTCGGTGAACTTTTGTCTAACACCTGGTCCTCTGCATGGAGTTTCTGCTCAGTGGTTAGCGCATTACCATCTCCTTATGCTCCCTCCCTCCCAGTAATCCTGAACCCCTGGTGGCTGATGTACAAATGTCATACCTCATATTTCTCCCACTATTCCTTCAGCCCCATCCCAGTTCAACCCCAGTCACCACCCTAAGATCCTTCAGATCTACTTACCCCATACCACTGTGTCCTACACAATACCTGCCACTCAATGCCACTCTAGCCAAGTAGGACACAGGGGAAGGTCTGGGAGGTAGCAGGATCACGGGGTGGAATCTCTCACTTGTGCATGTGTGTCCTGGTACTGTTGGCGAAGTCTCTGACTCAGGACTTTTGTGTATTTCTGGGCCCAGTTTTGTCTGTTTAGAGGCAGCAAGGTGGTCACGTGGATAAAGCACTGGGCTTGGAGTCAGGAAGACCTAAGTTCAAATCTAGCCTCAGACACTTACTAGCTGTGTGACCCTGGGCAAGTCATTTAGCCTCTGCTCGCCTTAATCCTCTGGAGAAGGAAATGACAAACCACTCCAGTATCTTTGCCAAGAAAACCCCATGGGCAGTATTGTTGTGCTGTGGTCGGGTCACAAAGAGTCAGTCAGATAAACCATTGAATAACAACAACAACAAATTGTCCTTTTGGAGCCTGCCCAAGAATGATGCAGTCATAGGTCGGCGCTACAATCTTCATCTAACTTCCTATCATTTTTTTTCAAAAACGCCTATGATTTCATTGGCATAGGTAAAGTCTATCAGTGCACCTCAGTACCTGCTCTGCTCTTTGCAGTACGAAAGTTACCCAAAGCATTGACTATGTAAACGACTTGCCCAGGATCAGCAGCCGGTGTGTCACTGTGTTTGACTCAAACACAGATCCTTATGAATCCACAGCTGACTTTCTCTTTATCTAATTAGACTTCCTTCTCCAGGTCAAACTCAGGGCCCCTGGGATAACAAGGACTGCAACACTTCCAGAACCGGATTAAAATATAATTGATAAATGTTTAACAAAGTAAATGAAAATACAATACAGCATAGATAATGTTAACTTGTAGTTTTCTAAGTCAAGACTCCTGGCCTAGGGATTTTTTGCCCTTTGAGTTTGACACCACTGGGCAACGCTACCTCCTTGTTCCGTATCATAGTCTAGTTGTTATTCAGTTGTGTTTTAGTCATATCTGATCCTTTGCAACCCCATTTGGGGTTTTCTTGACTGAGATACTGGAATGGTTTGCCATTTACTTTTCCAGATCATTTTACAGATGAGAAACTGAGGTAAATAGGGTAAAGTGACTTGTCCAGAGTCACCCAACTAGTGAGTGTCTGAGGCCAGATTTGAACTGAGGAAAAAGAGTCTTCCTGACACCAGACCCAGCACTCTATCCTCTGGGCCACCTAGCTGCCCCATCATAGGTATTTGCCCTTTATTTTTTTTGTTCGTGTGTGGATAGATATGAACTCTTTAGAGTGCAGACAGATCACACATAGGAGGTTCTTCAGTTTCCTGGGTTTCCTACAATCTGCACAAGGTCAACAATAAACAGGGGCATCAGGAGGACCTCACCACCCAGAGAGAATTCGTCCATTTTGGACTCTCTTAATCTATTCCATTACTCTTAATCAGTCATCCAGTACAATAATAAATCAAGAACTATTTATTAAGAGAGCTAGGCCCTATCATGAAAGGATTTAAAAACTGAATACAGGAATTTTTATTTCCATCCCAGAGCAGTAGGGAGCCACTGGAGTTTATTGAATAGGGAACAGAATTGCATTCAAGCAATGCCCTTGGGCAGCTGGGTTGTGCTTTGTCCTTCCTTCTAGAAAAGGACCATGATATTGGGAAGGTGATGCCATGACTTGCAAGTGAATTGGATTATAGTGAGGGAGGGCTGTGCAAAGTAGCCAGCCTCACTTTCTCCTCCAGAGCTGTCTGGGTCCAATGGCCAGATATTCATCAGGACCTCTGGAGATGGCCCCAGAAGCTGGGTAGAGGCTGGCCTTCAAGGAACAAGCTAGAGGTAGGGAGACCAGTTAGAAGACTCTACAACAGTCTTGGCCAAGTTCTTAGTTTTTTTCTACTTATGGGTTAGTTTAACCCGTGAAGCCAGAAAAGATCTTGACTGATCAAATTTCTTCTAAATCTGATTTTATATTATATCTGGGAAGTCCAAGGTGAGCTGGAGGTCATTGGGACAGGAAAATTTGTAAATGGTGTACCTTTCCCAAAGCACTTGTGGTTCTTAAATAATTAGTCACAAAGGAGAGTTGAGTAACATATTACTAAGTCTGTGAATTACTTGCTAACTGTGATTTTCTTGTCCTAAGGCAGAAATGGGGAACCTGAGGTCTCAAGGCCTCATGTGGCCCTCTAGGTCCTCAAGTGTGGTCCTTTGACAATCCTCTTAATGAAAAGATTTATCCTGTAAAACTTGGACTCAGTCAAAAGGCACCCAAGGTCCTAGAAGGTCACATATGGCTTCGAGGCTGCAGGTTCTCACCCCTGTCATAAGGTATCAGAATTATCCTAATAGTTGCTTGGAATCAGCCAGATCAGCAGGCTAATGTTTAGATATAGATATAGATATAGATATAGATATAGATATAGATATACATACATATATACACACACATATATACATATATACACACATATACACATATATACACGCATTTATGTGTATATATATGTATATATGTGTGTGTGTATATATATGTTGTTAGTCTTCAAATGAGAAGTTCACTGTTTGTGGTATGTTTGAGCACCATCAAAAGTCCCACATATCTAAAAATATTTCTCCTGTATACAGTCAGGTATTGCTAAAATCAGCTTGAAAGTTCTCAAGAGAGCTGATCATTGGGCAGCTAGGTAGCAGCACAGTGAATAGAGCACTGGCCCTGGAGTCAGGAGGAAGGGAGTTCAAATTTGACCTCAGACACTTAACACTCAATAGCCGTGTGACCTTGGGCAAGTCACTTCACCCCAATTGCCCAGCCTTCCCCCCTCCAAAAAGAGAGCAAGCTAGAGAGAATTGATCATTAAATTTTCACAGTGAATGTTTATACCTTGAAATAAGCAAATCCTGCATATCAAGGTTTAATTCATTGTTCAGTTGATTGTCTAAACTTAAGAAAATCATAGAGAAAATGTTAATGATGCAGATTAAACCTAAAAGTATGTCTTGTGTTCTTCCTAGAGAGCTAATTGCTAAACATTTACCATGACACCACTGCCTATGGCTTTACTATTGAGATAAGGACCAAATCTGTGAGGTCACTGGCTTATGAAGCTCCCCAAAGAGGAAATTATTTCTATAGATGCCTTGCAGCATATAGTCTTTTTAAAAAATAAATTCATTTATTTTATTTTTAATTTATGAAATTAAGCATTTCCATAACATAGAATTTCTTTTAAAAAAAGATAATTACAAATGAAACTGCAAATCTATCATATATAACTTGCTATTCCTTTTAAATATATAATCAAGTTATCATGTAACTTTCTTTTTTGTTTTCCTCCTCCCCCCAACCCTATTAGAGAGTTTTGTAGAGCCGGGAAAAGGTATTAATTTATTGGCCCAAGATCCCACAACCTGTATGTGTAAAAGTTAGGACTTGAATTCAGGTCTTTGAGGCTATTGATCAAGCCTTACCATGGTGTTCAAAATACTTTTGGTTTAAGGCTTTGTCTCTAGGAACTCCTGTTAAAATGCAAATATATTATCTGACAGGTCTAACAGATTAACCTATTAACACATTCTCATTAACAAATGAGACCGCACTAATGGAATTTATTTAGAGTTTCAAACATTTTTCTTCTCTCTTCAAGACAGTGATTCCTCTCAGAAGCCTATTAAGAAAACTTGTTATGAAAGGACAAGTAAAATCTTGTCAAAGGTTAAAAAAATTGAGAGGAAATAGCAAGGAAACAGTGAACAACGAAAAGTGCAATTCTCAGGGTGATGGGAAATTGAACACTTTACACCTTTTTATGGATTCATTTATCAGGTTATCAGAGCAACCCAAAGAGACGGCATGTAGGACAAGGCAGCTGTGATGGTCACACTTGGGAAAACTCTGGTTTATGGGGCTATTTCCAGTGAAATTGAGCTGTAGATGTGGTTTGGTGAGCTAGAGGTCAGTCCAATGTCATCGAGAACTAGATAGAGTCAGAGAACCCGGGTTCAAATTCTAATAAGCCTGTGATGCTTATCACCTATGCAATCCTTAGCAAATCATTTAATTTCCTCCGACCTCTGCCTTGTCATCCAGAAAATGAGAAGATTGGGTTAAATGACCTCATGGTCTTTTCCAGTTGAACTGATTTATTGAATAAAGGAGAAGTTAGGCAGCAGCAACCAAAGACAAACTTAACCTAATTCATAATTCACAAGTGTTTATTTCTGAGGGTTAACACTATGTCAATGGACTATTTAAGGTACATCTAGTATAATATGAAGGAGTGGAGGGGTGGGGCAGATTAGTAAAGGGGAGAGATAGTGCCTCTAGAATCTAGAAGACCTGGGTTCAAATTCTGCCTCTGAAACTTATTACTGCTGTGACCTTGACTAAGTCAAGGTCTAAACTTCCTCAACCTCAGTTCCCTCATCTTGGGAGGTTGAACTAGACAGGTGCTGAGACCCCTTCCTGCTCTGTCTGTGCTCCATTGATACCGAGTCTAATGCCGTATCTTGATGTGTACAACCTGTGTAGACCTGAGCAAGCCATTTCCCCTCCATGGGCCTCTGTTTTCTCATCTGTAAAATAATAGGGTTGACCTAGATGAGATCTCATCTTCCATCCCAATCTTGCGGTATGAGTCGGTGGCACGCAAAGCCTTTTCCTGATATGTTTCAGGTGGAATTAACAGCCAATCATATGTTTTGCTGTTTTGTTGCTGCAGTAGTACCTAACTCTTAGTGCTCCCATCTGAGTTTTCTCCACAAAGATACTGAAATGGTTTGCTGTTTCCTTCTCCATCTCATTTTACAGAGGAGGAAACTGAGGTTAATAGGGTTACGTGACTTGCCCAGAGTCACACAGCTAGTAAATGTCTGAGGCTGGATTTGAACTCACAAAGATGACTCTTCCTGACTCCAGGTCTGGCCCTATATCCAATGTAGCATCTAGTTGCCCCAATCATTTGATAATGCTTTTTAATGTAGAACTATATGAGAACCATATTCTCTAGTGCTCTGTTTCATGTTCCCATTCTTTAGATGAACTATTACTTCCCTTCCCCCCACCAGCACCATCACCCTCATCAACTCCCCAACCACTATCACTTCCTACCCTGTGCCTATAAGTAGATTCTTTAGTCATATTTTCAAATTTTTAAATCTAATAATCTAATATATGCGAACCCCACCCCCCAGATCTTCACAAATTCATAAATTGGAACAGAGACAAATATATAGAGACAGAGTCAGAGATATACAGCCAAAGGAGCCGAAAAGAAAGATGAACAGCTCGTCTTCCTGTTTTGCCTTTCTTTCGGGGAGTAGCATCCTGGAGTTAACAACTGGAAAAGAGAAGCTTGTGGTTCTTGCAAATGGCCTGGTTAAGCCTCCGATGCTTTCAGGTGGTATTATTTCTGACAGTCGAGTAGTGTTTATTACGCCCCTCGAATATTCAGCAGTCACTAGAAGTGAACAGCATCCAACATGGGCAAGGTGCCCAGGGGCATTTATCCTGATCCCAGCACCATACAGAACATATCCAGTCACAAGCAAGCTCAAAAAGAGTCTGCCAAAAGAAATAAACTTCACCCACGCAGAATGCTAACTTGCAGCTGGTAACTTGACCTTTGGAATTCTTGGATTGTTTGAAATTGCTTTTAATCTCCTCAACTCTTTCATACATTGACTCTTACATATCCTTAGATCCTTCCCCCAAAAATGTATACAAAAATGTGATACGTGAATACGTTAGCAAAACAAATAGAAGTGTATCTGCCCTCAAACCACTTACCCAATTAAGAGTGGGAAGTGTCTCTTAGGATTTCTCATGAGACTTAGTTATGAAAATATAAAGACCCAGAGTCAGCTAGGTGGCAAATACAGCATCTGCCCTGGAGTCAGGAAGAGCTGAGTTCAAATCCGTCGTCAGACACTTGACTCACTTACTAGCTGTGTGACCTTGGGCAAGTCACCTAACCCCAATTGCCTTGCCTTCTCCCCTCCAAAAAAAGAAAGAAAGGAAGGAAGAAAATACAAAGACCTCTGGTACCCAAAGTCAACCCAGTGGTAAAGGTGGCCACCAGATTTAGGGAGAAGAAGTACAGGGTACAAGATGAAAGGGGAGTAATCAAAATAAGCATAATAATTATGATGCCGATGAATCAGTAGTCCTATAATTTATGCAGTTCTTCAACATTTTCCAATCACTTGATATTATTTCATTTGATATGCTGACCAACACTAAGGGATATATAATACAAGTATTATCCTCATTTTTTACAAATCAAGATTCAGAAAGGTTGTAATTTAGGATCCTTGGATCCACAAAAATTACAGAGTTAGAAGAGGAAGGTATCTTAGAAGCCAACTTGACTAACTCTCATTTTACCTTGTTTTAGAGAGGTTAAGTGACTTGTACAAGGTCACACAGCTGCTAAGTGTCCAGGGTAGGAATTGAACCCAGATTGCACCCAGAGTATATAAACTCAACCATCCTTTTATCCACTACCTCCCTGAAAACAACTAAGAAGGCTTTCAGATTCAGCTGTCTCAGAATTCAAGGGACCATGTGAGATTGTCCATATTTCCTGAATGCTTTGAAAGGTCAATGTAATGGATTAGTATCTTCCCTTAATACGTAGCGAGGCTTGTTGTTGTACCCATAAAAGCCACATCATGGCAGTGAATCCATTAGAAAAGGCAAGCAGTTTTCTTGTTGAAATGAAATGAAGGGGTTATTTTGTTAACTTTATTGAAATCATGAGTGATGAGCACTAAACATAGCAGTGATTAATATACAATGCTGAAAGGATGTCCTTTGTTTTTTCTTTTCTCCAAAAGCTATGCAGCCTAAGGTTCAGGAAATAGCAGCTAACCTAAAGAAAGGCTAAGGTCTTCATATTTTTGCAGAGAAGAAAATATTAGATAAATGCCAAATCTGTTTCAAATTAAGGCAGTTACTTCTTCAAAGAAAATATTGAAGAAAAAATACTTAAGGTTTCCCCCTTTGAATTTAAAATTATTTGTGGAGAATAGCTTCATATTCTTTCCTCTGTGGATGAACCATGATCTCTTTCCAAAGCTAGTTCATCTTTTGTGCCCAGCTCAGCATAATTCACTTCTTTTAGCCCCCTTTACATGGGATCTAAAATGAATATAGTAATGGGGTTGGAAAGAATAATAGCTGAGATTTGTAAAGCACTTTAAGCTATGCAAAGCCCATTACATTCATTAGTCCATTTGATTTGAAAAACATTCTTGTGAGATATGTTACAAATATTCTACTTTTGCAAATGGGGAAACTGAGGAAAGCTAAATGAGTTCTATGAGGTCACATCTAGAGTTCCTGAGAGAGAGAGAGAGAGAAGAAGAGAAAGAGGGAGAGGGAGAGAGAGAGAGAGAGAGAGACACAGAGAGAGAGAG
>CM053598.1:160010149-160025828 GCA_028646575.1 Pseudocheirus occidentalis | reverse complement strand
ATATATATCTGAGCATGTGTGTATATGTGTATATAGAGGTTCTAGGATGAATTGAATATGAAGGGATGATACTTTAAAAGGTGAAATTCTGAGGTGGGAGAGGACTAGAATGAGAGGAGACAGGGAGAGACAAAATGGGATTAATCATCCCATAGAGAAGAGGCAAGGGATAACTATTACAATTTTACTTTCAATTACTCTCATTGAATTTGGCTTAGGGAAGAAATGGCATAAACTCTGGACTGGGCATCATGCCACACAGGAGAGTAGGGGGAATGGGGATGAGAGGGGGGATGATGGAGGGGAGGGCAGGGTCTGGGGGACCTTCTTCAGTAAACGGATGGGGACAGGGTAGAGAACAGAACAAGGGTGGGGAGGGATAGGAAGGGGAGACAGACGATCATTGTCACAGTATGTCCACTATGAGGATGTCCTGTATAATCACACATCCACAGCCTGTATTGAACTGAGTGTTCTTCCAGTGGGGGTGGGTGACAGGGGAGGAATTGAAAGAATCTAGAATTTGAAGTTCTGCAATACCTGCAGCTAGGAGTTAAGATGTGCAGGGGCTGGGATGGGGGGACCCTCCCTGCACTACCAGAAGATAAGAGGGCAGAGCAGGGGAGGGGCTTTACAGTGGGATTGCTGTTTTGGGGTTGGGGCAGGGGCAAGATGGGGAGAATATGTGTAATTCAAAAATGTAATGAAAATGAATAATGTAAACAAGAAAACAAATAAAAAATAAATTAAAAAAATAATAGCACCTACCAAAAAAATTAATTAATTAATTGAAAAAATATTTTGGCTTAGGGAAGAAATGGCATAAACTCTAAACTGGGCATCATGCCACACAGGAGAGTAGGGGGCATGGGGATGAGAGGGGGGATGATGGAGGGGAAGGCAGTGTCTGGGGGAAGGATGCGGGAAGCACACACTTCAGTAAAGTGAGAGGGACAGGGTAGAGAACAGAACAAGGGTGGGGAGAGATAGGAAGGAGAGACAGATGATTACTGTCACAATATGTCCACTATGAAGATGTTCTGTATAATCACACATCCACAGCCTGTATTGAATTGATTGTCCTTCCAGTGGGGGTGTGTGACAAGGGAGGAATCGAAAGAATCTAGAATTTAAAGTTCTGCAATACCTGCAACTAGGAATTAAGATATACAGGAGCTGGAATAGGGACACCCTCCCTGCCCTACCAGAAAGTAAGAGAGCAGAGGAGGGGAGGGGCTTTACAGTCGGATTGCTGTTTTAGGATTGGGGCAGGGGCAAGACAGGGAGAAAATTTGTAATTCAAAAATGTAATTAAAATGAATGATGTAAACAAGAAAACAAATTTTTAAATTTTTAAAAAAGAAATGTTTTTGCCAGGTTCCAAAATACCCAGTTAAAGGAGAAAATTCAAAAATCTCATGGAAGTGAATGATGTAAACAAGAAAACAAATAAAAAATTTATAAAAAGAAAAAAATAAATACAATTAATTACAAAGTTGAAAAAAAAATAAGGTCTTCATCAGAGAAACTTCCTTTAAAGTGTTTCCCCAATTTCCTGTCTTCATTGTAATTTTGGTTGCATTTTTGTTGTTTGTGTAAAAACTTTAATTTCATATAATCAAGATTATCTATTTTATTTTCTGTTTTCTTCTCTATCTCTTGTTTGGTCATAAGCTCTTCCTTTATCTATAGATCTGACATGCAAATTTTTACATGCTCCTCTAATTTACAACTGATAGCATCCTTTATCTTCAAATCATTTATCCATTTTAATCCTGTGTCAGTTCATGGAGTCTGATGTTTGTCTAAGCCTAGTTTTTGCCAAACTGCTTTCTAGTTTTCTTGCAATTTTTGTCCCATGGTGAGTTCTTGTCACATAAGCTTGGATCTTCAGGTTTATGAAACACTAGATTATTATGGTCATTTAGTACTGCATAATATGTACCTATTCTATTCTGCTAGGCCATCTTTCTTCATCTTTGCTTTCATTGATTCCCTTGATATTCTTGACTTTTTGTTCTTCCAGATGAAGTTTATTATTTTTTTTATATTTCTATAAAATAATTACTTGGTAGTTTGATTGGTATGGCACTAGTACATGGCAATATATAAATAGTGATTGTATTACTATTGCTATTTTATTATTATAATAATAAATAGTAAAACAACTTATGCAGAACTGTCATTTTTATTATATTGTCTCAAACCCCCCATGAGCAATTAATATTTTGTCAGTTGTTTAGATGCATCTTTATTTGTGTGAAATATGTTTTGGAACTGTGTTCATATAGCCTCTGTGTTTGTAACAATAGGCATAGATAGATAGATAGATAGATAGATAGATAGATAGATGATATATAGATAAATAGATGATAGATAGATAGATAAACAGACAGACAGATATACCACTGTCTTCTTTTATCTGCCCTCTCTTTTGTAACTCCCTCTCCTTTTTTTTAATCTCCTTCTTTTCCTTCTTCCATGTTGGGTAAGATAGATTTCTATCACCAATTAAGAGAGAAAAAGGGAGAGAGAGAGAGAGAGAGAGAGAGAGAGAGAGAGAGAATGTGTGTGTATAAAATATAATATATATATGTATATACATTATATATGTATGTGTGTATATATCCCTCTTTGAACCAATTTAGATGTGAGTGAAGTCAAAGCATTGCTTGACCCCTCCAGCCCCCCACCATTTCTCCCTCTATTGTAAAAGCTATTTGCATGGCTCTTTTTTGAGAATATTTTCCCCATTCTTCCTCTCCCAACTTTTCCTACACCATCCTTCTCTCTCATCTATGCACTTTTAAAATATCATCCCAATATAATTTACTCACCCCCACACTCTCTTTCTATATATAATTCTTCTATTTCAATAATGAAAAAATTCTTGGCAATACATGTCTCATCTTCCCATATAAAAGGTAAACAGTTTAACCTAATGATTTCTTTTACATGTTTACCTTTTAATGCTTTTCTTGGGTCTGATATTTCAAAGTCAAATTTGCTATTCAGTTCTGATCTTTTCATCAGGAATGCTTGAAAGTCCTCTATTTCATTAAATATCCATTTTTCCCCCTTGATGGATTATACTGAGTTTTGCTGGATAAGTTACTCTTGGTTGTAATCTTTTGCTTTCTGCCTTCTGGAATATCATATTCTGAGCCCTCCCCTCCTCTAATGTAGTACCTTCTAAATCCTGTGTCATCTTGACTGTTTCCTCTGGTATTTGGAATGGTTCGTTTCTTACTGTTTAAAGTACTTTGTCTTTGAACTGGGAGCCCTGAAATTTGACTATAATACTCCTGGGAATTTTCATTTTGTGATCTCTTTTAGGAGGTGATCTATGGATTCATTCAATTTCTATTTTACCTTCTGGTTCTAGAATATCAGTACAATTTTCCTTGATAATTTCTTGAAAGATGATGTGTAGGTTCTTTTTTTTTTTTTACCTTTTTGGAGGGAGGAAGGCAGGGCAATTGTGGTTAAATGACTGGCCCAAGATCGCACAGCTAGTAAGTGCTACATGTCTGGGGTCAGATTTGAATTCAAGTCCTCTTGACTCCAGGGCTGGTGCTCTATTCACTGTGCCACCTAGTCACCCCAACCCAGGGAACTTTCTGAGGTGCCTCAGGAAAGAGGATAACTTCTCCATTTACTGTACCACTTAGCTGCCTAAGTGGCTTTCAGGTAATTCAATAATTCTTAAATTATCACTCCTCAATCTGTTTTTTAGTTCAGTAATTTTTATGATGACATATTTCATATTTTCTCCCATCTTTATTTCTTTTGACTTTGTTTTGTTGTTTCTTGATGTCTCATGGAGTCATTAGCTTTCACTTGCCCAATTCTAATTTTTAAGGATTTTTTTTTCTTCAGTGAGTTTTTGTACCTCTTTTTCAGTCTTGTGAGTTTTGCTTTTTAAGGAGTTATTTTCACTGGTAAATTTTTGTACTGCTTTCCATTTGTCCAATTCTGTTTTTTAAGGTATTATTTTCTTCAGTATTTTTTAGGCCTCTTTTACCAAGCTGTTAATTTTCTTTTCATAATTTTTTTTTGATGGATTTCATTTCTTTACCTTATTTTTCCTCTACCACTTTTGTTTGATCTTGAGAAATATTGTTTAGCTCTTCTGGGCTCTGAAACAGTCTCTTCTTCCATGTCACGGATCTCTCTTTCCAATCTCCTGTGTTTTCTTAGGCTGGAAGATGTTCTCATTCTGACCTTTCGTTGGCTCCACCATTCCAGAATTTGATTTGATATGTTATTTTAAAGTTGTTTAGAGCAGAATGTTGGTAGAACGTTCTCTCTTTCAACATCTTGGTTTCATCCCCAAAAGTCTTACTTTGGTATTTTTGAATATGGTTTTTGTTGCTGTTGTTGTTTTGTTTCCTGAACCGTAAGGATCTGAGTACTTCATTTCATCATATATGGAATGATTACAGGGACAGTCTACTATTCCCTTTAATGGGTCTGCCAAAGTCTACTAGACGAGAGATCCAAAAATCACATCCCCCTTTCCTTTTGAGTCCAGGCCATAAAAGAAATATTTTAAAATATCTTTCCCCACCCATAAATTTTGTAACTCATTTCCTCCTTCCCTGCTCAAGCAATTTTGCCTTCTATATACTCACCACTCAAAATATTGATTCAAACATCAAGTAACTTGGATTTTAAACAAAATTTAAAAATTAGTCCACTACTTCTTCCTTAACTCAAGGAATTTTACTAAATAATCTCATATTGATCTCTAATCAATTAAGAACTTTTAAAAATTATGTTACATAGCCATATACATATGAAAACATTGTTTTCATTAGTCTTTTCTTGTTAGTTTTTATTTATTTTCCTTTCTTGGGTTTCTATATATCATAATATCATGCTCACCTCTGATTTCATTTGAAGGAATGACTCAAATTCTTTCCTTTCTTTAAAAGTCAAAATATTTTTCATTGATGATAAGGTTCCACAGGTTATTTTAATATGTGAAATGGGACAGTGGAAATTGTGTGGGATCTGGAGTCACAAGACATGGGTGTGAATGCCAGCTCTGCCACTTACAATTTATGTGATTTTGGACAAATCACCTAATTTCTCAATCCCAATTTTCTTTTCTGTAAAATATAGATTTCATTCTTTTTCTTCTATATATTCTTTAAATTATGTTATTTCTCCTTTGAATCATTCAAATATTTCTTGATAACATTTAATTATAATATTTTAGACATTTTGTACAAATTGTTCCTTTCCCCCCTTTCATTAAGGTTCTTTACATCATTCTATTTCCTTCTCTCTGTGATATATATATAATGTTTAATATCCCTTCTCTCTATAATTGGTGAATTAAATTCGGTTTCTTTCTGTTAGTATCCTATGCATTCCATCAGGATGTGCCATCATCTCTGAGACATAGAATTAAAAATTGCATTTCTTCTCATTTTAGGGAAGAACTATTATTCTTGGTTTAGCTGTGTACACTTTGTCTTTGGATTAGGGTTTGTTTGGGGGTTTTTTAGCTTATATAGAACTCACATGACATTCTCATATTGTTTTTTATTTTGTTTCTCACTATTTTTTTCACATTTTGATTTTCAATAATGTTTTTATGTCTTTCAGAGTCTCGATTATTTTAAAGAGATTTTCCATCATATAGTCTAAATTGTTTGTTTTCTTCTTTGTCTTTTTGGTTTCTTCTTTGAGAGTTATGACTTACATTCTCATTTTCATCTTAATTTTTTTCTCTTAAATAGTATTTAAATTATTTAATTTCTATTTTAAACTATTCTAGATTTTTTTGCTATTCCATTATAATTTCTGAAAAGTATTGTACAATTTTTTGCCTTTTACTGTCATTGAGATTTTTTTGCATCACTTTATTTCTTCCTCTCGGTAGTATTTATTGATTGATGTGTCCCTTTCTATTGTGTTTGCTAAATACTCTTCTTTACTGTAATTGTGGCTTTACCTGTCAGGGCCTTTAAATGTTGTGTTAACTTTTTTCCAATCAATTACCAAAAATATTCTATGTGTCAGGCATTGATCTAAACACTGAGGATATAAATACAAAAATTATATACTCCATGATGTCAAGAAACTTATGTCTCATTTGAAGAGGCAACATGCTTATAATTATTTACTATATGCATGTATGTTTGATTGTATATATGCATGTATATATGTGTATTGTGTATGTATGTGCATATTAAGTAAAAATTATTTTGAGGGGAAAGGCACTGGTACCTGACGTAGTCAAGAAATATTTCATTTAGAAGATGACATTTGATGAACAAAACCCTGCAAGAAGAGATAGTAAGAGATACCCCATTTAAAATAATTTTAGACAGTATAAAATATCTAGGAGTACACTTGCCAAAACAAACCCAGGAAATACATTTAAAAATTATTTTTAAAACTTTTTTATACAATTAAAATCAGATTTAAATAATTGGAGAAATATTAATTTTTTATGGATTGGCAGGGCCATTATAATAAAATGATGATTTATCCTAATGTATATAGTTAATGCCATTTTCATTAAATTACAATTTTTTGCTTAATTAGAAAAAATAATCACAAAATTCATTTGGAAGAACAAAAAGTCAAGAATATAAAAAGAATTAATGTTTTAAAAATATAAAGGAAGGAGGCTTAGGGGTACCAGATCTTAAAATATATTATAAGATAGTAATTATCAAAGATAAAAAATAGAAAGGTAGATCAGTAGAACTGAATAGATTCATAATTTACAGCAGTAAATAAATATAGTAATCTTGTATTTAACAAGACTTAAGATTTTGGGATAAAAATTCATTATTTGGTAAAAAAAAAGTTACTGGGAAAACTGGAAAGCAGTATGGCAAAAATTGGGCACAGACCAATATCTTACAGCATTTACCAAGAGAAGGTCAAAAGGGATGCATAACCTAGAATAAAAAGCAATATTGCAAGAAAATTTAAAGAACACAGAATGTATTACCTAACAGACTCATGCATGGGCAAACACTTTATGAATAAACAAGAGACAGTGAGCAGAGTAAGGAGTGAAATAAATAAATTTAATTACATTACGTTAAAAATGCTTTGTACAAATAAAACAAATATAGCCAAGATCAGAAGGAAAGCAGAAAATTGGAAGGGGGGAATTTTATAGACAGTTTCTCAGACAAAGGTCTCATATCTCAAATGTATAAAGAACTTTGTAAAGTCTACAAGAATATGAATCATTTCCCAATTGATAAATGATCAAGGATATGAACAGGCAGTTTTCAGATGAAGAAATCAAAACAATTTATAGCCACATGAGAAAATGCTCCAAATCATTATTGATTAGAGAGTAATTAAAGCAGCCTTAAGATATCATTTTTCACCTATCAGATTGACTAAAACAATTGGAGGTGAAAGTGGATGTAAAAAAGCTAGGACACCAATTTATTATTGGTGGAATTGTGAACTGATCCAACCATTTTGGAAAGCAGTCCAGAATTCTGCCTAAAGAATTACTAAAATACCTATAACCTTTTACCCTCCAATACTACTACTAGGTCTATTTCCAAAGATGATTAAGGGAAAAGGAAAAGAATTTATATATTCAGAAATATTTATAGCAGCTCTCTTTGTAGTTGCAAAGAACTGGAAATTGCTGGCATAATGATAGGCATCAATTGTGGAATGACTAAACAAGTTGTGGTATATGATTGGAATAGAATACTATTGCGTTATAAAAAACGATTATATTAATGATCTTAAGAAAACATGGATAGACTTGCATAAAATAATGAAGATCCAAATGAGCAGAACCAAAAGAACATTGTATACGGTAACAGCAATACTGTTTTAAGAACAACTTTGAGAGACTAAGTCATTTTGGCTATTATAAATCCCCAAATTAACTACAAAGGACCTATGAAGTAAGATGCTAACTGCATCCAGAGAAAAAAACTGAGAAATAAAAGTAGCTTTAAATGTATAATTGTGGCTAATGGTAGCTATCTACAGGGTGGGGAAAGGAAAAAAAGAAATTTATATGATAACTATTATACATTTAAAAGGAATAGTAAGTTGTACATAATAGATTTGCAGTTCCATGTGCAATCATCTTTTTAAAATTTTATTATGTTATTGAAATGTTTGTTGCATTCCACAAATTAAAAATAAAATAAACCATTTTTTAAAAAGATGGCATTTGAGCTGAGTTTTGAATCTATATATGTTTTGCATTTCTCGCTAGTTTTAAATGGTAGAAATGGGCTTGATTTAGACATTAGACCTCATTCATCTATATTTTTGGATCTTTCCTTTTTCCTTTTTGGTTTTCTTTTTTTAAAAAAATTCATTTATTATCTTTTAAGCTGTATTTAAGCATCTGGGCATGGAATGGGCTTATACTCAACCCTCCCTTGGCCTGTTAGTTAAAAGCCTTCTATAGGAGATCCTGCACTGCTTGGTCTTTTCACTGTTAATGGCCACATGCTGTCTCCTGTTCAAATGACAAATGCTAGGCAAGTTCAATGACCTTCCTCGTTAAGGGGTAAAGGTCACTGCCAAGGAAAGACCACAAGGAACTCTTGCTCACTTTTCTCAGGGAGGACTAACACCTCTGGTATGACAGTTTTTCAGGGCTTCTCATCTACCTTTGGTGTTCACTTGTCAATCAGCTCTTACCTGTGGTTCCAAGAAGCTCCAGCATGCACAGCAGCCACAGCCTGGCAAAACTGTTTCTGCAGACAGGCTAAACCAGGTTGAGGGTAACCCACAGGCCTCAAACCTATTGGTAAGTTAGGGAGATGTCTTTCCAAAGTGCATGAAAACTTCCCCCGCAGAATGGGTGGTGGATTTATTTTCAGAATTTATTTCAACAGTTTGGAAGGTGGCTAAAGCAGGTGCTATAGAGGGCTTAGAGCTTGGGCAGACCTCAAAGACATCAAGGTTATTCCTGGGCCACTGCTACTCATTTAGACTTTTCTCTTGCCACTGGACTTTGATGACTCTGAGAGAGTGAGGCTGACAACTTTGTGTAACTGCCTCACTTAAATCTGCCTCACTTAAATCTAACTCATTTGCAAATCAAGATATCACCCCCAGGATGTCATTGGTCTACTTTGAAAACAAAGGACAAAGAACAAGAACACATGGAATTATTAAAGGATCAAATAAGGTGGACATGGGATTGTTGTATGAAAGTGGCAGTGGTGAGCTGGCCACAGCATTCTGTTGCTTTTTTTTTTCTATAGGCTTTAGCTTATGAAGATACCTTTCTTTTCTTCTTTTTGTAGTTTCTATTAATTTATTTGGAGAATGTCTTGTTTTGAAAGGTTTGATGTTGGGAGGTTTTCTTAGATAAATCCTTTCACTTAGACACCTTGCTATAAATCTTCTATAAAATCTTTAAAAGAATCATTTACTCAAATCTCTAGGGTATGTGTTCTTAATGAAAATATGGGAAGGAAAAGTCAGACTTTAGAAAGCTATTTTATGTAGTATACCATAAACATAGAGGCACATAGTTGACTAATGGCTAAAGATTTTGTAAAGGTACAAAAATCCTGTTGCATTTATTTGTTGATTACCAAAAAAAAAACAAAACCCCAAATTCCAAAATGAATTAATAGATTAAAATGATGTATGTGTGTACACATTCATATACATATGTAACGACACCTATAAAGGAGAAAAACCCTAAAATGATGCCCCAAACTCTACCCATAATGGTCAAAGTTGGCACTGAAGTGATTGGGGAAAAAGTACCTCTTTCCCTTCCTTGGAGAGGATAACTATGGCTGCAGAACATTGACTTCATTGTCAGATATGGCTGTCTTACAGGCCTCTAGTGTTCTCCCTTTAAGCTCCAACTTTTAGAATCTCTAGCTTCTTTTAAAACTCAGCTCAAGTGCTACCTTCTCCAGAAGCCTTTCTCGCTCTCTCTGCCTGCCTAGCTGATAGTGCCTTTTCCTCTAAGGATACTCTTCACATACTTTGCAATTATATTGTATGTTTTAATTTATAGATGTTGCCTCTTCTATTGCAATATTAGAGTCTAAGCTCTTTGAGGACAGGGACTGATTCTTTTTCTTTGTATTCTCAACTCTTAACACAGTCTCTGGTGCATAGATTAAGCACCTAATAAACACATGGTGATCGAGTGATTGATTCTAGAAGTTATAGGGGGCCAGTTGAGCAGAAATGTTCAGACCTGTGCTTAAGGAAAATCAAGAAAGAAATAGAAGCTTTGTGTAGGACGTATCCTTTGTGTAGGAGGTAGCCCTGGAAGGGCCAAAAGGAGAAGAAAAGGCTCTCATGTAAGAGACGTCTGAGCAAAGATTTATAGGTAGAAGCATATCTTTGGAGGGCAGATAGGACATCAGTCTGATGGAAGCAGAGGTCTTGTGTTAGGTAATAGAGAGAAATGAGACAGGATAGGCAAAGGAGAGCTACATACTAAACATACCTGAATGTCAGACTGAATTTGAAACATTTTAAAATTCTTAAGCAGGTGATACAAATGGTATTTAGAAAAAATTAATATGGCAACAGCATGAATGATTTATTGGTTAAAGGATATACTTGTTTAAAGAGTCAGTGGGCTATTGTGGTAAACTAGGTATGAGGTGATGAGGTAGAAGGTGGTAAGGACTTATTATACTAGATGATCACAATGGGATTGATAAGCCAAAAATGAGACAGGAAGAATTGCCAAGAATGATTCATTGATTGGTTTTCTTGCATGATAGAGAGGATGAAATCAAGGATAAGTGATTTTTCAATCTGAGAGATCTGGGACAATTAGTGTTCCAGTTGACAGAAATGAGAGTTAGAAAGTGGGGTGTGTGTGTGTGTGTGTGTGTGTGTGTGTGTGTGAGAGAGAGAGAGAGAGAGAGAGAGAGAGAGAAAGATAGAGAGAGGCAAAGAGAGACAGATAAAGAGACATAGAGAATGACAGAGACAGAGAATAAGGAAGTTCACTGTTACCTTTATTAAGTTTGAAGTAAGGGTGATACATCCACATTGAAATGTCTAACAGGCAAACAGGGGGAAAAGAACTGAAATTCAGGTAAGAGACTGAGACTAGAGAAAGATATTTGGGATTGGCCAACAGACTGATTATCAAGTGATTCATTACAGAAATTCTGCTATTTTGATTTAGTGACTCTTGGCAGAACTAGTGAAGTGCCACACATGTGTTCATATGATCCTATAACACAGTGGCAATGGCAGAAGAACCAGAAAAGAAAATGGTGTGTGTAGTGTGTGTGTGTGTATACACACACACGCATATAAACATACGTGTGTGTGTATATATATACATATATATGTATATATGTGTATATGCACACATAGATGTAAAATATCTTTCTCTAAACTGGAAAATAAACTAACGAGGTGGAGGAACATTATCTACTCAAATATCGATATTTTGTTCTCTGCTTGATATTTGTCTTCATCTGTCCTGAGCTATACAGAACATCAGACAGTCTAGCTTTTCTATTCATCTCCATTTCTTGCCAACTTGCTGATGTCATCCTATATCCTGCCCTCAATGTCACTTCAATTCACATTCATATGTATTGCCCCTTTCTTGGCATCTAATTTGCTTTTCTTGCAGTGAAAGTGTTTTTCTTTAAGCCTGATGCAGGCTCAGTCTCTCTAACAGCGTTAATAGGAAGATATATTTACTCTGTAGTACTAGGCAGTACTCATGGGGAAAAGTGTCAAAATCTTAAGCAAATGTATAGTAAAAGAACACAATTATTAAACTGATATTACAGATATTCTACATTGGGATTAAAGATAGCTTCAACTCTTGAGCTTTTGAAAAAGTAAACAGGATAATTAAAGAATTGTAAAAGAAAAATAATTTAGAGTACAATTTATTATGGTCTCAGCTCCGATAAGAGGCAACGTTAGATTATGAATAGAGAAGAATGACGTAGGAATCAGGGAATCCTGGGTTCAAATCTTGCCTCTGACATGTATTTTACTATGGGCAAGTTACTTAACCATTCATTGTTCTGGCTTACTTTCTAAGATTATCAATTAGGGAAGAGTTACTAGTCTATATTTTCTTCCACTGGTAAAATCACAGGTCTGGATGGAAAAAAAAAAACCTATTTAGTATATCTTTTTTTTTCAGAGTTTTAGTTTATATCTAAAGGGAATTCATATGTAGAAGACAGACAGACAAGGAGAGGGAGAGAGGGAGAGAGGGAGAGAGACAGAGAGAGAGAGAGAATAGCTCTAGTGTTAGTCCTTGGATCTGCCAAGTCACAAACTTTATGTATATATTATTCATGTCAAAGTTGGGTCAGACAGCAGAACTAAAATTGGGTCTTAAATGTTTTGGCATTTGACTGAAATTCAAATTGTTATTGTACTGAATGAATTCACACAGAAGACACATTCATTTGGGAACCATAGAAACTTGAGATCACAAAAGACTACTTAGATGATCTATCTCTGTTCCCTCTATCACAGGACTTTCCTTTGCAATAGTTAGTCCTAATACGTCACCAAGGATAACAGGCAAAATGACATAGTGGATAGAAGATAGGCCTTGAAATCAAGAAGGCCTAGATCCTGCTTCCCACATTTACTGGTTATACAATCCTAGGAAGTCACCTGACTTGTTTGTCCCCCCCCCAGGCAACTCTCTAAGAATTTAAGTTACAAAGAAGGGTCTGGTCTTTATTTTTAGAGGGAGTTCCCTATACTAATGAAATCATAGACCCAATCCCACCCTGTTCATCCTTCTATCTATAGGAAACAAAGATTTTTAGTTAGGATCAAAGAAGTTCAAGCTCAAGTTGAACAGTGGGGGAAATGAGAACAAAGGAGAGAAAGACAGACCTGAGAGAGGTCACAACCCTTCCAAATCTTGGTAGACTTCTTCATAAGTTGCTATAGTTTAAAAAAAAGTTGCCATCTTGTGGCCTACCTTTAGCTCTACAGTTAAATATGTTGGTCCTCAGGTGAAAACATCCAATCTATTGCTCTATCATTGCTTAAAACCTTCCCCTCTTAGTATAAACTCTCAGAGTCTGCCCTCTGCTGCCACCACTTTCCAAGAACTAGAATGATTTTGATGTCCTTATGGGTCATCAAAATAGTACTTCAGTGAAGGAGAGGCTTTGGACCTAGGATCAGTTATTCAATTAAATTAGACAAATATTTATTCAATATTTCCTCATCAAGGACACTGCTGTTCCCTGGAGAAGACAAAATAAATATTGCCGTGGTGTTGCCCTCAAGGAATTTACAATTAAGTAGGAAGATGTGTTATCAAGACTATTATTGGTTAGAATATGAATAGTGGCTGGGAAAAGTCCACTAGAGAAGAGAGAGCGACCACTCATATCTGGAAGGGATTGAGGAAAGTTTCACTGAAGGAAATGATGAACTATAGAGGCAACCTATGCCAAAGTATTGAGAGAGGAAACAAATAGGGTAAGAAATGGGCAAGATGAGTAACCCCTAGGTATAAGGATAAGAAATTTAATTTGTTTGGGGCAATGGGCACATGCTGAAAGTTTTTGGTAGAAAAATGATCAGAGGTATATATCAGAGATATATTGGGCAGCAGGGTAAAGAATGAACCAGAAAGGGGAGAGAGGAAAGGAAAGCCAAGGAGACCAGCTAAAAAAACCTCTTATGATTAAGTAGGTGATAGCTAATGAAGACCTGAAGATGGTAGCAGCAGAAATGGAAAGAATGGAGATGCAAGTCTCACGATAGCAGTAAAATGGATACATGGCAATTAATTGGATGTGGGAGGTGAGGGAAAAGTAAGAGTCAAAGGTGACCAAGATATGGCATCTGGGTGGCTGGGAAGATGGTGGTCCTTTTCACAAATATAGGGTAGATGGGAAAAGGTGTAGATTTGGGACAGAAAGTTGGAAAGGAATGGTGAGCTTAATTTTCAACAAAATGGAAATGAATTGCCAAGAAAAAAAAATGGAAATGTGAGATTGTAAGAGACCAGGATTGTATAAATAAATTTATGAGTTGTCCACATGGAGGTGATAATTCAAGCTTTGGGAGTGGATGAGTCTGTGAAAAGACAAATGTGAAAATTATTGTGAAAATTGTGAAAATTACTGTGAAAAGACAGATGTTAATAATATTAACTATTATAAACTTTTATAAGGCTTTAAGACTTGCAAAGCACTATATATGTATTATCTCGTTTGAGTCTCACAATGTCTTTGAGGAAAGAGCTATTACTCCTATTTTACAGATGAGGAAACTGAGGTAGATAGCTGATCATTGACTTGCCCAGAGTTACACAGTTAGCAAGTGCCATAGACATGATTTGAATTCATGTCTTCCTGATTTCAAGTCCAGTATTCTATCCACTATACCACCTAGTTGCCTCTACATAGAGAGGAGAGGATGAAGGCAAAGAAGGCAAAGATGCTTTCTCTTAGAAGAAAGAAGGAAGAAAGAGAATCAGTGGGGAAAAGCAAGGAATAGACAGAGGTAGACAGAGAAGTAGGAGAAAGCACTGATTAAAAACTAAGGAAAGAGAAAAGACCAAGAAAGAGTAGTGGTCAAAGTTAAATGTTGCAGGAAGGTTAGGGAGCCCATGGGAAATTAGATCATTGGTGACTTTTGAGCATGGATTTATTTAATTAGTAGAAATAGAAGACAGATTGGAAGGAATTGCTGAATAACTGAGTGGTAGAGAATTTGGGGGGGGAGGCAATTGGGGTTAAGTGATTTGCCCAGGGTCACATAGCTTGAAAGCATCCGAGGTTATATTTGAACTCAGGTCGTCCTGACTCCCAGATTGAGGCTCTATCCACTCTACCAGTCAGCTACCCAAGTGGTATAGAATTTGAAGCTTCCAATGCAGACTGCTGTTCCTATAACTTTAGCAGTGACCAGGTTATGACAGTTAAAGACAGTTAAAAAACTTGAAGAGAAGGGGTAAAGTTGTTTTGTTTTGTTTTAGAATAAGGATGATGTGAACATATTTGTAGGCAGAGTGGAAGAAAGAAATTGAAGATAAAAAAAAGTATGGTGATATTCAATGGAGCACCTTCTCAAAGATGTTATGAAGACTGAAGGTGGAAGTTATGACCTTGGAAAAGCGAAGAAACTCAAGCTGTGCTTCCATTTCTGCCACTAATTTTAACATTGGAAAATTCAATTGACCCATCTCTGCTTGAGTTCCTACCCTTGATTAGAAGTATCAAACAAGACAGCTTGCTTATGGCACATGGAACAGCACACACCAGTTCGACAGAACCTTATTTAAATGTAATTGAAAAATAGTTAACAAAATAAATATAAATATAGTAAAACACAAATAATGCTAAGTTGTGGTTTTCTAAGTCAAGAGGCAGCCCTCAGGGATGCTTATGTGTGGTTTTGTAGCCACCATTTCCATTTGAAATGCTCTAGAGCATAGAATGCCATAACCAAAAGGACTTTTAAGTGTCATATTGTTTAATGCCCTTTTTGAAACATTTGTGAAAACTGAGAGGAAGTAACTATTTTCAGGTTACACAGTTTGTGGCAGGGCTGGTACTTGATCCCAAATCAAAGGATGATAGAAGTAGAAGTGGAGGTGACCTGAGAGGTCATTTAGTTCAAACTCCTCAATTTCCAGGTGAGGTTAATTAAATAAGAAAGAAAGAAAGAAAGAAAGAAAGAAAGAAAGAAAGAAAGAAAGAAAGAAAGAAAG
>CM053598.1:159982734-160009649 GCA_028646575.1 Pseudocheirus occidentalis | reverse complement strand
AGGAAGGAGGGACATATGATCACTGTCACAATATGTCCACTATGAAGATGTCCTGTATAATCACATATGCACAGCCTATATTGAATTGCTTGTCCTTCTGGGGGATGGGGGGGGGTGTGACAGGGGTGGAATCAAAAGAATCTAGAATTTAAAGCTCTGCAATACCTGCAACTTGGAATTAAGATATACAGGGGCTGGGATAGGGAGACCCTCTCTGCCATACCAGAAAGTAAGAGAGCAGATCAGGGGAGGGGCTTTACAGTGGGATTGCTGTTTTGGGGTTGGGATAGGGGAAAGACGGGTAGAAAATATGTAATTCAAAAATCTCATGAAAATGAATGATGTAAACAAGAAAACAAAAAAATTTTTAAAAAATAAAATGGATATACATAGATAGAAGGTGTAGGTAAAATTAACCAATGTGATGATAAAAAAACCTAATTAAGGGGTGCAAAAGAAGTGTAATGGGAGAGGAGGAAAGGAGGAAGCAGAAAATGGTAAATTACATCACATGAAGAGGCACAAAAACATTATATTAGAAGGAAAGGAGGGAGATGAGTATTGTTTGAGCTTCAGTCTCATTGAATTTGGTTCAAGGAGGGAATTGCTTACTCAATTAAGTATAGAAATCTACCTTACCATATAAGTAGGAGGAGGAGAAAGGGAAAAAGAGAGGGAGTGGTTAGAAAGGAGGGAAGAAGTAGTGAGGATAAAGCAAAAGAAAAGTAAGGGGGGGCTGACACAAGGAAGATAAGGTTGAAGGAGGTGGTGGTCAGAATCAAAACTCTTTTGAGGAGGGTAAGGGAGAAGGGAGAGATAAAAGCATAAATGAGGGTGGTAGAATAGGATGGAAAGAAAGGCATTTTTTATGCCTTTTATGCCTTAGTAATAGTAATAGTAATAATAGTAATAGTAATCATAACTGAATATGAATGAGATGAACTCTCCCATGAAAGGGAAGCGGATAGCAGAATGGATTAAAAACTATAATCCTACAATATGTTGTTTATAAGAAGCACATTTGAAACAGGTGGATACACAAAGGGTAAAGATAAAAGGTTGAAGTAGAATATATTATGCTTCAGCTGAATTTTTTTTAAAGCAAGGTTAGCAATTCTAACTCTCAGACAAAGCAAAAGCAAAAATAGATCTAATTAAAGGAGATAAGGAGGGAAACTTTATCCTACTGAAAGCCACCTTAGAGAATGAAGTAATATCATTACTTAATTTATATGCAATAAGTGTTATAGTATCCACATTCTTAGAGGAGAAGTTAAGGGAGCTACAGAAAGAAAAAGACAACAAAACTATACTAGTATAGGACCTCAATGTCTCCCTATCTGAACTTGATAAATCTAACCTCAAAATGAAGAAGAAAAAAGTTAAGGAGGTGAATAGAATTTTAGAAAAGGTAGATATGATAGACCTCTGGAGGAAATTGAATGGGGTTAGAGAGGAATATACCTTTTTTTCTCAGTGGTACATGGCACATACACAAAAATTGACCATGTACTAAACCATAAAGACCTCACAATCCAGCGTAGAAAGACAGAAATATTAAATGCATCCTTTTCAGATTACGATGCAACAAAAATTATATGAAATAAAGGGCCATGGAAAGATTGACTAAAAATTTATTAGAAAATAAATAATCTAATCCTAAAGAATGAGTGGGTCAAACAACAACTCACAGAAACAAACAATGACTTCATTCAAGAGAATGACAATAATGAGACAACATACAAAAACTTATAGGATGCAGCAAGAGCAGGAAGTGTTATATCTCTGAATGCTTACATGGATAAAATAGAAAAAGAGGAAATCAATAAATTGGGCATGCAACTGAAAAAGCTAGAAAAAATAAATTTAAAATCCCCAATTAAATATCAAATAGAAATACCGAAAACCAAAGGAGAAATTAATAAATTTGAAATTAAGAAAACTACTAAGCTAATAAATAAATCTAAGAGCTGGTTTTATGAAAAAAAATAAAATTGATAAAGCTTTGTTCAATCAGATTGTTTTTTAAAAAAGAAGAAAACCGAATTACCAGGATCAAAAATGAAAAGGGTGAATACATCTCCAATGAACAGAAAATTAAAACAATAATTAGAAATTGTTTTGCCCAATTGTATATCCATAAATTTACCATGGATGAATATTTGCAAAAATATAAATTGTCCAGATTAACAGAAAAGAAAGTAAAATACTTAACCCTATCTCAGAAAAAGAAATTAAACAAGCCATCAATGAACTCCCTAGGAAAAAATCTCCAGGGCAAGATGGACTTAAAGTGAATTCTATCAAACATTTAAAGGACAATTAATTCCAATACTATATAAACTATTTGGGAAAATTGGCAAAGAAAGAGTCCTACCAAATTCTTTTTATGACACAAATATGGCAATGATACCTAAACCAAAAAGAGGCAAAACAGAGAAAGAAAATTATAGACCGATTTTCCTAATAAGCATAGATGCAAAAATTTTAAATAAAACTTTAGCAAAAAGGTTACAGCAACTTACTGTGAAGATAACACACTTTGATCAGATAGGATTTATACCAAGAATGCAGGACTGGTTCAATATTAGTTAAACTATCAGCATAATTGATCATATCAACAACAAAATAACAGAAACCATATGATTATCTTAATAGATGCAGAAAAAGTTTTTGACAAAATACAACTCTCATTTCTATTGAAAACATGGGAGAGCATAGAAATAAATGGCGCCTTCCTTAAAATGATAAGTAGCATCTACCTAAAACCATCAGCAAAGTCCCAAAGACCCTAGTTTCTGGACTAAGAATTCACTGCTGGGAAAACTGGAAAGTAGTATGACAGACATGGGGCATAGTCCAATATCTGATGCTGTATCCCAGAATAAAGTCCAAATGGGTACATCATCTGGGTATAAAGATTGATACTATGAACAAATAAGGGGAGCAAGGAATAGCATGTCTGTCAAATTTATGGAGAAAGTAGGAGTTTATGATCAAACAAGAGAGAGAGAACATTATAAAATGCAAAATGAATCATTTTGATTATATTAAATTGAAAAGGTTTTGTATAAACAAAGCCAATGCAACCAAGAATAGGTGTGCAACAGAAAACTAGAAAAGCATTTTTACAACCAGTGTCTCTGATGAAGGCCTCATTTCTAAAATATATAGAGAACTGAGTCAAATTTACAAGAATACAAGTCATGTATCAATTGATAAGTGGTCAAAGGATGTGAATAGGCAGTTTTCAGAGGAAGAAATTAAAGCTATCTATAATCATGTGAAAAAATATTCTAAATCACTATTGATTTGAGAGATGCAAATCAAAATAACTCTAAGGTACTACACCACACCTATCAGATTGGCTAACATGGCAAAACAGGAAAATGATAAATGTTGGAGAGGATGTGTGAATGCTATACTAATTCATTGTTGATGGAGTTGTGAGTTGATCCAACCATTCTGGAAAGCAATTTGGAACTATGCCCAAAGAGCTATAAAAATGTGCATACCTTTTTCACACAACAATGCCACTTCTAAGGCTGTATCCCGAAGATATCATAAACATGAGAAAAAGACCCACATGTATGAAAATATTTATAGCAGCTCTTTTTGTGGCCAAGAACTGGAAATCAAGGGGTTGCACATCAATTAGGGAATGGCTAAACAAGTAGTGCTATATGAATGTAATGTAATACTAATGTGCCATAAGAAATGATGAACAGACTTCAGAGAAACTTGGAAAGACTTACAAGAACTGATGCTGAGTAAGGCGAGCAGAACCAGGAGAACATTGTACATAGTGACAGCCTAAATGTGTGAGAACTGATTTTAATAGACATAGCCCTTCTAAGTAATGAAAGGGCCTAAAATAATTCCAAAGGACACATGATGAAAAATGGCAGCCACATCCAGAAAAGGAGCTATGGCATCAGGATGCAGAACGAAGCAGACTATTTTTGTTTTTGTTTTATTTTATTTTGTTTTTTTTCTTTCTTATGGATTTTTCCATTTGTTATAATTCTTCTATGCAACATGACTAATGTGAAAATGTATTTAATAGGAATGTATGTGTAGAGCCCATATCAAATTGCAAGCTATCTTGGGGAGGGAGGGAGGAAAGAGGAAGAGAAAATTAAAAACTTATGGAAATGAATGTTGAAAACTAAAAATAAATAATTTAGTTAATTGGGAAAAAATAAAATAAAACAACTCTGAGAGGCCACCTCAAATATATCATATTGGCTAGAATGAGAGAAAAAGAAAAAGGGGAGGCAAAAAAATAAGTACATTAGTGCATTGTTGGTGGAGTTAAATGGTCAAAAGGTATGAACAGGCAGTTTTCAAATGAAGAAATCAAAACAATTTCTAACCATATAAAAATGCTCTAAATTGGGTCTGCTAAGTGGCACAGTGAATAGAGCTCTGGTCCTGGAGTCAAGAGGACCTGAGTTCAAATCTGGCCTCAGACATTTAATACTTACTAGCTATGTGACCTTGGGCAAGTCACTTAATACCAATTGCCCTGCCCTTCCCCCTCCAAAAAAACCACACCAAAAATCCTCTAAATCAGTATCAATTAGGTAAACACAGATTAAAACTACCTTGAGATATAGTTTTTTCTCTATCAAAATGGTTAAAATGATTGAAGGGGAAAGTGACAAATGTTGGAGAGGATATGGAAAAATCTGGACACAAATCCACTCTTGATGGAACTTGAACTAATACAACCTTTCTGGAGAACAATCTATAATTATGACCAAAGAAATTAAAGTGCCTATATATACCCTTTGTCCTAGAAATGCCAATATTAGATCTGTTTGAAAAGATGATTAGGGGAAAAGGAAAAGAACCAACATGTTGTCAAATATTTATAGGAGTTCTCTTTTTGGCATAAAAAGGCTGGAAATTGCAAAGAAGTTCATCAACAGGGGAATGTCCAAACAAGTTATGGTATATGATCATGGTGGAATACTACTGTACTATAAGAAATGATGAAGTCAAGATCTTAGAAAAAGATTGATAGTTACATGAAATAATGAAGAGCAAAATGAAAAGAACCAAGAGAATATTGTTTACATTATATATGTTGTGAAAAAAGCACAGGGAAAAAAAAGAAAAATAAAGAAAAGGTATGCTTTGATCTGCATTCATACTCTATCAGTTCTTTCTCTGAAGATGGATAGCATTTTTCATGATATGTCCTTCAGAATTTTCCTGAATCATTGTATTGCTGAGAATAGCTGAGTCTTTCACAGTTGATCATCATGCAATATTGCTGTTACCATATACAATGTTCTCCTGGTTCTGCTCACTTCACTTTGCATCAGGTCATGTAAGTCTTTCCAGGTTTTGCTGAGAGCAAATTTCTTATAACACAATAGTATTCCAGCACAATGATATACAACAACTTGTTTAGAGATCAACTTCTAGGAGCCAAGATCATGGAGTAAGCAATAAATCACTGTAACTCCCATTTCTACCTCCAAATAACAATAAAATAGAGCCCCAAAACAAATTCTGAAACAGCAGAAACAGCAAAAAAAACAGGGTAAAACCATCTTTTGACCCAAGAAACTTGAAGGATAGGCAAGAAAGGTCCATCTCAATAGGGTCAAAGGGGAGTACAGTACAAGATGTGAAGCATCCCAGCAAGTCAACAGCAAGCCCTGCGTCAGAAAATCACAGAGAGATCCTAAGCCCCAGTATGGTGCAGCAGGGAAATGCCAAAACTAGGATGCTCCACTTGTCTTAATATAGCCAGTGGAACTGGTTCCAACTCTAACAACTACCATGTGCTACAGCACAGCCCTGGACAAACAAGTAGATGCCAACCCTACAGGTGGCTAGGCAAATAGAAAGCCCCCAGCCAGCACCACCCAACTATGCTTCAGTATAACCCTGGGCAAACAGGCAGCCTCCAGAGACCAGACCACAGTGTGCTTCAGTGCACTCATGAAGAAACACAAAGAAATACAAAAATAGCCCACAAGGCCTCAGCACACATTCCAGATACCAGTACTAGGACCCCAGCTCAGCACCAGACAAGCTTCCAGCAGTGCCAGCCAACCCCACCCCATCCCATCACCACAGCACCAGGTAAATAACCAAGGCCTGCAGCCTCTAGCACAGAAAGTAGGAGGCAATGTCCCTTCCACCCTGGGAAAAAAAAGCTCAAATTTAAAAGAAAGGGAAAAGGTCAAAAAATTATGAGCAAAAAACAAACAAAAAAATCTGACCACAGAAAGTTTTTATGGTGACAGGGAAAACCAAGATGAAAATTCAGAAGAGGACAAAAATGTCAAAACACCTATGAGAAAAACCCCAAAGAAAGATAGGAAGTTGTCTCAGTCCCAAAAAGAATCATGAATGAACTCAGAAAGGAGCTTAAAAATCGTATAAGAGCTGTGGAAGAAAATTGGGAAAAGAAATGAGAGTGATGCAAGAGAAGTATGAAAAAAAAACTCAACAACTTGGAAAACTTCTTACAAGGTAGAGTTGACCAAATGGAAAAGGCGATACAAAAATCTAGTGAAGGAAGCAATTCCTTAAAGAGCACAATTAATCCTTCATTTACTTCTTGGTTTACCTGTGCAATGCCCAGATTATCATGCTCCAGATGCTGGCACTGCTGGGCTATGGACTCTTTGGACATTGCATTGTTCTCTTCATCACCTACAACATCCAGCTCCATGCCCTCTTCTATCTCTTCTGGCTGTTGGTGGGAGGGCTCTCCACCCTGCAGATGGTGACGGTACTAGTGTCAAGGACAGTGGGGCCCACCCAGCACCTGCTTCTCTGTGGGACCCTTGCTACCCTACACATGCTCTTCTTACTCTATTTGCACTTCGCCTACCACAAAGTTGTGGAGGGGATCCTGGACACCCTCGAGGGGCCCAACATCCCCCCCATCCAGAGAGTCCCCCGGGACATTCCCGTTGCTGGGTTTCCTATTGCGATGCTCAATGCCACAGCCAAAGCTGTTGCCCTGACTCTGCAGCCACACTGACTCCATCTTGGTCCTCTCCATTATCCCCTTCACTCAAGGTCCACTTGCTGATTCCCACAGCATCGTGGGGAAGAGGATTAAAGGACCTGTGTCTTTTTGATGGGAGTTGGGGCTTCTGTGGAACTGTTGGTTCCCCCACAAATATTCCTGCATCTCTTCTCAGCTTCTGAAGAGTATGTAGCCCGGAGCTCCTTGCCCAGGATCATGGCTGCCCTTCCAGGGCAGAAAGTATGTCGGGCCCTCTGGGTCCCCCTCACCATCTTCCCCCCTTTTATTCTCTCTGTACCATCTTGCTAATTATATACTTGGTAATTAAAAAATTAATTAGGAAAAAAAAGCACAATTAGCCAAATGGAAAAGGAAGCACAAAAGCTAATTGAGGAAAACAAAAGCTAATTGAGGATAAGTTAGAACTGGCAAGTGGAAGCTGATGACTCCATGAGACATTATGAATCAATTAAACAAATTTAAAAGAATGGAAAAATGGGAAAAAATGTAAAATATTTCATGGGAAAAACAACTGACCTGGAAAATAGAGCCAAAAGAGATAATGCCAGAATCACTGGAGTATCTGAAAACCATAACAAAAAAGGACCTAGACAGTATCTTTCAAGAAATTATCAAGGAAAAGTACCCTGATGTCCTGGAATCAGAAGGCACAATAGGTTTTGAAAGATTCTGTCAATCACTTTAGTAAAGAGATACCAAAGCAAAAACCCCAAAGGAACATTACAGCAAATTTCAGAAATGTCAGGTCAAGAAAAAAATACTACAAGTGGCCAGAAAGAAACATGTCAAATATTGGGGAATCACAATAGGATCACACATTATTTGGCAGCTACAACATTAAAGGATGGGAGATGATGGAACTTAATATTCTGGACAGCAAAGGAGCAAGGACTACAAAAATTTCAATAACCCAGCAAAATTAAGTATAATACATAATGGGAAAAATGATCATTCAATGAAATAGAAGAATTTCAAGCATTCATAAGAAGACCAGAACTAAACCAAAATTTTGACCTCCAATATCAAGACCCAAGAGAAGCATAAACAGATAAAAAGGGAAAAGAAAACATGAGGGATTTAAAAGAGCTCGACTATTTACATACCAACATGGCAAGATGATACCTGTAACTCTGTATTATATCACTAACAGTACAGATGGAAGGAATATACATATAAGTAAGGTACAGGTAAGGTGAATTTGATGGAAATGACAAAAAATTAAGGGACAAAAATAGTAGCACAATGGGTGCAGAAGTAAGGGAGAGCTAGAATGGGGCAAATTGTTTCACATGAAGAGGTGTGGGGGTGGCTAGGTGGCTCAGTGAGTAGAGCACCGGCCCTGGAGTCAGGAGTACCTGAGTTCAAATCCGGCCTCAGACACTTAACACAAAAACTAGCCATGTGACCTTGGGCAAGTCACTTAACCCCAACTGCCCTTCCAAAAAAAAAAAAGAGGTGTGAAAGACCTATTACAGTGGAGGGAAATATGGAAGGGTGGGCAACGGGCAATGTTTGAACCTTACTTTCATCAGTATTATCTCAAAGAAGGAATAATATACCCAATCAGTTCAATATAGAAATCTATCTTAATTAATAGGAAAGTAGGAGCAGAGGAGATTAAGTAAGGGGTGAGGGGATGGGGAATGACCAAAGGGAAGGCAGATCAAAAGAGGTAGTAGACAGAAGCAAAACTCTGGTGATGTGAGAAAGGGTGAAAGGAAAAAGAGGACAAACAGGAGGAAAAATAGAGACAAGGTAATCATAACTGTGAATGTGAATGGGATGAAACTCTCCCATAAAATGGAAGTGAATAGCAGAGTGGATCAACAACCAGAATCTTATGATATATTGGTTACAATAAACACACTTGAAACAGAGAGACACATGCAGAGTAAAGGTAAGGGGCTGGAGCAGACTATTATGCTTTAGCTGAAGTTTAAAAAAAAAGCAGGGGTAGCAATGCTGATCTTAGAAAAAGTAAATGCAAAAATAGACCTAATTAAAAGAGATAAAGAAGGAAGCTACATCTTGCTAAAAGCATGCCATAGACAATGAAACAAATTAGAAGACCAAGGAATAGTCTACCTATCAGATCTATGAGGAGGGGAAGAATTCATGATGAAACAAGAGGAACAGAACACTACAAAAGGTAGAAGAGATACTTTTATGTTTATTTTTTGTTTTTTTTATTTGTTTATTTTTACTTTTCAACTTTGATTTCCACAAGATTTTGAGTTACAAATTTTCTCTCCATCTTTTCCATACCCCCACCCCAAAATAGCAAGCCTACTGATATCCTTTCCCTCAATTTGCTCTCTCTTATATCCTCCCCCATGTCCCCTCTAATTTTCTAGTAGGGCAAGATGTATTTTTATGTCCCAGTACCTGTGTATCTTATTTCCCAGTTGCATGTAAAAAGCAATTTTTAAACATTTGTTTTTAAAACTTTGATTTCCAGATTCTTTCCCTTCTTCCCTCCTCACCCACCCCCACCAGGAAGATAAGGAATTCAATATGGGTTGTACATGTGTAGTTATTGATAACATTTCCATAGTAGATATACTGTGAAAGACTAACTATATTTCCCTCCGTCCTATCCTGCCCCCCACTTATTCTATTTTCTACTTTGACCCTGTTCTTTTTCAAAAGTATGTGGTTCTAACTACCCTCTCCCCCAATCTGCCCTGCCTTCTATCATCCCCTGTCTTATTGCCTTCCCCTCTACTTTCCCATAGGGTAAGACACCCAATTGAGTATATATATATATATATATATATATATATATATATATATATATATATATATATAAAATAGAATACATAATTTTGATCATATTCAGTTGAAAAGCTTTTATACAAACAAAACCAATGCAACCAAGATTAGGAGGAAAGCAGAAAGCTAGGAAGCATTCTTTACAGCAAGTGCTTGTGATAAAGGCCTCCTTTCTCAACTATATAGAGAACTGAGTCAGATTTATAAGAATACAAGTCATTCTCTAGTTGATAAATCGGTTAAATGATATGAGTAGGCAATTTGCAGATGAAGAAATCAAAGCTATCTATAGGCATATGAAGGCTCTAAATCACTTTTTATTAGAGATATCCAAATTAAAACAACTCTGAAATACCACCTCATACCTATCAGGTTGGCTAATATGAAAAACAAGGAAGTGATCAGTTTTGTAGAGGACATAAGAAAATTGGGGCACTTGTGCACTGTTGGTGGAGTTGTGAACTGATCCAACTAGTCTGTAGAACAATTTGGAGTTATGCCCAGAGGGCCATAAAGCTGTGTATACCCTTTGATTCAGCAATATCACTACTAGCTCTGTACCCCAAAGAAATTATTAAAAAAAGAGAAAAGGATCTAAATGTACAAAAATATTTATAGTAGCCTTACTTATGGTGACAAAATATTGGAAACTGAGGGGTTGTCCATCAATTTGGAAATAGCTAAATAGGCTATGGCACATGAATGTGATGGAATACTATTGTGCAATAAGAAATGATGAATAGTCAGATTTCAGAAAAACCTAGTAAACTTGTACAAACTGATGCAAAGTAAAATGAGCAGAACTAGGAAAGAACATTGTGTGATGGGGCAGCTAGGTGGCACAGCAAATAGAGCACCGGCCCTGGCGTCAGGAGGACCTGTTTTCAAATCTGGCCTCAGACACTTGACACACTTACTAGCCATGTGACCTTGGGCAAGTCACTTAACCTCAACTGTCCTGCCTTTCCCTCTCCAAAAAGCGAAGCAAAACAAACAAAAAAACCATTCTGTGCTGATCAACTGTAATGGCAAACAAAGAAGTAGTTAACATCTTATTTCAGTTATTTAATTATTTAGCACCTTGTTTCAGTTCAAGTCTCTTTTAATACTTGCCCATGATTATAACAAGTCTTTGAACTTGTGGGCCCCTGTTGCTGATGCAACAGGAAGGGGCAGAACAGGGAGGAACTTAATGACTATGTGTAAAGAGAATCCCAGGCAGGGAGAGAGCAGAACTGAGAGAGAGAGCATTTGTAGTGGCAGCACTCTGTTTGTCTGTTCCGTCTGTGCTGATTTTTGTTTGTGAAGTGTGTTGAGTTCTCAGACCTCATTGGTAGGTGTGTGTTAATTTCACAGGCAGATAGTGAATTGATGATGGTGCTGGCAATTGTGGCTCTTTTAAGCTTTGTCTTCCCAGAAACAGGAACTGTGAAGGACTTGAGGTGGACTAGACACTGTGAGCTTCAATATGGAACAGAAACTGGATAAGGAGCTGAACAAGGACCTGGATGAGGAGTTGGGAGTTACCTGCCTTTGAACTCAGGTGATACTGGGGTAGATTCAGGCAGGGGCTAGGACCATGGAAGAGGAACCATGGAATCTGAGAGCCAGCCTCAAGTCAAGATGAAAAGACCTCTCCTTGGGTATTTAATGCAAGCTGAGAAGATCACAATTACTGTGGCCTAGGGGTAGGAGAACTTTGTATTTTGTATCCTGTTCTTCTTCAGGATGATTGAATTAAGGATGATTGGAAACTAATCTCCAGTTAAGAAGAAAGAAGACTCTTTGACTGAGAGATTAAGACCACATGACCTAGGGCTGGGAAACTTCGATCTTTGTACTTTGTGTTCCTTAAGGAGGCTTGCTTCTTAAGGATAAATGAGTTAAGGACTTCCTGAATGATTGTGCTTTGTTTAAAACTATGTGACCACTTTGGTTAAAACTATGTGGCCACTTTAGTGATAAATTGTTGAGTTATAACATTGTGAATGCTGTACTTTGATTTCTGTCAATGTTTTCTCTTAATTTATTACTGAATAAATAGAGAGTTCACTATATTATGTAATCAGAACCCTTAAGCTATTCACACCTGCAGTCCTCAGAAAGCTGGTTGTGCTTGGATTTACATCAACTATGAACAGATCACCTCTTCTTAGCAACACAGTAATTCAAGACAAGTACAAAGGACTCATGAAGGAAAATGCTATCCATATCCAGAAAAGAACTGATGGACTCAGAATGATCTAAATTGCTGTGTTTGGAGAAATGTTAATTAAAACATTTCTGAGCTACCATCCTACATCTATCAGATTGGCTAATATGACATAAAAAGAATATGACAAATGTTGTTGAGAATGTGGTAAAATTGAGGTACTACTGCTCTGTTGGTGAAGTGGTGCACTGATTTAGTCATTTTATAGAGCAATTTGGAACCAAGACCAAAGGCCTCTAAAACCACACATTACTCTTTGACCAAGCAATGTCACTATTAGGTCTATATCCTAAACAGATAAAAAAACAAAAGGGAAAAAAATCTATATATACAAAAATATTTATAGCAGCTCTTTCAAAGAATTGGAAATTGATGGAATGTCCATTAATTGTGGAATAGTTGAACAAGCTGTGTGGGTCTATTTGTTTTGCTTTAAATAAACCAGAGGACAAAGTAGAAATTGAAGAATTCACTGATTGGCTCTTGAAAAATATCCCAAAAAGAAAACTCCTAGGAATATTATAGTCAAATTCCAGAGTTCCCAGGTCAAGGAGAAAAATATTACAACAGTCAGAAAGAAGCAATTTGAGAACCGAGAAAACATAATCATGATAACACAAGATCTAGCAGCTTCTACATTAAAGGATTGAAGGGCTTGGAATATGAGATTCTGGAGATCAAGGGAGCCAGGATAAAAACCAACAATCACTTACCCAGCAAAACTGAGTATAATATTTCAGGGGGAAATATGGCTATTCAGTGAAAAAGAGGACTTTCAAGCATTCTTGATGAAAAGACCAGAACTGAACAGAAAATTTGACTTTTAAATACTTCAAAATACTTCAAAGAAGCAAGAGGAGCATGAAAAGGTAAACAGGAAAGAGAAACAATAAGGAATTCATTAAAGTTGAACTATTTATATTCCTACATGGAAAGATGACATTTGTAACTGATGAGATTTTCCTCAGTATGAGGTTAGTTGAAGGTAATGCATGTGTATGTATGAATATACATATTTGTATATGATATATGTATACATGTATAGGTGGGTATATGTATGTATATTTATACATAGAGGACACAGGATGAGTTGAATATGAAGGGCTGATATCTAATAAATAAAATTAATAGGAGAGAGAAGAATATATTGGAAGAAGGAGAAAGGGAGAGATATAATAGGATGAATTATCTCACATGAAAGAGGCAAAAGAAAACTGTTACAATGGAGGGGAAGAACGGGAAGATAAAAGGAAACGAGTCAACCTTATTTTCATTGGATTTGACTTAAGGAGGGAATAACACACACACTCAATTGGGTATCTTACCCTACAGGAAAGTAGGGGAGAAGGAGATAAGAGGGGGCATGATAGAAGGGAGGGAAGATTGGAGGAGAGGATAGTTAGAAGCAAACACTTTTGAAAAGGGACAGGGTCAAAGCAGAATAAATGGGAAATGGGATAGGATGGAGGGAAATGGTCTTTCACACCATGACCACTGTGGAAATGTTTTGCATAACTACACATATATAGCCTATATTGAATTGCTTGTCTTCCCAGTGGGGGTGGGTGAGGAGGGAAGAAGGAAGAGAACTTTGAACCCAAAGTTTTAAAAATAAATGTTAAAAATTGTTTTTACATGCAACCAGGAAATAAGATATGGAGGTAATGGGGTATAGAAATCAATTCTGTCCTACAAGAAAGTAAGGTGGGAAGGGGATGGGAAGGAGATATAAGAGAGGGCAGATTGGGGGAAGGAGTATTCACTATGTTTGCCATTGGGGTGGGGAGGGCAGGGGAGAGATGAGGAGAACATTTGTAACTCAAAATCTTGTGGAAATGAATGCTAAAAACTAAAAAATAAATTATTTTTTGAAAATCCCTTTTGAGTTCTTTCATAGCCTGAGATCAATTCACATTTTTCTTTGAGACTTTGGATATAGCAGTCTTGACTCTTTTGTCTTCTTCTGATTTTGTGTTTTGATTTTCCTTTCACCATATTTACTTTACATAGTGAGGTTCTTTTTTCCTGTTTTGTGCTCATTTTTCCAGTTTAGTTCTTGACTCTTAATTTTATGCTAAAGTGGGGTTCTGCTTCCAGAGAAGAAGGGACACTATCTCAAGGTTCAGGTATTTTTGTGCAGCTATTTTCAGAGATTATCCTAGGGACCTAAATGTTTTTTGGTTCTTCCAAGGTGGTATGATCTAGGGAGATACTCTGCTGACCTGGGCTGTGGTCTGTGAGCTACCACAAACACACTTTTCTACCCTAGATTTGTGATCAGGGTCCCAGCTTCACAGTAGCCACAAGCTCTAGTGTGCTAGTGGTCCTCTTCTTCCTGGAACTGAGATCCAGTCCTGTGACTAAGATCTATGTATGTGTAATGCAATAGAGTCCTTTCCCTAGTGCCAGCAAAGGGAGCCCTGTAACCTCCTAACCACTTATCTGCCCCCCTTACTGTCTCTCTGTGTGCTGAGATGTCTGGAAATCACCGCTACTGCCACTGATTCAGTCACTTCCAAGGCCTATTGAAGGTTTGCTGGCCATGGCCTGTGCTGGACTGTGCTTCACTCTCACCCCAATGCAACAGACCTTTCCCACTGATCTAAGTTTTGAGGGAGGACTGGGAAATTATTTCATCCTGTCCTTTTGTGGGTCTTGACACAACAGAAGTTGTTTTGAGTCATTATGTAAAAGTTTTTGGAGGGGTGTAGGGGAAAGTTCAAGCAAACTCTTGCTTTTCTCTGTTATCTCTCTGCCAACTCTCTGCATGAGTGTTTTAAAGAACTATTTGAGCCTGGTATCATTTTCCCTACAATATCTATCCAAGTACCAAACTAGCTAACTACAGGTGATGTGTACAATTCATTTTGGGTCCATTTACTGTTACTGAGTTTTGACCTGTTCTAAGTAATAATACATCTCCTTAATACTTCACATAAGTATAACTTTGTCCCAAAGGAGTGGCAGCTCTCATGTATCCCTTTTATCTATAAGAAAGATGGTAAGACTCTTCCATCCAACTGGAGACCCATATCCATAGAAATCTCTATGGCCAAGAGCTATGCTTTGGGTCTATGAAAAAGACTAGAGAATTGGGGTAATATTAATGGATGCCTCTACAGGTGCTAGGAGGACTTCATGCCAACTAATGGCTTCTGTGATTTTCCTACTGCATTCTGTCTTGGATGCTGCTGAACAAAAAAGAATATGTGGGTATTCTATTTGGATCTAGGGAAAGCGAGATATAGAAATTTGAAATGATTTTCCTAAGGTCAGACAGGTAATAAAAGATTTGAAGACAAGTGTTTTGACACCAAATCCAGCACAGTTTATACTTTACCATGTTTCCTCCATCCTTTACAGGACAGATTGATAATACCCAGAAAAACAGAGAATATCATTACATAAACAAAATTAGTAAGCAAAATATACTTTCACATAATAATAATTCTTTACCCCCAAATGAAGCTAGTCACTTTGATTTTTTTCAAATGTGATTTCCAAAGATTATAATGCTAAGTAGCAAATAGAAAGTCTAATAGAACTTGAAGCACAAAATAAATACCTATTAAAAGAAATAAATTTATAGGTAATAGGCCTGTGGCTTTAAGATATTAAATTTATTGATGCAGAAAAGGATACCTGAACTTCTTTAAAATGGTATCCTTATATCAAAAGCACAGTGGGTAGCACAGTGTAGAAAATTTTAATAATATTTTCTCTATAGCAAGAACATCTATCCCCAACCAATTTTTTTCTTTTTTCTTTTCTTTTTTGATCTGTGTAAAAAAAAATAGTATCACTTTCAAGACCTCCACATTCTAAGAAAATTTCAAATATCTCAAATTTAGAAATTTTGTAGCACTCTTAAAAATATACAAAACACGTCAAATGTGACTATTCTCTTATAATCTTACACTGCACTCATTTTCCCCCTCAAAGGGTGGGCTACATTTACATGCCTGAGCAAAGACCTAGGATCTTAAAACTAGGAAAGAGATACTCAGAGGGAGGAGCTAGTCCTGAGCCCCAAAAGAGTACTTTAGAAGCTTGTATTCATTCCTTGAGGGTAAAAGGACCAGCTCTTGTTCAATATGTAGAAGAAAGAGTAGAGAAATGGGATAGGTTTGTTAAGGCTGTCACTAAGATTAGAGCTTCCAGAAGATGCTGTTCTAACATAAAGTCAATTTCTTGCTAAAACTCATTCTCATTTTAAATGGGAAAAAAGATTAGAGTCGTGAGAGCTTGGGGAAAAAATACAAAACTGACTGTGGGTAAGTTATCTTTTTTAAAGGAAAAATTCTAACCTCATGAACTCAAGGATAGCTTAATAACAGCAGTGAAAGAGACTAAGGCTATAGGAAAAATATTAAGAGATGGAAGAAAACTTGGTCCCAATATAATAGTAGCGGTCTTGATCATTAAAGAAAAGATACTTAAAGATACCTATTTACTTATCCCTAGAGTTTTGAAAGGGGAAAGTTTACAATCTAAAGTAGAAGTTTTAAAACTAATTTTTGTCATCTCTTTTGTCCCCTTCCATTTTTCCTTACTAAGGGACTGTTAACAGCAAAATGATAGAGGGAGGAAAGAAGGAAAAGAAAAAAGAGATAGGAGGGAGAGAGGGAAGGAGGGAAGGAGGGAAAGAGAGAGAGAGAGAGAGAGAGAGACAGAGAGAGAGAGAGAGAGAGAGAGAGAGAGAGAGAGAGAGAGAATTTATAGAAAGCACTGGAGTAAAAATGAAACCAAGCAAAAGAGTCCCTACCCTCAAGATAATTATATTCTAAAGAGGGAAATCAACACATAAAGGGAAGCTTACAGGGGAGGTGGGGAATAAGAGTAAGGTAAAGCTGTGAGGAAGGGAGATTCCAGAGAAAGTCATGGTGTAAGTTAGATGAAGTGAGCCTGGACCCCCTCCTAAAATGATTTGAGGTAGGTAGGAATCGAGAAAGTGCAAAGGAAGGAGCCATGGTGGATTTCTCTGGGTGGTTGAACAAGGAGCCTGAGGTAGACAGTTAAAGCCTTGGAGACAAGTTTGCTTAGTGGTTTCATATTTTAAGTACCAAATTCTCAGGAGAGTATAATGATATTTTAAACTACCACTGCTTATTTATTTGTTTTTTGTCAATGTGTGCTTTCAAGTCTTCAATGCTTTTAGCTTTCTTTTTGTATGGAGGAAATAAATAACTGTCCTATGTCTGATTTATATCGTTCTTGGAATACCTTTCTGTTCTCTGTCTTTGAGAAGAACTTAGATATGAGTCAAAATTAAACTTTAAGTAGCTTTCTCTGGGTTCTTAACATGCATTTTTTGCAAATAAAATTCAAACTCATGCATGCACATATATGTATATATTATTAATGTTACTCCTTTGTATAGTACATTGCTCATAGTAGGTACTTAGTAAATATTTATTGAATTGAATTGCTACTTAGAATCTACATACCTTAGGTCACTAGTTTGTTTAGTTGCTGTGTTATGTGCTCATGCACAAATGCAAATGTCCACACATTTGTAGATTTTAATTTACTATTCTAAAATAATGCATAGCATATTATTAATAAGGAACTTGACTAAAGGAGTTAATATTTAGTATATGATGTTTCTCTGGTTATGCCTTTATTATGACCAACTTATGGATAAATGTGGAAACATCAAATAAAAATATGGCAACTTCCAAATATCTAGATATTTAGGGTACTATAAAGCAAATTCCCAGACTTTTGCATGTTTTTTTTAGTTTTGCACTAGATGTTTTTTATCTTCTAGAAGCAGCCTTAGTTTCTCTAAAGCAGTGGTTCTTAATCTCTGGGTCATGACACCAGAAAACATATATTTCCAATGGTCTTAAGAACCAAGACACAGCTCCTCTATCTGTCTCTAGGCAGGTCCACCACATGCAGATACATCCACATATGAGTATTAAAGGGTTGCAGCATTAGGATAGTTGAGAACCACTGCTCTAAAGCTATACTTTAATGTTTGATCTGTTTAGAAAAATACTAATTTGTCTATTGAGTTAATTGAGGAAAGAAAACGTTATTACCAGTTATTGACATCATTCTGTCCATCAGTTATATAAAAGCTAGTCATTTGTATATGATAGAATGCAAATTGTTATTTATAAATTATAAGTAATATAACCATTATTATAGAAAATAGAACAATACAAGCTAGTTCAGTTCAATAAATATTTATTAAATGCCTACTAAGTGTAAAGAAATGCAATAGGTGCAAAGGATACAAAGGTGAAAATAAGGTAGCCCCTCCTGAGGATCTTTTATTTTACTAGTACAATGGTGACACAGTATCAGCATCATTTATTTACAGATAAATAAATATAATGAGATAACATTAATACCTTAGGGCATCAGTACAGTTTTTCACAGGGGGCGTCACCTCATGTCACTCTTGAAGAAATCTAAGGATTCCACCCAGCAGTACCACTTCTAGTGCTGCATCCCAAAAACCCATGAAAATGGTAAAAGGACCCATATGTACAAAATATTTATAGCAGTTCTTTTTGTGGTGGCCAACAACTGGAAATTGAAGGGATGCCCATCAATTGGGAAATGACTGAACAGGTTGCAATATATGAATGTAATGGAATAATATTATGCTATAAGAAATGATGAGCAGGCAGACTTCATAAAAAACCTGTAAAGATTTATATGAACTGATGCTGAGTGAAATGAGCAGAACCAAGAGAACAATGTACACAGTAACATTCATACCATGCAATGATAGACTTAGTTCTTCTCAGCAATACAAGAACCTAAAACAATTCCAAAAGACTCATGATGGAAAATGCCATCTACATCCAGAGAAAGAAATATGAAGACTGAATGCAGATTGAAGCAGACTGTTTTCTTTTTTTGTTTTTTTTCTTTCTCATGGTTCCTCCCATTCATTCTAATTCTTCTATACAACATGACTAATGTGACAGTATGTTTAATAGGAATGTATATGTACAGCCTATATCACATTGCCTACAGTCTTGGGGAGAGGGAAGGGGAGGGAAGGAGAGAAAGTTTAAAATTTAGGGAAGTGAATGTTGAAATCTAAAAATAAATAAAGATTTAAAAAAAGAAATCCAGGGATTCCAAGATGAGGTAACTATAACAAGTTATATACATATATAAACTGTTCTTTTGGTTTTGCTTACTTCATTCTACATGAATTTCTACTTTCCAGGATTCTCTGAAATTGCCTCTTTCACCATTTCATATGGCACAATAATACTCCATTGTGTTCATATACTACAATTTGTTGAGCTCTTCCACAGTTGACCGGAACTCCCCCTCCCACCTTAGTTTCCAATCCTTTCCCCCACCCCTTTTATTGAATGAATCATCAGTAAACATTTATTAAGCTTTTACTACATGCCTGGCACTGTGTTGAGTTCTGGAGACAAGAAAGAAGGCGAAAGACAGGCTCTGCCCTCAAGGAGCTTACAATGTGATGGGAGAGATAACATGCAAACAAATAGAGAAAGAGCAAACTATACACAGTATCAATAAGAAATAATTAACAGAAGGAAGGCGCTTGAATTAAGAGGGACTGGGAAAGGTTTCCTGTAGAAGGGGAGATTTTAGTTGGGAATTAAAGGAAACCAGGGAGGTAAGTAGTCAGAGAAGAGGAAGGAGAGAATTTCAGGCATGGGGCGATAGCCAGAGAGAATGCCTGGCACTGAGAGGTGGAGTTCAGTATCATCGGATAAAAGAGTATGTATCAGGAAGTAAATGTAATTACCCCATCATCTTTAGATCTTCCTCCTCTTTCTTATGTCTCCTTCTCTTTCATTCTCTTTCCCACTCTCCCATCTGGGACACAAGAAATCTACCAGGAGCTTTAAAGGGTCAAAACATGTCTCAATAGGAGACCATCTCTACGGGAAGTACTCCAGGCCAACCTTCCGCTATTGTTCTTTACATATCTAGGCAGATAATAAGTAGAATTGACCAAAGTTTTAAAAGCAATTATTGAGGTTCTAAGTCCTGCATTATATCTTGTGGTTAAACCTGGGAGAATGCTTTGATCCCCCTACCTACACAGTATTGTATGTATCAGGAAAATGGAGTTTAAGTCCTGCCTTAGACACTTATTAACTTACTGACTGAGCAAGTCAGTAAACACCCTTTGCCTTAGTTTCCTCACTTTTAAAATGAGGATAATTATAATATCTCCCCCACATGGTTGTTGTGTGGGTCAAATGAAATTTTTTAAGTGCCTTGAAAATCTTAAAGCTCTACACAAAATGCTACTTATTATTTACATTATTTTCTGGTTTTCCAGTTCTTTTCAGCAATCTCCATTTTTTACTACCCATTTTACCTCCTTTTCTGCCCTTCACTTTCTGGTTTGGTGCAGTAAGACAAAATAAACAGTAGAATAAATTTGCATTTGTATTTTTGTGAGCACAACCTGAGCCTCTTCCTTCCCTAAATCTATTGACCCAGAGCATAATATCGTCTTCTTTATTTTTTTCATGTTACAAACTTTAGTTCCCAAAATTCTCCCTGAAAACTGTTAAAATGTAAATTTTCTACTCTCTGCTCCATTTTCATTTATTACGACTTCTGACTTGTAAAATATTTTTATTTGGAACCTGGTGTCTATAAAGGACATCACTAAAGTCATGTTCACAGAAGAAATTCCCTGTGTTTTACATGATTGCACATATGTACCCTATATGAAATTGCTTACTATCTTAAAAAATGGGAAAGGAAAGGAGAGAGGGAGAAACTTTGGAACTCAAAATTTTATTTTAAAAATGAATATTAAAAATTGTATTTATATGTAGTTGAAAAAAATCAAATACTATTAAAAAGAAAAAATGTTTATTCCCTCCCTCATCCCACTCTCCATTCCTTCCATCATGATCTCACACTTACCCTATATTATTATATACCCTATATATTACTTAGCAAAAAACAAATTATGTATCAAAAGTCAATGTAAAAATTAAGAAATCAAAAACCAATCTGTTTAATTTCACTTTCTGTTTCTGAAAATCTAGAGAAAATGCTAAGTGTTTAAGAAAGGAAAACAATGTTAGAAAGGAAATGAACAGAATTTTAAAGTTTCAAGTAAAATAGCCAGAGAGATATAAAAGTGGTGGCAAAATGGCCAAAAGATAGTTGACAGTGATGCTAATGGGAAATGAGCATAAGAATGAGGTTCCCTTGCACATTAAATGCAAAAATCCAGAGATGAGATTGCAAGAGAAAGATGAGAAAAATCATTCTGGAGAAGAATATGTAACTTAAACAATATAGTCTCATAGACTCTAACATGAAAATAAGAAAATAATATGAATTTTAAACTAGCATTTGGACTTTTCCCATTTAATGCACAGTAGAGACATTTTTTAGCAGGCTGTTTAAAATATTTTCCTATCAGCTTATCACTCTAAAGTGTAATGAAAAGAGACACATCTGCAATTTGCACTCTGAAGCAAAGAGAAAAAAATGATAAAAGAATCTACTTTATATTTTAAAAAATCTTGTTACGTTTTTAATTTATGTAAGATGCATTTTTAAGGAAGCATTCTTTAAAAATTGTGTAAAACTCTATCCAAATTTGGGCTGATGGCTAGAGAGTTTAAAGAGACTGAGCCTAGATCTGCACAGATGTCAGACATGGGTGAAAACTTTAAAAAATGCACAGAGTAATATAATTTTAAATCTAGACATTTTGTAGTAGCAAAGAGTTAGAAGCAACGTAGGTGCTCATAGATAGGAGAAAGGCTAAACAAATGGTGGCACGAATGTAATGAAATCTAATTTTGTTTTAATAACTATTGAATGTAAAGAATTCAGAGAATCATAAGACATATGAAATAATATAGGGTAAGTAAAACCAGGCAAACAATGTATACAATGACTACAACAATACAAAATAAAAGAACAAAAAATGGAATTGAATTTTGAAAAAGTATTATGAAGGGCCAAAAAGCTTGGCCCCAGAGAAGGGATGAGTAAATGTATCATCTTTCCTTCTTCTGAATGGTGGCATTCAACAGATATGGAATTTTGGTTCTACTACCAGACTTGATTGATATATTGGCTAGTTTGTCTGAACTATAGTTTTCTCTTAAAAAAAAGTTATTTGGAAGATAGTGGAGTAGAAGCACAAACTTGGTGTGGGTGCCTGCTGCAATCATTTCCAATACATGTAAAAAATGAATCTAAACCAACTTTAGAGCTATTGAACCCATAAAGAGACAAAGAGAAAGAAAGCTCCTGCTGAAAGAAGCTCGGCAGGCTGACTAGAAGGATCTATTGCACCAGGCTGGGAGCCAAGTGCAGTCCCATGTGAGCCACATAGTTCCCCCGCCCAAGGGCAGCCCCAACCAGCAGCAGCCTGGAGCAGACTTCAGCAGAGAGAATTACCATCAGCTGTGATGGTTTCCAGACTTATCAACACATAAATACCAAAAAAAGAGTAAAAGGTTAGTGTGGAACTTTATAAGAACAGGGGGACCAAGAGTGTGATCCAGTCCCTGCCCCTGCCCCCAGGTGAGAAGTTGCAGAGGTGTGGCAGCTGTGTAACCACCTCTGCCTGGCTGCCTCAGGAGTTCATGGCTTCCAGATTGCAGGGGGTCCAAGTGACCATTCAGAGAGTAATCACTCTTGGTTTAACCTGCTTGGATCTGAATTGTGGTTTTGGGTGGTGGTCCTGGGGTGTGTGACCAGTGATCCAGAGCTTGTGGTGTCTGTAGGAAGGGCGTCCAAAATACTTCAAGCAGCTGTGAAAACCCCAGCAATTTGGGACAAAGCTCTCTCTATTCTGGAAGCAGAGTTATACTGAGCTCCAAACTCTAGTAATTGGCTGGCAAGATAAGCAAACTCATGAAACATAATCAAACCATAGATTCTTTTTTTGGGGACACAAAGGATCAAGGCATGGAGTGGGAGAAAGACAGTGAAGTCAGAACTCCTGCATCAAAAGCATCCAAGGAAAATATGAACAGGTCATGAAGAAGCTCAAGAAGGATTCTGAGAATCAAGTAAGAGAAGTAGAGGAAAAATTGGGACAAGAAATGAGAATGATGCAAGAAAATAATGAAAAGAGAGTCAACAACCTTCTAAAGGAGACCCAAATGTACACTGAAGGCAATAGCACCTTAAAAATAGACTAACTCAAATGGCAAAAGAGGCTCAAAAAGCCAGTGAGGAGAAGAATGCCTTAAAACGTCAAATTTGCCAGATGGAAAAGAAATTTCAAAAACTCACTGAAGAGAATAACTCCTTCAAAATTAGATTGGAGTAATTGGAAGCAAATGACTTTATGAGAAATCAAGATACTATAAAACAGATCCAAACAAATGAAAAAAAAATAGAAGGCAATGTGAAATATCTCATTGGGAAAACCACTGACCAGGAAAATAGTTCCAGGAAAGATAATGTAAAAATTATTGGACTCCCTGAAAGCCATGATGGAAAAAAAGAGCCTAGACACCATTTTTCAAGAAATTATCAAGCAAATTGTCCTGATATTCTAGAACCAGAGGGCAAAATAGAAATTGAAAGAATTCTCTGGTCACTTCTTAAAAAAGATCCCAAAAAGAAAACTCCTAGGAATATTATAGCCAAATTTGAGAGTTCCCAGGTCAAGGAGAAAATATTGCAAGCAGTCAGGAAGAAATAATTTGGGTATTGCGGAAACACAATTTGGATAGCACAAGACCTAGCAGCTGCTACAGTAAGGGATCAAAGGACTGGGAATATGATATTCTGGAGGTCAAAGGAGTTAGGGTTAAAACCAAGAATCACCTACTTGGCAAAATTGAGTATAATGCTACAGGAGAAAATATGGTCATTCAATGAAATAGAGGCTTTTCAAGCATTCTTTTTTTTGTTTTTTGTTTTTTGCTTTTTTGGGGTGGGCAATCGGGGTTAAGTGACTTGCCCAAGGTCGTATGGCTAGTAAGTGTGTCAAGTGTCTGAGGCTGTATTTGAACCCAGGTCCTCCTGTCTCCAGAGCCGGTGCTCTATTCACTGCACCACCTAGCCACCCCTCTTTTCAAGCATTTTTGATGAAAAAAAAACAGAGTTGAACAGCAAATTTGACTTTCAATTACATGAAGCAAGAGAAGCATGAGAAGGTAAACAGGAAAAAGAAATCATAAGGAGGGGTGGCTAGGTGGCTCAGTGAATTAGAGCACCAACCCTGGAGTCAAGAGAACCTGAGTTCAAATCCAGCCTCAGGTACTTAACACTCACACAAAACCTGGCCATGTGACCTTGGGCAAGTCACAACCCCAATTGCCCTCAATTTTCTACAATTTTTCCTACATGGAAAAATGATAAATATAACTTATAAGACTTTTCTCAGCATGAAGATAGTTGAAGGGAATATATGTGTGTGTATGTATGTATAAGAGGGTGTATGTGTATATAAAAATATATGATAGTGTGGGAATATGTATGTTCATGTATACATAGGCAGAGGGCACAGGATGAGTTGAATATGAAGGAATGATGTCTAAAAAATAAAATTAAGAGGGTGAGAGAGGGATTTATTGGGAGAAGGAGAAAGGGAGAGATAGATTAGGGTAAATTATTTCATATAAAGGAGGAAATTGAACACTGTTACAATGGAAGGGAAGAGCAGGAAGGTGAAAGGGAATGAGTCAACCTTATTCTCATCGAATTTGGCTTAAGGGGGGGAATAACATACACACTCACTTGGGTATCTTACCCTACAGGAAAATAAGGGGGCAGGGATAAGAGGGAGGATGACAGAAGGGAGGGCAGATTTGGGGAGAGGGTAGTTAGAAGCAAACATTTTTGAAAAGAAATAGGGTCAAAGGAGAAAATTGAGTAAGTGGAGGATGATACATAAGATGGAGGGAAATATAGTTAGCCTTTCACAATATAACTACTATGGAAATTATTCTGGTAACTATACATGTACAACCTATATTGAATTTTTATCTCCCCCATGAGGGCAGTTGAGGAGGGAAGAAAGGGAAGACTCTGGAACTCCAAGTTTTACAAACAAATGTTTTTTAAAAAATTGTTTGGGTTTTTTTGCATACAATCTTGAAATAGGATACATAGGTACAGGGGCATAGAGGTCCGTCTTGCCCTACTGGAAAGTTGGCAGGGCTGGGGGTGATGGGGGAGGATATAGGAGAGAGAAGGTTGAGGGAAGGGGTGAGCGAATTGAGGGAAGGGGTGTGCAGTAGGCTTGCTATTCTGGAGTGGGGTAGGGGAAAGATGGGGAGAAAAAATTATAACTCAAAATCTTGTGGAAATGTGTGTTCAAAGCTGGAAATAAATAAAGAAATTTTTTTTTAAAGTAATTTGTTAAGGTTCAAGGAGAAGGTAATATCTTCCCAAATAAAGGTGATATAAGAATAAAATATTCCAATAAAATTTTTAGTTGATTTTTAAAATTTGTTTTCTTGTTTACATCATTCATTTTCATGAGATTTTTGAATTACAAATTTTCTCCCCATCTTTCCCCTCCCCCAACCCCAAAACAGCGATCCCACTGTGTGGCCCCTCCCCCGATCTGCTTTCTAACTTTCTGGTAGGACAGGGAGGGTCTCCCTACCCCAGCCCTTCCAATAAAATTTTTGGAAAAGAATTTTGGTTTCAGAGGAACCACAAAGATCAACTAGTTCAACCGTTTTGAAGATAATAATTCTGAAGCCCAAAGAGGTTATATGAATTGCATATGAGTTCCCTTCCAGATCTAAATCAATGATCCAATGATTTACCCAAAGACTTTCAGTTAGTAAATTGCAAAACTGTGACAAGAGTCCAGATTTCTTAGTTCAGAGCTCTTCCCTACACTATGCTAATTTACCTAGTGTATATTTTCACATCACTGATGTTCAATATCATACAAACAAAATTCATCATTATGTGTCTAAACTTTTCAGTTTTAAACTGAAGATTTGATTTTCTGTAAACATAATCTGAGTAAATTTCTATCCCCAAATATCAAACATTAGATAAAAATTATACAGGATACAAGAATCTGGTTAACATAAATCCTAGTCATTTCTAATTCCAAGAAATAATGAGCAATCTTTCATCACCCAAGTAAATCTTCCCAAATAATCACTAAGGGTATAAAAATAGATCAGATTAGCCTATTAGGTAAAAAAAATGCAATTAACATAACTTTCTGTTATAAGTTCCTTTTAGAAGTATTATGGCTGAGTGTGGCATCATACACTTGTAATCCCTGCTATTGGGGAGGTTAAGGTAAGTGTATTGCTCTAGCTCTGGAGTTCAGAGTTTTGAACTCAGATGTCCATGCTAAGTTCACCATCAATATGTTAAGTTTCTTAGAGGGGAGGAGGTGACCAGCTGTAAAGCCACACATGAGCAGCTTTCCAGAAGAATGCTACTGTGAACAGTTTTCAAGGTTCTGATTACATAGTATAATGAACACTCTATTTATTCAACAACAAATCAGAGCAAAACATTCACAGAAAAACAAAATATAGCATTTGCAACAAGCATTTAGTACAAAGAGGCTTGCCTCCTTAAGGGACACAAAATACAAAAGTCAAATTACTCCACCCCTGGATAACACATTCATTTAGTCAATCACAAAGTCCTTATTTCAATCTCAAAGTACAATCACAAATAAATTACACAATTCAGCAGATAGGACTTCCAGCTGTCTGACCATTACATTCATACCTAGTTAGTTACCAGAGAGGGAAACACCAACATCTGGGTTTTCAAAGTTGGGAGTTGGTGGGCTCAACATCTGCCCAGAGTCTCATCTGGCCAAATCACACAACTCTTCCCAAAGTGAGTCCCAAAGCAAGACCACACATCAGGTTCAGTCACTCCTCAGTATTCACATAGAGGTCTTTTCATCTTGACTTGTGGTAGGCTCTCAGATTCCCTGGATCCCTTTCCATGATCCCAGATCCC
>CM053598.1:159959049-159982234 GCA_028646575.1 Pseudocheirus occidentalis | reverse complement strand
TGCAGAAGCTCACAGTGTCTAGTCCACCTTAAATCCTTCACAGTCTCTGTTCCTGGGAATTCAAGGTTCAACAAAGTCACAAACATGTTCATGCAAAGTACCAGCATCACAGTCATGTTTCCTCAGTCTTTGGCAGCTCCAGCTGGCCCTTGGAAGTCTTCAGCAGCTCCCAGGAGAAGCTGGTATATCCCCAGCAGAAGCTGCAGTTTGTTCCCAGAATCAAAATCACTTTACCCTGTTTCTCAAAATAAAAATCATTCTCTCCAGCCTGGGCCTCCCTTCCTCAGCCTCCAGAACCTGGCTCCAAGAATATCTGAAATTCTAGCTAGGGCTTCTCCTTATATACCTAGTAGCTCCTCCCTGTTCTGCCCCTGCAATGTTACATCAGCAACTTCCTTTTACATCAGCAACAGGAGTTCATACCATCTGTTTCTTTAATAGAGGCTTAATTTGAAACTAGGTGCTAAGTACCTCTCAGCTTAGCAATACAAAAGGAACTTCAAATTTCATTACTATTAATTACACCAGCCCAGGTCAAAAATAGGGTAAGTCAAAGCTTTTGTGCTTAGAAGTAGTCAGATTGGGACAATAGGTGGCTAGGACATTTCTAGTCTGCATGAGATAAGAAAACCCAAATTCTCCAAAAAAGGGGAATGGAGGGGTGGAATCATGAAGTATTTCTAACAAATTCTTACTTAAAAAAAAGAATCATGTAGAACATGGAAGAGTTGAAGTAAATACCCACACCCAACAGAAACAACATACAGGGTTATGCCTCACTGAGAAATGAATTTTGGTCCAATAAGTTGAACAAGAGGCAAGCAAAAGTCTTGTGCCAAATTTTATCTCCTAATCAGCTATTACAAATGCAAATGCCACTAAGATAAAGATCACATATACTAGTTATGAAATTCAGAGATAGGAAACAAAAGCACTTTTATTTCTAATAAACCTATTGTTAATTCACTGATTTTGATCAACTTTAAGCACATGCTATAGTCTCTAAGTGACATATACTATCAGCAGAGGAATTTTGGCTGGAAAAAAAGGTTGGAAATTCTTTATTTTTGTACTCTTAATTTTATAGATGGAAAAAAAAGCTGAGATCGAGAGACCCTCTCATGCTCATGACATAGGGTTTCTCCCTGATTACTTTCATTTTTAAATTTGCAAAATCTAGTCTCTTCCTGTCCTGGGCTAAGTGCCTATAGTGTTCAACAGCAGGTACCAAGAGAGTATTTTTGGGCAGGGCAGTGTTATTTTCTCAGAAGCTTCCCTTGCTTCTTAGACCTGCCACTAATTTACTGGCCTAGAAAGGAAGGCAGAAAAGTAGGCACAACAGATATTAAAATAGTAAATTTAAAGAGGCATGCAATTTAAAAAAATGTTTAAGTTATAAGGGACCACAAAATTCATCTCATCAAGTCTAATTATTTTTGCAGATAAGGAAACTGAGGTAAATAGCGATTAAGTTATGAAGAGGTAGTGTGGCAGAGTGACTAAAGTAAAAACTGGTAGTCAGAATTTGTGGGTTTGAATGTTAGCTTTGTCATTTGGCAGCTGTGTGACTTTGAGCAAATCCCTGTAGCTTTGGTTTACTCCTGTGTAAAACAAGAGTGACAATACTTACACTACCTGTCTCAAAATGTTGTTTAATGAAAAAAAAGGGGGGTAATAAAATGTATAAATCGATGTGCCAAGTGCCCAATAAATATTAGCTGGTGTTGCCCAAGGTCACATGCCTATACAATATTTTTCACTTCAAAGATGTTAGCTAATCTTATATTTAGGTTGAAAATTTATTTGACATTACTGGGGCATTATTTGCCCAGAAAAGAGCTGTGGTCTGGATGCTTGCCTTCTTCATTTGCGCATTCTTGTATTGACCTTTCAGATTGTTGTCTATATTTTTTGGCTTTTTTGGAGTGCAATTGGGGTTAAGTGACTTGCCCAAAGTCACACGGCTAATTTTTGTGTCAAGTGTCTGAGGCCACATTTGTACTCAGGTCCTCCTGACTCCAGGGCTGGTGTTCTATTCACTGTGCCACCTAGCCGCCCCTTGTTGTCTATTTTTGTCCATATATTTGACCATGACCCAAACTGACAGGAATTTGAAAAATAATTATAAGTGGTGCTGGTTCATTCAAATAGATGACAACAACTTTATTTCTATACTTTTTTTTTCTTTTGATACGTTAGTTCATTGATGGACTAACCCCACACATAAAAAGGTGTGTGTATGTGTGTATATGTATGTATTTATGTATGTATGTATGTATGTATGCATGTTTATTTATCTCAAAACAAAATGTATTCCAGAACAAATCACTTCTCCCCAAGTCACTTAAGTCAAGATGTGAATGATCATGAAGTCTTTGTAGCTCCTGGGAAGGATTACACATTCATTACGTCAGTGAAACATCTTTAATATTTGTATTTTATTATTTTTATCTCCTTTCTACTTGCCTAATGAGAAGCATCGTAAAGAAAGAAAATGAGAAATAATTCTTCAGGTAGGCAAACCCTTCACCTTTAAAACAATTATGCTCCAGACAGAATTTTCCCATTAAAGTAAAAAATGAAGGAATAAACGACATTGTCCCCCCAAAAGCCAAGCTCTTTTTCATCTGATAGAATCTTTCTAATCCTTTCTCATAAATGAAGGGCTGCATTAAGAGAAACTGGATGAAACACTCTTAAATGATGCAGAAGATGAGTAGCAGTGTGGGGGAATAAATGCTTTCTTTTATAATGTGCTAACAGTCTTATTTCTGAATTCTGAGCATTGTCAGAAATCACTTACAGATTATAGGCTCCTGAATGCCAAAACACAGTTCATACTATATTTAAGTCTTCACTTCTTCGTAAGTGATACCAAAGCATAAATTTGCTTTTCCAAAATTTCCTTTCATGGCATTTGTTTTTAGGATCTACTTTAAGAAAATCATAACCACTTATAAGAAAATATATAACAAGCCTTTGCACAAATATGTTACTGTGATTAAATAAACATGGACATTGACTTTTAGGGTCTTTAACATTTCACCAAAGTGAATTCTAATTAGACTTGGGGTGGTGTGCTGAGGGGGAAGAGGGAGAATGTCAGAGGAAGACTTGCACCTCTCTTTCACAAACTATAATATACCTAGTGAAAAGAAGAAGATTAATGGACATTGAGTTAATTCCTATCCCAAAATGTTATTTATCAGATAAAAACAATTCAAGAAACTCCCAACTGAAACAAGGCCAATGGGGGACATTGGTCTCTAGATCCTCTTATGTTCCTTGTATTTGAATTTTTCTAATTCTCCATAGCAGAAGAATCCACCATTCTTTGAACTGAGAACTTTAGGTGTGTGAGGAATGATTTATTGTACCCTTTTTTATTCCAATCAATATTGTTCAATTTGATATGATTCTACAGGGATAGTGATTATAAGTTCTGAATATTAGACCCCAGTGCTTTGAATTGCAGATTGCAAGTTCACTTGCTTAACCATAGGGAGTTAACTAGAGGATCTCCACCCTTGGGGGTGGGGGGATTCCATTTGTTTTTTTATTGTGGTGGTGACTAAACCCAGTGTGGTGGAGATGACTCAATGACATGGAAAGTCTCCCTGCTATTTTTGTTGCCCCTCTGCCCTTTGTCATCCTTCTATTGCCTAACATAGAGAGATGGCCATGAGCACTTGGTCAACAAATGACACTATTGGCCTGTTTACCAGCCCATGTGAATGTTTTGACATCACAACCATCAATCCAACCCATTTGTCTGCCTATCAGCTCAGGAGGTCCTCTTGGAAGGTCAAGATATAAGTTCGTCAGCAAATGGGCATCTGTATTCAATGTAGACCCTCCCGGAGGGCCAAAATCAAGGTGTAGCCACCAATAAAACTGCATTTTACTGTGCTTTTTCTGTGTTATTTGGGTATCAAGCACTATAAAACTAAGAACCTGGAGGAAGGAGATATCTCAGATCATGAGGAAAATCTGAGGTCCCATACATTGAAAGGCCCTTTAGTAAATGGTTATTGGCTCTGCCTCAGTTTCTTTTATTGTGAATTGGACATTTTTGGACTTCACAGGTATTCTAGGAAGCAAACTGTAGTATTGCTGAAAACTATTGACAAACCATCAGACACTATGCATGACTGATTCCCATGGTCTATTTATAGGGGTAACCTAAAGGAGAGCCTGGGATATTCATTTTCCTCCTGTTCCTCTTCATTCTCCTCTCCCTCCTCGTTTTCTCTCTCTTTCTCCATGCACATATGTATGTGTATGTGTATTTGTATGTGTATGTGTATGTGTATGTGTATGTGTATGTGTATGTGTATGTGTATGTGTATATGTATATATAGCTGAACTCCATAAACCATAAGGTCCCTCCTAACCCTGAAGTTCTATGATCCTATGTGTGACCTGTTTGGTCCAGGATGTTAACAACTGGTTACTGTCTTAGCAAAACTAGAATATGTATCCACCTTCATTTGTAACACACCATCACATTTTGCTCTATTCTTCTGTTCATCTTTCTTACTGTCTAAAATGATAGGCTCAATCACATTTTTCCCCAAGCAAGTGTTCTGATTAGCTTCGTTAATACCATTTATCACTTGATTAATCCAGCACAATAGAAAGTTAAATGATTAGACTCATTTTCAACTTTTAGGTTCAGAAGATGTAAGTTTATTTCCCCCAGTATTTTTTAATCATATATGTGGATCTGAATTTTTCTTGTGTGTAGATTACACAGTTATTATGTGGGTCCATGGGTTGGAATATATTTACATTAAGTATGCTTTAAAAAAAAAGAAATCCAAACTGGAAAAATATGTGTTAGTAAGCAATTAAATAATGCTGAGATTAACTGTTGCAAAATTTTATTCTTTAATTTTTTTTAATCCTAGCACCTAAGTAGTAGTTGTAAAAACATTAGTAAATTAGTAGCTGTAGATTCATTATTGAAATTATAATTACTATGTTACGGAAGATCTCTTTTTATCTGTTACATTGTTATAGAAGAAATACTTGTGTCTAAATGACAGCACTGACTACATAGAGATTACTTTTGTCTTTTAAGTGTAAATATATGCAGTATACATTATCTTTGTTGGAACATGGAATTAACCAAAAATAAAAACCAAATATATAATGAACTATAATTGACTGCTCCCTAGAATTTCATGTTTTACCATAATACTCTCCAGAGAAAGGTACTCTAGTGCACACTTTGATGATATTGATCTCTAGCAAAACTGTAGAACAGGTTATTTCATCACAGATTGTCATCGGAAGGGTCATCTCTTCTACAATATCCCTAAAATATTGTCATCTAGCCTTTGCTTACGTACCCCTCATAACCAGAGCCCACACCAACTTTCAACCTCACCTGTCCAGAATGCTGACATGTGGACTGGTGTCAAGATTGATTATAGGATCTCATGCTGGCATCGATGGTCCTCACAGTTTCTCTCTCTCTCTCTCTCTCTCTCTCTCTCTCTCTCTCTCTCTCTCTCTCTCTCTCTCTCTTTATCTGTCTCTCTGTCTCTCTCTCTGTCTCTGTCTCTCTCACTTTCACTCTCCTCTCTCTCTGTCTCTGTCTCTCTCTGTCTCTGTCTCTCTGTCTCTCTCTCTCTGTCTCTGTGTGTGTGTGTCTCTCTCTTTCTCTCTCTCTTTGTCTGTCTCTCTGTCTCTCTCTATCTCTCTGTCTCTCTCTCTGTCTCTGTCTCTCTCACTTTCACTCTCCTCTCTCTCTGCCTCTGTCTCTCTTTGCCTCTGTCTCTCTCTGTCTCTGTCTCTCTGTCTCTCTCTCTCTTTCTGTCTCTCTCTGTCTCTCTCTATCTATCTCTCTCTGTGTCTCTCTCTCTGTCTCTCCCTTTCTCTCTTTCTCTCTCTCTCTCTATCTCTCTCTCTGTCTCCCTCTCTCTCTCTCTCTCTCTCTCTCTCTCTCTCTCTCTCTCTCTCTCTCTCTCTCCCTACCATCTTATACTATAATTCTTGACTGAATTCTTTCTGTTTTTCTTCAGCTTTCTTTATCACAGTTATCTAGTATCCTTTTCAGTTTCTTCTTAGGATTTGGAAGGGGGAACCAGATCTGGGATTAATTATGATATTTTCATTTGTCCATCTTAACCAGAAATCTATTCTGTAATTGTTAAAGCATTTCTATAACATTGTGTTGGCTCTTGGTGCCACATTTCAGGAGAGACACTGACAGATTGGAATGTGTCTGGTGCCAATCAAATACCTTATTAAGTAAATGCTTAATAAATGGTTGTTACATTTAATTAAATGAGAATGATCTGGATGGTGAAGGGTCTGAAAACTATCTCACATGAAGGATGATTGAAGTATCTGGAAATATTTAGACTGAGGAAGGGAAGATTTAGTGGGAAAATAACTGTCTTCAAACAGCTAGAGGTTACCTTGGAGATTTGTTTTTGTCATTCCAGAAGACCAAAGGGTAAAGATTGAGAGATACAAATTGATCATATATATGAAGATTTCTAGTAATGGAAGTTATTCAAGAAATAGGTTGGTGAACTGGGAATGGTAGCTCACACCTGTCATTCCTGCTACTGGGAAGGCTATCTGGTATATTGCTTTTTCTCAAATGTAAATTATATTCATTACACCTACTACATACCCTCACGAATCTTATGTACCTGGTCAATCTGGACACTGGATATTTGTGCAGGTAAGAAATTATATTACTGTTAACCTATATGCCAAGATTAAAGCAAAATACATTTGTGAAACTAATCTTAAATATTTTCCATCCCATTAAGAAAAAAGGCCTTACAAATTGGGAAGACAAACTTGAATTTTTGTTGCCTTCTGTAACAGCAATCAGTTTAGCACTTAGTAAACTTAGGGCCAAGTATGGAAGGTGTGATCCCTGTCCCCTGTTGAGGTGTGAACTCCCCTGTTGACATGGAATAAGGGTATTGGCTGAGACAGGAGGCCAGTGCGTGTATATAAGCAAGAATTCCAGAGACAGAGAGACAAAATTGGAATTTTCCTGTTGGAGGAAGCAGGATTGTCTCAGCATCTGGGAGCTGGGCTGCTGGACTGAAGAAGTGAGTCGGAGTTTTCTTCAGTTTTCATGACCAGGATAAGACTTTGTTTACGGCCTGGCTGATCCTTGAGTTCCAGGCAAGAGAAATGGTGAAAGGTTTGAGATGTGATGGACCCTGTGAACTTCAGTGTGTTCCAATGACTGTCCTGAGGACTGGACAAGGACCTGGGAGCTGTCTACCTCTTAGGACTGGATGAGAACCTGGCAGCTGTCTGCTTCCGAATCCGGGTGACTGTTTGGTGGATTCAGGAGGGAGCTGGAACCATGGAAGGGGATCCAGGGAATCAGAGAGACCACCCAGAGAGAAGATGAAGAAAAGGCTTCCCCTTGGATGAAACTGAGGTTTGCTGGACACCAAGGGGTGGAGGATTTGTGTGGTTTTTCTAATGACTGTATTTGTAATTAATGATATTTAGTAACTGGGAATCTGGCTTAGTGACTGATTGCTAGATTAGTGACTGATTAAGTTAATGTTTGCCCCATGAGTGAAAGTTTGATTATCATATTATGAATTAATTGAATTTGCCCATTGAGTGGAAGTTTGATGATTGTATTGTGAATTGACTGAATGATTAAGTAAGGAGCGTTTCCCCCTTAGGGAAACCAAATGATTATTCTTCTGTTCTTTGTTCTAAATATTGTGACCACTGTAGTGAAAACTGTGTGGCCATTCTAATATTAAGGTGTTTTAAACACTATATTGTGACTTTCTGTGATATGATGTAATGTTGTGAATGTTATATTGTGAATATTGTATTGAACCTTGATTTGTAATGGAGTAAACAGAGTGTTCACTATTACTGTGTAATCTGAACCTTAAAAGCTGTTCACAGTAGCATTCTTTTAGGAGTCTGCTGGTGCATGGTGTTATACCCTCAAACTCTTGTGTAACATTCATGTGGGTCAATTAATAATCTGTCTCCTAAAACTGTTCCTTAAAGTCATGATGTGTTCATTTTCAGGTCCCACCTAGTTTCTTTTTGTTATCCTGCCTGCCTTCTGTTGTGAATTATTCCTTTTGTATTCCTCCCCTGAAACCTAGTCATGAGATTGTGTAGGCCATAACTGACTGGAAAAATCTCTTCATTTCTAAAGTGGTGGAAACCAAGAAAAAAAATTCTTTTTATTTATCTCTTCCATGCTGCTGGATGGAAAATTATTCATGACATAGGGCATAGATTGTAAAGGGCTTTTTGCTTGTTTGTTTGTTTGTTTCAGAATCTAGGAAAGGTAATTAATAGTATTGGATGGGAGATATTTAAGAAGATATCCCAAAACTAGAACAATGGGGGTAATTCTAATAAGCTGAATTTCAATAAAGATAAATGTGAAATCATAGTTGGATTTTAAAAAAATAAACCTTACTAGTATAATATAAGGTTCATGTACTTATACAATAATTTACCTTTAAAAGTTCTGGATTGGGGCACCTCAGTTGCATTCTGGATAGAATGTCTACCCTATAGTCAGGAGGACCTGAGTTCAAATATGACCTCACGCACTTACTAGCTGTGCAACTCTGGGCAAGTCACACTTAACTCCCATTGACTAAAAACAAACAAACAAACAAAACCTTCTGGATCTTTGGGTAGACTATAATCACAATATTATTAACCAATGTGACATGCAGTCATAAAAGTTGATGAGCTTTTTGTGTGCAACACATACACATATAGCATATATTTATAGCTATAGAGAACATCTAAACTTTATCGTGGCCCGGGGTGGGGGGGGTAGAAGAAAGCAAAAAAGTGCACAGCAGAGAACAAAAAAAAAACTCACAAGGACGTAAAGATGGACAATTCTCAATACAATGAGCATGATTTATCATAGGCTTCCTTGAAATGAAAATTTATTGTTACATATTTTGAATGCTCTCATGTTCTGCTATGCACATGACATGCTTTTATTTCTTTCTAACTTTGTATTTAAGTTCTAATATTTAAGTTTATGATATGTTTTTGTTTCTTTTTTCTATTAACTATTTGTGTTCTGGAATTTGAGTCTAAAATAAAATTTGGGGAAAAAAAGAAAATGTGAAACGTCCATCAAATACCCATGTTCTGAGATACATACTTGGCATCACAAGGGTTTGTCTACCAATGCCTTCTATAGCAGAAGCAACTTGATGAATCAGCTGAAAAGGAAGGGGTTTTTTTTTTGGAGGGGGAAGGCAAGGCAGTTGGGGTTAAGTGACTTATCCATGGTCAGCCAGCTAGTAAGTGTCAAGTATCTGAGGCTGGATTTGAACTCAGATCCTCCTGACTCCAGTCCTGGTGCTTTATTCACTGAGCCACTTAAATGCACTAGCTGTTGGATAATAAAGTCTTACAAGTGACATAGCTGTTTGGTACAAAAGATTTGCAGATTTTGTGAACAACTGAATAAAGAATGACATTTGCATGCTGCTAAATTCATTAAGCCTCTTCCCTTTGAGTAACCAATCTCCACATGTTTTTGAATTGATACTTTGACCCCAACTGTGATGCAGGCTAAGCCTTTACTAACCTGATTTCCTATCTGATGATCAGATACTCCAGTGACTGGGCAAGTCTGTCTCTTGTCACATAGAACATAAGTTGACAACTCACTTTTCATCTGCGACTTTGTGTCCTGACAAATGTTTTTGTCTCTGTTTCTTTATTAACATTTCCTTTAGATTCATTCCTTTATCTACTCCAGGTCCATAGAAAGAGATATATTACCTCTTCTATGCTTTTGAATAGATTAGTTGGGTCTCTAGGAACTTCTTCAAACTTCTAGAAAGTGATGGAGGGATAAAGATTTCTCACTTCCTAGAGGCAGTTTTGAAGAGTGCACACACATATCATTGAGTGCGCATGGGTTTGTTGGGTGACCCTGGGATTGGTTCTCAACTTGTCCTCCCCATTATTTCCCCTGAGATTGTTGATCTTTCATTTTTCTAAATAAATATCATCATTTTTTTCTGGTTCAATAAAGTAATCCTTTTTCTAATTTGATTGACCTGGTACTGAATAAGTGAATTAATTTATATAATTAGTCACTTACACATAAACAATTGATATTTTAAAAATTATTTTGGTCTGTATTTCTTGAAAGAATCACTTATACTTGTATTCTTATAGTTACTTTGAATGTCTTAGGAGGTTAAATTCTTGAGCATCTTATTATGTTCTCTTTTTTAAATAGAATTTCTTTATCTTTTCCAGAAGAGCATTATTGTTGTTTATATACAAAAATACTGGTGACATGTGTGGAATTAATCTATATCCTGCAACTATCCTTAAGTTATTCATTGTTTCCATTAATTTTAGTCAGCTCTCTAGCGCTCTCTAAGTATTGCACCATATCATCTAAAAAAAAAGGAAATTTGTATCTTTTTTGCCTCTAATATCCCTTCAGTTTTTCTTTCTTGTCTTATTGCTATAACTAGCCTTTCTAGCACTATAGCAAATACTAGTCACAACAATGGATATCCTTGTTTTAAGCTTGATATTGGAAGATATTCTACTTTTCCCCCATTACTTATATTGCTGGATCTTGCTTTTAGATATATAATGGTTACCATGTTTCCTATATTTTCTAGAACAAGTAGACCAATTCATAGTTCTACCAGAGTGTATCAATAATGGATCAGTATGCCCATTGTTTCAGTCCTTCCAACACTGAACATCTTTTGTTATCTTTGTAAATCCAATGGTCTTTTCTCAATTCTCATTTTCCTTGATCTCTCCACAATCTCTGGCACCATTAATCATCCTTTCTTCCTTGATACTCTCTTCTCTCTAGGCTTTTGGGACACCATTCTCACCCTGCTTTCCCCTTACCTATTTAACTGCTCCTTCTCAGTCTTCTTAAATAGATTCTTGTGCAAATTCAGATCACATCTACACATATTCTGAAATCAAGGAGGAAGAGGCCATTTGATCACTCATTTCAAAAAATAGGTTCACCAAGACCCCCACATGGACTGCCACCAGGCAGATGTGACCTGGTTATATGACCTACTAACATAGGTCCTCATTTTTGAAAGCAACACATGAAGAAGGGTTCACATTTATGTTTAGTTCATGAAAGATGGAAAGGTCAGGTGTTACTGGCCTTGTATTATAGATTATTTGGGGAAGGAAAAGTTTTATGTCTCTAATCACTGGCAGAGTGTGTTGGGGGAGACTACTACTGATCATTTCACATATTATTTCATATTATATTTCATTATATCACCTCATAGTTTGTTATATCATGTTCCAGAGTTTCACTATGGCATATAATTTGAACTCTTAGTCCTATATGTTTATATTCATGTATATACTTCTTAAGGTGTTTATATATATATATATGCATATGTATGTATGTGTGTATATGTATATGTATATGTATATGTATATGTATATGTATATGTGTGTGTGTATATATAAAGTGCTATATATTATCCTAAATTGTTTTTCTGTACCTCTTAATATAATCATGGGTTTTATTTATATGATTACTTGTATTATTTTCTTAATATGGAATAATCCTTGCATTTTGGGTCTAAATTCATCTTGATCATAATGAATCATTTGTAGTCAATTTCTTTGGTCACCATGCTTATATATGAATGTGTGTATATGTGTGTATGTAAATGTATCTGTCTATATGTGTGTATATGTATGTATATAATTTGTCTATCCAATAATTTTCCATAAAAATGGTTTAAAGTTCTTCTTTCAAGAGGCAATGCGGCACTGGACTTGCAATCAAGGTAATCTGATTTCAAGTCACACATCATACACTTATTAGCCATATGACCCAGGGAATTCACTCATCCTAGGAAAGGCTGTTTTCTCACTTGTAAAATAGAAATAATTAAAGAAAATATTCCACAGAATCTTGTGAAAATAAAATAATACAACATCTTTCCCAGAGGGTCTTGGTTGGTTCCTGAAGGACAGTTCTATGATATTTCATAGGACATACACAGAAGAAAACTTGATTCCTGATTGGCTGAGAGGCTTCTGAGAGAAGGAGGAAGCAAAGAAAGTAGAACATGGAGCCATTTAGAAGAGTTAAGGCATGGATTTTGAATGGGAGTCATTTAGAAGAGCCAACTTAAGGATTCTGAATGGGAACCACTGAAACTACGGATATGTGGGGAAAAATTAGGATCCGAACATGTTCCTTGATTCCCAGGGACACCCTCAGAGACTGCTAAGAGCAGATTTCTCCAGTGAGACATGTCTTTTCTGATTGAGGCAGATTTCATCTTTTGAACTACTGAGTCCCTGAATTTTGTGTCCCCTATTGCTAATCTAATCTGGATAACTTTCCCAGTCATTGCTTTACTATTTGCTTCATATTTTTATTTGCTTGCTGTCCAAGATTATCTTTTGTGTAATATGTCTTAGGTGGGAAAAGAGCTAAACAAGCTGAAATTAAAGTAAATGGTAATACTCTTTTCCTGGGGTGGGACTACTTCTCACCCAGAGAGACCCAGATCTCACCCAGGGGCAACCCAGATCAAATTTATCTAAACATATGTCTGCAACCTGGACCAGCCCAGGTCCATGTGATCTGGTTTAAAATTCACACAGATATATGTAAAATACTTTGTAATCTTTAGATAACTGTATAAATATGTGCTATTATTTTTATTTCTTTGCTTTATTTCTTCCTGTTTTAGATATCAATATCTTATTTGTCATATAATACTTTTGGTTAGGTACCTTTTTTTTCTTTTATTGAGAATAATTTTGCAGCACTTCATAAGACTTGCTTATAACTATTTAATAGAATTAACTTGTAAATCCATCCAGACCACACAATTTTCTTTTACTTTGGTCAACTCAACAAACATTTGTTATGCCCCTCCTAGGGGACAGCACTATGATAAGTGTTGTGAAGACAAATATAAGCAAAAGACAGTCCCCTCCTTTACCATAACCTGCACTGAGTTTGTTGAAAAGATGCATTTTGGTATTGACTTCCAAGAGCTCATAGTTCATAATCCTCAAAACATTCCTTTGATTAGCCACCACAGCTATGTCCAATATGGAAGGTCTTCCATACATTTCTACTTGAGCAAGGATGCTTGTCTGCCCTCATAAGAGTGCTATAGAAATTGCAGTACCTCCATATACCTACCCCTGGTATGATAGTAACCTGGGCCATGTCTAGCAAGCAGCCCCTTAAATACTTGGTGGCTTCCCTCACCCTCCTTTCCAGGTCATCATAACCCATTGAAATTTACGTTTAGATTGATCTAAGCTTCAGGGGAACTTTGGCTTTGACTGGAGGAGGCCCCATCCCCCAAAGTCCCCTAAAACAAAGAGTTGTTTTTCCTACTATCATTTACTGGGATGCCTAAAGCTTGAGCAGGGCAGAAGGCCCTCACTGCCACAACCTGGGTAATGTGATAAAGCATTGATACAGCATCCATGGCTGGTGATCAGTTGTTTCTTTATCAACCTCATGTATCAGAAGCCATACCCAAAGGATTCAAGAGGGGTGGTGGACATATCATCACTCTCTACCCACCTCACAACACAACCTCCTTCTACTATCCACACAAGGTATATTTGTACCCACAGATATACTTGCCCTGATGGGCACTGATGTTCCAATCTCCTGAACCATTTTCATGAGTTAGTTTGCTTATACAAGTATGGTTATGTGGTAAAGAAGACCTGTAGCTAAAGCCTTACTTCATTCAAGTGCCCAGAAAGTGGTATCTAACTGCCCCAGATGTAAGTTAGTCCTAGGGTATGGAAGATTTGTGTGTGTGTGTGTGTGTGTGTGTATGTGTAAGTTTGCGTAGGGTCTTATGCATAGATCTAATCAATCAAGCCGATTTTTTTCAGGCACTGTGCTCTTTCTGCAGATTCCCATGAGGAAGTAGCTTTATGTGGCCAGATATAAGTCACTTCCCATCACAGCTCCTAAAAAGGGATCAAAGGTGGTCCTTGACTTGTGCCTCTGATTGGTTTAACTGCAAAAAGAAGCCTACAGAGTCGAATCAACAAGAATTTATTTAACATTTACTATGTGCCAAGGCACTGTGCTAAGCCCTGAGAGTACAAATACAAATAGAAAGCCAAACAGTTCCTGTCTTAAAGGAACTTATATTCTAATGAGGGAAGTAGAAAAGGGGGAGGAAGAAGGAAGGTACTTGGTATAGGACTGAGAGAAATAATTATTTCTTTCTTATGTTAATAATCAATCTTTGGATTAAAATTAAAAGGTTTTCCACTTCCTTATCCAAAAATCAACCATTGTAGGAAATTTTGAGAAAAACTTACCCAATCAGCCTGAAAGAATTGATGAATTCCTGTTTATTGTGTCTGGTCAGACAGGTGTAGGGTAGAAGCAGATTCTGTCTTTGATATGTATATTGATAATTCTCTTTGACCTAGATTTGGGTGATTCAAGTCATGTATTCCCAATACCCTCATTAGAATGAGGCTACATTTCATTATCATATTCATTTTCTCATAAATTGTTAGCCAATCAGAGTTGATTGCCAGCCTCAAGAATACCTGCTCTTCCAAGGGCTTATAAACTATGAGCCCACCCCCATGATTGGTCTTTGGCATTCTAGAGTGTCACTCACCTTTTATTAATGAAATGTTAGCATTATTAATAAAATGATTAATTCACCAAAAATTATGTCTCTTAAACTTTTTAAGTGTCATAGAACCATGGTAGAGAAAGTCCTGAGGGTAGTTTGGAGAGGGATGAGACATTCAGACTGGGCATTTTCCTTAAATGGAGACTGTGGGGAGAGACATCCAATCACAGGGAGAAGCTGCTGGAGCAGGCTGCACCTTCAGTGTCTGAATTCAGAATTGTAATGAGCTTCTAAGATAAAGACTTTTCTGGTTCATCATAGAGATATGGTCTTTGTGAGATAGCAAATATCTATAGAAATGTTGACAACAACTAGAGAGAGTTGAATGAGGTTGCTTTCTTTACCATCCTTGCTAGTCTCCTACAGTGCCCACTGAGCTAATTGTTCCATGTTAGTGGCAAGCATGCTTTTTGTTCCATTGAGAGTAGCCACCATATGTGATCAGAAAAATCCTTGCCACAAGGCACCATATATAGCCATCCAATATTTCCTCCATACTTACATTACCCTTCCACCACTTCAACCACAGTGTCATCAATGACACTATCTCATCCTAGCTACCAACTATGCCAAATATAATAGTTGGCCAGATTTACATTCATCTATTGATTTCAATTCAATATTCATCTTTCTATTTTTCTGCATTTAGCACAATGCTTGGCACACACTAAATGCTTACTAAAGGCTGACCAACTGAAATGAGACAATTAACAGAAATAATTTTAATTTGCCCTAGCATAGGAAGAATAAGTAATAATGGCATTATATGGAAGCCACTCTGATCAATAGGGCAGGATATGGGGTTTCAAAAGGCCTCAGGATATCTGCCAAGTCTACAAGGCCTGAATTCCACCTGGATTGGTCTTCTGTTTTAATGCCCTTTGCCAGCAAGGAAGCCATACCTGTAACAAGATATTGTCTTGTGTCTCAGGCAGAGAGAGTTTTATCACTGTTCAAGAGAAAAATAAAGTAGCCTAACCGATATTTTGGAGTAGGAGAAACCTAGTTAGATAATGATCCCATAATACTTTGCGTGTATCCTTATGTTTTAAATATGACTCTTGCATGCTGAAAATCGTTAGATTTCATTTTCTTATTAATTTTGCCATTGCCTTTTATTTTATTAGGAAATTGATGATGTTCACATGTAAGATTATAATCATCATTTCCTTCCATTTAATTTGAAAATTCATTTCCCCTCTTTTTTCTCTTTTCTTAAGGTGGCTGTTAGTCTTCATGACTTTTTGCCTTAGATGCATTTGATTCCAATTTCTTCATGCAGACTTCCAACTCACTCTTCCTATGTCTCTCGCTTAGTCCAAATTTCTACAGTTTACTTTTACTAATTCTTTACTTTTTCTTTTCATTCATCCATTTGCCAGTCCAGATATTACAATGGTCCATAAATGGGTTTTGTGCTTGTATAATTTTCATAACTCTCTCTATGACACTCATACAGGATGGGCAAAACAAAAGCCTGACTCCTCTCTTCTTTATCCAGATTGCTGATCTCACTCATACCTCTATCTATTTCTGTCTTCATTTCATATCTCTCCTTTTTACTGCCTTCTCAATTGAACTATATAAAATTTAAAAATAAAATAAAATCTTCATAATAAATAAATATGTGTACTCCAGCAAAACAAATTTCCACACTGACTTATCCAAAAATATCTGACTCATTCCGTGTTTTTAAGTTCCATTACTTCTTTGGCAGAAAGTGGATGGCATGGTGCATTTTTGGTCCTCCAAAATTTTGATTGATCATTTCAGTGGTTAGAGTTTTAAAGTCTTTCAGGCATGTTTTTCTCTATAAAATTGACATTGCATAAATTTTTCTCCTAATTCTGTTTACTTCACTTTGCATCAGTTAAAAGGAGTATTCTTACCTTCCTCTGAAAAGGTTCATTCCTCTAAAAAGGTTCATTTTGTCATTTCTTATAGCACAATAATATTTCATTACATTCATATACAATAGTTTGTTTAGTCATCTCACAATAGGCCAGGAGTCAACTTAATTTCCATTTTTTGCTACTATGGAAAAAAACCACTATAAAAAGTTTTATAACATAGTTTCAATTCCTCTTCCATTGATCTTTTCAGGATATAACTCTGGTAGTGATATAGCTGAGTCAAGGAAATATTTGCAAATTACTTTGTAGAATGGTTGGAGCAATTTTCAGTTCAACCAACAGTGAAATAACATGTATGTTTTCACGCAACCTCTCCATTTGTTGTTTTCCACTTTTGTCATTTTTATCAGTCTGATAGGTATGAGATGGAATGTCAGAATTACTTCAATTTTCCATTCTCTAGTTATTAGCAGTCTTTAGTATTTTTTTCTCAAAGTTACTCATAGCTTGAATTTCTTCCTTTGGAAACTGACTACTCATATCTTTTTTACTATTTATCTATTGGGGAATGATTCTTAGTCTTATAAATTTTGGACATGAAACTTTTATTATAGAAAATTGTTGTGAATATTTTCCCCAATTAGTTGTTTCCTCCAACTCTAAGCTATACTAAATTTGTTGATAGAAAAATGTTTGAGTTTTATATAACTGAATATGTCCATCTTATATTCTAGGATCATTTCTATTATTTACTTAGCTGCAAATGCTTCCTATATCTATATATTTGAAAGGTAATTTCTTCCTTCTTCCCCTAATTTGTTCATGCTGACACCTTTTATTTATTACCACTTGGAGTTTGTTTTGGTGTACAATGTAAGAGGTTGTTTTATACATAATTTCTCCTGAACTGCTTTCCAATTTTCCCAACAGTTTTTGTCAAATAATGAGTTCTTACTCCAGTAACTGAGTTCTATTGATTTATTGAAAACAAAACAAAACAAAAAACTTATACTAGGGGCAACTAGATTGTGCAGTGGATACAGCACTGGTCCTGAAATCATCAGGATCTAAGTTCAAAAAGGCTTCAGACATTCACTAGCTGTGTAACCTGATTGCCTCCCAAAAAAACCCCCAAAACTATGCTACTGTGTTCATTCACATCTACTGTACATACTTAATCTATTGTGTATCTAATTTAACTTACTGATCAACCTCTCTATCTCTTAACTACAATCAATTACCATAAAGATTACTACTTTGTAGTATAGTTTGGCATAGGTAGGTGGTACAGTGGATAGAGAACCAGACCTAGAGTCAGGAAAACTTGAGTTCAAATACAGGTGTAATTTCTCTTCCATATCTTAGTGCTATAGCTAGCATTTCTAAAACTGTATTAGATTGCATTGGTGACAATGACAATTGGTTAAAATTGTTTTGTCCTCAATCTCCTTTGAAAGAGCTCTACTTCTCCATTATTTAGAGTTTGTTGTACATGGCGTGAGATAGATAGATGTTATTTACTGTATTTTTAAAAAGTACCATTTGTTCTTGCTTTTTTTTTGGAGGGGGGAGCCAGGGCATTTGGGGTTAAGTGCCTTGTCTAAAGTCATGTGACTAGTAAGTGTTAAGTGACTGAGGTTAGATTTGAACTCAGGTCCTCCTGACTCCAGGGCCAGTGCTCTATTCACTGTGCCACCTAGCCACCCCAGGTCCATTAATTCTTTTGATTTCAAGTGCTTCTCTCACACAGAACTAAGTGTTGGAATTGATAAAAATTAAAAAAAAACTTTTTTCAAATTTATGGATATAATCATGTGTTTTTTAAAAATTGTTTACATTATTAAAATAGTTCATTATGTTTATAATATTATTTATGTTGAATCACCTTGGTATTCCTGGTAAAAATCCATGCTAGCCATAATTCTTTCCAGCATTTGTTATACTTTACTAATAATATTTATTTAAAATTTTAAAATCAGATTTACAAGTAACTTGCACTAAACGTTTAAAGAACTTAATCCTGGTGCTATATAAACTATTTGAAAAAAATAGGTAAAGAAGAAGTCCTACCAAATTCATTTTATAACAGAAATATGGCTTTAATACCTAAACCAGAGAAAGCAAACACAGAGCAATTTCTTTAATGAATATCAATAAAAATTTGCAATAAATATTAACAAGGAGATTACAGCAGTATGTCACAAAGTTCATACATATGACCAGTTGGGATTTATATCAGGTGTGCAAGACTAATTCAGTATAATAAAAGTATAAACATAATTAGCCATGTTAATAACAAAACCAACAAAAATAATTATTATTTCAATAGATACAGAAGAAACTCTTGATACATTCAACATGTATTTCTACTAAAAACAGAAAAGCATAGGAAAAATGGAGTCTTTCTTAAAATGATAAGTACTATCTATCTAAAACCAAGAGCAAGTATTATCTCTAATGGGGTTAAATTTGAAGGCTTCCCAGGAAGATCAGAAGTGAAGGAAAGATTTCCAATCTCACCACTACTATTCAATATTGTAATAGAAATTCTAGGTATAGTGATGACAAGAAAAATAAATTAAAGGTATAAAGATAGTCAGTGAGGAAACAAAACTGCTGCTCTTTGCAGATGATTTGGTTGTATACTTAGATAGCCCTAGAGAAGCAACTAAAAAAACTAACAGCTCACAACTTCAACAAAGCTGTAGGATGTAAAATGAACCCACAAAAATCATCAGAATTTCTATATACTACAAACAAAACCTAGCAGGAAGAGATATAAAGAGAAGTTCCATTTAAAATACCTGTAGACACCAAAATTAGAAAGAAAGCAGAAAACTGGTGAAAAAATTGTAGCAAGTATCTCTAATAAAGGCTTCAATTTTTAAATATATAGAGAACTATCAAATTTATAAAAAAATACAAGTCATTCTCCAATTTATAAATCATGAAAGGATGTGAACAGGCAGTTTTCAGAAGAAGAAAATAAAGTATCTATAAACATATGAAAAAATGCTCCAAATCACTTTTGATTAGAGATATTTGAATTAAAACAACTCTGAAATATCACCTCACACTGATTAGGTTGGCTAAGAAGACAAGCAAGCAAAATGATAAATGTTGGAGGTGATGTAGGAAAACTGAGGCATTAATGCACTGTTGGTGGAGTTGAGAACTGATTCAACCATTCTGGAAAGCAATTTTGTACAAAGGGCTATAAAATGGTGTGTACCATTTGATTCAGCAATAACACTACTAGGTCTGTATCTCAAAGAGATTTTTAAAGGGTTAAGAACCTATTTGTATAAAAATATTTATAGAACCTCTTGTGTATATCCCTGGAAAGCATTTTGCCAAGGTAAACCAACTTATCCACAGCATTCAGTATTTCTCCATTTGCTGTAACCAATGGTTTCACTTATGTATAGTGCAGTGTTGGCTGGTGGAAAATGTGTGCTTTCTTGGTATCAATTGTTAGGCCAAAATTAGCACAAGCAGGAGAAAATTGATCCATACTTTTTGCATCTCAGTCTCAGAGGCTGCACTGAGTACACAGTCATCTGTGGACAAAAAAAATCACGTACCACTGTCCCTCCACTTTAGTCTTGGTACATAGGCTTTTCAAGTTAAATAATTTACTGTTAGTGCAATAACTGACATTGATGCTACATTTGTCCTCATTGAAAGTGTTTGACAACAGCGCTGAAAGCATCATGCTAAAAAGCATGGGGGCAAGCACACAGCTTTGCTTTACTCCTTTGATGACTGGGAAAGCTTAAGAGCTTTCCAGAACCTGCTCAAGTATGCCCCCATGAAACTGATGTACAATACTGATGACCTCCAGGCAACCAAATTTTGCCATAATTTTCCACAAGCCCTCATGATGAACGGTATGAGAGACCTTGGTCAATTTCATCTGGAAGAACAAAAGGTCAAGAATATTGAGGGAATCAATGATAACAAATGTGAAGGTGGCCTAGCAGTACCAGATTTCAAACATATCTCCCCTACTAAGCAAAAAAAAAGTAGAAATAATGAAAAATTAAAGAAGAGATTAATAAAAATGAAAGTAAAAATCTGAACTGACAAAACTAAGAGAATTTTCTGAAAAATAACTAAGAAATGGATAATCTGTTTTTAATAAAGGAAATGGGTGAATAATCACAAAAATATAAAATATACAGCTTAAGAAAGGAAGAAATAATTCAATACAAAACATGAATTGGATGAGCTATTAATAAATACTCAAAAGAAAGGAAAAAAAATACAAGACCAGATCGATTTATGAGTAAATTCTGTTAAACATTCAAAGAGCAGTTAATTCCAGTACTATATTTTTCAACAATAGAAAAAGAAGGCACCTTTTCAATCTTCTATAATGCAAATATAGTTTTATACCTAACTCAGGAAGAGAGAAAGCTATGTAACACTATGCTTAATGATTTTGCTTTTTCAATACATTATATTTGTGTTGTTAAAATTTCCCAATTACATCCAAAATTTTTTTTGACATTCATATTTCAGAATGTTGAATTTCAAATTCTCTCCCTTCCTACCTTCCTCCTTTCTTGAGAAAGCAAACAATTTTTTATTGATTATACATGTGAAGTGATAAAAAAATGTTTCTGTATTAGGCATGTTGTGGAAGGAAAATTAGTGAGAGAGGGAGATAGAGAGAGGGAGGGAGAGAGAGAGAAAGAGAGAAAGAGAGAGAGAGAGAGAAAGCGAAAAAAACTATGTTTCAATCAGCAGTCAGAATTTAATTTATCAGTTCTCTTTCTGGAAGTGGATAGTATTCTTTTGTCAGGGGTTCTTAGTAACTGTCTTGAATCATTGTCTTGATCAGAGTAGTTGAGTCTTTCACAGATGATCACCATTATAAAATTGATATTATTGTACACAATATTCTTCTGTTTCTGCTCACTTCACTCTGCATCAATTCATATACATCTTCCTAGGATGTTTTGAAGCCATCCTGCTCATCATTTCTTATAGCACAACAGTAATTCCACCATAGTCATATACCACAGCTTATACAGCCTTTCTTCAATTGATGGGCAATCCCTCTATTTTCAGTTCTTCATCACCTCAAAAAGAGCTGTTATAAATATTGTTCATACAAATAGGTCATTTTCCCCTTTACTTTGATCTCTTTGGGAGTAATACCTAGTAGTTGTACTGCTGGGTACCCTGGGTCAAAGGGTATGTATACTTTTATAGCACTTTGGGCATAGTTCTAAATTATTCTCCAGAATGGCTAAATTCACAACTCCAATATTAGTGTCCCATTTTTTCCATATCCCTTCCAGCATTTGTCATTTTCTCTTTCTGTCATGTTAACCAAATAGGTGCAACATGGCACCTCAGAGTTTTTTTAATGTACATTTCTCTAGCCAGTCCTGTCTTAGAGCATTTTTTCTCATTTTACTATTGACAGTTTGGAATTCTTCTTCTGAAAACTGCTTCTTCATATCCTTTTACCATTTATTAACTGGGTAATGACTCTTTTTTTTTTGTATTCAGTGCCCTATATATTTAAGAAATAAGGTCTTCATCAGGGCAGAGCCAAGATGGCAGCATAGAAGCAGCAAAGTTCCGCAGCTCCCACACACCACCCTAAATACCCATAAAATATGACTCTAAAAAAATTCTAGGGCTCCCAAACTCACAAAAATACAGAAAACAGCTTAGCAGGAAGGGCTCAACACAGCAGGCCAGGAGCTGAGGCCAGCCCAGCCTAAAACTGAAACCTTGGCCAGTCCCCAGGACCAAGCCTCCCAAGCCGCAGGGTGAGTCTACCCTGGGGAGCATATCTACAGCACCTGGAGCAATCTCCACATCTATCAAGTCAGGAACAATAAGGATAAGAGAAGATCAGTCAAAATGAAGCTTTCAACCTAATTTGGGGGGAGGATAAGCAGTCCACCCAATCTCCCCCCAGGACAAGGAAGCAGTGGGGGAAGGGCAGGATCTGCTGTAACCGACAGCTGCCCCCCCTGGGCTGCTTCAGAGCTCCTGGACTGCAGACCCCGCAGGGGTGCTGAGTCGTTTGATCAGGGCCAAGTGCTCTTGACTTAAGCGGCCTGGATCCAGGTCATGGTCTTCGGTGGTGGTCCTGGGTTGGACATTCAGCAAGCAAAAGCTGGGGGGGGGGCTGCAACACCCCCCTAATAGCTCTGGCAGCTGGGAAAACCCCAGTGATTTGGAACAGAGCTTTCCCCCCTGGAAGCAGAGTTCCACAAAACTTAAAAAAACCAATCAATTAATTGACTGGCCAAAATGATGAAAAGGAAGCAAAATAAGAACAGCAATAGAACTCAAGAATCCTTTTTTGTGGACAAAAAGGATCAAAATATGGAATGGAAGACAGCCCAGAACTCAGAACTCCAGCACCAAATGCTTCCAAGACAATTGAAGAATGCCTAGAAGTTATACATCAACTGAAAAAGGACTTTGAAAACCAAATAAGAGAAGTGGAGGAAAAATTGGGAAGAGAAATGAGAATGATGCGAGAAGATCATGAAAAGAGTCAACAACCTGACTGAAGAAAACAACACTTTAAAGAACAGATTAACTCAAATGGCAAAAGAGGCCCAGAAAGCCAATGAGGAGAAGAATGCCTTAAAAAGTCGAATTTCCCAGATGGAAAAAGAATCTCAAAAG
>CM053598.1:159941004-159958549 GCA_028646575.1 Pseudocheirus occidentalis | reverse complement strand
TCCCCATGACCCCTACTCTCCTGTGTGGCATGATGCCCAGTTTAGCGTTTATGCCATTTCTTCCCTAAGCCAAATTCAATGAGAGTAATTGAAAGTAAAGTTGTAACAGTTATCCCCTGCCTCTTCTATATGGGATGATTAACCCCATTTTGTCTCTCCCTGTCTCCTCTCATTCTAGTCCTCTCCTGCCTCAGAATTTCACCATTTGAAGTAACATCCCTTCATATTCAATTCATCCTATACCCTCTATATACACATCTATACACATGCTCAGATATGTATTCATATGCATATTTAGCCTCCTATATAAACATATGTGTAAATATACATATATACATATATACATTTGTATTCACTTCCCCTATCCTCATACTAAGAAAAGTTTCATAAGTTACTATTATTGTTTTTCCATATTGGCATGTAAATAATTCAGATTTGATAAATTCCTTATGATTTCTTTCCCATGTTCACCTTCTCATGCTTCTTGTGTTTGATTGTCAAATTTTCTGTTCAGTTCTTGTTTTTTCAGCAAGAATGCTTGAAAGTCCTCCACCTCATTGAATGACCATATTTTTCCCTGTAATAATATGCTCAGTTTTTCTGGGTAGTTGATACTTGGTTTTAATCCCAGCTCCCTTAATCTTCAAAATATTATATTCCAGGCCCTTCTATCCCTCAGTGTAGAAGCTGCCAGATCCTGGGCTATCCTGAAAGTGCTTCCACAGTATTCAAATGGTTTTCTCTTTGAAGCCTGTAATATTTTCTCCTTTAACTGAGTGTTCTGGAACCTAGCAATAACATTTATAGGAGTTTTCTTTTGGGGATCTTTCTGAAGAGTTGATCAGTGAATTTTTTCAAGTTCTATTTTGCCCTCTGATTCTAAAATATCAGGGCAATTTTCTTTGAGAATTTCTTGAAGGATGCTTTCGAAGTTCTTTTTCTGGTCATGGGTTTCAGGTAGACCAATAATTTTCAGATTGTCTCTCCTGGATCTATTTTCCAGGTCAGTGGTTTTTCAAGGAGATACTTCACACTGCTTTCTATTTTTTTCCATTTCTTTGTAACTGTTTAATAGTATCTTGGTTTCTCATAAAGTCATTAGCTTCTACTTGCTCCACTCTAATGCTGAAGGAATTATTCTCTTCAGAATGCTTTTGACATTATTTTTTCCATCTGGGAAATTAGACTTTTTAAGGCATTCTTCTCCTTGTTGGCTTTCTGGGCCTCTTTTGCCATTTGGGCTAATCTATTTTTTAAAGTGTGTTCTTGTATAAATAATGAGATATCCACAACACCCATGATGGTTATGAATATGCTGGTATAGTTTTGGATCACAAAATGTAGCAAACTCTCCACATGGAAGGCAGAACCAAGGTCTTTATTCAGAAAGTATAACACTGAGTCCCAAAACCAGAAGGACACGTCCCAAAACCAGAAATCCAAAGTCATTATAGTGGTCACAAAGTTGATACACATAGTTAATGCAGTGTACACCCACATTTCCAGGCCTTCACAAATAGAACAGGCTCCCTCAAGCAGGGATCCCTCTCAGACTCACGATGGTTTCTCAGCCTGGTCCTTGGAAGTACTCAGTAGAAGCTGTAGAAGGAGTATCTCAGAAAAAGGTGCAATCTCAAGGTGGTGTCTGAGAGAAAGAGCTCAAGGTCCTCCTGGTTCTCTCCTTACATACAGTGTAGCTCCTCCCTGTTCAGCCCCTTCCTGTTAAGGTGTGAACTACTCCCAAGGAGTTAACTGGAAGTAAGGAGCTAAGCCTTTACTAGGTGCTAAGTGCCTTTACTAGGTGCCAATAGAAAGGGGCATGGAAGATCTTCTGATTTCATTAACATTACAGTTCTTCAGTCAGGTTGTTGACTCTCTTTTCATGATTTTCTTGCATCATTCTCATTTCTCTTCCCAATTTTTCCTCCACTTATCTTATTTGTTTTTCAAAGTCTTTTTTTCAGCTGATCTATAGCTGCTAGGCATTCTTCAAGTGTCTTGGAAGCATTTGGTGTGGGCATTCTGACTGTGTTGTCTTCCTCCTCTTCCATGCTTTGATCCTTTTTGTCCTCAAAAAAGTATTCTAGATTTTTTATTGCTGTTCTTGTTTTGCTTCCTTTTCCTCATATTGGCCAGTCAATTAATTGGTTGTTTGTTTGTTTTTTAGCTTTGTGAAACTGCTTCCAGGGGGAAAGCTCTGTTCCAAATCACTGGGTTTTCCCAGCTGCCAGAGCTATTAGCCCCCTCCCCAGCTTTGGCTTGCTGAAAGCACACTCCAGGACAACCACCCAAGACCATGATCCAGATCCAGTCCGCTCAATGCAAGAGCATTTGGCCCTGATCAATTGATTCAGCCTCCCTGTGGAGTCCACAGGCCAGGGGCTCTGAAGCAGCCTGGTGGCGGTCACTGCTGGTTGCAGCAGATCCTGCCCTTCCCCCACTGCTTCCTTGCCCTGGGGGCAGATTAGCCGAACTGGTTTTCCTCCCCCAACTTAAATTATAAAGTTTAACTTTCACTGACTGTCTCTAATCCTGGTTTGGTGGATGTGAAGATTCCCTCAGGTGTAGTAGATCTTCTCTGAAGTAGACTCAAGCTGCAGCTTGGGAGGCTTGGCTCCTCCTGACCGCCCTGGGACCTGGCCTGCCCGCAGCTGTGGTTTTGGGCTGGGATGGTCACGGCTCCTGGCTTGCCGGCCTGCTGGATGAACCCCTCCTGCCGAGTTGCCCCTCTCCAATCCCTGTTTTTCACGCCTTGGTAGATATGGAGTTGCTGGAGGCTGTAGATCTTCTCTCCTACAGACTGGCTGTGGCAGCTAGGCTCAGCTCAGCTTGGCTCCTTCCCACTGCCCCTGGCCTGGCCATGGTCTTGGCTTCAGGCTGGGCTGGCCTCAGCTCCCAGCCAGCAGCAATGAGCCCATGCTACCCAGCTGCCTTCAGCAGGAGATGTGTTTTCTGTATTTTTGTGAGTCTGAGAGTCCTAGACTTTGTCTGGGGTCATATTTTATGCGTGTTTAGGGTGGTTGTGTGGGAACTGCAGGACCTTGCTGCTTCTACTCCGCCATCTTGGCTCAGCCCCCTCTGTATATCCTTTTTAAATGTCATACTAAATATACAATTTTCAAGATTAACAAATATCCTCCCATAAAGGGATGAACAGTTTGTACTTATTCTATAACAAAATTTTTCTTTCTTTCATCTTTTTCCTGCTTACTTATATATGCCTCTCTCATGTCTTGTATTTGAAGATCAGATCTTCCATTGATCTCTGGCCTTTTTACCAGGAAGGTCTGAAAGTTCTTTATTTCATTAAATGTCTATCTCCTTACCTGAAAGAGTATGCTCAATTTTGCTGGATAGTTGATCCTTGGTTGTAGTCCACACTCCTTGGCCTTACAGAATATCTTATTCCAATCCCTCCAATCTTTTACTGTAGAAGCTGTAAGGTCTTGTCTGATCCTGACTGTATTTCTGTGATATTTGAATGGTTTATTTCTAGTTTCTTGTAGTATTTTCTCCTTGATTTGACAATTCTGGAATTTGGCTACAATATTCTTTGGTATTTTTGATTTGGGATCTCTTTCAGGAGGTGATTGAATTATTTTACCCTCTGGTTCTAGGATCTCAGGGCAGTTTTCTGTGATGATTTCTTGGAAGATGTGTTCTAGGCTCTTTTTTTCATTATGGCTTTCCAATAGACCAATAATTCTGAGATTATTTCTCCTGGATCTATTTTCCAGGTCACTTGTTTTCCCAATGAGATATTTTACATTTTATTCTATTTTTTCATTCTTTAGATTTTGTTTGACTGTTCTACTTGCCCAATTCTAGTTTTTAACAAATTGTTTTCTTTGGTTAGCTTTTGCAACTCCTTTTCCATTTGGACAATTTTTCCTTATTTTAAGTAGTTATTTTCTCCAGTTAGGTTTTGTAACACCTTATCCATTTGGTCAATTTTACTTTTTAAGGAATTGTTCTCTTCAGTGATTTTTTTTCCATTTTGTCATTTGTATTTTTAAAAGAATTGTTCAATTTCTCTTCTACCTCTCTAATTTGGCTTTTAAAATTCTTCCTGGGAAATGATATGTATGTACAAATATTTATAGCAGCTCTTTTTGTGGCGGCAAAGAATTAGAAATTAAGGGGATGTCCATCAATTGGAGAATGGCTAAACAAAGGAACTCTGTCCCACACTTCTTGTGCTGGGGGCCAGTGACCTGGTTACTGGCTTTGTGTACTGTGGACATGATTCTGTCAGCTAGAAGTTATATAATGCTTCAGGTTACCTGGTGCTGAGATGGCACTGGCTTGTGTGGGCTGAGGCCAAAGCTAGGTGAGGTCTTTCTGCATTTCCCTAGGGAAGCTCACAGTGTGAGGTGTGGCAGAGGGTTGGTCTGGTTAACTGCAGGTCTCCTCTTCCCCTAGAGCTGTGCTAGAGCTCAGGTAGGCTGAGCCATTGGAGAATGCCAGTCTACACTATTGTCTGCCAATTCTCCTGGCTGTGCAAAGGCACACCTGGTGTCCTGGTGTTGGTGCTTGCCAACTTCCCCCTGTGGGGGTCAGGATCTCCTGCTGATCCACTGAGGTGGGGTTTGTTGCTATGTCTCCCATCCTACACTGGTCCCCTTCTACTACAGAAAGGGGGCCGTTTCCCATCAATCTCCCTAGTCTTCCAAGATAAGAGACTTCTGTGACATTTCTGCTGGTTCTACTACTCTAGGATTTTTCCTGTGGCAACATTCTCTGAGTTTTTCAAGGTCAACAAAGCAGGAATGAGAGCACTTATTTACACTATCATCTCAGTTCCTGGAAGTCCAAGTAGGTGACTTTTAAAGATTTAGTCTATGGACTGAAAGTTCTAGGAGTAGCTGCTGCCACTGCTGCAGGTCCTGTGCTTCTCTCTCACTCAACTCCAACAGATCCCTGTCCTGCACTGAGATGTTTGGCAACTGACACTGCTGTAGGTGATTCAGTCCACAAAGGCCCACTTCCACTCCACTATGGTTAGGTCTCTGCTGGTACAACTGAGCACTCTGCATTCCCCCAGCCCAGTGCTGTAGATCCTTTCTGTTGACTTTCCAAGTTGTCCTGGGGTGGAAATCTCCCAAACTCTGTCTCCTTGTGAATTCTGCCACTCTAAAATTTGCTCAGATTCACTTTTTAGATGTATCTAAAGGAATATGGGAGAGCTCGGATAAGTCCCTGCTTTCACGCTTTCATCTTGGCTCTGTCCCCCCACTCCAGAGTTGTTTTAATTTGCATTTCTCTAATTATTAGTCATCAGGAGAATTTTTCCTTATGATTATGATCAAAGTGATCAATATTTTCCATTATACTTCCTGTGACCCTCTCTATGTCTTTTTTAGTCACAAACTTTTCTCTTATCCATAAATCTGACATGTAAAATTTTTTTATACTCCCTCCATCTGCTTATATTACCCTTTATGTCTAAATCAGGTACCCATTTTGACCTTATTTTAGTATACAATGTTAGATTTTAGTCTATGTCTATTTTCTGTCAGACTGCTTTATAGTCTTCCCAGTAGTTTTTGTCAAAGAGTTAGTTCTTTCCCTCAAATCTTAGATCTTTGTTTTTATCAAATACTAGATTATTATTGTTATTTATATCTGTATTTTGTGCATTTAATCTATCCCACTAATCAACTACTCTACTGCTCAGTCAGTGCCAGATTGTTTTGATGATTGCTGCTTTATAATATAGTTTGAAATCTGGTACTGTGGGGTTTCCTCCCTTTCCATTATTTCTTGATTCCCTTGATGTTTTTGACTCTTTGTTTTTCCAGATGAATTTTGTTATCATTTTTTCTAGCTCTAGAAAATAATTCTTTGGTACTTTGATGGCTATGGCATTGAATAGGTTAATTTAGGCAGAAATGTCATTTTTATTATATTGGCTTTGCCTATCCATGAGCAATTAATATTTCTCCAATTGTTTAGATCTTTCTTTGTGTGAAAAGCATTTTGTAATTCTGTTCATATAGTTCTTGGGTGTATCTTGGCAGATAGTGTCCCAAGTATTTTATACTACCTGCATTAATTTTAAATTAAATTTCTCTTTCTGTATTCTTGCTGAGCTTTGCTGGAAATAGATGAAATGTTGATGATTTATGACTGTGTATTTTCTATCCTGCAACTTTGGTAAAGTTGCTAGTTGTCTCAACTAGCTTTTAATTGATTCTATAGAGTTCTCAGAATATACCATCATATCATCTGAAAAGAGTGATATTTGTGTTTCCTCATTGCATGTTTTTATTCCTCCAATTAATTTTTTTTCCCTTTTTTGTTTTTTGGAGGGGGGGAGGCAGGGTAATTTGGGTTAAGTGACTTTCCCAAGGTCAGCCAGCTAGTAAGTGTCAAGTATCTGAGGCTGGATTTGAACTCAGGTACTCCTGACTCCAGGGCTGGTGCTCTATTCACTGCTCTATTCATCTAGCCGCCCTCTTTTTTTAAAAAAAATCTAATTTCTATAGTTAGTATTTCTAGCATAATAACAAACAAAAATGATTATAATGGACATCCTTGCTTTGTCCGTGATCATATTAGGAAGGCTTCTATTTTATTCCCATTACAGATAATGCTTGCTCTTGGTTATAGATAGACACCACTCATCATTTTAAAATAAATTCCATTGATTTCTATGTTTTTTAGTGTTTAGTGTTTTTATGTGTTTGGATTTAGTGTGTTGGATTTTATCAAAAAGCTTTTTCTGCATCTGTTGATATAATCATATGATTTTTTTGTTTTTGTTATAGATATACTCAATTATGCTGATAGTTTTCCTAATATTGAATTAGCCCTGTATTCCTGGTATCAGTCCCACTTCTTCATAGCATATGTCATTTGATATATTGCTATAGTCTCCTTGACTGTACTTGTTTAAAAATTTTTACATGAATATTAATTAGGGAAATTGACCTACATTTTCTTTCTCTGTTTCTGCTCTGCCTGGTTTAGGCAGCAAAACTATATTTGTGTTAATAGTAGGAAGTTGTTAGGAATCTATCTTTGCCTATTTCTCAAATAGCTTATATAGTACTGGAATTAATTGTTCTGTAAATGTTTGGTAGAATTTGCTTATAAATCCATCTACTCCTGGAAATTCTTTTAATAATATATTTTAAAAAATTTATTTCTTAAATATTTCTCTATGATATTTTATTTATTATATTTATTCACTTAAAAAATTGAGTTCTAAATTCTCTCCCTCCCTCCTGCATCTCATTCAGTCCTTGAGAAGTCAAATATTATGATACTGATTATACATGTGAAATCATGTAAAACATTTCCACACGAACCATATTGCAAAAGAAACACAATAAAAAAATTTAAAGAAATTCTTCAATCTGCATTCGGAAGTTTTTATTTCTCTCTCTAGAGGTGGATAGCATTTTTAATCTTGGGTTCTTTGGAATTGTTTTGTATCATTGTAGCTAAGTCATTTACAATTGGTCCTCATACAATATTGCTGTTACTGTGTACAATGTTCTCCTCTGCTCACCTCACTTTTCATCAGTTCATGTAACTCCTCCACACAAAAATATTCATTAATTTCCAGTTGTCTGTGGGTTAAAATACAAAATACTTAATCTGACATAACCACTCACATTCTGGCTCCCAAGTATAGTACCAGACTTATTTTATTCTATTTCCCTTCATGTGCTATCTATTCCAGTCAAACTGGTTTACAATCTTTTTTCTGTATATGATATGCTCCATGTTTTTATAGAATTTATTTCTCATATCTGAAATACACTTCTTCTTTCTTTTAAAACCCCTCATTTTCTTTAAAGTATAGATTTTATGTTATTTGCTAAGGATGCACATCCTGATCCCCTTCTCCCCACAAACTGTCAATGATTTCTATGTTTTGAAATTATTTGCACATAATTTATATTTACTCATCTTTATGCATGTTATCTATCTCCCTAGTAGAATGTAAGCTCCTTGAGGACAAGTACTGTTTCATTTTTTTCTTTTTATCCCCAGAGAATAAGACCTTGTAAATAGTTGGTCTCTTGTTGAATTGAAGTGAAAATAGGCTAGCCATGTTATATCAAGAAATTATTGTAATTACTGCATTTCAAGGATGACATCATTTGACTTATGGTATATTTAAATCAATATAGTAATGAGTTATGATAAACTGGAGTTCTATTATATTGTTTAGCTTTATTTTAAATATATTCATACAAAGAATTTTCACATCTCTTCTTGAAGCTTCAAATTGTAATGTGGAAAGATGTAGGTAAGTAAAATTTGTCACTTATATGCAAATTAATTAAAAGTCAAACAAAAATTGTGTAATTAGTAAAGTTATATGCCCAAACCATCCTGTCTCGATAAAGTTTGAACAAGGAAATAAATTATTCTACAGATGAGATCTTATTTTTGTTCAGAGCTACAAAATAAAAGGTAAAATATCAGAAAATTCAAAACATGCTTCTGTCTTTGTTCAAATGCATATTGGTTACAACCTTTCCCTCATCAAAAGACTATATCCTGTCCTGAAAGAGTCTGCTTTTCCTCTGAGAAGTGCCCTCCCCCAAAGGAAGTATTGGCTAGGAGTAATCTTATTCTTCCTAAAAATGATACTTTTTCTCCTCTACATTATTCGCATTTGTCATGGAAATTATATATGATCCACTTCAGAAAGCATAAAGCAACATGTAAACTTAACATTTACATACTTTAGCTCCAAATTGCACTTTATGAACCAAATATCCTGTTGTTATGGAATCTTTTAAAAGTTCATCTCTCCTCTTTATTAAAGAAAATGGAGCACTCACAAGCACCATCCTATCAGTTAAACTCTTAGTGCTTCTTCCTTTTGACTTCAATGGTTTGTTATCAGAAATGAATCTCTATCTGCATCAATGGAAACTCACTTCTGAAACTGATAACATTAGCCCATTGACTTCAATGAAATACTATTGAAAATTAATCTTCATTCACTTCAATGGAGATTTATTTCTAATAACATTAGGCCATTGACTTCAATAGCAGGCTATTGAAACCATATCTCTAGATACTTCAATGGAAAATGCTTTTCTGGTCACGTTAGTCCACTTTCTTTGGGAGAACATAATCAAGAACTACTCTGTAAGGTGCAGGAAGAAAACATTTTCAAATGGAATTCATAAATGCATTTTATCATTTCAATTCTTATCCTCACTAAAGTCAGAAAATGTGGTAAGGTATAATTAGCCATGATGGTAATTAGGAATATTGGCAGCAGAGAAATTTCAAAGTGAAAATATCTTGCCTCAGTCTGCAAAAACAAGCAAAATGAGGTTGGCAAATCCCTGAAATTTGTGCAGTTGATTTAGATGCAATGGGTCCTAGTCTATTTTTATAGCTCGCTTTGTTTGGCTGTGAAAAAGACACAAATCATTTTGAGGGAAAAGGGAGTAATTTCTCACCCTAAATGACCAGGATTCAAATGGAGCTTTGTTAGGCTCCTAGCTATGTGCAAAGACACAATAATAATGTATACATATCTTGCTATGTCGCTCCCAGAAGCATGGACACTAAAAAGTTGTCTCCATAAATAAGGTAATTTGGATTCTTCCTTCATGAAATGTTCAGAACTGATGCCTGTTCGTGTCTTACAGTGGTGACAAGCTTCTATTCAATGTCTTGGAAGGGAACTTTTTAAGCTGCACACTATGACAATAGTTAGTTGAAAGGAAGTTGGTCTCCCTTCTGGGATAAACTTTTGATTGTCTGTAATTATCAATATTTTATCAATATTGATATATCAATAATTATCAATAATTATCAATTTTGTTTTTCCTTTTTAATTGTTCTCTTCAGATTTGGTATGAGTCCTGAGCAGCTGTCCAGGGTACTTAGATAGCTGTATTCATTTATCGTATCTACTTAAATCTGATCTATATTAAATAATCTTTAATTATGACTGTGAAAAAAAATTCATTGGAAATGAAACATTTTCCTCCCCCACCCCCAACAAAACCCCACAACAAAGGTTGACTGAATTGAGTTCAACAATTTTAATTTATTTATTATTTATTATTGTTATTTATAATTGAGGTCACTCAATTAGTCTCTGTATTAGACATAGTCATAATTCAGACAGTTCATTTTTCAAATCTTAATTTTTTATTTTAAGTTTATAAATTTTACCTTTTTGGCTTGCATTCATTATTAGATTGTCACCTATGATTTTGAGAAGGTGAAGTTATTTTCCATAGAGGTTGAATATTTTTTCATTTTTATCAAGTCTTAGAAACCTGCTTTTTAAAAATAGTGATAAAATATGCAGAAAATCTTTGACTAAAAATTGATTGTCAAACTGTATTAGAAGCACAGTACTCAGATCAAAGTATTATTATGTATCATCTTTTGCTTGCCATATAAAGATAACCTAAAGATGAATTGCTGAACCTAAATATTCACAGACCATTTTGATTACAATTATAGACTTTTGGAATAATAAAAGATTTTGGAGTCTGTCAACCACTTGCCTGGGTCTTTTTACACCATATTTTTAATGTGGCAATGCAAACTCTACTTAAATACTTCTTTTATGAGGAAGGCCCATTACCTCTCAAGAAAACATCAGATACCATGAATTCTAGAGTAGGGGACTTGTGGTTTCACATCACATTTACTACTAAATCAAAGTACAAAGGTTTAGTGACTTGCCCAGGGTCACACAGCTAATAAGAATCAGAAGCTGGGTTTGAATTCAGGTCTTCCTGACTCCAGTCCCTGCTCTAGATCTGCTGTGCCACCAAGCTGCCCATTATTCATTTTACAGATAAGAGAATGAGACTTGGAAAAGTTATAGCACATTGTCCAAGGTTACTCTCTTTGTTAGCAGTGGAACAACTATTGAATTCAGTTTTCCTAAATTCCAGTCCTCTTTCATAAGTATATGTGGAAATAAAAGTGTTCAGTAAAATCAGACATTGGGGAAGCGCTGGAAAGACAGAAAACCTTTGTATTTATTTAGCATGTGGCTGTCTATGCAGTGTTATAACATTCTGTCTAAAAGTGAAAAGTTCAGGTAAGGATCCAAATACAAATTGACTAGAAAATGAAAAGTTCAAAGCAAACATCCTATTATGTTGAAGACAAAAAGTTACTAAAATGTCATCACCTCTGATAAAACCTAATCATAAGAAAATAGTTCACAGACAAGGGTATAACCATATGTGCAACCAAATTTACCCAGCATCCAAAGTAGCTTAAATCAAAGCTTTCCCTACACCATGACCCAGACAAACTGTGAATTGCAGAATGACTTAGTTTGTCAGCTGATGCTACTTCGAAGCAGTGAGAGTTATAGGACATGCTGTTGGTGGGTTGGACTAAGGCTAAACAAAACTGGGTTTGGGTCCCCACCTTACCATTCATTGATAGTGTGGTCTTGGAAAAGTCATTTCAAGTGGAGACTGTCATGCTTGCACTATATATCTTACAAGATTGCTGTGAGGATCACAGGGCATAGTATATATTCAGCACTTTGAAGTATTACATAAATGTAAACCATGACTATACTTAGAGCAATAACTGTTGAGATCATGTTGGAATAAAGGATTTGGTAACCTCTTAATATCAGACTTAATGGTAGAGTTAAAAGAAGCCTCATTAAAAAAATCGATGTTCTATAAGAGCAGGCATAATTGTAGCTTAGCAGTAAACAAAAGGCATGGATTCTTTGTATAAAGACAAATCTTTTTAAAGTGAAGATTTAGTTATTTCCATTTTAGTTTAAGCTGAAAATAAGCATACTTATTTTTTGCTAGATTTCTTAGCTTTGTGTAGACTTGGGGGAAAAAAAGCTACAATACATGGGTAAGTATTTAGCTAGAAAAAGATAAAGATGGAAGTAAATGTAATTCTGAAAATCCTCCACCCCTTACCATTACAAAAAACCTGCTCTTCCTCTAGTGTCCACTGCTGAGTTGAAAAATAGCTAAAGGATTTTCTTCTTTTCTAACTAAATCTCTTTCTTTTCCTTGCTATGCATTTATAAAGTCCTATGAGGATTTGTTTAGCATAATACTTGAGATATTTCAGTGTGTGATATGTATGTAGTATTAATATAAAAAGATCTCTTAATACTCTTCACATATACTCACACAGAGAGAAATACATACATAGAAGTTACGTGAGAACAAACATAGGTATTTTGTGTACAGAATGATTTTTGGAGATTGTTTTGTTTCATTTGGAAATCTTTCATCTAAAACTTCATGTGCTACTTTTTTTTGCTTCCCATTTGCCATTATTGCTTTCCTGATATCAAGACATCTTTTTTATGAGGAAAGAATACATACTTGGCATTAATAGCAAATACAACAACTGGTGTTCAGCATTTTTCTTAAAAAAAGGAAAAAAGAGGGTAGGATATAAAATTGCATAAATTGGGTAGTTAATGCCTTTAAATAATAGGATGTTGCACTTCAGTAATAGGGAGTGGCCTAATTTTTAGTTGACAACTTTTTCTTGACTATGATGCTGTTACAAGTCTCACTTGAATAAAAAAAATGACACAAAGTCCTTTACAGAGGATAAAAAATTTTGTTTAATTTTTCTCATTATTGTATTATCAATATCTTTTAAAAATCCAACAGTTCAGAGATAAAAGGCATTTTACTGTGATTCATTACATATCCTATTTCCATTTGATTTCCTCTTTGTTTTGTTCTAGCTTATCGTTTTCTATGTACAGTATTTTACTTTCTCCTAAATGATATCTGACTAAAGTGAAGCAAAAATTAGATGATACAATGAAGCTTTGTAGCATCCTCTCTAGTACCTGTCACAGGCTCCTTCCCACAGCAGATAATGAAAATTCAAAGTCAAACCATTTAACTTTAAGTAAATGGAAATGAATTTCTAGGGAAAGAGATATTTTTCTCTAGGAGAAAAAGGTGCCATAGAGCATTGACAACAAGGATGAAGATGTAAATATGTAATTGTGATGTGTGTGTATGTCATCAGTCTCTCCTCAATGTTGTTGCACTATAAAGGCACCATATGCTCTTGTTTCTAATTTTTGTTTTTATCATTAAAAAATAGGAATGTATTCAGTTTCATGTTTCAATAGCACTGATCAACTGGGACATTGAGTATTTTAATCAATATATAAACAACTTTAGGAGTATATTTTAATACTCCCAAGCAACCTGTGAAGAATTTTTAGCTGAACAACCAGAGAGAAGATATGTTTGTGAATAATGAAGAAATTCTAAACTAAAATTTTTTCTTGAGCTGTCTAATGAAGACCAAGGTACATATGAGTGAGAACTTTGCGCTTGGCATTGAGGAAGAAATTTTTTTTTCTAGGGTGGAAATCATATATACAAAATTCTACATTTGGCAGCTCATTAGGCACATTACTGAGCAAGTCCTCTATGCTCAATCTATAAACTCCTTTTTAGATTATGAAGTGTCTTTAGGGCGAGAACTATGTTAAACACACACATACATATATGGTTCATAGAAACTTTGAAAAAATGATTTCCATTTATATAGCACTTTAAAGTTCACATTGTCCTTTCTTCACAATAAGATAAGGAAACTGAGGCTCAGAAAGATCAGTTCCTTTGTGTATGGTCATGTGACTAATAAATGTCAACCTTGAAACTCAAAGTCAGGTCCTCTGACTCCAAATCCAATGTTCAATTGTGCTGGTTAATTTTTTTTTATTCTGCATCTGTAACTTCATTTGGCATAGGAAACTCTTTACACAGATGCAAATCTTCATCTCATCTCTAATTTTTCATCTTAAATGATTAGCTGAGGGGGTAAGTGACTTTCCCAAAGTCATACATCTAATAATGTGTCAGAAACACTTGAACCCAAGTACTTCTGACTCGAAGACAATACTTACTATCCTGCCTCTCATTCATGAACTATTATTCTGATAATAAAAAATATATTTGGCATTGCTTCATTCAGACTACATTTGCATGTCTCTAACAATCTAGCTTCCCTTATTTGTGCTTGGAGAATGTTCATAAGCTGACAGTAATTTATGACTTTGCCTTCTCTTTTTGCCAAGGCAATTTTTGCTTGCCTAACTTCAAAGACAGGAGGGAGAAGAAAATGTATTTTTAGAAAAACTATTCATTGTGAAGGAGTAGATAGTCCAGAAGATTCAGGAAGAAGAGGTTTCAAGGCCTGCCTTTGAAGGCTACCAGCTATGCAAAGCCAGGCAAGTTGATTAACTTCTCACTGTTCCCAGTAATAAGTTACAAGTTGATTTTTACATCATCAGGGCTCATAGAGGAAGTTTATTACATCAAAGAAGCAACAGGTCTGAGCAAACATATTTCTACATGGTTAATATATCTATCCTTCCTTAGCATGATATAGAAGCACGAACTCTGTACTGGGAGTCAGAAAACCTGAGTTGTACCAGTTTTAGCCATAACTAGCTTTGTGACCTTGGGGAAGTCTCCTTAGCTGGGTCTTAATTTTATCATCTGTAAAATAAATATATTGAATTAGTTGACCTGAAAAATCACTTCCTGCAGTAAGATCTCAAGTCCTTAATGTTTACAAATTGCTTTTATAGAGTAGCAAAGATATACAATGTCTACTCTTTTTATTTATAGTATTGTGATTTAAACAGAAAAGGTAGTGATTCATAATATTTTTTACACTGTCCTGAAGTGATTTACAGTGAGACTCATTTGTTAGAACTTCCGTTTTCTTGACCAAATGAAGCTTTTTCCTTTTGGCTCACTTGGCACATCATACTGCCTGTGGAACAAAATAATGCCGCTTGGAATCTTCCATTCTATTACAGGAGTAAAACACAGATGGAGAGACTACGCCTCTTGTGTAAGAGTTCACTAATTAGTCAATTCAGGCATGGGTTGTTAGGCACATAACCTTTGGATAGTGGACCAATGATTCAGACAAATGTTTAAAAAAACCCACAACCCCCAAATACAGTTAATTTTAGACTTATTTCAGGTTCTTTACTGTGATGGTTCAGTCCACACACAGTGCTGCCAAAAACTGACCAAGGCATTTAGAAAATAGGGACCCTACCCCCCAAACCCTAAATGTTCCTGACCCTAAAAGTTCCCAAAGCTACAATGAATCTGGTCAAAGAGTTACCTTTTAATTTACCAAGGATATGACAAGAAGTCAAAGGGTCTATCAGAACCTTGCCCATACATTACAAGAAAGATATTTAGGGAAAGGGGAAGAAGGAGACCTGAACCTCTCCTTAGGCCATGCTCATTTTAATGGGAATTTGAATGAGAAGCTATGCCTGTAAGAATATCCTTTCAAACACAGCTCTTTAGCTTGTATCTATCCTGAAAGACTCCATATTTTGGTACTTAAACAACTGGCATCCCCAAAGTATAAACAAGGTTGGATAATGAATATCAGTGGACTAGAAAATTAATCCTCCTTGTGTGGAAGGAGAGAGCCATAATTCACTTAGGCACCTCAGCTCTTAGGTTATAAGATCTTCAGCTAACTCGTGGGATCCATTCCATACCCCACAGATGCTCATTATGGATTCTTTTTATGTGCAACATGTGGGGACTAACCAGTTTCATATCTCCTGGTATTATCTGCCGTCCAAAGCATTTTGTTTGAGAATAAAATGGAAACGCAGCTGCACTCTTGGCGAGAGCCAGCGTGGGGGCTCTCTTCTGCGACGGGGAGTTTGGGGGGGCCCTCGGGTTAGTGGGTGGGGAGATCCTTCTCTAGTCCCTCTGGGGCCTGCAAAGGTTTGGAGATCCGAGAAACTAACCAGGATGGATTTGGGCACAGACGTGTAAAAGAATGCTCCTTTGTGCAATTCTCATTTTCCTCATTGCCACAGAGGGAAAGAAGGAGATCCTCTAGTCCAGGTCCTGGATGAGGGGGGCAGGTGTCTGGATCCCCAATCTCTTCCAAATGGTCCCGCTAGAGTAGGCTCTCTCTTGCTCCCAGCCCTTGAGAAGTCTTTCTGTCCAACTGGTCCCTTCCTCTCAATGACTGCTCCTCTCTCCTGACCCCCCCCCCCCACTCCTTACCCCCTTTCCCAGTCAACTCAAAGGGTTAAACAGGTGCAGTAGACTTCCAGTCTCTATTGGTATTCCGCGATTGGTTGAGCTGCCGGGACACTCGGGTCTCGGTCACCGCGCTCCGCCGAGCCTAAGTTGTGGCTCGCGCGTCGGACGCAAATGCTACTTCTCCACCTCGCCTTCCCGCACGCACCCCCTTCGCTCCACACCATACCCCTTTCATCTGGTCCGCTGTAGCTAAAGGAAGAAGACGAGGGAAGCAATATCCGCAGCAGAAAAACCACGGGAGGGGGGGCGGCGGGTGCGCAGTGAGGCTGCTTCTGGCCGGACGGTTGCAAATATAGTCTCACATTGCACCATAGTCGACCTTTTAGCCCCAAGAACCAGCCTCCTTCCACTAATCACCTCCCACCCTTCTACTCCTCACTTGCCCGTTCAACAGACAAACCGCCTGCGTGCCGGAAGAGAGAGAGAGAGGAAGTCTGACGAGAGGGGGTCTGGCTTAGGGGTGGGCAGAGAAGTCAAAGCCCCTACCACCCACTTGCAATGTAAGAGGCTCAAACTCTTTCCACTCCCCATCCTCCTTCTCTCTCAAGAAGTATCTCTGTGTCATTCTACAACTGCTTCTTTTCCCCCTTAAGCTCTAGCCACCCCACCATCCCTAAACCAGATGTGGACAAGAACCACGAAAAAACGGAGATCTATGCACGGGCTATTGTCTTCTGATTCCTCGGATGGTATACATGTGTAGAGTTCAGTTAAGTTCTGACTGTGAATACTCTATTTAATCAGTAGAAATGGATGTTATGTAGGATAGGATGTAGTTGGAGTGAAGAAGAATGCATCGTATACATGCAGCCCCCCATTCCTATACATGCACACTACGCACCTCACAAGTTTGACTAGCAGTAACATTGCTGCACACTAGGAGGGGAGAAGAGCCAGTTCTATAGTGGGAACAAACTCTACCACTGCACAAAAGCGGCTCCTTTTAAAATTTCCCAGTTTGAAAACCAGTAAGTTATTGAGAAGAACTTGAGCTACGCCAACCTTCTCATTTCCACTGCCTCTTCTTGCTACGGAAAGGGGATGCAGAAGAGGACCCAGGGAGAACGAGAGGGTGGGTTTTATGTACACAGACTGTAATCCAGGTTGTCTTCTTCGGCGACAATGTTTTGAGATTACTGTTATTTCTGTGGAGAGAGGAGGAGAGAGACCTTCCTAAGACTTGCACTTTTGGTAGAAAGCGCGCGTGTGTTTGTGTGTGAGTGAAAAGAGGGGGGCGGGAAAGAAAAAGCAACCTCGTTGCCCATCATTCCCTTGCACCGTCCAAGTCATTGCAAACCCTCTCTGTACATCCTTCCCACCACCACCACCTACCCCGCCCCCCCCGTTCCCCCCCTCCTGCTCTCAGCTGGGATCTGGCGTTAGAGCAATTGCAGCTTCTGGTAGCAATACCACTAGAAAGAGGGGGGGGGCAAAGGACCAACCTTCTCCCTTTTCCCTCCTCCCCCCCACCC
>CM053598.1:159904902-159940904 GCA_028646575.1 Pseudocheirus occidentalis | reverse complement strand
CGCGCCCGGGTGCTGAAGCCGCGGGGATGATCAGAATCTTCCCGGATTTCAGCGTGCAGGTGACGGCCGCAGCAGCCGGCGGGGCAGCTGCTGGGGTGCCGGCCGGGGCAGGCATGGGAAGAGCTACCACCGCAGCCAACGGCAACCCGCAAAACGTCCAGGGCATCACTTCCTACCAACAGCGGTGAGTAGACAGGACAAGAGGGATGGATTTTATTTTTTCAAGGTTGGGGAGTGGGAGGGTGGGCGACGACTCTAATATTCACTTGTTTCTGTTTTGTTTGTTTTAACATAAATGTATATCTATATACCTCAAGGAGCTCCTCGCTATATATACATATTTCTTAATATAAGAAAACGGGGGGGGGGTAGAATTCAGATTAAAAAGCACTCCAGTGCATCGTAGAAGTAAAATGGTCCACATATAATACTCTTTTTACCACCAGACCGCTTAGTCCTCTTTTCCCCCTGCAAAGTAGTCGACTCTCAGTTAAGTGCTAGATCTGGTTCCAGGTGCTTGGCAAAGTTTGGGATCCCATTCCCTTCCAGCGGAATTTCTCAATGTCAGTGCCTGGGACAGACCCCGCTCTAAGTGGCAGTCAGGGGTATAATTGATCACGGTAGACTGATTGATAATTTGTTTTCAAACAGAATAGGAACGATTTTCACGTGTAGCTGCCGACTTGCAATTCTACATAATAGTGTTATCATGTCACCTGTTACTACGGGGAAATACAGCATGAAATCCGAGTCTACTCTGCACTGTGAAGTATTCATCTTAAACGCATTATAATGCAAATGTGGAAGATGCAGAGACAGGGAGTTCGGAAGAAAATCTTCCCAAGTTAGAATAAGTACTAAGTGAAAATGCAGTTCAAAGTCATTCTTAGTTTGATTTTGCCTGAAACCGTTATAGATTTTTGCCACAAACATGTCTCAAAAATCATTTAGCATTCAGTTGACCTTAGAAAGAAAGAAAAAAGAAACCCATCAACTGGCCCATAACACTAAAGTTTTCCTTAAAAAGAATTTACGTGGTCCAAGGCTTTAACGAACCTGTTATCCACAAAAGTGCAGCTGAGAAAATTAATAATCTAGAATGAAATTTAAACATTCCATGGGAGTGGGAGAGTGCTGTTTTGTGCCCTTGCGATGAAAGAAGGGGGGAAAAAGTTAAGATAAATATTTGTATTCCCACAATTGCATAGATATTGAACAAAAAAATTTCAATGGCATGTAACTTTAAATGCATACATACCACATAAATCAAAGAACAGCTCCTCTTTTTATTTCAACATTATACTTTAAACTTCATTAGCTTGGGAAGTTTAGTTGAACCAACAGAATCTGAACCAAAAAAGGTAAAGATAATCTATCATTCTCTTTTATTTTCTATTTCCTACCCAATAGCACTGAATGGACTAGATTAGGCTTGAGTGCGAGGGGCAATGGAGTATTTTCCAAGTTGATGTCCACTATATCAAGCATCCTGCAGAAGACTTTTTAAATATACTTTGGTTAATGCAAAATATGTTCAAAAAGACATTCTTGGAAATAACTCAAAAGGATGCTTGGGTACTTTTCCTAACCAAGGGGACTTTGGATTCAAATTTTTTTTCAGTCTTGTTTCACTCCAGCGAACACCCGAACATTTAATACAAAAGATCTGGGAACCTTTCAAATATAAAGGGCCAGAAAAGAGTTGGGTTAGTGGTTTTCCTTTTCATGGTCCCTGTATGATTTTTTTGGTCACATATAAAACATTTAAATGACAATAGGAACTGGCGGTCACTTTAACTAGGAAGTACAGGCAACAGTCACAATAGTTTGGTTTGTGAAGTGGGGAAGTCAAGGGTCAGAAATGTCATTTTGGCTTTTAGACAAATGAAAAGAGTCTCTGGAGAGCTTAAGCTAGCCAGTAATGTATCAACTGGGTAGCAAGTGCATTTTCAGTTCTTTAGTTTGATTTCAATAGTTTGGTGTTATAATTTGCTTTCAAAATCACTACAGAAATATAATCATTCAAGAAAAAATTCTGGGTTAAATTATGAACCTACCTAGTGCCCCTCCACCTGTTGAGATGTATTAAAGTTGTTGATTAGATCCCTGCAAAAGACTAGACATTTTACATGCTTGCTTGAAATTATGACTTAAAACAAATGGTCCATCAAGCTCCTAAATCCCATTTACAGTTTACAGATTAATGTTTTGTCACACACACACACACACACACACTCTAAATACCCCTTTTGCTCAGAATATACTTAACTTTTAACTATTACTCTTTTGGGAGGGACATTACATTATTACTGAGGAACACCATCATATCTTTGAAATCTGTAGCTGCCTTGGTTACCTTCTTTCTATTTCTGGCCAAGCAGGCATGACACCTGTTACTTTTCATAGTTTTATTTCATTCAAGGAAGGGAAGGAGAGTTCTATGAACCAAATAGATTAGGTTTTATAATGTGTTTTTTCATGTAAAGGGGAAAAACACCTCTTCTGTCCTCTGTTACTTCATCTGGAATACAAATAAGCAGAGGGTCAAGCTATAGAATCCATAGAAGTGCAAAAGTCTATCCTACTTTATGAGCAGGTGTCTCACAGGATTAATTTTTATGTTAGTCTTTTGGTGTGTAGGGAGCTTGTGTGTACACAAATTCATGGTGATAGTTTATTTAACTAAAAGATTTGGAGTATTGAGAGAACTTAATTTTGGGAAGGGGAGGGAGGAGGAATCTTTCTTACAGTGGCTTGCAGAGCCCAGATGAAAATTCAAGTAAGCAGAAGCCTCTCCCTGCATTGTCATCTTTGGTGAGAAAAGCCTCTTTTGTAGGACTAATGTACTATTGGCTCCTACTGCCAAACTTCCTAATTGCCATTTTTTTTTTACCTCCCTGCTGGCCTATTTAACTCTAGTGTTCTGCCAACGTTGTAGTCTCTTTTCTTTCATTTTCAAAGTTACTCTCTGTCCTATCCTACCTGTAGATTTTCCCCCTGAAAAAATCTTTCAAGGATCATGGAGTCTTGGGACTGAAATATCCCTCCATTAAAAAAAATACCCTAGAGAAATCTTTCACTTTGAAAACCCAAGAGTATAAGTGACTCCTTAGATTTAAAATAAATTTGAAAAAAATCTTAGTAAAGGGAAGATCATTTTAGATGTTTCTTTCCCCTCCATCTCAGTCCTCTCTCCCTAAAGGGGGAGTGTTACTCAAACCTCATTTTGTATGTATGGTGTCATATGACAGCTGCACCCTCTGTGCAACAAGCTATGTATAAGGTGTTCCAAATCCTTCTTTCCCCTCAGTCCACAGAGTGGACTTTGCATCTGAGAGAACTCAAATGTACTCTGAATTTCACAAACACAAACTTGCCCTTCCAGGCTAAGTACGTATGCATTCAATACAGAGGAACACATGGGCTTTGGGACATGCCATTCATTTATTCTGACGGAGAACGTTCTTGCAAAGTGTATCTACACTGTGTGTATCAAAGTATCTGAACGCAGACCGGACATAGGTGACTTTCTCCAAGTCTTTGCATAGATACATACAACCATACATTATTTTCTCTCCCTTCGAATGCGCACTTGGAGCATGTGTCTATCTCCTTTCTTTCTCTGTTGTTGCCTATGAGTCTCTCTCTCTCTTCCCCCCCCCCCCCATCTGACACTCCAGAGAAGGGAAGTGTGTGAAACTGCAACTGAGTGGCGTTGTTGCGCCGGCAGCGGAGCTTCCCCGTCCCCTAACACATGAGAGAGAAAGAGAGCAGAGAGTCAGCAGTGCTGGGGGGAAAGCAGCTGGAAAATGCCCAGAAATACTTTCACAGCGGTCAAGCCAGAAAACCCCTGACTCTGTCCTCTCCACCCCCTCCCCCAGCTTTCTCCACGCCTCCCCCTCCACTTCCCCCCCTCCCGCCTCCGGCCTAGGCCCCAGCTGCACCCCGCCGGTGGCGTGTGTGTCACACCTGCTGCCAAACCAAGGGTGTGTGTGCGTGTGTGTCTGTATGTGAGTGTGAGAGGGGGCGATGTCCAGGGCCAGGCTGCCCGCGGGTGCTGCGCGCCTGCCTCCCCCTGCTGCTGCTGCCTCCGCCGCTGCCTCCTCCTCCTCCTCCTCCTCCTCCTCCTCCTCCTCCTCCTCCTCCTCCTCCGCCTCCTCCTCTTCCACCACCACCACCACCAACACCACCGCCGCCGCCGCCGCTGCCGCCGCCGCCGCCGCCGCCGCCGGTCGCCTGTCTCTGCGCTGGGCATGTCTCGGGAGCCGGAGCTACCCGGGTTCTCTGCGCTCTGCGGCGCATGGACGGCGGCGGCGCTAAGCGAGGAGGCAGCAACCTGTGCCGGGGGGCACTTGCACCTCGAGGGGACCTCCGGCCGCCCGCAATGCTCTGGCCTCACTACTTTTCCGTAGCCTTCCTGTCTTACCACCATCGCTGCCGCCGCCTCTGCTGCTACTGAGACACACACACACACGCACACACATACTTACACACATACACCCACCCTCACACACACCCCCAAATCAGGAAGGGGGGAAGAGAGAGGAAAAAAAAAAGTAAGAGAGGAAAAAAAAATCAGGAAGATGGCGCCCACCAAGCCAAGCTTTCAGCAGGATCCTTCCAGACGAGAACGGTAACACTTTTCTGTTTATTGAACCTGCTGCTGTTGCTGCTGCTGCGGAGGCGGCCCCAGCTGCTGCTGGTGCTGCTGCTGGTGCTGCTGGTGTTGTGGTGGTGCTGCTGGGGCGGGCTCCGTCCGCTTTGCAGCTCCCCTTTTTGGGCCGGGAGCTCCTAGGGAGAATGTCTCCAAGCTTGCGGATAACCCGCTAGCTCGTAAGGCTAGTTAGCTCGAGCGGTCTCCCACCCCCAGCTGCCCCCCCTCCCCCCATCTTGTCTACCCGGGCTGCGGCAGCGTGTGGTGCAGCGGCAAGCAGCAGCAGCGGTGGTGTCAGCGGCAGCGGCAGCGGAGGCAGCAGCAGCAGCAGCAGCAGCAGCAGCAGCGGGCGGCGGTGGCAGCAGCAGCAGCAAGTAGCTTAGCAGTCGCACCTCCCGGGCTCAGCGAATAGAGTGTCATGCTGAGGGAAGGAAAAAAAAAAGAAAAAGAAAAGAGAAGGGGGGGGAGTCTATGCGTGAGCAGCCGTAGGGGATGGGGGAGAACCTGGGGGATCCCCGGGGCCGCCGCCTCGGGTCCCTTGGCGGCTGCTCTCTAGGAAGGGAGTGGGGCTGGTGAGGGAGGAGGGAAAGCAGAGAGGAGGAGTACAAATGGGGGGCGGGGGAATGAGAAAGCTTGCACCAGGCCCGTAATGTCTTGCTAAGGGGCCGTCCCTGTTGTGCCGTTCAAGTGCAGCTAGGCCAAGCTGAAGGAGATTGAGAGCTGCTGTGCTTAGCACAACAAACTGCACCCTTAAAACACTACCACCACCACCACCACCACAATCAAGTTGTAGGGTTCTGCGTCCTGCTCGCCACTCCCACTCTCTGCTCTCCTCTTCTCGGTGTCAACCCCCAACAAAACAAATAAAGCAAAAACAAAACACCAAACCACAAAACACCTCTGGCAACAGTCGGAGCATAAATCTCTAGCCCCTTCCATCACCTCCCCCTGTCCCTCTTTAGTTACTGTTTGGGGAGTTTGTGTTTCAAAAAGTTTCAACCGAGAATTCTGTATCCAGGCACGGGGCTCAGTCGGTCTCTGTGAAGCTAGTTAAAGAGCACCAAAAGGGAAAAGAGTTTGTATTCGAAATACAGGAAAGTATACCAAGTAAATATTATTGTTAGACTTCGGAATGACTAAACTCCTATCTCCAGTGGTTTTTCCCTTTGCCAGTCCACCCGGACTGCTTTGTTTGCAATCCCATTTACTATTAGTTGGTCCTATTAATGACATTAATTGTATATAGCAGATTGAGTTAAGCAAAGTGAATCTCTCTCACCCTGTGTTGAAGGCAATGCTTAGTGGGAAGCTATTTTGAAGTTCATCTGATGCCACCCTTTTATTTCAAGGAAAGCAGAAATGCAGCCAGGATACCTCGATACAGACCAAGAGAAGAGTGATTGCTTTCCTCAGGATTAATTACAAGTGAACTCAGAGAGGGAAGTGTCAGGAAGTCCTGTGGTTAATTGTAAAATTTAATTATCAGGGGGCAGTTTTTATTTTTGGTCACATGGTATCTAACATGTGAATTTTCAACAAAAGTTAACAGGGAGCCTTCTAAACGCTTTAAAGAGCTTTTATTACATTATGCATTCTTAAACCTGTCTCATTTCATGTCAAGGTAGGAGTATCTTTTTTTTTAAGTCTTAATAGCTATAGATGTTTATAACTTCAGAAGAAGGTGGGTAGTCAGTTGACTACTTCTGTACCTTTGAAGACTACAGTAAAAAACTTACTCTTGGTTGTGTGTGTGTGTGTGTACACAGATATTTCCTATTTCAGTGTTTGCATGGTCTGTGTAATTGTTCTATTTGAGTATCACTGATCATCACTGGTAGCTCACATATCTTGGTTTGAAATTTTTGCTTGTAAGAAACTCTAAAGGTTTTATCATTTAGAAACCATATAATCAACTTTTCTTTAGTTGTTTTTAGATGTGAGTTCATCTTACTATTTGAATAGCGTTATGATATCAGTGTAATGGATTTTTTGAGGAACAAAAAATAGTTTGCAGACTACAGTCTCCCTCCCTTCCTTCCTTCCTTCCTTCCTTCCTTCCTTCCTTCCTTCCTTCCTTCCTTCCTTCCTTCCTTCCTTCCTTCCTTCCTTCCTTCCTTCCTTCCTTCCTTCCTTCCTTCCTTCCTTCCTTCTTCCATCCTTCCTTCCTTCCCTTTCTTCTTTTTAAGCCTAGTATGTTTAGGAGTGAGTATATTTGCTGGGACAGCTCCAGTAATCTCTCCAGCAGAAGCATATTTGTGTGCCATTTTGGGAATTTCTCTGAGATAGGAATCTTGAAGATAGAATTAATTTCTAGGGGAAACTTCATAGCCTGTGCATGAGTGCTTTCTTTATCACCTGTCTCCATTTGGCATTCGAAGAAGGTAAATCAAAGTGCGCGATTTGTTATTCTGCTCCACTTGAGAGCTGAACTAAATAACACTTGGTCTGAAATTCTGATTGAAGTTGTAGGAGGATATACTGTATTTAATTTAATGCCCTTTAATAGCATCTTCTTGTTCAGCTCTGATGCTGTCATTTTAAAGGTTGGATCAGAGTAGGCTTACCCTGTGGGGAGTGGGAGGAGTAATAAAGGGGAAAAGGAAAGGGTGATGTTAAGGAAAGGAAGGAAGGAAGGAGTTGTAAACTACATTCTTAAAATGGTAATAACTACAAACTTGGCCTGTTCTATCCAAACAGTTGTGTGCCCTAAGGGCTCTCTTTGTGATCCGGGTTTAAAAGGTTCCTAACACTTTAAGTATAAACATTGTACTTGTCATTTGATTTGAGTTTTGCATCAAGAAATGGGATGTCAGATGGTTTGTAAAGGATCAACTTGTGCTTTGTAGTTATTTGCTCCAGTGAAGTACCCTCCTCTCAACATTTATGCCCATCTTCTTCTTGGAACTTTAGTAATATTTTCAGGACAACTGTTGCATACGAGTGTGTTTTTTAAAAGACTATTTCTTATGTGCTTAATTTAGGTTATGTTTTGCTCCATAGATGAAAAATGGCCCCAAATTAGTGATTTCATAAAAGTTGCTGCTTTAGTGAACATTTACTACTGTTCAAATGAACTAATAATCAGAAACCTGTGGAGGAAAAAGTGTTTTAAAAATCACTTTTCTCTCGCTACAAAACAATTCTTCTCATATATTGATAATGAACCAAAATTTGGATTAAAATGTTTTCCCTTCTAATTCCCCTTGGTTAAGTCCAGGTGTAGCTTAATTTTTTTTTCTTGAGCATTCGCATTACCTATGTAAATCCTGAAAGAACAATTTAAGAAGATATAAGTTTAAACTTGGATGCATTTCTTTTAAAGTTCAGTAGGCTGCAGATTATATAGCCCTACTCCAGATTTTTTTTCATTATGTGGATGTATAGCCAAGAAAATTAGAGAGACAGACGTGTCATACAGGTGATGTGTCTCTGCTAGCTTGCAAAACCTATCACAGCATCCTAGCACTATTGGTTTAAAGTGAAGGGGAAAAAAGCCTCTTTGGGGGGGGGGAGTATTTCTACAGCATAAGCTTAAACACAGCAGTGATAAATGATGATATGCATTGTCTAACACTTGCTTTTATATAAATAGCTCCACAAGATTGCTTAAATGATAATCGAAAATATGAAATAGGGTGGCCTTCATATCACAAGGCCAAGGGTCTACAAATGGAAAAACTGAAATAATGAAATATTTCCAAGGCAACAGACTGTCAACAAGAACTGTAATGCATGAGCATATCATGGAGCTACCAGAGAGGATATTAGATCTTATGGCTTTAGAGCCAGGAGTTATAATGACCTTTATTAAATAGCACCATCCCACATTACAACATCCTTTCTGATTTCTGATTTATGGATTTCTAGTCATAGAGCTATACAAAATTTGAAATATGTCAGCTTCTGGTTTTGATTTGTTATTAAAAACAACCCTAGAAATGACATTAGTTAGGATTTATTTTTGATTAGGTTTTGGTAAAGACAAAATGTATATGGAGACTTTTTCAGTGCCTAATGGGATCCATATTTACTTTGGATATTTGAAATATAACTTTTGGTTTCTTACTAAGTTATGTGAAGTTCACGTCTCTTTCAGGAATAAATACTGTGAGAAATGTGTTGCACAGTAAATATGTCCCAAGAAATGGAACAATTTGGTATTTTAGGGGTATTAATTTTGAGTTTCTCCTCCAATGTGCTACATTAATTTTAACACAGTGTCACAATGGTAGCACCCTGTAGTGGAGCTATTTTTAAGAGAATGTCAGAATTTCCATTAACCCCTTGACTCTTTCTCTCTGCCTCAGTTTTTTGTCTGTGATCCACTGGAGATTTCAAATCACAGTGGCTTGAAACTGGACATTAGAAATGCCAGTCTTATGGAAATTTTGTTTTTCTTACCAGGCACATTATATTCTTTAAAACAAACAAACAAAACCAATATTTTTTTGAGTATTCAGATAATTATTTTAATTAAAAGTTTTTTCCCCCTCAGTTCTATAGACATTTACCTTTTGAGATAGAGAAGGGAAAATTGTCCATTTTTTTCCCCCAAGAATCACTCCATAACAGTGCATGACAGGTTTCCCCATAATGTACTTTATAATAACATTAAGTATTCAACTCTTAATTTTCCTAAAGTTCTCTTGAGCCTCTTTCCTCTACAGAGTTCTGCTGAATTCATCTATGAGAACAGAACAACTATTAGACCCTTACCTTCTGTTGGCACAGCCTTAAAAACTAGTAGAAAGGTGGAATATGTAGTGAGTTCACTGGTTGGGAGCCAATGCAACAGCAACTAAACACTTTGACTGATTGTATTGATTTTGTATTGGCTAAACTGACAGGCCATTTGTTTAGGTGTTGTGTAGACATATCTTTAATTGCTTCAGGTTGAATCTGGCTGAAACTTAGTAGAAAAATTCCTTATGTTAGGAAAAGATAGAACGGTTTTGTTATAAGCACACTCTTTAAATTTAAATGTTATCAAAGTTTAACAAAATGAAATTTCAGATTTATTCCTTCAAATAAGTTATACATATGTAATAAAAATATTTAGAATTTAGGGGGAAGCACGTGAATGTTTGCTTTTGATTTAATGCCAATTTTGTATTTTCATAATGGTGAATCTAATAAACCAGCTGTAACTGAATGTTTGTTTTTTTTTTTTTACTGCACCAAGCCCCATTAGTGTGAACAGGATGTTTGGACTATTAAGTTTGATAGAACCATAGATAGTTAGAATAATTTGTAGTAATATTAGCAAGACTACAGTGGATAAACAGGATATAGTTTGGTAAGAGTAAAGTGATTGGTTGTATATTCAAAATACCTACACCAATGAGAAGACCCAACATTCCTTATAGAGTTCTGTGTGGCTAGATTTACATGGTGGGAAAAGTTCTACTTAATTAAATGGGATACTTGTGGCCTTGATTTTAAAACTCTGAAGAGCAAAAAAAAGAGGATTATTTCACACAGTGTCCATATTCTAAGTGCCTAGCATTTACTCATTCATTCACCAAAATTTATTGGGCATGGTATTATGATAGGTCCTAGTGTATGCTCTGTCTTTGCTTCATCCCATGAAAATATCTACCTTGAATGCAAAGTTGTATTAGTAGAGCCTGTGGATTTCCCTTTCTTTCTACATCACTGTATAATAAAATAATTAGAGTATAAGACTGGCAGTCAGGATTATTACATTCTGAGATTGGTTCATTATACCATTATTCAATGTGATTTAAGAGTGGATTAACTTGTAAAACACTTAAGTTAATATTTGTTAACAAAACTGGCTTGAGATGCTTTGGTAGAATTAAGAAGAAAAGCATCTACATTTCTATAAGCTAATTAATAGTCAATAGAAAAGATTTTGTGATAGGATCATCTTATAAAAAATAAGTAGTGTATGCAGGTGTAGAAAAGTTACCCCAGACTAGCATTCAGAGTCTGACATTAGTTCTCTCAAGCCTGGGATTTTTGAAAGGTGCAGAGCCCTCTGCAACAAAGGTTCCTAATACTATATATAAGTGATGGTGTAGCTCTGTCATACATTGGTCCTGGGAGGGCATTCAGGATATCAGGTAATCTCTTTTGATGCATGAAAGTAATAGTTTACAGAATCATAGTGTGAATCAATGTCGAGCCAGAGATAGGAGGCTAGTTTTTTTCTTCTTTGTTTTGTGGCACTGGTACATCATTTACTATTAATTTTCTTGCTTTGGTAGTTTTCAGTGAGATGCCTGGGGCGCGTGTCCTGACCAGCATCTATGCAAGTTATTCCATATAGCTTTATTTACACAGAGTGTCAGAACCAACACATATTCAATTTAGTAGATCCATTACTCATGCCCATTTCTATGACTTTGTGGTCAATTTGACTGGTACTTCTGTGCATACTACTGGTGTCATAAGTAGGCCTCATCAGTTTGTCTGAAAGTTATGGTTAGAATAATTTGCCACTGGCAAACAGAGACCACATCAAAGGGAATTGTATGGAGATTATTAAGATGGGGGAAACAACTATGTATTTCTGGACATTATTTTAAATATATTTTGGAATATCAGTTGTAGGAGTTGGGACTACTAGTAAACTATACTTATCATTACATAAAAACAAAAAAAAAATGAACTAATTAAAACTTATAACCAATGACCTTTCCTTTCCTTCCGGTTTCTTCCCTTTCACCCCGAAGCCCCTTGAGAGACCATGGGTGCTGAAAACTTTTGTCTTTGCCTAACTTCTTGGTGGCATATCAACTTTTTTGACCAGCTAGGGTTGGTCAGACATGTAATAGGGTTTCTAAGGTGTGAGTTAGCGGCACTATATTTCAGGAAACTTTTTAATACCTGACCATGTCTGTATTCACTGAAGAATGAAGACTAAACTTGTCACTGTTGAAGGCATGCTTTATTTGCATTTGCGTTTTTCAGATGCAGTATTGTCAATCAAATTTTTATTTCCTTGACAAAACAAAATTTTTTTAAAGAGTTTTTTTTTTTTAAAGAGGGCGCAAGGAATAGATAAATATATGCCTTAGCAGTTGAAAGTTCTAAGTTTTTCTTGGTATACCTTAACTAAATAATCAAATTTAAACCAAGAAAACCAAACTTTTGTATATGGAATCTTAGGAGACCCTGGGTTTTTTATATTCATAAAACTTTACTGAGGTTCTTCATCATCTATATCATGAAGGACCCTGGAAAAGTATTAAGGAAATGGAGGGAGTCAACCCTAAAAGAGTCAGTAAGAGGCATGATTAAGAGAGGGGTGGCAAAACTTAGAAGTTTTTAGATAATTTTAAAATAAACAGCAACGGATTACAATAGTTAATTGTGATCAATCTTTTCATGCAAGAAGAAACCTCACTTATTTTAAAAAGTAGTTTACCACAACTTTGCTTCATCTTTATCCATATGTCTAGATTATTGAAAATATCTCAGCATTTTTTATGATAAGAGCTTTACCTCATAAGGGACACGACATATACTCAGTTTTTACAAGCAAGAACATTTTCACATACGCTTTATATAATAGCAATGGCATATGAAGGAATTTCTTTTTAAAACAGTAAATTCGATAATAATGTACCAAGCAAATCTCTGTGAATCTCACTTTCTGAAGTAATGTTTGAGACTTTTCTGCTCTCCATCTAGATATCATGATTTTTTCATTAGAATTGTACAGAATTTATTTGATGAGGTCAGATTCCAAGAATGAATATTTTTACAGAACATTCCTACTTGGTCTTCAAGGCATGAAGGACTCAACAAATAATATGACCCATAATTAATATGTATTGCACTTATTAAGGGAGAAACATTATGTACATAAAACTGCTTTCCTGTGACTGTCTCAAGATAGGATGCACATCTTGTTTCCATGTGACTTTTGCGTGTGGTTTCTATAATTTAGATACATGCCTGTATACCATACATACAGTATTGCTGATGTTTACTTAAAATGGGAAAGGATGTTACAATGATAACTTCAGCATGCTGTAAATGTCTTATTTTAGATAAAGTTAAATTTAAATATGTGCAGTGGAACAGTGCCTTTTTTTTTGTTTTACTAATGCTGTTAGGAAAAAGTAGGCTCATCATTTTTTTTGCACATTTTTATTGTTCTGTGTAAATGTAATTTGTTAATCCTGTGAAATTTGTCATAGATAAATTTGCTTGGATTATCTTGTCACCACCGTATCTGCATTCTTTTGTTCATTGCTTATTCATAATTTAACAGTCTGGCAGCGAGCCTTTTTGGGATGCTCACAAAAGATATATGACCTCTACCAGCTGCTACTATAACCTGCAGAATGCACAGCAAGACATTAGAAACGTGAGGATTCCTCTACTGATGAAAGTGCTCTTCATTTAAACAGTCTGTTCATAAGAATCTCAGGAATCTCTGCGAGTAGCACTTTTGATTTTTTTCCCCTGCCTTGCAAAATTAGTTCTAACAGTTCATTTGGTGTGAATTTTTCAGATGGGCCAAAGGAACTTAAATTCCTTTATAATATGACATTTTCCCCTGGTAACTGCATACTTTAAAGTACATTACTATTTGGGGTTGAAAGTTGGCTAGGGATGATTTTATGGCAAGGAAAAGAAAGAAAAGTGAAGTTGTCAGGTAAACAATATCAGCTCCTGATTTACAGGAAATCTCACTGATTTAACCCTGCTCTAGCCCAAGCCCTTTACAGTTTGTACTGTGTAAATACTTAGTATTATATAGTGCAGGGAAGACATTAAATAGAGTGTTACTTGAAGTGTAACAACATTTTAGATTTTCATTATTCTCCTGACTTAGTTTAGCATATAAATTTATTCCTATTTTACTTTACTTTTTTTTTTCCTTCTCCAGATCTGCAGATCAGCCTTTGAGTAATGGCTAGTTTTTACCTCTCTTTCATGCAGGCATATGATTATAGTTCAAAATAATTCATTGCTAATCCATGCAGTATTGGTTCATCTCCATCACTGTTTTGTGATTAGAGCCTGAGGCGGCCTGCATAGTTTCCTGCCCTGATTTTCTTTTACTGCAACCCTTGTTTTAATATAGCTCAATAGCCACCGCACTCTCCTACCCATCCTTTTCCATTCCTCATCTGTATCGATTGCAGGAGATTAATATTTATTTGAAGCTATTTTTCAAGGGTTTGTGAAAAATATATTCATTTCCTACAGTGAATCTTCAGATATAGTGAGAGAAATAGATCTCAGGTATGTAACCCATCTGATGAAGTTAACTTTTACATTCTTGGTCCCTTGCTGTGACCAATTTTTTTTCTTTCCACATAAAACAGTAAGTTAAGATTCTTTTCAAAACATGCACATTGCTTTTCCTTAAAAAATACTTTTTAAAAAAGGGTAGGGCAGTGATAATACTTAGACTTCAATGTCATTTTTTTTCAGTAGTTCCAGAGTAACAGAAACTCCTTATGGTTTCACATATCATCTAAATAGGTACTCTATACCTAGTATAATCCTCATAACACATATTGATTGGCCTGAATTAGATGCTTTCTGATCATGCCCCTTATAAACTGTTATTTTGCTTAACATCAAATATTGCCCATTTTACCAGAAGGTCATCTAAAAGATTTTTTAAAGACTTTGTTTCAGTTCTCAGTAGTCCTGTGTTCCTTTTAATAATTACTTCCATCTCATTGTAGCTGTGTGTTTGAAAGTGTAGGTCAATGAGGATGATTGCATTCAGAATTTCATGATCTGTGTAGTGGAACAAATTGAAAGCAAAGCCTGTATCAATCACTGTGAAGGGAGGGTTAATTGTTACTGCTTCTCAAGCCTCTGGACAGATAAACCAGTAATGAAATACTTATTGCTCTGATATGTGAATGCTAAAAGACGAAACAATGGAAACAGAAGCAGCCTTCAAAGATAACACATAAAAGGAAAGAAAAGGAATAAACTCCACTAAAGTAAGATACCATATATGATCTGCATTAACTCTTTTCAAAGTTATATTGTTTTCAGCTACAGCTCTGTTTTGGTGACATTTTAGGGGAGGGCTGGATGTCAGATTACTACAGCCAAATAAGAATGCGAATGGAAAACTCTTCTTAGGTGAAAAATTTAGTGTGTGTGTGCTTTATGCTAATTGGGGACCTCAGTAAAGAGTAACATTTTATTTATCACTGAATGGTGGTTTTTGTTTGCTTGATGATACCTTTAAAAACATATTTTTTTTTATCCCAGGCATTTATTAAAATCTTTGTGTTTTGTTGTCTTTGAAGGGATTTGGAGACTTTGGGGCCATTGGCGACAAAAGTAAAAAAAAAAAGAAATCATAAGAAAAGATTTAGTGTAGCAAACAAATTATGAGATTATAGTAAATACATTTAACCATTTCTTCAATAGGAACTTAACATTTACACATCTGTTAGTTACTTATATGTTGAAATATATGCAAAAATATTTAGCCAAATTGAAGTCTTAGGCCCATGACAATCATCTCAACACAGTGGGTAGTTCTGAAAATTAATGAGAATGATAATACTGTAAAGACTGTTCCAGAGTTTGCCCAAATTCATTATCTAAGACTCTTGTTAAGAACATCTCAAAGAATTTTAACCAGGAAAATATATTAATGGTTCAAAAGCATTTTCAAAACCCTGATTTATAAAAGTATAATGGAATTATATATGCAAGAGTTAGAGTTCTCAACACAAATAGCACAGGACATTATGAAGGCATATTTTCCAAAAACCTTGCATTATGGGTTCATCCATAGTTTTGAACGTAATTTATTATTTCTTTTTGTATATGTGGGAGGAAAAATTGAATATAATTACATTTTTAAAAGTAACATTGAGCCCTTATGAAAGGAGAGAGGTTTGTACCTGCAAAAAAAATTAAGTAAAAATAATGTTCAGTAATCATTTAAAGTTGGATGTAAATATCTGTCGGACAATCATCGGAAAAGAGCTGTCTCACATCTTGGGATTTTTCTTTAGAATGTTAAGAATTTCCTGTGGCCTGTTTCCTGACAGGATTGGTGCAGCTGTGTATCATATGAAATAAAAGAACTGAGCACCGTCCTTGTTATATAGAGGTCCTGTACCTCAGGAAACATGGGTGTTGATTTGGGGTATTTTTAAAACAACTGTAATATTAATTAAATTTCATGTTGTTTTAAATATTTCTGAATCAGAATATTCAAAATGCCTTTTCAGCATACAGCTGAGTCTCAATTTTGAAATAGTTTGACAACAAATGTTGGTCATAGACCATCATCATAGTTGGATTAACACTCATATACAAGTTGTCATGACATATATTATGAAATGCTTGGGCTGTCAATAGTTAGGCATAGAACTAGTTTTCATTCTTCTTTTCATTTGATGCTTTAAGAGATCCAACAATTTATCCGTGTGGGTACTCCCTCAAATGATAAAGATCATGACCCATCTTTGGCTTTTCAGCTAATCTATATCCTTCTGGGAATCCTCTGGTGGGAGGTGGGGGGAGTCCACCCAGCTTTCTAGGGGCCTCTTTATCTAGTTCTTTGGACAGTAGATGGATTAGATGGAGCACAAGACCAGTTTCTTTACTCTGACTACACGACTGGCCCAACTTCTTGTCCACCCAAGTATTTTCCACTCATTCACTCTGATAATATACTTTATATTAACTCTCCTACATCGTTCTTGGTCAGCAACATGCTGCCCTTGTAATCAGGTTGGTTTAAGCCAGTGGTTCTCAACCTGTGGGTCACGACCCCTTTGGGGGTCGAACAGGGTCAACTAAGACCATCAGAAAACACATTTCCAGTGGTCTTAGGAACCGAGACACTGCTCTTCTATACGTTTCCAGGTGGTCCACCTACATGCAGATATGCCCACATACAAGTATTAAAGGGTCATGGCATTCCACTGGTTTAGGCCTTTGCCTAACATGATGCCTTTCCATTGCCCTTGGGTGAGCTTTAACTTTAATTCCAAGTCTCTGAAAAGTTAAAGTTTTTTTTTTTAATCACCCAATAACAAATAGCGTTTCAGCCTACATAATAGCATTTGGTGGATTTTTTTCTTTTCTTTTTTCTCTTTTTATTTTTTTAGGATCAGTCATTACAGATTTCAGAATGGATTATATTATTTACAGATTGGGAATTAGGAAAATCTTATTGATTGTAGAAACCTTACTGCTTATTACATCTTCCAACACTTTTTAGTAAGGTTCACTTCAAATTATTAATGATCCATTATGTTCAAGGCATTGCACTTAACAGCTTTATGAGAAGGCATACCTTAAACAAGTCTCTTCCCAAATTAGGACCTCAGTTACCTAATCTGTAAAATGATATTTTCATTTTGTGTGGACCTCCCCTCTTCCCCCACCTGTGACTGTCTGTGTTTCTAAGTATCATTGCTTTATCTAATAGGCAGATACTATCTCCCTCATTAGAATATAAGCTTCTTGAGGTGTAGGGATTGTTCCACTAATTTTTTTTTAATTCCTAACTTGAAACTTAGTAGTTACTTAATGAATGCTTGTTTGTTGATTGATTGACTGATTCTATTATTTAGACTTTGTGACCTATTGGTTTTTCTTTCTTTAACCAAGTGATTTTTAACATCCACAAATATTCTTTAGTTATGAAAATGTATAAAGTAGATTAAGGTTTCTTACATTAGCTGTAATAAATATCATGCTGGTTTTATTCAATAAAGATAGAACATTTAGTTATTTTTCTTTTATGAAAACCTCATTGAAATGAAACTTCTTGTTTCAGGAATGTCCTGAGGGATCTTAAAATGAAAGCAGTAGTGTGTATTAAGTTATATTTTAAAGTGACATACTATACATGTGACTTAACGTAACACTAAATAAAAACTACGCACAGTGTTATAGATAAATAAATTTGCTGGTTGAATTCAATTGAGGCAGTAGTGAAATTCTGGAAATGTCTTGCAACCAGGAGCAATACCAACAAAGTAGGAAGTTAACAAAGTCAGATTTGATGGATAGACAAGAGCTTAGGGGACTAATCTGAAAATTTCATGTGTTCCTAAAGCATTTGCAATAGAGGAAATTTCCATGGTGAGATCCTATCAAAACTGTAGAAATTCTTTTTTTTTTTACGTTTTCAATAGGACTTTTACAAAAATTTCTTTCCTCTTACCACTCTAAAGGTTTAAAGACTATATAAGTTCTTTAAATTTTTTTTTGTATTTTTTTCAGTAGTACTTAAAAAAATTCTTTCCTTTCATTACTGTAAAGGTTCAAAGTTTATGGCTTAAAAATAAAATAAGAAAACAATTGCTATTATTAGGACTAGTGCATTAAATAAGACCTTTGTTAAGTTGTTTACAATTCAGCTAGCATTTATTAAGTACCTGCTGAGTTCTGGGCAATCTGATAGGTGCTTAGATTGCAACTGTCTTCAAAGAATTTACCTTCTCTTGGGAGAAAACAATGTGTATGTGCAAATTTAAATATAAAACACACAAAAAATCTATTCAGGGTAAAGACATGGTCTACTCTGAATGGCAATTTATTACCAACACAATGAGGATTCCAGAAGTCACATTAGAATGGTAGGATAGAGTGAGATAGAGACATGGAAGGAATGGGGCTGACACAGATGGATATGAAAGAGCCAGGGAAAGAAGATTAATTAGGTGACCTGCAAAACAGTATCATAGAAATTTCAAGTCGCACCACAAAGTAATAGATAATCTGGCCCTTTGTAGTAGCAATGGTAATTTAAAAAAAGAATTTGTAAGTAAGAAGTTGAATGAGAGCAAAAGTATATGCAAAGTGATAGGGCAGTTGATGAATATAGTCCTGCTTGACAGTCAAGGCAGGAGTTGATAGAATCGTGGGTATGTTTGATGTACTTACCCTCCAATCCTCAGCCAGGTTATCTCTCTGCCCCTTGGCCACCTCAGATGCTGAGAAGTTTACCTCTCACATTATATGAGATTTAGGAGACATATTAATTCTGGACTGGTGAGATATGTGGGGAGAGGATGGAATGGCAAGGCAGAGTCATTCACTCTATAGTTTAATTGGGGAATTAATATAGTATAGAGGGGAGTCATTTCATTTAAATCCTGGCTATCCTGCATACTAAATTTGTGAAGTTGGACAACTGACTTAATTATCTGGGCTTTAGGTTGTTCATACAAAATGTGAAGGGTAGGTGGAATGTTTTCTAAGGCCCTTCTATCTCTAAATCAAGGATCCTATGACCTTAAAAAAAGCCCTCACACAAGGTAACATATTTATATTGTTGTTGAAATAACTATGGTGACTCTTTTTTGCATTCACATAATATTTATTTGATATTAGCCACAATCTTGTGAGGTATTAGTATTTTGACTTGATTTTAAGAGATAAGAAAGAAGATAATACTCTTACCTCATATTTCATTGAGAAAAAAATGAGGTTACTTTCTAAGAGCTCCCTCTTCTCCCTTCCTCACCATCTCCCGTGTCTTCTGTCACTTTTTCTTCCTTCACCTGTTTCACATGAAAAGCTAGCCGTGCTCCTTGCCAAGACCTAATGCCCTCTTCATGCACGTTATCCCATTCCATCCTGTCTTCTCCAGCAGACTAAAACTTCTATCTGTTCTACCTATTTTGTCATTCATCTTCAATCTTTTCCTATCGGCTGCTTCTCTACTACCTAGAAGTCTCCTCCATCCTCAAAACACTTTCACCTGATTCATCTGAATGGCAGCTCTTACACTTCCCTGCAGTTCCTCTAGACAGGCAACTTTAGATTTCATCCTCAGTCCACCATTTAGTCATGTTTATTTGAGTACTCTTTATCTTTGGTCAAAAGACCTTCCAACTTTTTTTTTCCGGAAGAGTTAAAAGTTGTGCAAATCCCCTAGATATCCCAGATATTAAATCCTTATCAGAGATATTTGATTTACAGATTTCTTCTCTAACTCAAAAAACGGTCTCACACAAATTAAATTAATTTTTCACATTTTTGTAACTGTGGCATTCAAAGAAGCAAAATTATATCATGCAGAAGAGATATTAGCAATTTAACTCTACTCTTGTCTATTGCCTTTTCCCCTTACCCTAATTAAAATTCTCATTATCTTAATGTGGAGGGCATGAACTAAGAATCATGAGATAATCTGTTTAGGTCAATTCAAAGGAATATGTGAATGATGGTCACTTTAAAAATGTATTAAATAAAATTTATCTTTAATGAAATGTGTTGGGGAGATACTTTTAGACTGTAATTTTTTTTTCTGGTGTGCCTTTTTTCCCTTACCCCTCTACATGGAAGGGAGATAGGCAAGGTGCAACAGCTAGGAAGGCTACTGAAGAAGAGTTGATGCTCCCCAATTCTGAATACTTAATCTTTGGTTTGGACATTGTTTCATAATTCCTATTTTAATTCCACACTATAGTTGCAAGAATATAAATGAAGGTAAAAATTATAAATTGTCCTCTAAAAATCTGGCTGCCAGATTTCCCAAGGAAAATATTTATCTGTCTATTCAATAACCTTATACCAAGGCCATCACAGCTCTATTCATACCTGGAAATTAGCAATATAGGTGAGAAGTAATTGTCAATAAAGTTGAGAGAGAAAACTTGGAATAGTAATTTAAGATTAAGGAAGATATTCTGTTTTTAGGTATATAATTTTCAGTGTATAAATTGTGTTGAACCCAAATTAATTAGATCTGATGGGACCCATCACTTGAAATCAGGTTGGTTCAGGACTTACCTACAGTATTTCTGTCTTTTGTGTATAGCATGGTGATGTAGATAGAGAACCTGACTCAAAGCCAGGATTGCTTCTGACCCATATTAGCTGTGTGAGCTTGGACAAGTCACTTAACCTCTAAGTACTCTAAATACTTTAAATACTCAAGTTGCTGAACTTGCCTTGACAGAAGGATTTTTCTTATCCTATATCGAAGAAATTGCAAGTCTAGTCCTTATACCTATCCCTGTGGGCCAGGCACTGGGGTTACAAAGAGAAAGGTGAGCCAGGCTCTTGTCTCAAGTAGGTTACATTCTATCAAGGAAGAAAAGTGCTACAGGAAAGATACAAAATAAATGCCATGCACTGTTAGAGGGGAATTTCTAGGTGCTGGATGGGTCAGAAAGGTCTTATGTACAAAGTGGCAATGGAGCTGAGTTTTGAGGGAATCTAAGGAACCTCAGGGACAGAGGAAAGGAGAGAGTCCATTTTCAGCATGAATGATGTCCTATACAAATGTTCAGAGACAGGAGACAGAGTGTTTGTACAACGAACAGTAAGAAGGCCAGTTTCGTTGTACTACAGAGTGTGTGAAAAGGAATCTGTAATAAGCCTGGAATCAATATTAGTAGGACTTCAAAAGGCATAGGGGTTTGAGACTAAGTCTATTCAGGCCATAGGGAATGGTATGAGTTAAAATTCAGAAATGGAAAAGCCCAAAGTATGAATAGGGGTCAGAGAGTTGTACAAATTGGCCAAAATATAGAATAGAGTACATGGAGCAGGATATATAATGGAAGATTATTTTTATCATCATACTGTATTCTTTCTTGCATAGTGTTTTCACTGGTTCCACATTCATCATTTTAATGATATAGCAAAACTTCTGTAAATATTTGATAGGAAGTCATGCTTATTGAAAGCAAAGTCAAATGAACTATTTAAAAGTCTTATTTTTCCCTCTTTATTTTGTGGTGGGCCAGGACTTCCTGCCAAACATCAGTCTGCTTCTTGATTAATTTTATATTGGCCAGAAGCATTGACAAAATTCCAGAATCTTAGAATTTGAGAGTTCAAAGAGATTATAGGAGCCATCTAGTACAATCCACACACACAAATTAATCTCCACTATAACAAACTTGGTACTGATTATTCTTGAGGACTTCTGAGTAGGTAGGGTCCACCACCTCTCCAGAAAATCATTTTTGGAGTGCTCTAATCCTTAAGAATATTTTTCTGGCAATGAACCTAAATGTTCAACTTTGCATCAGCCACCCATTGCTCTTGGTTTTTCCTTCTGGGTCTAAATTGAACAATTCTAATCTGTATTCTATGTAATAACTCTTCAGATGTTTGAAGATAGATATCACATCTCTTCTGAGTCTTCTTACCTCTAACGTAAACATTCCTGGTTCCTTCAGCTGATCATCTCATTCTATGGACTCAAAGTCCTCCACCACATTAGCTATCATATTACTTTTAATGCTCTTCATTTTTTCAATGGCATTTTGAACCATGGTACGCAGAAAGGAACTCCAGATGAAGTCTAACAAAGGCAGAATGTAGTAGAATGAGTACATTCCTTTTCCTTAAAGCAATGACCCTAAATGCAACTTAAAATAGAATGTAATTTTTGCTACCACATTGCTACCACATTAATTATTCATACTGAGCTGTTAGACCAGTAGTACGCTAAGATATTTTTGTTAATTGTTAAGAATAATAAGAATTGCCTACTCTCTATGCCTTCTCCACATTATACTTGTGAAATTGATTTTTTGGTACCCAAGTACAAGATTTTACATTTATCTCTCTTGAATTCCATTATATTAGATTAGCCCAATGCTCTAGCCTGTTAAGGTCATTTCTGGATGTTGACTTGGTCATCCAGTGTGTTAGCTACCTTTCCCAGCTTTGACTCATTAAGAAACGAGCATATAACTTATGCCTTTGTCTAAGTTATTGATAAAAATGCTAAACAGCACAGGGTCAAGCATAGCTCCCTGGTGTACTCTACTGGAGACCACCTGCTATATTGACATAGAACTATTGACCGCCCTCCTTTGACAACTGTTCTGTCCATCTGATCTTTTCTGAATCCATCTAATTGTGTTATCATCTAATCTGTAACTCTCCATCCTCTCCATAAGAACAGTATTAGATACTTTATCAGATTGTTAAATCTAAACAAATTATATCTTTAGCATTATCCTCATTTACCAGTTGATTAATTCTGTTCAAGAAATTATGTTAGTAAGTATGATATCAACCAATCAGTCAATCAATACATTTTTACAATATATGTGCTTTGTGGTAGGCACTGTGCTAAGTGCAAGGGATCATCCCTGACCTCAAGATATGTTCTTGGTGAAGCCACACTAGCTCTCTCTAATCATTCCTTCTCTTTCTGAACATTCATCAACCATTTCTTTCTTTTTCTTTTTTCTGTCTTTTTGGAGGGGGGAAGGCAGGGCAACTGGGGTTAAATGTCTTGCCCAAGGCCACACAGCTAGTAAGTATTAAGTGTCTGAGGTCACATTTGAATTCAGGTCCTCGTGATTCCAGGGCCAGTGCTCTATTCACTGTGCCACCTAGCTGCCCTCATCAACCATTACTTTAATCATATATTTTAGAATTCTCCCAGGAATTGAAGTAAAACACACTGGCTTATAGTTTGTAGACTCTGTTCTGTCTTCTTCCTCCCCCCTCTAAAAAAATCAGTATTTGCCCTTTTCCAAACTTTTGGTACCTCTTGCATTTTTCAGCATCTTTAAATATCATTGACTATGACTATCTCATTGGACAGTTCTTTTAAGGTCCAAGGACATACTCTGCCTTGGCTAGGTGGCTTGAATTCAACAAGGAGATTTGATATATGAGCAATTAGACATGAATATTCTAAGTTATGGAAGTGATGGGGGTGCACTCTCAATAGCTGGCATTCATAAATTTTCATTAATTGATACTTTTTACCTTTAATACAGTTTGGTGTTTCTTCCTGGATTCCCACTTAACTTTTAGTTCTTTCATGACATAAGCACCATTATAATAGAAATCAACCAAAACAAATACCAAACAACACCCCTCTACAATGCTTATGTCATATCACTTATGGCCAAATCACATTCAGTAAATGTATTATCACTGAAGTGAGGAGCATGTATTTTGAGCCTTATTGACTCACTTGGTTATCTGAGCAGCTTGAATAGAATATTCTCCATAAATCTGTTCAAAGAAGTTTTTTTTAAAATAATCTAAAATCTTATGAAAAAGCCTATTGTTCTTCTTTCTAGTTTTCATCATTATATCATTATTTTTATCTTTGTACCTTATAGAAAACACTTCATTAAAAAAACTCAACAAAATCAAGTCTGGTTCATTGGGAAACATGCTCTGCTCTGATCTAGGATGCTGATTCACCATCAGTTTCAGCTTCATTACTGGTACAACTCCTTCCATTTATGTCAAATATTCAATGCTTCTTACACCCTAGATATACTTAATTTCTGTTATCTATAGCTAAGAACATAAATCACAATTTGTTTAGGGCTTAAACACAACAACATCAGCAACAACCTTCTGTAGATTGCCAACATCTTGCTAATCTTAAGTATTTCCTGTCATATTCTGGGAACAAAAATCCAAGTGAGCATAGGGTCCACAAGATAGAAGGCAAAAGTTACCCTTTGTTCTAACTGGAGCAGATCATAGTTAGCATATTGTCTAAGTTTGCAGTACCACTTCTTAGGGAGTAAACTGACAATCTGGAGAAAATTCAGAGGAGGAGGAGCAGAAGGTAATGAAATTAGACTATGCATATGAAGTTCATTTAAAGAAATCAGGGATGTTTTGGGTGCAGAAGAGGAGACTTGAAAGGAGGTATTATAATTCTTATTAAGTATTTGAAAGATTTTCATATAGAAGAGGATTAAATTTATTTTATTTGACCCCTGAGAGCATTGGAGGAATAATGGCTAAAAATAGCATGGTGGAAGATTTAGGTTTTAATATGAAGGAAAACTTCCTTACTGTTGTTCAGTTAAGTTCAGCTCTTTATGAGCCCATTTGAGGTTTTCTTGGCAAAGATCCTGGAGTGTTTTGCCATTTCTTTCTTCAGGTTATTTTACAGATGAGGAAACTGAGGCAAATGGGTTAAAGTGATTTACACAAGGTCACACAGCTAATAAGTGTCTGAGACTGGATTTGAACTTAGGAAGATGAATCTTCCTGATTTCAGCCTAGGTGCTCTATGCATTGGGTCACCTCACTGCTCTCTTAAACAATGAGAACTGTCTAAAAGTGAAATGGGTTTTTCTGAGAAAGAATGGGTTCTTACCTCTCTGGAAGTCTTCAAGCTGGATAGCTGTTTATATGCTTGTAGGACTATTGCAAAGATTTCTGTTCCCATACAGCTTCTGGAATCCTCTACAACTCTGAGATTTGGATTCAGTCAAATGTTCCATGTTTATTTGATGTTTCCCATGAGTTTCCCAATTCTTCCTCTGCAGAGTACGTACTAAGCCTCCATGCTGAATGAATATCAGATTTGTGGTTTGTCCTATTTGTAAAAGTATGACAGTGTTTTCTCTCAGGAGTTCACATCTTGGCTTTCTTCCTTATTAGTCAAGTTGCCACGGTCAAAACTCTTAACCCCTATAAACTTCTCCTCTGAAATGTATGTACTAATACTTATATTACCTACCAGACAGGAAGATTTATACATTGTAAAATACTGTATAAATTTGAACTCTTATTTTTATCAGATGTGTGGAACTATGAAAACCCATAAGTACCAAATGTACCATTCACAATTTATTCATCTCCAAGTGATATGACCAAATAGATAAATTCTAGAACAACGGAACATTGACAATTAGGATTATATTAGACCCAATTTCTATCTAATTATATTTCCATAAATTTTGAATTCCATCAAATTTATATTTAGCAAAATTATACTTGTAATAATTCAAATTGATTTAAACCAAAATGACCAAATTCAATCATGTAAAATTGAAGAGAATATAAAATGAAATGGCATTTTCCTATCTCCCTCCCCCTGCGTAGACATACAGTTGAGTTATCCTGTAAGCTTATGTTAATATTCCCCATAAAGAAATCCTCTAGCACAAATGTAAATAAGCACAAAGTACTGATATTTACGATGTCTTCCCCTCTGCTTGATTGACAGCTGTGGACGTTATTACTTTTACCCTACGCAGAATTAGGTGACAATTGAATTCAGTAGACCCTTATTATGTATCTGCTATGTGCCCAATATTGTGCTAGGTGCTCCTGAAAATCTATAGGTAAATAAGACCTAGTGACTGCTTTCATGGAACTTCTAAGTAAGTGGGGGTGAGGAAGGGGGAGAATATTGTACATAAATAAATAAACAAACACAAAATGCAGCCAGGGAAGAATATAAGAAATGTAAAGTTCTATGCAAGGTCTGAGGAAGGAAAGATGAATTCTGGCAGAGGGACCAGAGAATGTTTCAAAGAAGGTAGGTCTTGAAATATTGGTCACATTTTGGCAGACAGAGATACTCTGCCCTGGTCTAGCCACATCTGAATTATGTTCAGTTATGGGTACCACATTTTAAGTAGAATATTAATAAGCCAAAGATAACTCCAAGGAGAGCAATTGATACTTCAGAGAACCTTGAGTTTATGCCTAATAAAGTCTGGTAGAAGGAACTGAGATGCTTAGTCTGGAGAGGAACAGACAGGGAGAACGTGATAGGTGTCTTTTTTCAAGGTTTCTCATGTGGAAGAAGGATAAAATTTGTTCTGATTGGCCGTGTATTGCTCTGCATTCAGGGCATTGGGTAGAAATTGTAAGAATCCAACTTTAGGTTTGATGTATGGGAACACTTCCTTACAGGGAGAGCAATCTAAAAGTGGGATGGGCTGCCTTTGGAGATAGTATGTTCTCCTCACTGGAAATTTTAAAGTAATCCTTGAGCTAAGCAATGCTATAAAGCTCAGATCAAAAGGGAAAGAAGTAGACAATTTTGTAGATAGTTTCATGAGGTCACTTGTCAGGGAATCACCAAAGAATTTTGATCAATAGTGAAATGTAGAACGGCATATTAGGAAAATTAGTTTGGCAACTATGTGAAAGGTATATTTATGATGGCAGAGACTGAAGGTAAGAACCTTAATAAGTTACTAGATTTGTCTCAGAGATAATGAGGGAATGAACTACTGTAGTGACAGTGTGAGTGAAGAGGAAAGGAGGATGGATATAAGATATATTATGGAAGTAGAATTAACAGAATTTGAAAACTGGTTGCATGTGAATATAAAAACATGAGGGAGAGTGAAATATCAAGGTAGCACTGGACTTGGTAGTAAAAGATCATTGGCTACATAGAAGGGAATGCTTTCAGTATCTTGTTGGGATCAGAATCTTTACTAGTAGAGGCTGAATAGTGATTCAGTGGTGGAAAGGAAGCAGACCTAGAGAAGGTAGGCTGCTCTTTCTAGGAATTTACCAGTGAAGGGAAGGAGATGTGAAGGTAACTTGAGGCTATGGCAAGATAATTATAAGCTTTTTTGTTTGTTTCTGAGAACTTGGGAGAAATGAGCATTTTGATAAGTAGCAGGGAAGGAACCACAAGAGAAGGATATTGGGTTAAGACAGAAAAAGAATGGTGGAACAAGGTTCCAGAGGAGTCTGGAAGCAATTAAATCAAGAGTACAAATGAAAGGAGAGGACCATCTCATCTTCCCATAGTGTATCAAAGAAAGAGAGTATAGGTGAAAACAGAATTTTGAGGCATAGAGGAGGAGCATTAGGAAGCTTATGACTGATGACCCAATTTTCTTAATGAAGTAAGATGGATGGGCATCTTCTGAGTTGAGAATTCAGTGGGGATGGACCTAGGGGTTCTAGGATGTGGGAGATTTTAGAATGGTCACTGTGTGGAGTGTGACAAGAAATATCCTGCAGTGCCAAGTGTCCAGTTGAGATTAGACAATATGATTTTGTGGTGGATTGAGTGAGTCATCAGTTTTATAGTTTTTTATCAGCAAGCATCCTAGCATGCCCTGGATGGCTCCTAGCACAGGTTCTTAGATCTGCTTTTCTAAAGGAAAGCAACTGAAAAAGGCTTAACAATCTTACTTTAATCAAACATATATCATTTACCTAGTTCAGGGGGGAAAAGTCAGCTCCCTGAACTTCAGAGAATACAAACAGAAGTTACAAGCAGACAAAGAAACAGATCAGTAGATGGGCTTCCAGCCATGTGACCATTACATCCATACCTAGTCAGTTACCACAGAGGGAAGCATCAACATCTGGGTTTTCAAAGGGGGGGGTTTGGGGTGCCTTCTCCTGGATCAGAGAAATGTTAAAGCCCTTTTGACACACTGCCCTATCACAAAGTACCAAGTAACAAGGTGTAGGCATTCCTGAAGAACAAGCCTCTCACCACAGGCTCCATGTGACCACATTCAGCCTATTAGGGGGCAGAGTATACTTTCAAATCAGGGAAGGTTCTCAGAGTCACTTAAGCCTATCAAAGGGCCTAGGGACAGGGAAGATCTTCAGATTCTCATAACAAGTTTTTGAGGATGAAGAGCGTGTTTAGGAGGAGTAAAGGAATTTGAGAGAAAAAAAAGCAGGAGGGAAATTTCAGAGCTTTGGGTCACGGGGATGAAGTAGTTTTTGGTGATAATGAGGTCTAGCAGGTTTCTAAGGTAGTATGATGATGAAGGATAAAGAAACTAAGAAGGTTGATGAATTTGGAGGATAAGGCAATATTATAAGGGTCATCATCATGAAAATTGAGAATTTACTTTTATTCTGCTTGGAAGTGGCACTATTTTTTATCCCTGGTACAGATTCTGAAGTCATGCCTGCCCTGCCCACCGAGACCCTTTTCCTCTCTTTTCTTGATTTTGTATTCTGGGACCTTGGCTTTCTATTAGAGAATAAAACTTGGACTTTCATGCTTTTTTCTTGAAATTGCCTAAATCTTGACTTACCACTAATCTTCCTTAAGAAGATAGTTCCAGAGTAGTTTTTGAACCTTATTTCTAAGATTTTATTAAATATTCCAAAGATGGTTGTTCCTGTATCATAATGCTAATATGAATGATTTGAAATAAGAAAGCTCTTGTAACTGAGAGAAAGCCATAGGCTCAGTCTTTATACAGTGGAAAAAACAAAGTTACCTCATCACAGACTTTGGATTTTCATCATATTCTACTATTTTTGAACTTTTTTTTTTTTGCTATGAAAAAGTTTGCACAGTGGTAGAGTATTGCCATGTCAATCACCAAGAATTTATTTTTGTTTTCTGAGATATATTCATCTTGTGTAAGATTAATGATGTATGGATTTAATCTTAATTATGGGTAATCTGTCTAGTGTGAATCCCCTGGGTATTGGCACACATGGCTGATTTTAGAAGAGATTGGTATAGCATTCATCCTTAACAACCATGCCTTTATCTTAGATCCAGATTAACCAACATTTACAAGCTTAGGAAGGAGAAAATTTTGCTTGGTGGATTTCTCAACAACTGAATGTATTCTAATGTTTATGTGTTTTTATGTCTAGGAATATTAACATTTTTTTCCATAATCAATATTTGAGTGGATCTGTGATATCACTGATATGATTACCAATGATACAGATCACAATCAATCTATGATCTTTCATTCTGTGTCACTTTCATAGATCTTTGCTGATAAATTCTCTACAGAGTGTTCATTCAAGGTAGGGGTGGAGGTCTGAGGAAGGAGGAATTTCTTCTAGTTTTCTCTCATGAATATCAATTGAGCATATGGACTTAGCCATCAAGTTATCCATCACTCTCACTCCATTACTGGCCAATATTCTTTTTCAGTTATGCTTCTCTCTGAAGAATTCTAAGAATAGAGGCTTTATTCAGACAACATCCACAAATGTATCTGGATAAATACATCTTTTATACAAAAGAATAGAAACATTCTATGAGAGACTAACTCATAATCTTTTTCTAAAATTTCCAGGCTAATATGAATCTTTATTCACATTTTCCAGGAAATGTAAGTGGACCCAAGGCTATGCTATCTATCTATATTTCTCTGAATTGTAGATAAATCAAGGAGAGTGTGGAATATTTCAATGTATCTTACATAGTGTATGAATGGAAGAGAGTAACGGTGATCATAAGGAGAGTACCTAAACATCTGATTGTATCATATTTGAAAACCTTATTAGGAAAAACTGTTGGAGGGTTTTATCATAGAGATACAATTTCTTATGCTAGTCAACAAGAAAAACCAATGTCACATTGCATATTTTCTTGGTGGAATGTCCCTTGGCCTGTGAGCAGAATAATATTGAGATCAGATATTAACATATAGAATTAGTTCAAAGAGAAGAAAAAGCTGGGAAACTAAAGAGACACCTTGTGCAGTGCCCTAAAGGTGAGTGTATTAGAGATCAGGCAGAAGAGAGCAGGGCAGAAGAGAATTCTCAAGTCATTACACCAAACATGCTATTGTGTAATATCAAGCTATAACACCTTGGGAGAGATGAGTTAATCCATACAATATTTCAGTGTTTATTAGCTCATCAAAGGGAAAAGCAGAGATGCCTTATTACTATATCAAATAGTCAAGTTTGTAGGTGAGATCGTAAAATAGAGTGGGTTTTTTAAAGTCATATTTTAGCATGAAAATTTTTCCTCCCCAAGAGGAAAAAAAAAGGTCAAGAAGGATTTACATCTCAAGGCTTGTATAATTCAAAATTTACATAGTTTAATAAATGCAAGCAGATATCACAGGAAGTAGAGGAGGACCTCTGTAAAACACAGCTTTGATTGCTGGGTAAGGAACATGTAGGAAATGAAGCTCTGAAATATGGTACAAATGGTTTCTTATTCATTTGCTCATTTGTCTTGACTACAAGTGGATTTTTGCCAAGGATATTTGTTTGAAAATGTAAGTCTTTGCCAACCTCTGGAAGGATTTAGAGAAATGCTTGGGCTGTCTTCATTCCCCCAAGCAAATGGTAATTTCATGGCAATTCTTAAAATACACATTTCCAACCTGAAAATATTTAATGAATAGTTCCATTTTGGAAACAAACATTTACAACTAAAACTAATATTTGGCTTGTAAGGATGAATAAGATATTTTTGTTTGTTGGAAATACTTGTGAATGCTAGTGCTACCATATTGTGTTGCTTCTGCTATTTTATCCTTATAACTAATCTGGGTAACATTCCATGAAGAGCTGGTCTGTATTCCAATTTGGAGATGATACTTGGTTGTTTACCACATCAGTAAAATATCCCATTCCTGTCAAATATCAGCTACTGTACATGTAACACCATTTGAAATGATCTTTGGCGAAACAGATAACCAAAAACTATTGTCAATTGTGTTTATAGAATTGGAAAGAATGGGGCTGCGGCGGGGGAGGGGGGGAAAGAACTGAGTATATTGCTACATACTTTATACATTGTTGTAAGCAAGCTTTTGTTTTCTCTTAATTTGAGTCGACTATTCTGATTAGATCAAAGCAATCTGGGAAAATCACATGATAGCCATGAGTAATTTTAAAGAAATTGCACTCGATCTACACAAGAGAAGGACAAAAGAGACATTTGTTTGAACTAATGTCAAGTGGATTCCAAATCTCTGGGACTAAGCTTTTTAGTTTTCTAGAACTTATTCAACCATTTTTGTAGTTATTAAGCATTAAAGATTTATTTCTTCTGTAGGAAATAGCATCATCAGCATAAAGGCAGAACTAGATCAACTATTAAGTGAACCATTAATGAAAGAAGAAAATGTTGGCCTAATAAGAATACCTGAGGGACTGTGATATGAATAAAAGGTGTTTTAAATGCAAATATTAGCGAGAAATAAAGATTGTAACCAGTATATGAAACCTAGATTTATGCAAGCATTGAACTGTCATTGTTCCTTAGAAACGACTTGCCCCTAAACAAAATACAAAAATATCAATAATATGGCAATGTGATTCATATTATATTATTAATGATATAGTAATCAAGTAACAAGAACAATCATTGGTCCTCTCTCTTAATAGTGAGTATCCTAATGATGAAGAGTTGACTGTCCTGAGGGAGTTTTATGTAGTATTTAATGAGTAATATGATACATTAAGTGCATTTTAAGTCCTTTTCTAACTTAAATAGAAATAAAATAAGTCAATAAGATCATGGCATCTACTTTTTGGTGTTTTACTTAATAAACAACATATTATTGATCTTTTGGATTTTAAACTTTAAGCTGTCAAGTAACATTTAATAAATGAAGCTTTGCCAAGTGGAAAGGAGGTAGCTGATGAAGGTATTAAATTGAAAAAAAACAAAGTTAGAATGGTGAGTTAGTTTTTTACAAGGCAGTTCAGATGAAAATGTAAGCTTAGGAGAGATTTTAAAATAGGGGGATCTTCAGCTTTTTTTTTTTTTATACTGAGATCACCTTTTTACTTTCCCAAAGCCCTGACTGTCAGTGTTCTGCTAGGAAGGATAAAGGATTCGTTCTGACACTGAACATACTGCACTTTAGCTTAGAATCAACAGGCTCCCATGCCACCCTGTTTACAGATTTGACTGTCAGAGGGCGAGGGGCCATGTTCACAACTTTCAGCCACATCCTTTTCACCAGTGGAAATGAATGTGGGAAAGGGGATATTTACCATAGCTTCTGACCAAGGCCCTATAACCACTGTGAAAATTCCCTAAAGCTGTGGGTAGCTCATTAGGCCACAGTTGACTGGGTTGGCCTTGATAATTGCCCATTTGGGGAACCCTCCTTTTTACACTTTTTAGTTGGGGATAAATATTACTTAAGTGAAAGCCAGAACCACAGCTGAGTTACATCAAAAGATATAAATAGCTCTGAACCTCACTCGTCAGAACTTGGGTTAACAGTAGCAAAAAGCCTAGAAAAGGAGGTGGGGGTGGGAAATAAAAGTTTAGGAGGCAACATCCAAAAATCTTATCTAATGAAATGCTCAAGTTTTTTTTTCCTTCTATTATCCTTAATTATTTTGCCTTAGTGTAGTTAAAAGGAATGCTCCAAGAATTGGGACAATTTCAGTTAAATATAAGGAAAATCTTCCTCCAATTGACATGATCAGAAATAGAAATAAGATGTTTTTAGAGGTAGAGGGAATTCCCCTTACTTGTCTGGAAGCAAATTCTGCATCACCACTTGTATGATAGAATGGATTCTTTATTCAAGTGTGTATTGGATTAGATGGCCTAACACTTAGATTCTGAGATTTTGTATTTTTCTGTGACTCTCTGATAGGTCACAAGCCTACTTAATTATGTGAATTTGAAATAAAAGGACTATATGTAATTCTAGAATGAAATGCAAAATGTATCAGATATTCCAGAAATATGGGCTATAAAAGCTGACAGTACCAAATACTCCAGTTGGGGATTGAGGGAGGCAGTAAATTTTATAACCAGCAATCTTCTTAGCTCTTATATTTGAGTTCTTGTTTTGCTCTGTTGATGATAAATATATTATAAGTATGTATTTTGTAATTATTTGAATAGTAACATGAATTTTTAAAAAGTCCAAATATTTTAAAAAATCCAATAATAAAACTCATAAGTTGTATATACAGATTATAAGCATGTATATGTATATCTATTCACACAGATATGCTGAACTTCAAAGAGATCTAACAATTGAGTTTATGACCAAAGAAATTTGAGAATACATAGAAGTTCAGGAAATTTCCAGTTGAAGTTTTCATAGTCCATCAGTCAATCAACAGCCACTTATTAAGCACCTACCATATGCCCAGGATTGTGCTAAGATTAGGCAGGATATTTATTCTGTCAGTGGCAGAGTTAATATATTTTTCAAATAATCCATGGAGAAGCATTAGGGGACACCAGCTTGTAGTACATTCTGAGTATTCTAAAAGACTAAGTTGCTTCAAGAAAAAAAAGACATGCTGATTTTAACATGTAAATAAAAATCCAAAACTATGGATGAGTGATTTCATCCTTCAATATTAAATCTCAAAGGCAGTTTTTATTTAATATTCTATAAACTGGGTTCACTAAAACCAATGATGTTAAAAGCATAGCTTTACCAAGTTTATAGGTTTAAGTTGGACTGTTTTTTTCTTTTTTTCTTTTTTTGGGGGGGTGGGGGGGTGGAGAGGGTTTAAATGTCCCTACTACACTGTTATTTTCATAAGGCATTAAATACCAGTTGTCTATTTCAGCCATAATACTTTTTTTTCTTCATGGGTAGAGTGCTGGGCTCAAAGATAGATCTATCAGGAGGATCTGAGTCCAATTATAATTGACACTAACTATATGACCTTGGGAAAGTCATTTAACTTATAAAGAAAGGCCTCAAGCAACTCCATAGGAATTAACTTCTAAGTCATAAGACGGGCTGCAATCCTTTTCAATAAATGAGAGCTCTTTATGTTTTTTGAATATTACTTTTCATAAGAGAATTTTGTAAAAAATGTCTCATCGGAGAAAATGTGTCCAATACACCAGTAAAGTTTAGTAGAACATATTTACTAAATCTTAAGAATAATGGGTCAAAGATCTAGTTCTGAAAGTGAACTGAGAAGCCATCTGGGGCCAAACTCAAATAGAAAAAAATGGTCACTAAAACGTGCGTAGAGATCCCTGCAGATCTGCATTTTGACTTAAAAAAATACTAACATTGTCTTTGTTCTATTGTTTCCTTTGTTGTTCAGTCATTTCAGTCATGGTCCACCCTTAGTGACCCCATTTGGGGTTTTCTTGGCAAAGCTACTGGAGTGATTTGCCGTTTCCTTCTCCAGCTTATTTTACAGATGAGGAATTGAGTTAAGTGACTTGCCCAGGGTCACACAGCTACTAAGTATCTGAAACCAGATTTGAATTCAGGAAGATTGAGTACTCCTGACTCTAAGCCCAGTGCTTTGTCCATTGTACCAACCAGCTCTTTTTCTATTGTATTTTTATTTAGTTTGCTAAAATATCTCCCACTTACATTTTAATCTGGTTCAGGCTTGCCCAGCTGGATACCTCTGATCTAGTTCACCTCCCTCAATTTATAAATGCAGACAGACCAAGAAGAGTTAAATGTCTGGCCCAAGGTCACATAGGTAGTAAACAGAGGCAAGATTTGAACCCAGCTCCTCTGACCCTACGAACTGGTGCTCTTTTTACATTATTAATCATCCAAATGTTTACATTATGTAATGATAACTGATTAATGCAATGATAGGAATTTCAATTTCAAGTGAATGCCTCAAGAAAAATCAAATTGAAAAATTGATTTATTTTAATTACATAGTATTACTTCTTTGTAATAGTTCCACAACCTCCCTAATATTACTCCTTAAAAAAAACTGTTAGAGAGGGTTAGCAAAAGAGTTTATGCAAAATAATTTTGACATAATCAGAGCTAAAGATAATCAAAATAAAATGGGGTAATGAATAAGCGAAAGGATTATTTCTGTGAAAGTTTAACAATTTAAAAAAAATTGGGTTGAAAAATATTTTTAAAAAAAGATTATGCAAGAAACAGCATTCCACAACAGCTGGTTAAATGACTGACTTTTTAAACTTTTCCACTGGTTTTGTTGGCATAATGTAGCCCCAGCCCTGAGTCTTTTCCAGAAACTCATAGTTTTTGAAGGAAGCCAAGAGGCCTGAGGATTTTATCCATTACAAATTTTCTTCTCACTTCCTTAAGCGCTTCCATTTCCCTCATATTCTTCACCTTCATTAGTTTTCATGAGCAGAAGTCTAAAAGACTATGTCCTTTTCAGTTACCTCCTAAATCCAGGGTCTTTTCTCCTATATTTTAGAAAACCTAGCTGTAGCCAAATGTTTTCTATAAAGCAAAGGGGAGAGTAATCAGAGCCAGGAATGAACCTTCTTGTCTACGCTGTAAGCTGAAAGCTACCCTCCCTCTAAACAGAAACCAAAATGTAATATTCTAAAACCCTCAACAAACAGCAGTGCCAAAAATGCCTCCTTCCCAATACATGGTGAGATTTATTTAAAATAATATTAGGAAAAACAAATAGAACCTAATTCCAGGAAAATACAGAGAATAAAATTTTTACCTTTTCCATGTTGGCTCCTGATTTGTATTTTGTGCAGACATCTTCTACAGTTCACAAGTAAAAGGCAGATTGAAAATGAACACTTGGGGTGGCTAGGTGGCACAGTGAATAGAGTACCGGCCCTGGAGTCAGAAAGACCTGAGTTCAAATGAAGTCTCAGACACTTAACACTACTAGCCCTATGACCTTGGGTAAATTGTTTAACCCCAATTGCCCCGCCCTCTCCCCTCCAAAAAAAAAAAAAGCAAAAAAAAATGAACACCCGCAAAACTTCTTACTATATGTATTTTGCTGAATGGATTTTTCTTTTCAATTTTTATGTAATTACAAATTTGAAAGCATTGTCAATATACTACAGTACATGCGTACCCATAAGTATATGGGCCTGTCTGCCCATCAAGGACAATCAGATCAAACAGGTTACTTGTATTAGTGTCAATTACTTGTTTGTTTTAAGTAAAATGTTTTGCCTTCCTTAAAGGCATTAGGGCTCTGAGTACAGACAATCCCTGACTTACAAATGACCCATGACTCACATGTACAAACAGCCTCCTCCTTGTCA
>CM053598.1:159867859-159904802 GCA_028646575.1 Pseudocheirus occidentalis | reverse complement strand
TCCAAAAATATGTTTCCCCACACTGCACAAAACACTTTGCACTCTTCTTTGTGAAGTGATTAGAATGAAAATGTATCCTATTATTTTTTAAAACGCAAATACTGCAAAGAAGGTTTTGGGCTATCAGTCCTTCACACTTTAGTGTGAAGTAATTAATGCACATTGCTTTATTCCTAACACCTTAGGTGTTTGTAGTAGATATACTAGCTCTAGAAGAAGCTATTGTCCTTTTTACCTGTAAGCCTATGATCCTATGCCCTGGATGGGAAAGAATAACGGGAACTGTTGATAGCTGCGTAAAAGATAAGAAGGGAAATTTGGAACATGAATCACTTAGGCATTTGGGTGATCCAGAGTGGATTGTCCCAGGAGCAGAGGGTAACATAAATATACTGATTGTCATGGAGAGGGCATATCATCTCCAGGACGGAGGAGAAAAGTACAGACAATGAATGAAAAGGACATAAAAAATGAAGTTTGCCTATTTCTAAAGTTTGCTTCTCAGGAAAGGGAATCAGAGCTCGAAGGAACTAACAGGTCCAGTACGCATATCAGAGAGTATTTTAGGTTGAAGAAACTCCCTCCTCCAAATATATGTGTTGAGACCTCCTTTGCCAGATCCTTGCAGAACAGTGAGGGTGTGAGTGACTAAAGGCTCATAGCTAAATGTGTCACAGGCAGAGAGACCTAGAGCCAAGTTGTCATAGTTCTGAGGTCAGTTCTCTATCCTTTATACTACATGGCCTTTTGAATGAGGATCCTAAAGAGAGGGGGCCATTTGCTCAGATCATGAAGTTAATGATATAGCCACAAAAACTCTTCTCCAGAAAATTTTCTTTTATCCTGTATGGAGAAAGGCAACTCAGTGGCACAGTAAAAAGAGTGTCGGGCCTGGATTCAGGAAGACCTCTCTTCATGAGTGCAAATCTGGTCTTAGACCCTTACTAGCTGTGGGACTCTGGGCACATCACTTAACCTTGTTTGCCTCAGTTTCCTTATCTGTAAAATGAGCTGGAGGATGAAATGGCAAACCACTTCAGTGTATGCTCTTTTTTTTTGTCTTTTTTTGGGGGGGAGGCAGGGCAATTGGGGTTAAATGATTTGCCCAAGGTCACACAGCTAGTAAGTATTAAGTGACAGAGGCCAGATTTGAACTCAGGTCCTCCTGACTCCAGGGCCGGTGCTCTAATCACTGTGCCACCTAACTGCCTTTTCAATGTATTTTCCAAGAAACCCTCAAAGGGATCATAATGAGTTAGAAATGACTGAAAAATGACTAAACAAGAAATAGGAAGGAAATAAACATTTATTAAGTACCAGCTATGTTCCAGATGCCTTACTAAGTGCTTTACAAGTATAATATCATGTGCTCCCCACAACACCTTGGGAAGCAGAAGCTCCTATTAACTATATATTTTTTAATATTGTATAACTCGAGTCCATAGGACCTCTCAGAATTTTAATAGTAATGCTATGAAATACTAAACTTGAAGGGAGAAAACCTGGGTCTAGATTCCCACACTGGTATTAATCTCTAATTGTGTGACCTTGGGGAAATTACTTAATTTCTCAGTGATTTGTAGAATAAGTTACCTTTCTATCTCTAAACTGTGTGATTCTGCGATATTTCAGTTCTGGTACAAGTTAAATGAGAGGGTTGGCCTGGGAACCTAAACATCATTTATAATATTGGCTCAATGGGAACGTATGGTCTGCATGCCAAATAAGAGTTCTAAACTTCTGGAACACCAAAAAGCTGGAGACTTCCTGTAAAAATACATGTTTCCATTTCCCTGAATAGGTTCCACAGGTATGTTTTTATCGTACGCGTATTTTGTTCTGTATCAGTGACCTTGCTCAGCCTACCCTCTCATAACTGACCCTTGCGGTCAAGGCAATAGGGTATTATTGAAACTAACAAATGATTACCTTTTGTAGTAGAAATATAAACAGAAATCTCACACAGAGACCTTGGCTGAAGCCTGAGAGTCAGTTACCATTGAGATTTTGAGGCTGATCGATCTGGTGAGTGTCAACATCTAAATGAAAAAGCAGGTAAAGATCTTTTTATAGATAAAGAAACTAAAGCAGAGAGAAGTTAGATGATTTGTCTAAGGTCACACAACTATCAAGTGGCAAATTTATTAATGAGCTCAGATTTCTGACTGCGTTCAGTGCCCCTTTTACTTCAAAAGTCTAGAATCGGTTTGCTGTTCTTAACTCTTTGTACATTTAGACATTGCCATTAAGCAATGCCTGCTTTTAGCTGATGTGCATATACTCAGATGCACACATATACACTATATTAATTTTTTTTTGCCAGTTACCAGTCTTCTTGGCTTTTGTCTTGCTACTGGACTCCTATGACTCTGGAGGAGAGAGGGAGGCTCATGGCTTTGTGCAGCTCTGCCTCACTTAAATCCGATTCAGGGTCAAGCCAAGGCATCACCGTCATGATGTTATTAGTTATTAGAGATTTTCTGACTGGAGTTATGATTTCATCAGTGTAAGGATTCCCTAAGGAGGAAGTCGCTCTACCAATACAGATTTCTTTTCAATTTATAGACTCAGAAAGTACACAGCCAGTATGTGTCAGAAGTGAGACAAAGTCCAGCTCACTAGTCATCATTTTGTGCCATCTTTTGTGTATCTTGTCTAGCAAGCTAGTTATAGAAATACCATGCAGGATAGTGTGATACACTTTAAATCAGGAAGACTCGAATTCAAGATCTACCACTGGCACTCACTAACTGTGTGACCCTGAGTAAATTATTATAATTGAAATTCAGTTTCCTTTTCTGTTAAAAGGGGAGAGTAATATTTACAGTGGCTGCCTGACAGGATTTTTGCAAGGCTCAAATGAGATGATGTAGATAAATCACTTAGTGGATTTTGCAGTGCTAGCTAAATGTCAGCCATTATTATTGTTATTATTATTATTATTACTGGTAAAATAATGATAAATCAATCCCATTTTACTTGATGTAGATCAGATAGAAATTATTGCCAATAATAAAATTCATATATTATACCTAATGATTAAATTCTGATTAATGATCAGAATTTCAGTTAGTGGAATGAATAAAAGAGATTCATCTTGTTTCATAAACTAGACTGGGTAGGGTTTTATCTACTACTGACTAATCTGGTAAGAAGCTCTCACTTAAATACCACATTAGCCTTCAGTATAAAATTATAAACAGAATTATAACCTGTTTCCTGGTCATTCCTATCCCATTGCTTTATTTGTCAGAGTTTGATATTTAGACATCATGTAGACACACATGAACACTCCTAGGTATACCAAAAGAATTTTAATTTTGCACATTTTTAAGAGAAACTGGAATTATGATTTAATTTGGCCCCAATTTACCTCTTTTTGCCTCTATTCCAAAGAAAACTTTATACAGGCAACATTTCCACTTAGTGCTAAGAAATGAGCCTTTTCTCTGGATGAAATTTTAGATTTTGTAAGATTATTCCTATGGAATGCTTTTGATAAATATTGCCATTATTTTCAGGGCAGCTGAGTGGTACAGTGCATAGAGTGCTGGGCCTTAAGTCAGAAAGACTCCTCTCTCTGAGTTCAAATCTGGCCTCAGACACTTTCTAGCTGTGTGACCCTGGGCAAGTCACTTAACCCTATTTGCCTCAGTTTTCTCATCTGTAAAATGATCTGGAGAAGGAAATGGCAAACTGCTCCACTGTCTTTCCCAAGAAAACTCCCAAATGGGGTCCCAAAGAGTCACACATGGCTAAAAAACTACTGAACAAAACACTATTGCCATTAGCATAATTGTAATCTTCCCTACATACTTAGGTATAATCATTCTGGGGGTAGGGAGAATAACAAACTTTCTTTTTGTAATATTTTATCTTATTTTAACACAGTATGTGATGAAGTTGTCGTAACTTTACATACCCAATTTGTTTAATTTGTTATCTCTAGCCTTTTCAAAGACTGTTCTCATTGCATGGAAACAAAAAACAGCTAGTCTTTTGATTCCATGTGATCATGAAAGAAGAAATATGCTTTTAAAAAGGAAAAAAAAAACCGATGATTTCTCGACTTTGAGACTGATTGTTTCTGCATGGTAATATTAGATTGACCACCCTTACTAAAGTGTCTAGCCCCATTAAATCATATTGTAACTTTGGATAAATAATTTCAATCATATAGTCATTCTTGTTGTCCTGAAGAAGCTCAGTCTCAAAAGAGTAGAAATCAGTGTATTTTCTCTTCTTTAAAACACATTTCTGGGGAATTCCTGCCAAAATAACTGCTTCAACAGGAGGCATATGCTTAGCTCCCACATACATAGTCCATTAAATCCTAAAACTTTGCTCCACGCCAATTATTAGTAAATCCAAGGAGCAGCTACACTAAGTGATTTTTGTGCCCTAGAATCATATTCAAAAGTCAATCAGAAGGCCATAGGAAATAGGCAAAGGGGCCCTTCAAGCAAAGCAAGTCGCTTCAAGAACAGACAGTATACACTTAACCTGCAAGCCTCTGTTTCTGGAGGCAGTAAGATTGAAGGGCTCCTCTGATAAAATCCCCAGATGATCAGACATCCCATGATGGTTACTTTGGAAGCTCCAAGTAGTAGAAGTAGGCAAGGACCAACATGATACACACCAGCAGAATGACAGGTCTGAGGGATTTGAGCTTCCTAATAGTCTGTCTTGAGACACAGAGAGGGCCCTGAAGGCAGTATTCTGAACCTTAAAACTCCAAGAGGACAAAGCCAGGGAGGTTGAGGTTGGCAAAGGAGCCCCAAGTGACCCAGGATGAGTCCAAGCAAGATCAAACACCTCACCTAAAAGTACATCAGGGGAGTCTAGTCCAGGCAAAAAAGTCCTAATTCAGAAACTAAAGCTGAAGAAATGACTAAGTCAAAGAACAAAGCAATTAGTATAAAAAAGATTGTGAACCTAATTCCATAACAATTGAAAGCCAAGACTCAAAGGTAAAAGTGTGTTTTCCCCCCCCACAGGGACTGTGTGAATAACGAGAAGAAATGATGAAAGTGATTTAAAAAAAAAGTGAAATGAATTTTAGAAGAATTGGAAGTAGAATAAGTAGCTTAGAAAAAAGTAGTAAACTCTAATCAAGTAATAGACCCCTCAAAAAACAGAATAGATCAAACAGAAATCAAGGAATTGATGAGACAGCAAGAAATATTAGAACAAAAGTAAAAGATTGAAAAGACAGAATAAAATGTAAGCTACATAAAAAAACTCACTCATAAAACAGGTCAAAGAAAGAGAATTTAAGAATTGTTGAACTATCTGAAAACCATGGCACGTTAAAAAAAAAGGCCTGAATACTATTTTTCAAGAAATCTCAAATGAAAATTGCCCAGATATATTAAACAAAAGGACAAAAAAAGAGACATAGAAATAAACTGATTACATCTTTAAAGGAACCTCAAAAGGAAAAAAAAACAGGGAAAGGGGACCCTTCAAGTTCTTTTTATACAGAACCTGGGTTGTATAGTGGAGAAAGTGCCAGACTTGACAATTCCAATTCTGCCTCTTCCATGCTCCCTAGCTAGGTAACACCAGGAAATCACTTAACCTCTCTGTGCCTTGTTTTTCTCATCTGTAAAATGGAGATAATAGCACCTACTTCACAAAACTGTTGTGAGAATCAAATGAGTGAACTGGGTTTAAAGTGCTTTGTAAACCTTAAAGTGACATATAAATGCCAAATATTAATAGAAAGTACCTCGCTGGATTGTTAGGAGGATTAAATTATATTATACACGTAAAATTCTTTGCTCATCTTAAAGCACTATGTAAATTTATATATAAATATTAGCTATTATTATTATTAGTTTAAGAATGGAAGGGGTTCAGTTTATTATTAGCTTAAGAATAAAATTCTGTAAGAATGGAGTGAGTAGACGTAAGGTTCATTGTGCATTGCACTTTTATTCTGGAAGCTTTGTAAGTGATGTATTTAGATCTTCCATGACTAAGTATAAAACTCATTAAATTTGCAGTTCCTTTTGGTTTTTGGACTGATACCAATTAGTTTAAAAATAGAGAAGGGAACTAATAGTAGGCTGCCATTTCAGTTAATAAGCTCAAAACTGGAATTTATATTACTGTGAAAAAATTTACATTTGATCGTGATTTTGAACATAATCTCAGATTCAGGGAATTAAACTATTTGTTGATATTTTCATTGTTTCTCTGACGTTTCAATTAAGAATTTATTTGTCTAGCATATTTGTTTTAAGAAAAAGGAAGAATACTATTTTATTTAGAAATACTGTTTTGGTGACTTGGAGCTATCTAACTAAAACTCATCTCAAAGTTGTTTGTAACCCTACGTTCAGTGGTAGCTTTATTTCCCTTTCTGAGGAGAAGACGCATGTATTTAATTTAATAATTTTGTATTTTGTTTAATACATTTTAATACATACTAAAAACATTTAATAAATGTTTAATTTAATATTTCATTTTTATCATGCAAATATAGTTGACATTTACATAGTACCAAGTTCTTTATAATATATTATTTCATTTGTTTTTTAGAATAACTCTATGAAGTAGCTATGATGGGTGTTATTATCCCCATTTGACAGATGATGAAACTGAGGGCCAGAGAGATTATATAACTACCCCATGGAACCTAGAACTCTCCTGACTTTAAGTCCCACATGCCTTTAATTACACTGTCTGCTTTGGAAAGGTTTGGCTCAAAAGTCAGGAAAAACTGACACAGGCACCCAAAGTTTAAGATTTTACTGATTGACAGATCTCCATTCAGAATAAACAGTTAACTTGAAGGGAGAATTTCAGTCACAGAAACTGAATTCTAGTTGACAAAACTATCCTCTATGAACTGATGATTGAGTTTCCCATTACTAAAACAACCCCCCCCCAACCTCTATCCTCTCAAAACCCCAGACAACCCAATGTTAATTTTTTTTGAGGGGGGAGAATGTGGTAAATTATACTACAAGTCTGCAATAATTAAATTGTATTTTCATTTTGATTTTGTTTCTTGTCTGATGCTACAATTTCAGAAGAGCACGAGCCATATGAAAGTCTGAATAAAATTCAGAGAGTAGCATCAAGGACTTCTGAGCTCAGGAAACTGAGGTTGGCAGCGCTAATTTGTATTAAAGTTGTTGTTGCATGACAGCAGGAAAAAGATTTAATGCTTGCCACCTGAATCAAGGCACGGAACATTGGTTTCTATAACTGCCGTGAATTTGAATCGAGGCCAGTATCTCTAAATTTGAAATAAACCGATACTCTGTCTTGAAAGAAGATACAGGCCACTTATGTTATAGAAGTTATTTAGAAAATAGTATTTGAATTTAATTGTACATATTATATTTAGTAATATTTATCACAGAAATATGAGCATTTAATATGATATTACACATGCTGCAAATATAATTTTATATATTACATATTTAGTAATATATATGCACATATAATTATGTGTTCTATTTAGTTATATCTAATATATTAATACATATATGTGTAATATTACCCATTATATGTATTATATTTATATTACATATTTATATGTGTGCATATATAAATATATAATTATACAAAAAGTACATATATGCAAACGTGGGTATATATATGCATATTTGTATGTCTGTACACACACGTATGTATTAAATTTTTAGGTACCTTAGCACTCTGAATTGCAGTAGTTGTTGCTTTTAGAGGTTCACACCGAAGATCTGAAAACTCCTTGCAGCCATTTATTATCAGTGTTCAGGCAGGAGAGCTGGCAGCAAGTTTGTACTAAACTCCTGGTTTTGGTTTTCCTCTTCTTGCTATTGAGGAGCTGCTTACTTCATCAAAAAGTCATTATCCATCTTGGATGTCACTATGGTTCAAAGTATTACTGTATTGCTTTAGGAATTTAGATTTTAACCCAGCTACCCTGCTGTGGTAAAAACTCAGAGCCAGCAGATGCAAAATCCATTCCCATGCCTAGCACAATAAAAAATGAAGAGGTGGACAATAATTCATATTTTGCATTTGCAAAATATTTTTTTCATCTGGAGAGCCTTTGCAAACTTCACATGCATCTTGAGAATAATTTATAGAAAGAAGTCTAATGATCCGATGCAAAAATGCATCCATTTCTGGGGTGAGGTATATATTGCTTATTAGGCAGCTTGGTGGTGTAAAGTGATGGACTTGTAGCCAGGAAGACCTGAGCTTGAATCTTGCCTTAGATAGTTTTTAGCTGTCTAACCTTGTTCAAGTCACTTAACTCGTGAGTCTTAGAAGTTTCCTTATCTGAAAAATGGAGATAATAGTAACATCAACCTCCCATGGTTGTTGGGAGAATTGAATGTGTTTTGCAAATCTTAAAGCACTTTATAAATGCTGCTGCTGCTGTTGCTGCTGCTACTGCTACTACTATTACTACCACCATCACCACCACTACAAATTTGAGACAGGGAGTTTGTTGGCAGTGGCATCAAATGCAAATGTCAATGGATCCCTGAGGGCTGAATATTGGATTAGGAAACCACAAATAAACATTATCTATGTTGTATTGTATTTTTATTTATTTTGCTACACATTTCCCAATTACACTTTAACATGAGTCAGACCTCACTCAGGAATTTTGGCAGCCAGAGGCCTGCAGGTGAGTTTGACACCTCAGTTAGAGGATTGAGGGTCACCCATGGAGCCAAGAGGATCTGGTTTCAAGTCCTTTCTCTGACATGCTATATAGGTAAATCACTTCACTTCTTAGGGGCCAGAGGCAACTCTTTAAGACTATAAATTGCAAATCTGCATAGGTAGAAGAAATTCTCTGTACTACTGAAGCCATGGGTCCTTGATCTGTCCCCTCAAAAAAAAAATTGATCTCCTCAAACCAAACAAAAAATCTAAATCTAATGATCTAAAAATTTGTCCATAAACTGTCTTCCTTTAAATACTGAGATCTAAATCTTTTATGAGCCCTTTCGTAAAGCAAGTAAGTGCCCTTTTGTGTGTGATGTATAAATCCAGATTTTTGTATATTCTTATTCCTTAAAGCAAAATATACCTGGTATCAAGGGGGAGGAGGTAGGGAGATGAAACAGAAGCATTCCTTATCAGAACTGAATCTAGCATTCTATTAGAATGTAAGCTGCTTGAGGGCAGAGATTTGTCATTTGTGCCTTTGCATTTGCTGCTGTACCAGGTACACAATAATTGATTAATAACTTCTTACCGCTTAATTGATTGGCAGTTGACTCTCAATTATTTAAGCTTGGAAGATACAAAGTGCAGATGATGCAGGTCCTTATCTTGTTCTATTAGGTGGGTATTAAGCCTTTGAAAATTCAACCCTTTAAGAGTCCCACTAGAAGTTAAATATGTATGTGCATATATGTGTACATATCATACATGTACATATTATATAAATATGTAAGTACCTTATATATAACAGATATATTAATGCAACATAAATATTAATGCACACAAGCACTTATTATATGAGTACATATAAATATACATATACGTGATATGTGTATATGCAATGTATGTACATGTAACATATTAATAAAGGAAGTAAAATTCAACTTAGTTTTCTAATTAATCAATTTAAAAGGCATGATTGGAAATAATAGTTGAAATTATTCATTAAAGCTAAGGAGCTTTTGATGATCTTAATAGGGGAGGATTTGACCAATATCGGAAATGCTGTTAGCAAGATGTTGACATTTGCACCAGTTTTAATGTAGCCAGAAGGAGTAAGACAAGAGGGATTCTTATTATGCTACAAAGTTGTTTTTTTTTTTAGCATAGTTGTAGATGGTTGGAGACAATGGCACCATGGAGAAAGATTACCCACAAGACTCTAGCATTTCTGGCGAATAGATTCTCCCATATCTGACCCAGTGCAACAAGGCAGGACTCTAAATTCTACCTTGCTCAAACATTTTCTTTTGGGATTAGGAAAACAGAAATGTTCTTTTTTTCTGTAAGCCTGTATTTTATGAAATATTTTCTGCTGCTTTTATAGTATAGATGATTCTTGGTAATTTATAATCATAATAGTAAATATGTATTTGGGGCAGATGGAGCAGCTTAATGGACTATATGTCCAGTTTAAATTCCTAGTCTCCTGAGGGGAGAATTGACTTGTAATGTTATTAATTTTCCAAGATAGTTACTTTCATCTTAGCACTGCATCTCTGAACATGTGTTTTTGTCTTTCCCAAGTAACCTTGAATACAGAAAAAATTCTCTCTAAAGCTGTTAAATAGTTTATGTCACTATTTATACAAAAAAAGAAAGAAAAAGAAAAAGAAAGAAGGTCTTTGCCAAATACCTTAAGACATAAGTCTCTGGCTGTGTGTCTCTGATTGTGTGTGCTGGATTAACTGCTTCCTTCACCAATGATGGCTGTAAATTAGTGATGTTATATTTATGCAATTTATATGGGTCTGTTGAATAAAATATGATTATTGAAAGTTATAGAGAGTAGCCTATATAGAAGAGGGACAGTTTGGTAATCTGTTTTTTTTTAAATGAGGCTAATTCAATCTAAAATTAAGAATACATTATTTAAGAAGTATCACACAATGCTTCTTTACAAGTTCTCCATAAGCATGATGTGGCTTGCTGTGGCTCATCCTGTGACCCACTTATTCTTTTAACCACTCAGAAGGACTTTAGAAATTAAATATAAAATAAGAGTTCAACAAGTCACTCATTTGTACTTCAGCTAAGTCTTTTTCACTTGGACTAGACAAGGTCCTATTCAATTTATTACTTTTTGAACACATAAGGAAAGAAGCTAAGAATTAGGGTCGGGGTGGGGAGTTGTCAGCAAAACAAACTACAGTGGAAAAGTCACCCCTAACAGATGTCATGTATTTTCTTGAAATATGGTTTCTGATGAAATTTTGAAAATATGAGTAGTAGAATTTTAGAACAGTCTCTTCTATACATAATAATAGCTGCCAACTTGCTTTTGACACATTCATAATTTTTTTAAAAGTTTAATGGTTTGCTTTAACGTTTTTATTATTCTCCCTTATAGCAACCATAATATCAGCAAACTCAGTAGTTTTTGTGATGAAGTGCAGGATATTGCTTCTTAGTCTTGTCCTTTGTAAAGGATGGGACTCCATCAAAAATTCGGGACAATGAAGCCACAATAGTGATTTTCCTGTTCTTCCTCAATAGTACCTTCCTTTTTCTTTTGCAGAATGGAAATGGTTGATGTGGATTATCCATACTTTGTCATGTGAATTGTCTCTTTCTCTGTCTTGGTCTCTTTGTCTCTGTCTCTCTTTTTTTCTCCCCCTCTCTCTCCACCTTTCCTTCCCCATCCCCAATACCTACAGAGACTATCACTGAGGGTATTGTAGTTAAGATACCAGAAGTCATCCTACTATATTGGAAGGGTAGAATGTAGAAAAACCTTCTGCTGCTCATATGCTTGTGAAGGATTCAACCTTATGTGTGAAATTGTGCATTAGATATGGGGAGATGGAACAAAGTGTGTGTGTGTGTGTGTGTGTGTGTGTGTATGTGAGGCAAGGTTTAAAGACTGTGGCCCTTTTTACTTAAAATTTGTGGGGTTTTCTGTATTACTACTGTTTATTAGAGGATTTGAGCCTTCACTGTAAAATGTAGGATTTTAAACATGTCCACATAGGATCTCAGCTTCAGATAGCATCTCCAAGGCCAACCAAGCGACTCCAAACTGAATATGAATTTCCTCCCTTTAACATTCCAAACTAATGATCATCTAGCCTTCTTTTGAAATTTCTAATGAGGGCGAAGCCATTCCTTTCAATAGCAGGTAGGGAATCAGATAGCTAAGTTATGAAGCATTTCCTTACATTGAATCCAAATGTACCTCTTAGCCACTTGTTCATTATATATACAATTTTCTGATGTTAAAATGTTTGTGGTTATTTTAACAATATATTTAATTGATTTGCCTTCATGTTGACATTGGTTGGCTGTCTATCTTGACCATGTCTAGTTCTAAATCTGACTGTCAGATTGTATACATAAAGAATTTAAGCATTAAATTGTGGTGATCTTACCATAAAAGGAACTAGGACAATTTTGAAAATGAGAGTCCCAACTTTGCCACTAATACACAGGGTGAACTTAGGGAAATAATAGAACAAAATAAATAATGAGACATCTTTGCATAGTAAATAAGATTAGTAAGCTCGCTTTATCTTGAAAAATCTTGCAAAATTTAATAGCAATAAATATAAGTTCTACACAGGTTCACACAATCATTGTACAAGTACAGATTGGGGAAGAGTATCTAGGTACAGTTTTTCACAGTTCATTTGGGAAAAAAAACCCTGCAATTTTAGTGACCTGCCAATTCACTATAAACCCACAGTGTGACAATGCTAGCAAAAAACCATTTATTCAATCTTGGGTTGCATAAAGGGAAACAAATGTTTGTTGTTGAATTGTATCCTTAAAGGGGAGAAGATCTGACTGATGTACTTGTTTTGATCATACCATATTTATACTGTGTTCTGAGTACCACATTTTAGAGAGAATATGAATAAGATCAAGTGAATTCAGAGGATGGTGACTAGGGTGATGAGGGGACTTGAATACATACTTTGCTAAGATCAGTCAGAGACACTGAGGATGACTAGCCAGAAGAGAAGATTTAGGGGAAGGACAAGATTATTATCTTAAAATATTTCAATAGCTATTTTGTGGAAGAGGGCTTAAGCTTATTTTGCTTTGCTGGACAGGGCAGAATTAGGAGCATTGTAATGAAATTTGAAGGGAAATAGTGTTTAGCTTGATATCAGGCAAACTTTCCAACAATTAAATTGGTGAAATGGCATACTTCAGGAGTTAATGGATTCTAATTACTCAAATTTTGTTTTTTAAGTGGAGATTGGATGATCATTGGATATTTAAAGGGAATTCCTCTTCAGATAAATTTTAGACTAAGGGGTATTTTGAGGAACTTTTCAACTATAAAATTCTGTGTGTGCGCATCTGTATACTTATATGACAGAGAGATGGAGACAGAGAGACAGAGATAGAGAGATGAAGACAGAGACGGAGACAGAAAAAATGCAGAGAAAGGGAAAGGGAGGAAGAAGGAGAAAGAGGAATGAGAGAGAGAGAGAGAGAGAGAGACAGAGAGAGGAAAGAGACACAGAGAGAAAGGAAATAGGACCTGGGATTTTGGCTAAGTAGCAGTGTGACCTTAAGTCTTTGGCTTCAGATTCCTCATATGTAAAATGGAGGGGTTTGAGCTACCTGATTTTAGAGTTTCTTACAACTTACCTTGTTTTTTCAATCATATTTGTTAAGAACAATCAGTACTATTTATCAAAAATAATTCTATCTAGGTTAGCTCATAATCAAAATCAAACAGATTTTTTTAAAAAGCAGTTTTGCGTAATCTGGAAAACAAAAATACAATAATTTTCATGGTGTAGTACTCAGAAACAAAGTGATGGGCTAAGGGAGAAGATAGATTGGCAATGGTCATTGAATAAAAGGTTTTAGAATGGGGAGATAACTTTAGAGATTTATTCTATCTGTTTACCTTATTTTATGCATTTAGAAACCAAGACCCAAAGAAAATATCTATGTAAGGCCAAACAGAAAGCAGATGACAAAACTGGCATCTTTAAAATAGTTTCAGAAAGATTTCATGAATGGGGAAATTTGGAGGAAGGAAGAGATCTGTAGCTTGCCTGGTAGCTAGTCATCATTTTCCCTTTTTTCATGATAACTTACATTTATTCTGGAAATGGCCAATAGGTACACACATAGCGTGGCAAAGAATGCCATGCTATTTGCCACTCACTAAGAGAGTGATCTGTTGGCTATGCTCATAAGGTGTCATGGATCACGTCTCAACTGTTGGCTCTAATGTTAGCCCGCTCTATTGCCCTATCAGTCCCCCTATGAAAATAGTATCTGCCTTTTCTGTACATGGAAACTCATTTCAGGTAGCTTGCAGTTAGGTGGCTCAAGGGATAGAGTGTTAGAATTGGCATTAGAAAGACCTACTTTTGAATTCTACCTTAGAAATTTACTGTGTGACTTTGGGTAATTCACTCAGCTTTGCTAAGTTTTAGTTTCTTTTTCTCTGCAGTGGGGATAATAATAGCGCCTACCTTGTAGAATTCGTATGACAGTTAACAGTTAACATGCAATGTGATTCACAAACCTTAGAACTCTGCATAAATGCTAGTTGCCACCGCTGCTACTATTATTACTATTTGCTGCTACTATTTCTACCTACCATTACTACCACATCACTACTGTTGCTACTGTTGCTGCTGCTGCTACTTGTGTTGCTACTACTCCTACTCCTATTACTTCTACTACTACATATGACTACTGCTAAATACTCAGGGCCTAGAATACTTCTTATTTAGGGGAGGACTCATTTAATGTGCCTGGGAATTTGCTGTTCTGTATCATAGTCTTTCCAGAACTGATGCCTTTTTCTATATAGCAGCTAGGAATTGTGCTGTGGGAGGGTGGCAGCTTGCATGTGTGTGTGTGTGTATGTGTGTGTGTGTGTGTGCATGTGTGTGTATTAGTTAAACATATAAGGGGAAAGAAAGCAAAAAAAAAATTCTAAATTACAACTTCCATAAGAATTTAAAGGCACCTCTAAGAAGAAGAAATGAATAGTAACTTTCTGTAATCATTTTGCAGTGGTTTTTTCAGGACTCAGATTCCTTCAGCATTCATGGCAGCTGCATGACTCTCAGTAATACAAGGGAATGGCTTAAAAGAAGCTATAAAGTTCTATCATGTCATGGATTGGTGAACTAGAATGGATTTACATGATCAAGGATATAAATGGCTTTGAGTGAGTCGTTAGTCAGAAGGTCCATGATTTCTCATAATTGACAGTGCTTCCCTATGTCATTCAGATGGGAGTAAGGTAATGGAGCTGCTGCTTTTGTCACAACAGCCTACAATATATGTGGGCTTCCGCTCATAGGTTATTTTAGCAATGGCCTAGATTACCATCTGAGCATGGGAGAACATACTATGCATACTGAATCTTTTGTGTGCTGCTGGGATTTAGATCATTTTTGCATCTTTTAAAAAAAATCATGGCACATGTTATCGTTTTGGTTCATCCGTTAGCATTTGTAAGAGCAATTACTCATTTAATCAGGTAATTATTAAACACCTAATATGTGCCAGGGATTGCTCTAGGAACTGGAGATGTAAAGAAGAATGAAAATCCCTTTCCTCAGGGAGTTTACATTCTCTCAGAGGAGGCAATAGGTATATGTAAAAATTTGTGAACATTTGATACAAAATGAAGAGTTCATTTTAATGGGGAAACAAGGGCTGCTATGCTGGGGAGAATCAGTAAAGACCTTCTCTAGGAGGTAGGGATTGAACTGAACTTTGAAGGAAACTAGGGATTCTAAGAAGCAGGGGTGAGGAAGGAGTGCAGTCTAGGCATGGGGGCAGTCTGTACAAAGGCATGAAGGCTGGACATGGGTTGAGGTATGTGAGGAACACTTAGAAGGCCAGTTTGTTTGGACTACAGAGTGTGTGATGATCATCATTAACATAGAAAATAAAATTCAACCCAAGCTATATACATTGAGTCCGGGGGATGGTTGTAGGGAAGGCATTTTAGGGCATGGAAACCATATGAGAAAAGACGAGTAGGTAGAAATATTAGGACATTTGGTGAATGGAGAGAAAGGAACAGATGGGTAGAAATGTTTGAAAGGTAGAATTGATAAAACACAATAACTAAGTAGATGTGGTGCAGGAAGAAGAAGGACGGCCCAAAGATAACTCCAAAGTCTGGAACTAGAGTGACCGGGAATTGCTAAGCCATTAAGGTAATTAGGGAAGTCATGGAGAAGAGTGTGGTTTTTGTTGTTGTTTTGGTGGAGGGAGGTGGTAAGGACACGTGCACATTTTGAGTTTGTGGGACTGATGATACATGTAGGTGCCATATATTCAGGGAACACCTTGAAATATAGGTCTGATGCTTTAATGGATTGTAAATGGCCCCCAAACATTCTGGTGTTTTCCCCTAGCTTGAATGAAGTGGTGGGTTTTGAATGTGTATCTGAAGATGTTCTAGCATCTGGGCTTTGTGCTTCAGAGACATATTTTAATAAGGGGAAAAAAAGAGTCTGTATTCCCAATGTTGACACTATTATTTGGAAACAAAACTAACACCCTATTATCCAGGGACTATTTAGTAAATTATCATTAGGATATGGAACCACTGTTGCCTTTGGCCTCCATAGAAATTATTAAAAAGCCTTTGATGAAATGGAGGAGAAACTTTTACATACATAGGTTTACATGTATTCCTGTCACTAGGGGAGGTGAGAACTTTGGTTGATTACCATGTGTCAGACAGTACATCTTAAAGATGTGGATTAAAAAGTAAACATAACTGCCATTTATCCAGCACTACAATCCTTTCTATTAAACTTTTAAGTTCTTTCTGGTACCCTGGTTGACGTATTCAATAGAGGTACATGTTAAATAGTTAAAAAAAAAAGTATAGCTGGTGGTCGTGTTGCTCAAGATTTAATAGAACAGTGTTACAGCTTTGGTGAAGCTGGATTGTGGAAATTATGGCCTTTCCCTTTGGGATAGATAGGATTTTATAGACATATGTATGTATGTATGTGTATACAGATATGTGTATACACATAGACATGTTATTATAATTATTATCATCATTATTATTGGGGCATGAATGAGGCATACATTCATGTTTTTCACCTAGGCCAAATGGTGGACTTTTCTGTGATGTAACCTATTAAGTTGGAGAAGCTTTTCTGTGTAGCTGCCCTGCAGTGCTGAGAATAAGTTATGAATGCTGTACTGTTTAAAAGCAAAAAGGTTTGCCTGGAAGAGAGCGGTATGCCTGGGCCCCAACTATTGAGAAGATGCCAGTCAGGAATGAAAACGTCTTTCATGAAACTATAGCTAACTTCCCCGTGATACAGTATAATAATGCAAAGAATTTTTTTTAACCTAATAAAGGAAAAAGAAGCGCAATATTTTAAGTGAGGAGGAAGCCATCACTCTAAAACCCACATCTTAGCTGACAATATTTTAGGAAATGTCTAGGTTTCTGATGGAATTTTTCAAAAATGCATTAGTCTAAGCAATTTGCTTTCCCCTCCCCTCACCCCCATTCACATCTCTGATTTCTTTTGCCTTTTTGCTACAACTACAAAAGCTGTCTTTAGAGACAAATGCTTTGAGCATGACATCAGGATAAAGGAATGTTCTCCCCAGTCCAGCATGTTTCAAAGTATCAGCTGCTTGAAATAATGTTACATTTTTCAAGATGGATTAAAAAATTAAAGATGAGCAGAGGGAGAAGTAAAGTTGAACAGACTTTTACAGACTTTCAATTTTTAATATTTCTAGTAGTTAGAGATACACCAAAAATGGGAGTGAAGTTTCACATCCTAAACACAGGATACTGGTTTCCTCAAATGGTGAATATTGCTTTGACTTCCTCAAATCAAAGATATTAATAATACATGTTGTCTTAAGTAACTGAACTATACCTTTCTTTTAGACAGGCTATAATTATAAGAAATTACCATGAAAGCACTGTGATTAAATATGTATGTTAGGTTAAAAATGTTGATGTTCCAAAGTTTTTATTATCACTTAATTTGGAAGCTGTTAATGATACTGCTTATGCCTTGATAAATGCAAGATTCATTTGAAAAGATAGTTTTCTCCCAAACTCAGCATATAAGGACTGCATTTCTTACTTTTATAAACATCGTAAACAATATTTTTTCACATCCTCAAATTCTACAGTTGAAAGAAAAAAAAAGGAAGGTTTGCTATGTGAAAAGTATATGGCAGTTAAATATAAAAATGTCAGTACAAAAGAAAATCCAAAACAGACTTTAGAAGTCATTGATTTGGTGCTGGGATTTAGAGCCAGTAAATGTAGAAATTTCGCTATCTATGAGCATTACAATGGAAACACTTTTTTTCCATTCAATTACTGCCTGAAGTATTAACCATTATGTAGTAGATAGTAAAGCTGTTTACACTTAGGAAAGTAGTCATGGATCAATGGATTTCTGTCTGCATGGAAAGAGAAAACAATAAGGCAGACTGTAGGAGAAGGGAAATGACTGGGGCATGTAGGCTTAACACGTGAGTGGATAGTGAATGCTTTAAGTATAAACCGTAGCAATTCAAGGTAGAATGTGTCTCTAGAGAAGGAAAAGAGGCATTATTTGCGAGGAGAGTTTGCCTGCTTGGTTAGGACTTGTGCCTTCTACACGTCTATCTGTCTTTAATGATATTGACCCGACCCTCATAACTAGAGTAGTGAGGGTTTCCATTTGTGCCTGAATATACAAATTGAGAGGGGGGAGAGAGGAAAGGGGGCATTTAGATACAATAAATGTGGGAGGATTAGGAAGACAAATCTCTATCCATAGGATGTGGGCTATCTAATTACTGCATTTGAGAGCAAGCACAGAGCTAGTTTTTGTATTTCAGAATCTGTCAGTGTGGGTTCTACTTCTGCCAACATAGATCATAGTTCCCATGACTTAACAGAAAGTCTTTGAGAGTTGCAATGGATGAAAAAGTCATAAGCCTGCATTCAGCCTGGTGAGGAGCTTTTCTCTAGCCAGGCTAGTCCTCATACAACAGACCTAGTCTGTCTTTGAATACATTTTTTAAACCTTTCCTACTTTTTAGGTCCTAAAAGAACTTGCCCTCAATTCTCATAACCTCAGCAAATGCAAGGTCACCTCCATGCCATGATGAAGTGTCAGATTATGGCTTTGGTGGATCTTCTTTACAGCAGAAATAAATAGAAAAAGAAGTAATGGAGAGAATAGTGGGCAGCTAGGTGGCACAGTGGATAGAGCGCCAGGCCTGGAGTCAGGGGAATTCATCTTGCTGAGTTCAAATGTGATCTCAAATACTTACTAGCTGTCTCACCCTGGGCAAGTCACTTAACCCTTTTTGTTTCAGTTTCCTGTAAATGAGCTGGGGAAGGAAATGGCAAACCACTTCAGTGTCTTTGCCAAGAAAACCCCAAATGGGTCACAAAAAATTGAACAACAACAAACAACAATGAACAAAATAAACAAATAACTGATTAAAAAATCTTTTAAACATTCAGCTAAAAGGTTACTTAAACTCTGAATTTAGAATATTGTCAAATATTTCCTGATTCCTTTAGCTTTCCCACATCCTTTAGACTCTTAATAAGCAATTTTCTCCAAACATTTTGTCTTACATTTTTTCACAATTTCGTAATTCTTACTTTTCTTTCTTTGAATGGTTTCTAAGATGCAAGATAATCTGGAATTACTTTAAATGAAGTAGGAGCTGGCATTGTCAAATATTTAACCTGAAAGTAATTTGTTAAAATAGAAAACTTCCAAAGTCTTAGTTCTATAGTATTTGCAAACAATAGGCCTAATACCACCAATTAATCAGGATTCTTTTTTTTTTCTTTTTGGAGGACAGTTAGGGTTAAGTGACTTACCCAAAGTCACAGGGCTAGTAAGTGTGACAAGTGTCTGAAGCTGGATTTGAACTCAGGTCCTCCTGACTCCATGGCCAGTGCTCTACTCACTGCACCACATAGCTGGCCCGATTAATCAGGATTCTTAATCCTCCAAAATATATATGTCTAAATCCACAATGTATTTTTTTAAATAAAAAAGTTTACATATTAGTGATGATTCATTATCTAAGCTGTGGGCATAAATAATAGAAGGAGCATATATAAATTGAATTTGTATGTTAAAGTCATATAATTTCATCACTATTTCCTCTTTGTCATCATTGTAAGTTTGACCCCTCCGCACCTTAGTGGATGACATTATTTATATATATTCTTATATAGTATTGGTGTATATGTCATAGTTCCCTGCTGGATTTATATAGTTTATGAGGACAGTGATGAAGTCTTATCCAAATGTCGCATTTCTTCCAGTGTCTAGTACAGTGCTTTGCATCTAGTATATCTTTAAGACATATTTGTTTAATTTAATTGAATTCCCATTTGATAACAACAACAAAACAGAGAGAATCTGGGAATTGGAATTGGAGTTGGAAGAACTGAATGTGAATCTCCATCAGATTCTAAGCTCCATGAGGGCAGAGGTTGTTTTTAGCCCCCCCCCCTTTTTTTTTTATTCTCAGCACTCAGCACAGTTCCTTGCCCAAAGTAAATACTTAATAAATGTTTATTGCATTACTGAACAATGACATTTTCTCTCTGTATAATCTGACACAAATCACTTCCTTATTCTTCTAGGCTTCAGCTTGCTTAGGTATAAAATGAGATAGTGATGATCTCTAAGGCCTCTTTCAGGTGTAAATATTATGACCCATGGCCTCAAATGTTGTTTCCATATTATGACCTATTCATTTTCAGTATTGTTTTAATATGAATTTGCTATAATCTTTTATAACATGGGAAATACATGATTGCTGGCAAAGCTGCAAAATAGATTTTCTACCAGGAGATTAGATTATTATTATCATTATTCCTAGTTATTGCAGAAAATTGGTTTGGGCTAGTGCCCTAGGGCATGAAAGCCAAACACTAAGAATTTATGATGATTGGATTGGTCTTGGGAGCTACCTTGTGATGAAAGAAATCTTCCTGGGGAAGGATCTTGCTAGATAGTTAAAGATAAACAAAGATCATTCATGTTCCATCTCAGATTCTATCTAACCCAATTACAAAGGGTTATCAGGTTCAGTGTGTTCATTTTTGTTTCAGAACAACCTAAAAACCCCCCTCACCTTATAGAAATTGTGGGAAGAAACCAAAGTTTCACTCCCAATACATTTCTAACTTTGATCTCCAAGGAAAATTATAAATATTTTTTTATAAGATCCTAACCAGATTGAAGGTTGGAGAAAGATCTTTATGATTATAAGTTAATGTTCCTTTTAAAAGTTGTTTTTTTCTTTGACTTATTCACCAGTTCCTTCCTTCCCTCTATCTAATCAGTTACTAAGTCCTGGAGATTTCTCTTCTTTAGTAAGTCTTATATTCATTTTTTTCCTCTATATCTTCACTGTCATCAGTGCTAATCTAGGTCTGCTTCTCTTGCTGCTTGGATTGTTATGAAATTCCTAGCTAGCCTCCTGATTTCCTTCTGGTAGCCCATTTTTCATTCTAATGCTATGTTAATAATCTGATTACACCATTGTCATCATCCCATTCTCTCATTCAAGTTTAAACTTTGTCCATCTTTTAAGGATACCTCTGAATATGACCTTACTGTACTTTCCAGTCTCATTTTCCACCACTGGACATTATACACCCTCTTTTCCTTTATGACTGGTCTCATCACTGATTCCAAAGCATAACAATGCCCTTCTATAACGCTCAGTCTTCATTCATCTTTTCCCTTTAAATGAGCATTATTTATACACTTCTCATTTCTCTATTTACTTCTTACCTATCAACAGTCTCCCTATCCTTTGTCTAGGGCACCTTCTTCTAAGACGTCTTCATGGACTTAGTAACTTTCTGTTCTGGAATTATATAGCTCTCCAAATCTATCCCACATATTTTATCATCAGGCTACACTGTGGTATAGAATTTCCCAGTTGTTTCTTGTATGTCCATCTTCTCTGCCCAACTAAATTGTTAGGTTCTTGAAATCTTGGACCTCATCGCACTTTCCCCTCCTCCCCCCAATAGTGTGCCTGCCTTAATCCTGGCTACTTAGTAAGAATACTTGGTTGATAGATCGGTTAAACTGTCATATAATGACAAAAAGAGCTATATACTCAGGTTTGGTTCTGTAAGATTTATACTTAGGATTCAAGCTCCTAGCTGATCTGTTATTGATACGAGAAGAATTACAATATGTTGTATTTATATAGCACCTTTCTCCTGAGGACTTCAAAAGCATATATTATCTCATATTTACATATATTATCTCATCAGTCTTCACAAGACCCCAGGAAATTAGGGAGGTGGCAACAATTATATTCTGTGCTTCTATCTAGGTTCTCCTCTTGTCTTGACAACCCTGACTCCTGATGGCAGAGAGTTGAGAAAAGATTATCCCCTTTTGTCAATGTCATGCTCTCTTGGAGTCTCAACAAAATCTGGTGAGATTTTAATCTCACCATTAATCTTGAAGCAATGTGTTATTTTTGATGTACATTTAAGGAAATGGAACTTGGTAGTAATGAGAGGGCCCCAGATTGTTTAGAGTTGGGACAAGGTAAAAGACCTAATTGATGAAAATCCTATACACCCTATAGTTGACATACTCTTGTCCTAGTCACTTGTGACTACAAAGACAAAAAGAAGTGAGAAAGATAACTCTTGCAAAACTACTAAATATTATATTTACTATACCTACTCAATCTACTATTTTTGGGAGGAGCAAGGCAATTGGGGGTAAATGACTTGGCCAAGGTCACACGGCTAGTCAGTGTGTCAAGTGTGTGAGACCAAATTTGAACTCAGGTCCTCTTCACACTAGGACCAGTGCTCTATTCACTGTACTGCCTAGCTGCCCCCTAACTCTATTATTTATATGCATTACCTGGACATTTAAAATCTTTGTTTTGCTTTCCTTGAGTATAAACAACCTAGGAATTTATTTTCCAAGCCTTTATCCGCATGACTTCTGAAGATATATGAGAAGTTATCTTTTAAGCTCTGGAATGCTTCATAGCTAAATCCTAGACCATGATCTTTATCATTAGACCAGATGTTTATTTGTGTTGACACTAGCTGATTCTTCCTCCAGAAATGTGTAACTGAGTATATTTGTAGTTTTTCATAAAGTTGTTGGCAAGTCATTTCACATTCCCTGAAAGCAGTTAAGCTGTGGCATATTCATAAATTATTTTTCATTGCAGCAATTATATTTACTGAATATGGAATGAAAAATTTTTTCCTAGGGCCTTATGGGCTAATAAACATTACTTTAAAAGTTTGGAATTTTGTTTATATAATGGGATTATGATGAGTAATCAGAGGTATTAAGCTTGTTTCATATTTGAGCTTCCTTGATTTTTTTCCAATATGACAATAATATATTGGTCAGAAAAGTAGCTCGCTGAACATCAGCAAGCATCTCTTCCCTTGGGACTGAGAACCCATATTTTTAAAAATGGACTCTTCTGAAGGTACCTATGAGAAAATGTTTCCAAAATGAGCATAGATAGCCAAAAAAAACTGAAGTAGGCAAACTGATGTTTATCCATGAATATGACAGTGTTCCAAAATATCACACATTTCCTCTTATTTATTTGGGGCCATTTTTGTTGTATTTTGTAGGGGCAGAGTATTGTGAAAAATGAAGAGTGAATGTTTCTATCTATGTCATGACTCATTTTCGCTAAGAACCATATTTTACCATTTAGAGGAGAAGTAGCCTTATTGACGCCTTTATATGATAGTAGTATCTAAACTTCAGATTGTGCAAAGTGTAATTGGGGGAAATGAATTTGACCCTTAGGGATTCTGTGTACACAGAAGACACAAATATTCACACTTTGGATTGATGGTAGGAAGTTACTTAACAATGGGTAAGATATCCCTAGAAAATCTGACTCCTGTGCTTGGATCTTATTGGGGGTTAACTTACCTTTCCTCTATTTTTTCCTTCATTTACTCAAGCAGGTACTGTTGTTTGCTCTGACAGTATTAGAAGACTAGACCTAAACTTGATAAAATTAGAAAAGCAGGCAAGGACTAGGGAGATAAATAATGACTGACTTGTTATTTTAGGTTAATTACCTATCTTAATCATAGCCCACACTGGTTAGTCCCTGAAAATGGCTAGAAAATACTAATTTGACCCATATTATGACTGATTTATCAACTGTTTACAGACAGTGCCGCATAGAATTTTCCTAATTCTTACCCTGTGCCTTTTAAATGAAGTTAGAGCCTGCCTCAAGGCCATCTTTCTCCATCTTTAGCCTTCTTTCCCACGTAACTGCTGTCATTGGGTTTGTCCCCTTTGTTGTTCTAGGAGTTACACTGTTCCTATTATGCCTCATTTTTCCTTTTTCAAAGTCAGATTTTTATCCGGATTTGTTCGCCTCATATCTTTGGTTGTTAGCTTTTGGGTATAGCTCTTGTAAAAACAATATAGAAACAAGACTTTAAGATACTAGGAAGTAAATAGCAAGAACTTGTTGTATTAATCAAACCTAAATATACACTCTGAATACAGAAGGGAATGAATAAATATATTGAAACCAACAGGTGAATGTGAAGACTAATCACTAATTCATTATATTTTTAAAATAACCATGGATGGCACAGTGAATAAAGCGCCAGCCCTGGAGTCAGGAGGATCTGAGTTCAAATCTAACCTCAGACACTTAACACTTACTAGTCCTGTGACCTTGGGCAAGTCACTTTACCCCAATTGCCCTGACTTCCCCCCTCCAAAAAGTGAAATAAAATAAAGTTGATAATGAAGAAAAGAAAGGCAAGAGAATAAAACCTTTGAAGTCTTCAAAAACAAGCAATTCAAGCAAAGGTTTTAAATAAAAACTTAATGACTATTAGAAGGATTTTTGTTCAGTTGTGTATTAGACTTATTGGCCTTTTGGAATCCCTTACAATTCTAATATTCTGTTATTCTTTGATTCAGGGAGTCCATTTACAAACCTGTATCAGCAAACACCCTAGCATACCCAGGATGGCTGCTAGCAAAGGCTCTTAGACCTGCTTTTCTAAAGAAAAGCAACTCAAAATGGGTTAACAGTCTTACTTTAATCAAACATATATCATTTACCTAGTTCAGGGGAAAAAGTCAGCACCCTGAACTTCAGAGAATACAAACAGAATACAAACAGAAGTTACAAGCAGACAAAGAAACAGATCAGCAGAAGGGCTTCCCGCTGTCTATTACATCCATACCTAGTTAGTTACCAGAGAGGGAAGCACCAACATCTGGGTTTTCAAAGCCTGAAGTTTTCCCAGAGTCTCATCTGGCCAAATCACACAACTCTTTCCAAAGTGAGCCCCCAAGCAAAAACTCACATCAGGGTATATATAGCCTTATCCTAATATCAGAGAATGTCACAACCCTCTTGACCCACTGCCCAATCACAAAACAATAAGATGTGGGCATTCCTGAAAAACAAGCCTCCTGCTACAGGCTCCATGTGATCACATTCAGCTTATAAGGGGGCAGAGTATATTTTCAAATCAGGGAAGGTTCTCAGAGTCACTTAAGCTTATCAGAGGGCCTTGGGGCAGGGAAGATCTTCAGATTCCCATAACAAAACCTTAAACCACTATAAAAGGTGAACTACTTTTCTAATTTTGTCTTGATTTTCACTTTGCTTTAACTGCTTGATGGTTCAGCTGTATACATAGATATCTGATGTTCAGAAATTGTTCCAACAAAGTAGTTTTCGATATCTGTTTCATTGGTAATGATGTTATTTAGTAGCTGTCATATCCTATGCTTTGGACTGACATACATTTTGGGGTATGACAATATGGCTTTTTTTGTTTGACTATGCATATTTGATACGTGGAATTTTTTTTCCCATGTGTTGTGGGGAAAAGGGAGAGAAAATAAAGGCTTGTTAGTTGTAAAAAATTTACAGAAACTATTTATGACAAATAAGAATGGGATTCCTGAAGGGTCTATTAGCTTGTTGGCCTCTTTCATTTCTTAATCTTAAGCCATATTTTCTAACATATTTGTTCTACCTTCTGTCATGACCACCTTCATGTTGAAGTCTTCATGGCTATAATGACATGTTTTGAGAGAGCTTATACATTTCTTTGCAGATTTTCTTTGTACTTTCTTCTGATTTTGTCTTGATTTTGATGAATTTCTTTTTTTAAGGTTGATAGTATATTAGATCAGGGAATGTCGTAGATGCAGTATGCTTGTACTTGACAGTAGTTGACAACTTCTCTTACAGTGTCTTTGTTTGAAAATATTGAGATCCATTCTGGATGATACTACGCAAGTATACATTCCAAACCCTGGTGACCCAGACCCAAAGAAGGGTGATTAAACTATGTATGTTATCCCGGACAGTTGGATAACATTTAGAAGAGCATAACCAAGGTGGCAAAGCAAGTCATGATCATGCCTTACCAAAATTCATTGAAGGAACTGGTGATAATATGGAGAAGCAAAGACATAAGGGGAGCATAATAACTATCTTAAAGTATTTGAAAGGGCCTCCTATGAAAACATATGTAGATTGGTTCTTCTTTAACCTAGAGGACCAACTTGAACTATTTGGTAACGTTGCAGAGAAGAAGACCTTGGCACAATGTAAGGTAAAACTTACTAATTGTATTTTTAGAACTCTGCAAGAGTGATGTGGGAGGGAGGGCAAGGGGCAGGAATCTTGGATTTTAGAGACTTAGCAGCCTATCTGGTTCAGCAATTGGAGTAGTTGGTAATGAGTTTCTGTCATTTGATATCTCCATGTGGGTATTAGATGACCACTTGACAAGGATGTTCTCATCAAGTACAGACTGGCCTAGATGAACTTCAAGTTCATTCCACTATCTTCATGATCTTTCAGCAGTTATAAGGAAGTTCCAAAGAAGGTTGAATTTTTTCCAAGACTTAGCCCTCTCCAAATTTTGCCTAACATTGGTGGGGGTATCACTTTACTTCTAGCTACCTACATTCACAGTCCTAACTCCTCATTTTCCTTCACTCTACATATCCATTCACCTACAGAATCTTCTTGTCTCCATTACCACAGCATTTTCTATCACCATAATATCCCCATCTTTCCCTCACCCAGATACCACCCTGGTTCAGGTCATCATTTCCTCATATCCGGTCTATTACAGTAGTCTTTTAATTTATCTCCCTACCAGAACTCTCTCCCTGCATCAATCCATCTTCCACATAGCTGCAAGTATGATTTTCTTAAAGCTCAGGTGTGACCATGTCAATCCCCTTCTCTTTAGTTAATAAGCTCTTCTGGCTTCCTTTTACCTCTAGGAACAAATATTAACTTCATTCGTAAAGCTCTTCGCAACATGACTCTTTCTTATATTTCCAGTCTTCTTAGACCTTACTCCCATCCATTCACTATGTGGCCCAAACATCTTGATGTACTTGCTGTTCTTCACATGGTTCCTTCATATTGGTTGTCCACCATGCCTGGAATGTTATCCCTCCTAATCTTGGAATCCATTGCTTCTGGCAAGACTCAAATGAAACTCTACCTTCTCCAGGAGGCTTTTTCTATCCTCCCCCACCCCAGCTCTTAGTACCTTCCATGATGGTTTACTGGATCATCTGTCTGTATATCTTCTATAGGCCTGTTTACCTTAATGTTTTATCTCTTTAAAATGGAAGGTCTTTGAGGGAAGGGACTTTTTTCACCTTTTCTTTGCATTGCTATTGTTTAGCATGGTACCTGGTACATAGGTACATAGTGAATGTTTATTGTTCATTGATTGACTGATTCCAACAAATCTATAATAAACAATTAATTATAATGGATTAAATCAATTGATACTTCATTGTTTATCAGCCAGTTTTCTTTATAAACAAATAAAACAGTATTGTCTGCTTACAGACATTTTGCCAGTTTATATTACACGTAGGTAGATCAAAGAAAAATAAAAGTTCATTCTCATTTATTGCATTTTACAAATCCTGACCTTAAGTAGCAACAATTGTTAGGTACTCGTGTGAGGTTTTCCCAGGCTTATAAGTAAATAGATAGCTGAATGACCTGGTTGAGTAATTTTCTCAGACTTCTGTTCGGTAATCTATAAAACAGAAAGGCTGGACTACATGATCTCTAAGTTTTAAAAATTCCAAAATTCTATAATTTTATGATTCTTTAACTTAGTGAATTTTAATATCCAAACCATCAAGACTCAATAGAAGATCTTTAATAATCTAATAGGACTTAAAAAGTCAAAACATTCCCAGAAATCCATGTTCCTATTTAAGGAGGTAACCAAGAAAACCGTTTTCTTTGGCCCTCTTTCAAAGACATCAGTAATATAGATTTCCTTTACATTATTCCAGAATCCCTTTTTGCTTAATAGTAATTGGAATATATTTCCAATTATTACAGCACGTTCTTCTCAGCATAGCAGATAATGACTCTCCAATGTTATTAAAAATAAACTATGCTTTCCTCTGCAGAATTACAGATTTCTGAGTTAAAGGGTTGTACTCCTTTTAAAAATACCTAATCCAATCTTTATGTATGGAGGTGGTACCCACATGTAGTTAAAAAAAAAACTTCCTTATATATCTTAGAGGCTAGTTAAATTTATTCATGAAGTGCTTTGATTAATTGAAATGTCTTTGATAAAATATTGCAATAACCAAAAAGGCTAATACCATATATAAATATGTATACATATACACATGCATATGTACATATATACCTTATGTGGTTATTGTCCTTTCATTCTCAAAGAGGACCAAAATAACATCACCATGCTAGGGTTAAATTACAGTGTGTCCACTTGTGGCTGATCAGACCAAGATGAGCTTGGAATGCTCTACCAAGGTCAGGCACAAAAAGTCCATGTGACCATTTGGGGTAGATTCTCTAAATTCATGCATATCTTATTTTTTTTTCAGTTACTTTAGTTCTGCTTTGTTCATTGAGCATAATACCTTTTGATAAGGGTACACCGTGGTGAGCAGTCCTATACCAGCACATTCCAAGTCATTCAATCAGTTCCAAAGTTCTTCAGAGGAACCTTGAGAATGTCTTTGTATAATTTCTTCTTATCACTATGTGAGTCCCTGCTTTGTGTGAGTTCTTCATAAAATAATCTTTCAGGCAAGTGTATGTTTGGCCAGTCCATAGGAGTTAAACTCTTTGCAATAGAGTATGAATACTAAGCAGTGTGTGTGTGTGTGTGTGTATAACAAAATCTAATGAATACATACTTCTTGAGCATGTCATACATGCTCAGCAATGTTCTAAGGACGGGAGTATACCAAAGGCTGTGAATGACACTGCTCCTATTTACAAAGAGTTTACATTTTAATTGGATAGTTAAGCCTTAAGAAGAAACAACACTGGCAATTGCAAAGCAGAATAGAACTAAGTGCAGAATATATGACAGAGATGAAAAGGGATCTTTAAACATTCTGAGCAAAAAGAAAGCAACAGGGGTTTAAGAAGTCAGAGAGGACTTTGTGGTAAAGTTAGAACCCAAGTTGGGTCTTACAGGAAGGTCCCAGGAACTGCCTGGCCAGAGATGAAGTGACAATTATTCCTGGATAGAATAACATGAATGAAAGTACAGATTTAGAAACAAGTATTTTACCTTTAGGGACAAGGAGGAAGCCAGTCTGAACAGAGAGAAGGATGAATCTTAAAGAGTAGTGGAAAATACAGTTGGGTAGGCAGGCTGCGCCAGGTTGTGGATGGTCATGAAAGTTAGGCCAGAGGAGTTTAGTTCCTAAACATTAGGGAATAGGGAGTCATTAAAAGTGCTTGAGCCAGGGAAGAAAAACATGATGAAAAAGAAATGTTTGTGGACTATTAGCTTCACAGGAAATGGGGAGAGACTAGAGTGAGCAAGGCTTGTTGGGAGTCTGTTATATTAATTTAAGGGGGAAAAAGTGATGAGGCCTACAGTGAGAATAGAGGAGAAAGGCTGGATAGGAGACATATTTCTAAGGAAAAAATGTCTAGCACTTTGTGACTGATTGGATGTTGTGGGGGTGGGGGGGTGTGAAGAAAAGGAGCAAGTCAAAAATGATTCCAAAGATTTTGACCATGTATGACTGAGAAAATGGCCATGCTATTGAAAATGACAGGGAAATTTCAGAGATTTTGAAAGGTGAAATGAAGAATTCCATTTTATATGTACTGAATTTGTGATAATGACCAGACGCATCATTAAATTATCCATCAGGCAGTTGAAGATAGGAGTCTCGACTTAAATAAAAAAGTTAGCACTGTGGATGACAGAATCGCCAGCCTGAAGATGAGAGTTAAAACAGAGATAATGGATGATCTTTCTGAATCTTGAGGAATACCTAGAGACAGGGAGAAGGAGAGACAGGGAAGGAGCAGTTAGTGAGAGGGGCTAGATGTATAAGAATGATGTACTATCAGGAAGGGAAAGGAGAAAGAGAATTTTAGGAAAGGGAAGTTGGACAACAGTTTCAAGTATCACAGAGTGATCAAAGAGAATGAGGAGAAAGGAAAAGGTCACTGGATTTGGCAACAAGGTCATTAATAGCCTTGGAGAGAGAGCAGTTTATGTTCTATCTTGGATGTTTAAAACACCCATTAACAATGAAATATCTTCTACTTAAGTGGCTGAAATTAGTTTCAATTAGAAACCTTATACCTTTTGTTCCCTAGGATAAGTTGATCATTCTTATCCAACTAATGTTACTTTAACTTGAATTTATTTTAAAGTGAAGATGAAGTGGCTTAGAAATAGAGAAAAAAAGGAAAGGCCCTTTACTTTCACTAAGAGAGCTTGCTTTGTGAGAAAATCCTTCTACTAATGCTATTGGCCACTTTTTCAGCAACTTAGTTTTAAAGAGTTGCCTTGGGCACTGAGAGGTCAAGTGATTTATCCAGGGCCACACAGCCATGTGTGTCAGAGATGGGACTTGAACACAAGTCTTCTGACTCTGAGGCCGGTTCTCCACCCATTACACTTCCTTCAATGTCTAAGAGTAAATCAAAACATCACAAAATTAAAGGTGTGTTGACCTTTTCCAGATTTGTCTTTCTGACTCCACAGATACAGTCAGTTCTTGATTATTAATGGTGGATCAAATGTTCCTTTCAATTTCTTATTACTTTTATCAGCGACTCCCTTTAATTAAGTACTTTGTTTACATAAATAGGATCTCAATTTATTATAACTAAGCAGGAGTTGGAAGGGAAGGACATTTAAGCCAAATTAATTACCTCCGGGCCCCAGGGAAGGTGTGAACCAGCATGTGTAAGAAAAAGCCCAAGCTCTGCTTCAGTGTTTTGCAGCATTCTGAGAAATGGTACAGTCTGTTTCGAGCATGGAGTATAGAGCGAGAAGCAAGGATCAGAGCTCTGGATGGTCATGCCTTTTCAGCATGATTTCATTGTTGGAACTGTTGTGAGTTCCCAGAAAATAATGGATAACCATATGAAAATATATGTTACTAAGACACAGTCTAAAGAAAAACTGTTAAATGGCTTTTGAATTATCATTCCCCATCACTGCTCCCCTCTCTTTGTTTGGATAATTGAGAATTGACTACCGAATGTGTCAAATTTATATCTTGTTTAACAAACAGTTAAGAAAAGGAGTTATGAAAAAGATAGGGTAACATCAGTGAAAAAATAAATCGGTCAAAAATTCTTGCAGGCTTTAAGACAGACCTGGAAAACAAAAGAAAGATATTTCTGGTAGAGGCTGAAAGAGAGTTGGTGCGTTTGTATTAGGTACTATTCTGACTCTTTTATATATTTATATTTGGTTTCATCTCTCAGCCTAGAGCTATTAAGGTTTTAAGCACTTAGAGTCTCTTGGTTGAAAATGATCTATGTGAAATAAGAGGTATTATTATTTTATGAATGAAACTGCACAGGATTTCATTTTTAAATTAATGATACAACCAAATTATTCCTTAGGAATGCATTTTAAAAGCAGCTAAAAGACTGGTTATTATTTTAACTAGATAGAACATATACTAAAATGAATACAATAATTTTTTCCCTTTTTTGCCCTTGGGACAAGCCTACAATAAATTGAGAACGTGACCTTTTCCACCCATCCCCTAGGACAAAAAAAATCATGACATAGCATGTAGGCCTCAAGTTAAAATAGCATACTTAAACTGTGAAGGTACAAATATGTTGCTTTTCTCTAGATTTTACTTCTTGTGCCTTATGTTAGTAGACATCTTTGCATTCTTCCCAACGGAGCAGTCTTTTGATCCATTTTGAACAATAAGTGATTGAAACTTTAATTCAATAATCATTAAGTAATTACTATTTGTGAAGCACTGGGCTTGGTTCCATATATGTAAAGATGAAATAAGAAACAAGGCTTGTCCTCCAGGAGGTTACAGTCAGGTAGGAAAGTAGGCGTAAGATGAGGCTCCCTGTCTCGTCTTTTATGACCCATTTGTCCTCTCCTCATCTTTCTAAAGCTCATATGATTATGTCACTTCCTCACTTAATAAAATGTGCTGGTTCCCTGTTACTTCCAGGATCAAATATAAAGTTATTTGGCTTTTAAAATCATTCATTGCTCAGCTCCTTCCCACCTTTCCACTCTCCCTTGGCTTTCCCAATGACATTGGCCTTTCTACTATTCCTTGTACTGCCACTCCATCTTCAAACTGTGCCTTTTCATCAGCCCTACTTTCTTCATGCCTGAAGTGTGTTCTCTTCTCACTTCCACCTCCTGGCTTCCTTGACTTCTTTCAAGACTCAGTTCATGGCTGAGCTCCTGTTCCAACCACCTCCAATACCTGTAAAATATGACTCTAAACAAATTTTAGAGTTATAGAACTGACAAAATGACAGAGAGAAACAAATCTCCCACTAAATGCAGCCTGGCAGGTTGAAAGGAAGGGTCTATCACACTGAGCTGGGAGCCAAGCACAGTCCTGCGTGAGCCACATGGTCCCAGATCCAGGGTGGCCCCAGCTGGCTGCATAGACTGACTGGAGCTGACTTCAGGAAAGTGAATCACTGGGAGCTGTGGCAGTTTCCAGACCTCTCAACCCATAAACACCAAAGAGAAAGTAAAAGGTCTGTGGGGAACTCTGTTGGAACTGGTAACAGAAGAGTATAGTCTGGCCCCTTTCCCCTGGGTGAGAGGTGGCGGAGGGGTGGCGGCTGCCTGTGGAACTCCTGGCCTGCAGATCATAGGGGGACCAAGAGACCTTTCAGTGGGTAATCATGCTTGCTTTGACTGACTTGGATCTGGATCATGGTCTTGGGTGGTAGTCCTGGGGTGTGTACCCAGTGTGTCAGAGCTTGGCGTGTCTGTAGAGGGGGTGCTCTCTTCATAGCTCTGACATTTGTGAAAACTCCAGTGATTTGGGACACAACTCTCTGCACTCTGGAAGCAGGGTTCTACTGTGGCAAAGAGCTCAAAAGTCAAGTAATTGGCTGGCAAGATGAGCAAGCAGAGGAAGCACAGTCAGACCATACAATCCTTTTTGGTGGACAAAAAGGATCAAAACATGGAACCACAAGAAGTCAATGAAGTCAAAACTTCTGCATCAAAAGCTTCCAAGAAAAATATGAATTGGTTACAGGCCATGGAGGAGCTCAAGAAGGACTTTGAAAATCAAATGAGAGAAGTAGAGGAAAAATTGGGAAGAGAAATTAGAATGATGCAAGAAAATAATGAAAAGCAAGTCAACAGCCTGCTAAAGGAGACCCAAAAAATACTGAAAAAAAGACTCAGTTCAAGAAACTTTTTCAGGTCTTTCATAATTCTAGTGCCTCCCATCTGAGACAGCCTCGAGTTTACCCTGTACTGTATTTATCTTATATGTATATGGTTTCATGTTTTCTCCCCCATTATAAAGGGAATTCTTGGAAGGCAGTGGTATTTTTGTGAGTGTTTTTTTTTTATTCCCAAGGTTCAATGCCTTGCACATAGTAATAATTAATAAATGCCTGTTGACTTGGCTTGTTGGAAATGACTATGATAGATGTCACATGGTGACAATGTGCAAAGTACAACCTAGAGATCTGGAAAAGTGTGCTCTGAAAAATTTAAGAAATGTCACTTTTGCTAGAACATTGGAATTGAGAGGGAAAGGAGTAATATTAAGGGGAGGCTTCTTGGAAGAAGTTGTATCTGCTTTAGACTTGAAAAAAAGGATGGGACTTCAAAATTTGGAGATGGGCATATACTGGAATCCATTCCAGGTTTGAAAAAAAGACACATAAATGGAGAAGACCAGGCTGAATTGGGGGGCAGGGGGATGATCACTAAAATGCAGTGTGTTATGAAGAGGGATAATGAATAAGACTAAGAGGAAAAATAGGAATTATATATGCCTTTGATTATAAAATAGTTTCCATTTCTGGATAATGTATGTATGCTTTGTGTAAACCCAAAACAGATAATAGATAGAGATAGATGGATGACTAGGTAGATAGAGTTCAAAGGATTTCTATGTTCTGACAAAATAGATTGTAGGTTTTCTGGCATATATTTTATTGAAGAATATATAGAAATGGAACTTAGCAGTCTCTGAGCAGTAAGAATCATACCACATAGTTCTCCTGGATCCAGGAATTTTCTGATCCCTAGCATGATGGAAGGCTTTGATGTGAGTTTACTATACATAGATGGGGGCAATGTGCTAAACTTGCCTCCTTTGTCTGGGGGCAGGCAAAGGATTACCCTTAGAGGATACTTGGCTTGAGCTAAAAATGGTTTGAGTGGTATTTAATGCATATTGTGATTTTTCTACCCTGAAGTTAAGTGTTGAGCATGTTCCTAGGGTTGTAGCAATATGTGAAAGCCCAGAAAATCTGTGATGGTTCATGGCTTTGGCCTGTTACCACAATGTATACAAGCATTCATATACATACACATATATACATGTACACTTTTGATTCCCCTTTGAATCTGTCATCTCATCAGTTTAGGGAACTCAGTGTGAAAACTCTCTCCATCAAAGTAGAGTTCTAATTCATCTTTAACTTAGAGTCTAATAGAGTTTCCTGATGGTCCTGAAAGTTCAAGTGATTTGCTCCTGATCCAATAGTAAATATGTGTTGGAGACATATTTTAGACCCAGGTCAACGACTTGAAGTACTTCACTAAGATTGTAACCTTTATATACGATAAATTATAGCAGCCATTTAAAACGTTTTACTTGTGCAGAGCAAAACAGTCATAAAATGTGTAACAATGGAAAGAGTTTGCATTCTTCTTCCATATGGAGTTTATAATCTGAAGGAACAAATACAAATCGGTATAATGGTAAAACCAATAACATAAACATAAAAGTAGAGACATAACCAATTAGGGCTGGATTGAGATATTTACACAAAGGTTCATGGGAGAGAAGCGTTATGTGGTTGCTGGAGTGATTGGGAGACTGGAGTCAGGTGGAGTTAGAGAAGATTGTAATATGTGATATAAATCTTATGAGAAACTTTTAAAAACAGGAAGTAGTTGGATGAATGTGGGAAAAGGCATTCTGCAAAGGACTAATGGCATGAATGAAAACAGATGGGAACAGGCAAGCTGTATCTAGGTTTATAAGCTTGTAATGGATATGAGCTGTGATGCAGCAGAAGATAAGAGACCTCCTTTCTAAAGTCTCATCCAGTCTCATGGCTTCAGCAATCAATTTTATGCTAATGCATCCTAAACATAAATTCTTTACACAGGATTCTCAGCAGAATTCCAATCCTATGTCTCCAGCTTTTTATCGAACTTTTCCAATTGGATGTCTCACCATCACTTTACATGGAATGTATCCAAAACTGAACTCATAATATCTCTAGACTAGAGCTTTCATCTCTCAGGTTCCTTTCCATCCATTCCATATGTATCTTGTTCCATATTTATCTTTATTTACATGTTGTCTCCCCCATTAAAATATAGGTTTCCTGAAGTCAAGGACTGCTTCTTTCTTTCTTTTTATCCAAAGAACTTGGCATAGAATCTGGCCTATAGTATGCGCCCAATAAAAGTTTGTTGATTGAATGATTAATCTACTTCCTCCCCAAAACAGCTCCCTTTTTTGATGTCTCATTTTCCCCCCAGTGTCACTACTATTCTCACAGTCAAAAGGCTTGAATTTTGGTTTATGCAGACTTCTCCATCTCATTCATTTTCTTAGTTAATCATTTGCCAGGTCCCATTCTTTCTTCCTTGAAAACTTCTCTTGTATTTGTCCTTTTCTTTTTGTTTCTAATGCCAGTGTCCTAAGCCAGATGGTCTTTGCCTGACAACAGGATGATTAGAATAGTTTCCTTACTGATTTCCTTGATCTCCACACATTACAGCCAGATGAATTTTCATTTAAAACACTTTAAAAAACACATTGATTCTATGTTTGAAAACCTTCCATGGCTCCCTATTACTGTTGAAAAATTGATAATAGGACAAAGCATAGCATAGTGTCAGGGTTCTTGACTTAGGAGTTAGAAGGTTTATTTACTGTCTGTATAATCTCAGGAAAAACATGACAATAATAGTAACTACTATTTATATAATGCCACTTATATAGCCCAGCACTCTGTTAAGTGCTTTACAGATATTATTTCATTTAATTATGACAGTGATCCTGGGAGGTAGATTCTATGTTTTCCCCCATTTTACAACTGAGGAAACTGAGGTAAATAGAGCAACTACAATGACCATACATGGTCAGGTATTTGACAGAAAAGGAATCTAAGAAATTTTGAGATACTCAAGATAATTTTTGAAAATATTGCTATTAGAAATGACAACAAAGAATTTGTAACAGGTGATATTTCGGGGTAAAGACGGTGAGTTGACTTAAGATGTATTGAGTTTAAATAGTCTGCTGGACATCCACATTAGTGCTATTTTTCAGTTGTAGGCAGTGTTTTGTAGTAGATATTAGTGGACATCAGGAAACCTGGGACTTAGTCCTGATTCTACCATAACCTTGCCATGTGACCTTGGACAATTGACTTAATCCCTTCATGTCTCATTTTGCTTATCTAAAATTAAGAGGCTGAGCTAGATGATCTCTAAGGTTCAGGAGGCTCTAATGTTATATGATATATAATTTCTTCTCAAAAGTGCTACATTGTTGCCTCATTTTTGCAAGGTAATGACTCAGATTTCTCACAGATTATGCCAGTTGAATGTAAACTCTGATAATCGAGTGAAAACAATTTATTTATTTATTTATTTTTAATTTTAATTTATTTTCTTGATTACATCATTCATTTCCACAAGGTTTTGAGTTACAAATTTTCTCCCCTTTTTGCCCCTACCCCTCAGCCCAGAACATTGATCCCACTGTAAGACCCCTCCCAC
>CM053598.1:159805868-159867359 GCA_028646575.1 Pseudocheirus occidentalis | reverse complement strand
ATCGCTGGGGCCCTCACAGCTGCCGGAGCTATTAGTGGGATGCTGCAGCACCCCCCCCCCAGCTTTGGCTCACTGAAAGTGCACCCCAGGACCACCACTGAAGACCACGATCCAGATCCAGGCCGCTCAACACAAGAACACTTGGCCCCGATGGATCACGTCAGCCCCCCTGTTATCTGCAGGCTGAGGGTTCCAAAGCAGCCCGGTGGAAGCCGCTGCTGCTGTGTTCCTGCTGCTACAGCCGCCTCCCGCTGCTTCCTTGCCCTGGGAGCAGTTTGGCCTGACCCGCTCTTCTCTTCCCCAGTTAGCAAAATCCACTGACCTTTCTATTAGCCTTTTTATCTTCTGGCCTGATAAATGTGGTAACTTTGCCTCCAGTGCAGCTGATCTGCTCTCCTATAGATGCGGCTCCCCACCTGATGCCCCAGGGCTTGAGCCGGTTTCAGCCTCGGCTCCCAGACTGCTGAGAAGAGCCCCACCTGCTGCGCTGCCTGTAGCAACAGATGTGCTTTCTGTCTTTTGGAGAGTTTTGGAGCTTGAAAATCTGTTTACAGTTCCATTTTATGAGTTTTTTAGCGTGTTTGTGTGGGAGCTGTGGTGCTTTGCTGCTTCTATGCTGCCATCTTGGCTCCGCCCCTCCCAGTGAAAACAATTTTAAGTATGTCCCCAGGAACATACTATCTGTTGTTTTAGAACCCAGTCTAGTCAAATTGGAAAAGTTTATATAGATAATAGTTTGCCTCTAGGCATATTTTTCCAGGATGATCAATGAAACCAAAATATAAGACCTAAATTTTATAGAGAAAGTTTTTGTTTCTGTACTGATGGCACTGAAATGATGGCAAAGGGGTAGTGGTGCTAAGGCTTGCATGGTTCTGGGACCATTTATCTACCAAAATAATCTAACTGATAATTATTTTAAATGTGTAATCTCTGCTCAAAAACCAACTTAAACATAAGCTTTTGGTGGAACTGATCCACATCATATTGACAGTTTTACCGCAGTGAAATAACAAGATATCTAGAAGGCATTGCTAAGTGGAAGACTCTCTTTGGGTTGAGTCACATCTTACCGCTGCCAAGATCATATCTTAAATACCATTGTTTTCCCATTGATTCTAGAGTACTGTGAATCATGGAACCCTGCAAATACATAAGCATCAAAAATTGTACGCTCCTAAAGGCACGTGGTGGATGCAAGTAAGCTAGTCAGTCATTTTTCAGTTGTGTTTGACTCTCCATCACCTCATTTGGGCTTTTCTTGGCAAAGATACTGGAGTAGTTTGCTCATTTTGCAGATGAAGAAACTGAGGCAAACAGAGCTAAGTGCCTTGCCCAGGATCACACAATTAGCATGTGACCAATGATGACCCGGGCTGAAGAAGCTGAACAAAAGAAATCAAGGATATTATGACTGCAAGAGTAGGTTGATGGTTCACATAGCAAGAATGAGTATTAACAGATGGGCACCATGCATGAAATATTATAGAACACAGTATCCATTAGACATTGAAAGAGTCAGCAAAAGGTTTCCAGCATGCTGGGTAAATTCTGTTTGGAAAAAATATAAAGACCTGGATATCACACAGAATGAGAGAGTTTGAATGAAATGCAATTGCATCAGTGGAGTACCTTTGCTGATAAAAATGGATCCACTTAAGTCTATGTAAACTTGGAGAGACTATTCTATTTGGGTTGAAGATGTAGTTTTATGTCATGAAGAGAGGGTTAGTAATTTTTAGGATTGTATTTATTGTATGTTGAGAAAGGAATGTAGAGGTTGCAGGACCCAGGCAAATGGAACTACACATTTGGAAAGTAAGAGGAACATCTTGCGAAGGAAACATGAGTATTTTGAGAATTCTAGGAGGTTTAATAACAGAATGCACTAAGCAGACTCAGAAATTGTAGTGCAGAATGTGGATAGTCAGCAAAATCAAAGATGATGGAAAGGTCCTGAAAGATTAGAAGGGAGAAAAGGTCATTGTTGCCCAGGAGGAAATCTTTCATGACCTTAATGAGTACAGTTTTATTTTAACAGTGAGCATCAGAGAAGGAAGGCAAGGTAATAAGGAATTATAAGGCCACAGGTATAAACATTACACTTGCAGAAAAGCATATGAGATCAAAAAGTATAAAAGGCAAAGAGTAGAACTTGTAAAGGGGGCACTTCAGTTATGGAGACTTTCAGAGTTAGCAGAGAGATGACTAGAATAATAAAGAAAGGTGTTGCCTGGCAAACTATCCGTACTGTCTAGCAAAAGCAGAATCACAGTTAGAGCATGAGAATGAACCTATCATGGATTAGATCAGATAAAGTTATACAGAATATGTACAAAATAAATAAGGTAATTTCAGGGAAGTGTAAGGAAAGAAACAAGCATTTATTATTATACTCCTACTATGGGCCCAGGCACCATGCTAAGCAGCTCACAGATATTATTTCACTTGATCCTTACAACAACCCTGGGAGGTGGGTGCCATTATTATCCCCATTATATAGATGAGGAAACTGAGGCAGATTGCAATTAGGGGACTTGCCCAGAATCACACAGCTAGTAAAGGTCTGAATGCAGATTTGAACTCAGATCTTTCTGACCCTAGGTCCACTGCTCTATCCATTTTTTTAAAATTCATTTTATCCATCTTTACCACCTAGCTGTCTTTTGGGGGAAGGCAATAACACTTACCAATATCCACAAAACACTCCTCCTTAGAGTCAAGGTTGTAAATAAATTATATTATTTTTAAAAATGAATGGACGTTAATTACTAAGGCCTAGTAAAAGCAGCCTCTTTTGAAATATATATCTACCTGGTGACAAAATTAAATTAAATTCAATTAAATTTAAAAAACTAAGAATGAAAAACCCAAGAACCTAGTAGAGCAGAAAGCAGTAGCTACAAGTTTATCAATTTGAGCAGGCCAACTGCACAACTAAATGCATGTGAAACTTAACAAATCCCTTGGGGAAACCGACTGGAGGAATTTTCTAGTCTGTGTCGAGTTACTGAGGTGCGACATGGTGGGTTGAACTTTAATGCCTTAGGCAAGTACAATCAAATAGAGACGGCTTAAGAGTCCCCCGTGTCCATGAAGGGATCTACTGGCAGTGGCCTAAATGAAGCTTTCAGAGAGGGCGGCAGCGCTATCATGAGTTCTTTTCCTTCAATGCTTTGGTATGTTATTCTGGTTTAAAAGAAATCCAAGTAAGATTTCCTAAGTCTAAGCTTCATAGCTATTGAAAAAGATTTAAAATTATGATTCATTTCACTGGAGGAAAGAAAAATTTGAAGAGATTTCCATAAGATTTTTTTTAACTTTTATTTTCAAAGGGCAAATTCTAGTACAGCATATTCTATGTATGGAATCACTTTGGAAATTGGTGATTTGATTCTATTAAAACAGGAGATTCTATTAAAAGGTGACCTTCAAAAACAGAAGAGAGTTTCCTCCTCTCCTTCCCTCTATACTATAATATAATTTTGCTGAAATCAGTATTGCGTACATAGAGGTCTCTGATTACTCTGCAATTAAATAATACTGAATCAGCTCCCCTGGGTTCAGGGACCCCCAGTGAGGAAGAGGCTGGGTTCTTGGGTTCAAAGGGCATTCAGATGTCTCTGGATTACACCATTCATTCAGAAAAAATGCCTCTGCTAAAGGATATATAATCCCTGATTAAAGCCAGAGGGATTGGTTAGGCAGGATAGGGCAGGACATTTTGGACTAACAGAAATCCTCTAGATGTTGTCAAAACAGTTCCTTCCATGAACTTTTTCAAATTGCTAGGACTATGGGTTTCAGGGAGCTCTGTTGCAATAACCCTTCAGCCCCAAATTTTGGTGCTACTCTATTGATTCCTGTATTCATTGTCCATGATCACTGAACTTCTTTCTTATACTGCTACCCAACTTCATGGTGACCAAGATGTTCTGTCCATTCACACTGCTGATTTATTCTTAGTGTTTAACCTCTCGTTAAGAGATCTTAAGACCAAATAACCTGGACCTTAAGACCAAATAACCCTTAACTGAAGCCACTAGACAGCTGGCATAGATTCAGGATCTGACTCCATTGCTCTTAGATTTAGGTTAATTCTTGGTTTCCTCTACTTTCATGTTTTATATCCCCCCCAGTTCCCTTAGTGCTTTTATACACTAATATCCCTTCTCTTATCCTAAATTCACCATACCCAATGTTCCCAATGATACACATTTTGGGACTTTCCCCTACCCTGCAACTCCTAACCTGGAGTGAGTACATAATATTTTTTGTAGGATTTTCTAAGAGATTTTATTATGAATAACTATAGGGACATATCAGGCTTTCAATTCATAAAACAAAGTACAAGTTAAAAAGTCTTAGAAGCCAACCTTTACTTTCTACTTAAATGTATAGTTATGCCATCCACATCATGGGGGTTGGAGGCATGGCACCCCTAAGATTAAAAAAATCTGAGTAAAAGTTTTTGGCCCTTCATGCTACTGAAGAAGTCTGATTTTTTTTCTTTTTCTTTTATTGGGTGTTTACAATGCCTTATTGTAAAATTTGGGTTAAGTAGTTAATCACAGACCCTATCATCTGCTAGCCTTTGGGTGTCTTTTTCAGCTTTTGCAAAAGCCCCCCCCCCAAATTCCCATTTAATTTCTTATGCTGGCCTGTGTGATATATTGAAAACTCCATGAGAAAAGTTGCAATGTGAAAGGGAGAATTGTAGAGGTTATAAATTTTAGATATTTTTCATTGATAAGTGCCATGCTCTTTTGCTTGAAGTAAACCCACTAATCTAGTTGTTGAGGCTAGTATTACCTTTTGGGGTAAAACTTGGCTTTTTTTTTACCTCACATTATAGGTGGAAAGTACTGTCATTATTTAGAATCTGCCCTCCCTAGGAGTGATCTTTGCCACCAAATCTCTTCCAATTTAACACTTTTTCCTGACCCTCCCTTACTCCCTCAAACATACCCCATTGAATCTACTTTGGAGTTCCCCTTTCTCTATGGTGGAACCTTTCTAGGACCAAGCTTTTTTGTTGATTTGAGATAACAAATAGGTCCTATTTTCAATGAATAGTAATAGACCGAATTGTTAGCACTACCCATTTCCTAAATGGACTTTGATGATTTATTCCTCAGATTCAACTGACTTCATTCTCCACCCACCCCCAGTCACACCCTAGAGAGTATTCTTTCTACAACTCTTTTTCACAAGAGAAAAAAAAAGATTATACCCACAATGATAGTAACCGACAATATCCATAAACAATAAAAAACCATTTTCCTGTAGAAGTGTGTTGATTTTCAGTTTACATATGGATGTGGATATCATATATAAATGATGCAGGTCTTTCAGGAGCCATAGGAGTCTGTTCTAGAACAGAAAGTTTTCTAGCATAAGGATAATTATCTGCGAGGTAGTTTGTTGAAGAAATAGAGAAAATAAAATGGCATTGACCATGAAACAGTCCCCCTTATTTTGTCAATTAGTTGTTCAATACATAATTTTTACTTTTTTATTTAATTCAAATGATTATTAGTAATATAAATAGAATGCAATAAATTGAATTTAAAATGACTCATCTTAGAACCAGAAAATAGATGAGGAAGTTTACTTGTGTCCATTTGTTGGAGAAGTTGGAGATTATGAGTATGGAGTCATTGTATTTGTTTTATTTAATTGAAAAAAAATTGTTACAAGGGAAGCATACTAGGGAAGAGGAGTCATATATTAAGAAATGATTGCAATATAAAAACAAAAGATATCAATAAAATCTAAAAAGCAAAGAAAAACTAAACAAAGAACTAATGGAATAACTGTTCCCTATAGCCCCTTTTCATCTATAGCCCCTTTTCATGCTTCTTTGCCCCCCCTAACAAATTCTTCTCCCAAAACAACAGTATTCAAAAATGAAACGGAAAAGCTTAGAATTAGGCAGATTGTAAATTTATACAGTAAAGCAGTTGTAAGGACCATTAACCATTTATCACCAAGGTGTTCAATTTGGCATCAAAATGATATCTCTGATTCCCCAAACCAAAAGTCGTCATTCTAACATGAACAGCTCACACATATAACATTAAAGTCACTTGGATTTTCTCATGATGATTAAAACCCGTGACTTATTGTGTTCATGACAAATTCTTTAAAAGATCTTTTTTTCTTTGACCCCACAGTGTGAAGAGCTTAAGATCTATCCTTTTGTGGTTGACTTGGGGAATTCTTTTCAATTTTGAACTAAATTTTCCAGTATTGAAAGTAAATTGGGTGATGGCTCCAGAATAGAGCTTGACCACTAATAAGATAGTCATTCTTTCTAGGACCATAGATTACAATTTAAGTGAATTAATCTCTTATTACAAATATCTCTTGTTAAATAAGTCATTCTGTGAATTTTGGACTCCTTTTAATAAGCACAAATAAATAGAAACTAAGAAGGTGGGGCAGATATCCTTCCTTTCTTTCTTTCCTGAACCTCCCCCCCCCCCAACCAGTATTTGCACAGAAACTCTTAATGTGAGGAGAAGCTAAGCAGGCACATGACAATAGTCACTGGCTGTCATTAATTATGCCCCCAGGGACTATTATAGATGTGTGCAAAGACAGCAGCAGAAGTCCACTGGTACTGGTGATTGTCAAAACAGTCTACATTGTCTCTGGAGGGTCATGACAGTAACAACATTGTTCAGATATACTTCCAGGATTGCATTTTAAGATGGATTGAGGTATCAACATACCTTCTCCCACCCCCCCCCCATCCCCCAGTGATATTGGGTTCCATTCATTCTTGTCATCTTGTATGTATTTTATGTGACTCTTTGCAATTTCCTGCTGTGAGAATCAACCATAGGAAAGAAGAGCTGTCTGTCTGCTTTCTGGAATAGTGAAAATTCATGGAGTTGGAAGGTATTTATCCTTGGTCAAATTGATCATCATGGAAATTTGCTTATGAGAATAAATTTTCCCAGGCTTTGAGGGTTACTGCATAATTGAAAGTGTCTTCTGAAATTTCCTTTTATCTCAGCTAAAGTTGATAACTCAAAGATTCAAAGAGTTTTAGAGCTGGACTATATATTAGAGATAGAAGAGTCTAAACCTCTCACTTTTTAAATGAAACGACTGAATGCTAGAGAGATTAAAGAGTTAACCAAAATGTTAATTTACTAAATGGAATAAAAAAAATCTCTGTAATTGCTACTCTTGTTCTAAACTTCAAATCTTTTTAAAAATTATATATCTATTAGAGATCTTTTTTCTTTTCAAATGAGTAAAGGAGCCATCACTCAAACATGAAACTTGTCTTTATATGCTCTAACAGTGTACCAAATTTCATCAAAATCAGCTAAGTTCTTTAAAACTTATGAAGGAATTCTATTTTTAAAAATTGATATAAGGGATGACTCACTGGGTAGGGAAAAGAGGAGGTATATTTTCAGAAATTAAAGTTATATAAAAAGAAAATAAAACAATGAAAATGAGAAAAAAATTGGAAGGAACAAGGAAATAGATGAATGTAAAATGAAGAATGCGTAAGTACAGTAGATAGAAGGGGCTTTTCTTAGTCAAATATTCCTGTGCCATACAAGAAAGCACAGCTGTAAATGTTTTACACTTGAAACTTAAAGGCTCAACTGTGACCTTTTAAAACACACTTGATATAAGTGGAAAAAAATCTCAAAAGGAGAAATTTCAGGGGTCTAATATAACGTATGTCTACAATTTTCAGATGAACAGGGGTGAAAGTAATGTTTGAAGTTTATTTTGCTTAGAAATGGGAAAGTCCTGGTATCATTTAATACATTTGTTTTGGAATTGATTGCAATTATATATACATTCTTAATAAAAGTCACTTCACCATTCTGTGCCTTATAATTTAGAAGATGTGAGGACACATCAGGTGGGAATTCTCCTCATACTAGAATTTATTGAGTGTGTAAGCCATGGATCTATCAGAAAGCCTGAGACTACTTAACAATCACCCTAAGTAGCACAGGCAGCATACTGACCAAGAAAGAGTCAGCAGTTTATGGGCCATCTTTCAATGTTATGAACAGTGTGGCCTTAAGAGCTCACAACTGGGGCTTGTGCAGTGCTACATTTGAAACAGACACTGAAAATGATCTCGCTGCCTATTACACTCAAGTCAAATTTGTTCAGAATTTATATCAACGTGTCCAGTTTTAGTGTGGTCACACATTACGGAATGTGACTGTTGTGAATTAAAGAAGTACAAAAATCCAGAGTGAGGTGGGAAAGATGAAGAAAATGGACTGTTCATCATATGTGTGAAGATAGTATTCTCTGTATTGAGTATTCAGAACTTTGTTAGAAACCTTATTGGGCAAAAAAACCAATTGTCCATTTCTTCAAAGAACTTAGAGTGTTGGTGAAGATACCATGTTAGGCATACACAAATAAAGATGTTAAAGTCCCTTTAAAGCACAGTCTTCTGCTACATGCCTCTCCCCACAAAACATTAGCTTGTATTTGTTTTTTAGTCTATTTTATGGGAGCGACTATTAATGAATTATGATCTTTCTTTAGAACCAGGAAGACCTTAAAGCACCCTGGCTGTGTCCCTGGAAAAGACACTTAACTGGGTAGTTTAGGAAATTATCTTAAGCCATAGTTTCAGAGGGAGTGGTAAACTGCATTGAAATTGCAAGTTTCTTCATCTGGGAGTTCCCTATGCTAAGGAAATCATGTGTTCTGCTTTTCCCCCTGAATTTTGCGGGGACTTAATGTAATGTACCCATCTTTACCCCTGATAGAAATGCAAGCATTTCAGGTGCAGAGTCCATTCTATCTCTAGCACCTAGCTCAGCAACTGGTAGAATACATGCTTTTTGATTGTTTGGTTAATTGAAGCAACCAAGTGGCATAGTTAACCAAAGAATAGATTATGGTTTCATGGTTTGTCTACTTTGTCTGCTATGGTTGTCTACTTTGAACACATGCTGACTGTGATACCCTGTGTGGCCTCAGGCAACTTGGTAAGACCAGAACAGCTGGTAGAACAAGTTTCTTCACTGAGTTCCCTACACAGATGAAATCACAGGTCAAAACCTAATATACATACCCACATATACATACACGCACACATATCTGTATATATCAATAGACTGTGGAATTCGTTAAAAGGTGTTTATGATTAACAGTCACAAGATGCCTGAATAAAAATGTCATAAGAAGTAGAAATAAGATTCTATATTCAAGGAAGCAAACTATTATAGCCCTTCTCTATGCTTTCAAGTTTGGAGCATGACTGTAACAATATATTTTGAATGAGGGAAATATTTTCTCTTGTTTGATATTAAAATATATTTAATAATGTTTCTGTTGAGAAACTAAGACTTTTTTACATATACAACACAGATAAGATATAAGAAAATAAGACACTGATATGTATTAGAATTGATTAACAATGGCAAAGGTTAAGTTGAAGATAGATGGATTTGAAATAACCATTTTGGAACATGTACATCTGCTTTTTCCTAGTAAAATTTAATAATTCCAATTAATAGTCTTCTATCTCCTTATATCTAAATACTATAAGTGCTATCTAGATTGGGAGCTTTTTCTACAAACTGGTTTTCAAATGCTGATCAATTAAAATATGAAAAAAAGTTCATATTATCTATACAAATTAAACTTTCACTATATAGTATAAAAAATCCTCTCTGAAATGATGATCTGGCACATGAACTAAATCTCAGGTTATTAAAACAATGCATTATTTTTTTTCTTTCTTTTTTTTTTGGAGGGCAGTTGGGGTTAAGTGACTTGCCCAAGGCCACACAGGTAGTTTTTGTGTCCACCTAGCCGTCCCCTAAAACAATGCATTATTTTTCTTTCTTTAAATGAATAGACTTGATAGACTTGGGGAAAGAGTGTTTGATCATTGACATTATTTGCACGATAGCATTGTTCTACAATGAATACTTGATAGGAAACCTAGCCTTATAAAGGAATGAATTTACTGATGACATATCATAGGTTTAAGGAGATTTTCACTTTTTTAGGTGAGCTTTATGGTTTCAATTGATTTTCTACAACATGAATGAGTTGCAAGTACAAGGAAATTATGCTTTTTCCATTTTGAAAAGTGATGATTATTTCAATGTTATTGGGGAAACCATGATTTTTGTTAATAAAATACAGAGCATTGAATTCAACATGTTACAAAAAAGGACAATTTCCTCTTTATAATTAATTGTAGGTATTCCTTCTTCTCTTGAAGAAAAATTATATGTTCAAAAACCATCCACAGGAAGTTAAGAAAGCAACATTTCTTTGAGATTTACATTGCAGCCCTTAGGTAGCTGGCACAATAATTTTGTAACCCAGTAAAATAGGAACTTGTACAAATGTATTTCTCCTCTGGGCATATATGTCATATGTATCTGGCAGTCTGCTCATAGAATCTATGTGATTGTTTGTCTGTTATAGCACACAAGTTTTCCTTATCTTCATTGTAAGTTGCAGGATTACCTTATCTGTGTTGGTAAAATAAAAAAAAAAGCCAGGATTTTACTGAATGGACATGTGTGTTGTTTCAGCGGTGAAGTATTTGTTTACTTTGTTCTGAGACCACCTCACTGGTTGTAAGGTTGGCCCAAGCTGTTACTATACAATGGAACTTGGTGTCTGACCATAACTGCGTGTCTCTCTCAACAGGCAATCAGCATTTTAATTAGCGATGAAAGGAAAGTCATTGTCATCTAGTTGCTTTATCACAATAGCCCAATAATTTTCCATTGAATAAATAAATAATGTAAGGGAGAACTTCCCCTCATAATGTCATTAAGGGCTCCATTCCCCCTCCCTTTTGGATTTGTATTAACACAGAGCCTACTTGAAAAGGAACAATTATAATAGCTCTCTGACAGCAGCCTTTGCTTTTTTGAGTTGTGGACTTTTCCCTGTTCTATCACCATTCTGTACTGCATGGTTTGTTTTAAGGTTTAGAGAAAGGAAACTCTTGGTGACTGGGTGTCTCTCAGAGGTGTGTGAAAGTGAATGATTGATTTGCTCTGTGCATCCTTGGAACTAGGTAACTTGCATTATGACTCTGATGTACTGTGTAATTGATGCAAGTCCTTTCATAGCATTCTGAGATTGAAATCAATATTCATTTGGAGTGCAACAACTGTAATAAACTACATTCCTTTTGTAAGCAGTGGTCTAGGGCTTTTGTTAAGGATCAGTTAGGAATGACAGATTAACATTTCGGTTTGGTAAGGGGACTGTTTGAATGGAGAGGAACAATGTCTTCAAAACAATTCTGTTTCAACACCTGGTTGCACGGAATTAACTTTTTGATTTTGCAGCATAGAAACTTATCTTACCTTTCCTCAAGATTGAAGTTACTCTTTCATCTGTCTACAAACCTTGAATGGAAGAGGAGATTTTTTTCACAAATGTGTTTATTTGTAATCACTAATCTTTTTTGCATAAGAACTGATTATATTAATTCTTATAGTGCTATAATTTGCCTGAGGGTTAGTCTTATAATTTTTTTTAAATTTGTTTTTATATCACCGTAGCTTCTAAATAAGACCTTTCCCTCATTCAGGCATTTCTTGTAACAAAGAATTTAAAAAGAAAGAAAAGAAAAAAACTATTCATTAAAATGCACCAAGACATCAACCAAGTCTGACAGTGTATGTGGTGTTCTGGAAACCTAGTTCCCCACCTTTGCTGTAAAGGAATGGAGGGAGGTACATTTTCTCGTCTCTTCATCGAGGTTCAAGCATGATTTTCATAACCATGCAGCATTCCATTCTTCCATCCCTTCTTCCTTTCTTCTGTCCTTCCCTCTTTTTTAACCGTTGCTTCTTTCCCTCCTCCCTCCCTTCTTCTCTTTCAATTCCTTCTTTTCTTCCTTAAAACATAATATTATGAGGATTTTTTTTCTACAAACAAAAGGTCCTATGCTCTGTTTGTTTATGGAATGGTCCTGTGATTTTATTAGTATAGGGAAATTCCATTGAGGAATTTCACTTGCTCCTTTCAGTCTTAGAGAGCTGCCAGGGGCCTCAGAGACCTTAAGTGACTTACTTGGGTCACTGAGCCAGTTATGAGTCAGGGAGGGATCTTCCTGACGCTGAGGTTAGCTCCCTGTCTGCAATGCTGATCTCCCTTTTAACTTATATTAGGAGAGAACACATATATTTATTTTTATAGGTTATACATGTGTAGTCAGAACTCGTATATTTAGAGAGAGCCTAAATAATCCATGATATAATAGCCCTTCCTATTGGTCATTCACATCAAAATCGGTAGAAATGAAATATACTCAAAGGACTCTTTTTCCAAACCAAAAGATTAGTTTCATACATAATAAGAACTATGTAGAATCTCTTTAGAGTATATTAAACAAAATGAGTTTCCCAAAGTACAAATTATATATTTTTTTAAAGAAAGAACAACAAAATATAGTATAAGGGACGATAGATTTGGACTTAGAAGACCTGTTTTATTTTTTCCCCCAGTTTCACCACTTAATGACTGGGTGACTGAACATGTTGCTTATATCTCTGAACCTCAACTTCCTCATTGATGGAATGAAAACAGTGGTACTTGCATTTATAGCATTGTGAGGAAAGTGTTTTATAAACTGTAAGTCTATGGATACGCAAGATATATGATTGTTATAGAATATTATGACATTCTCAATATTGATGGATGAAATAGGTTTATATGAGAGTTCTCTAGAAATCTTCTAGCATCATGTTGATTTTGTCCTGTCCTGGAGGAAGCTATCATATTCTAGTGAACCAAAGTTTGTAGGTCTAAGTGTTGATTACCTTCTCTACCTTCAATTTTTCATTCAAGACCTCTGGGTATAGAGGTATAGCAGATAGAATCAGGGCAGTTGGGTTCAAATTCTGTTCTTGATGCTTACTAACTCAGTGACCTTAGACAAGTCATTTAACTTCCTTGAACCTCAGTTTTTTTCTCTGTAACATGAGGAGGTTTGGATTATATGTCCAAAAAGGTTCCTTCTAGTTCTAGGCTTATGATTCTTTGATCCTTTCATATAAAACTATATTATCATGGAAGGGGCTGTAGCTCTGTTCTGGGGTATCACTTTGCCAGAATGAACATTCTTTTAAAAAGAATCCATTTTTGTCACTAACTAGATGGTATCCTGGGGCAAGTTACTAAATCGTTCTAAGACTCAGTTTCTTTATTTTTATAATGGGGGAAATAGTCGATCTAACTCTCATTAGGAGTATTGTCACGAGGCAGCAATGAGATAATAGATGTGAAATGACTTTGTAAATGGCAAAGTACTATACAACTATGAAATACTTATTTTCTTCCAGACAGCCATATAAAAAGCAGACAATATAGGTAAAAGCAGTAGCCTGAAAAGCCCTTTGTACTTCGTGACTTCTGGGTTGTCAGCGTCAAATATGGCTACCAGTTCAGATCTCGTCTCATCTTTTTGACACAAGCTTTTTGACAAGAAGCAATCTGAAAGGTTTCAGAAAGAAATTTGTCTGTGGTAGTTTTGTGTGATATAAATATTATAAGGTCAAATTCATTTTTTTCCCTGTAAGGCTCAATGTTAACCTTACTCTTGGATTCAAAGCTGACCCATGGCATCATTTTTGGAATGAATATCTTTTCCACTGGAAAGTGTGACCTAATCTCCATATTTCTTGTCCGTATCTTATTTTCTAATTTGACTTTGAGTCAGAATCTCTTTTTTTTTGCTACATGTATATTGATGCTGTTCACTCTTAGCAATATACCCCCAAACTGTTTTAAAAAAATAACAACAAACCTACCATCTTTCCTAATAAAAGTAAATTTCCAAACTATTTGATTTTTGTAGTTTTAGAATAGCTTGATTACTAATGTAGGTGGAGTAGAGAAGAAGACCTAAGACCACCTCTTTTTATTCTTTTATTCTATTCATTTTTAGGAACGTGACAATAAGGAATGAAACACATATGTGCCTATCTCCACACACTTTCTCTTTCTCTTACTCAATGTCCAGATAAACATCTCCATTCTATACCTTTGAAATGCTTATTGTTTGTGGTGCACTTTTGAATTCATATTTCTAGTCTCTTTGCTTGTCAGTAATATTTGCTAATAACATTTTAAACTCTATTTACATTGCCCAAATACCAGACCTGCCATTTTGAATTTCTACTTAAGCAACAATAGCAACACTGTAATAAGTGAGATCAAATTACATCATTAAATAGACCAGTAATATTATTATATACTAATATACATTGATATCTCTAATAATATTAGGTTGACTTTTAAAAAATTCTACAATTCAATTCAGCATGTTTATTGAACCTCGGCTGTGTGCAAAGTACTGCCTTAGGCACTACTGAAGATACAGAGATGAACAGGACACCTTTCCTGACTTTACATATACATTATAATAATACGTGTCAGAATATTGTAAGTACTGGAGGTGAGGGTTGCAGATAAAACACTATTGGAGTATAGCGGAAGGAGAGAATTTCTATTTGCAAAGAGTAAGGACATGTCAAAGAAAGCTTCGCATGAGACATTTGACTTGCATTTAAAAAAAATGTGTAGTGGATCCAAGTTTTAGAAACGGATGTTAAAAAGTATTTTTACATGCTACTGGGAAATAAGATATATAGGCAATGATGTATAGAAATCTATCTTGCCCTAAAGGAAAATATAAGGGAAGGGGATGAGAGAATGGGGGATGACAAAAGGGAGGGCAGATTGGGAGGAGGGGCAATCAGAATGCATGCTGTCTTAGGGTGGGGGAAGGGGAGAGCTGGAGAGAAAATCTGCAACTCAAAATCTTGTTGAAGTGAATGTTAAAAACTAAAAATTAATTAATTAAAAATAAAAATTAGATAGGAAAGTGTAGGATTTGAATAGTTTAAAACGAAGAAGGAGGGCATTGTAGGTGTAAGGGCATTTGAGGGACGGCAAAGACATGGAAGTGGAAACCTGGTTTCTAGTTAGTATGTAATTAGTCGTTAGTAATGGTTAGTAGGCCTGCTTGACCGGAGCATGTTATTCGAAGATGAGCGGTAGGACAAGAAAAGCCTGGGATAGTAAATTTGATTCCTATTATAAAAGGTCTTGAACATCATACTGAAGAGTTAGTACTTTGTTTTGCAAAAATTGGAGGACTGGAGATTCAGAAAAGGAGAGCAGCATTATCAGAGCTGTATTTTCAAAATAGTATCTGGGCAGCACAATGTAAGATAGATTAGAGGTGGAAAAGTCTGGAGGCAGAGAGATTGATTGGCATTCTCACTGTGAGATAACTGTGGACATTCAGTTGGAGAGACCTAGCAGGCAACTGTCAGTCAATAAACATTTATTAAGCTCCTACTGTGTGCCAAATTGTATACATACGTATGCACATATACACATACATAAATGTGTGTGTATTAGTCGTCTACATAGAGATAACAATTAAATCTACGAGAGTTGATATCACCAATCAATTGGTAAGTATTTAAGTGCCTACTGTGTGCTAGACAGCGGTGGGGATAGAAATTCAATGAATGAAGCAATCCCTGTCTGCAATGAACTTAATGTGTTAATAGAGGAAAGCAGCACACACATATGTATATGCGGAATAAAGATACTAAATTCAGAGTTGCTAAATAGAAGACAGTTTGAGAGATGTCACTAGCAATTGGGGAAAGATTTCATGTAGGAGGTTGTTTTGAGGCTGTATCTTGGAGGAAAAGAGGATGAAGAGGGTGGTCAGGCATATGTTATAGACAGTGAAAAGTCAGGGGAATGAGAAATGAAATGTTATTTGTGAGAAAAAAAATTAGATGCATTTGGGAAGATCAAAAGTTGGGGGAGAGATAATGTGATGTTCGGTGAGGCTGGAAAGATGGTTTGAAACTACCTTGTATAGGACTTTAACGGCACTAGGGAGCCACTGGAGTTGTCTAGGGGATTGATACGGATAGATCTCCAAGAAGTTATAGAAAAAGAAATGAAAGTCAAATATAAAATATATTTAGCATATAAAGCATTTCACAAAAATAGGTCCATCCTCTTGTGGGTTACTTTATTTTTAATTAAACCATATATCTACCTTGAATTTTATGGGCCTAGTGTTTATGTGTGTATTCGGGGGTCGTGGTGTATCTGTGTGTGTAAGCACATGCTCATACCAAATAGAAGAAGCAAACAAAAGTTTGGTTGGGCGTGGGGAGCTTTGTAATTAATTATTTTATTCATTTGCAATTTGATATTCGCATACTCCCATCACATCTTTGTTCCTGAGCTATAAACAATGCCATTGACACATGGTATAGATGACAGTATCTCAAGGGTTTCTTCTTATCATGGGGTCAGTTTTCCCATCATTCACTCTTCCCTGAAATTCTGTCATTCGGATCTATCTCTTTATTTGCTATTGTTTATTATGATTCAGTAGCGGCAAACAAATATTTCAAAGGAAAAACTAGGCTTCTCGAATTTGGTATCTGAACCTCTCCATCTTTCCCTTGCAATCCTCTCCTTCCGTTTTTTCAAACTCTGCTATAAAAAACTCTTCCTCCAATTACAAATTCTAGCAAGGATTAATCCTTTGTAGCTTCATGCCAAGTGTTCTCTGAGGACCTGCCAGTTTAAGGGAAAGGGTAGTGTTAAATGTGATGTTGTTCATGCCCTTCCTTCCTGTGTTAAGTCTAAGTATTCTCTGCAGTTGACTAAGCTCACTCAGGTTAGCATAATGTCTCTGATTTCAGAGTCTGACTTATGTCAAACTTGGACCACCCTCCGTGGCAGTGGCTTGGGTCAGTGCCAGGCACTTGGATGAGCTCATGGACATATAACACAGTTATACATTTCTTGGTTTCTGAGTTAGGTTCTCTTCTTACACCATCCTTTTCCTACCACATGGTTTGCATAGATAGAAAGCAAGTTTTCTTTTCTGGCAAAATAATAGGGTTGTTCAGAGAAAGACTTTTTTGGGCCTTAGGTTAAGAGGACTAGAAATCATTTACATGATTATAAAAAGATGCTGTCTATTTTTTTGAGCCCAAAAAAGTTTTATTTATTCCTGTTTTATTTATTTTTATTCTCTATGCAAAAAGTCTTAGATGAATAATTTCAAGACTATATTCCTTTTGATTTTATAAAAAATGTAGACAAGAATCTCCCCAGAAATTCTTAATGTGCAACTCAATTTTCAGTCCGGATTAGGTTTAGTTGGTTTTTCCACCTTTTCATTAATATTCATAGCATTCCATTTATTTGAGAATCTAAGATCTTCTGTTTAATTTTACAAATATTTATTAGAATGAAGGTAATATGTTCAATAAACATTAAACACTCTGTGTTCAAGACATGCTGTTATGCACTGAGGTATATATACATACATATGTGTGTGTATATATGTATCTATATAGATATATCTGTGTGTGTGTGTGTGTGTGTGTAATAGCCCTTGCTTTTAAGGAGCTTACAGCCTAGTTGGAGAACGAGATATATGCACAAATAAAAGGGAATATAAAAAAAAAACCTAGGAAAAACAAATAAGAAATTGTGAGGAAATTGGAGGAGTGGTATATATACATATGTACATATACACATATATAAGTGTGTGCATGTGTATTACTCATCTACATAGAGATAACAAATCCAGGAGAGTTAATATCACCAATCAATTAGTAAGTATTTATTATTTTACTAATTTACTAATTACTACTGTGTGCTAGACAGTGGTGGGGATATAAATTCAATGAATGAATCAATCCTTATCTGCAAGGAATTTAATGTGCTTTTGATCCAAGATGTCTACATGAAGGGAATAGCAACAAAATTAAATCTTTAAAAATGAGTGGAATTTCTATCAGCAGAGATTAAAAGTGGAAAATTGGAGTTAAGATTGGATTCTCACGTAGGGAGTGACATGAAAAAGGCACCAAGGGAGAGGTCATAAGAAATCAGGTTTGGGCTTTGAATGCCAGGCTTAGAAATATGGAGTTCGTTTGATGAAAAATGGTGAGCCATTGGACTTGATGTTTAACGCAGTGATGAGATTAAACAGTGGTGTGAGAGGAGAAAGATGGAAGTAGAGAGATTAGGCAGGATGATCGTTCAGGAAACTTGGAGGGAAACTACCAGGATTATGGTAATGGTAATGGGATATGAGATATACTTTAAAGATAGGATTTAATTTTGTTTATATACATATGTATATATGTATATGTGTGTGTATGTATATATGTATATGCACACACACACACATACACATATATGTGGGTAGTGGGTATATGAGCAAGATGACTGATTCAAGCCAGAGTGAATGAAATAGAGAAATTAAAACAAAATAGATTTTAGAAGAAAGACATAAATTTAATGAGTGAATTAAAATAGGGAAATTAAAAGGAAGACTAGATTTTAGGGAAAAATATGAGTTTACTTTGAAGCATGCTGGAGTTTGGCATGCTTTCAGGAATCCAGGTGGGGATGGTTAGTAGGAAGTTGGGAATGTCAAGTGGAAACCTAGGACAGGATTTCAGGCTAGGGAAAAAAAGTTGGGAATTATTCACATGGAGATGGAAGTTGAAGTCAAAAGAATGGAAGAAATATCCAAAAATATGGAGGATGGAGCCTTGAGAGTTGCTCATGTGTGGGGAATTGGAAAAGGAAGAACAATTAGGATACAGCAGCAGCGAGTTTGAGGAGATAACTATATCATGGAAGCCAGGGGAGCAGAGAACATTCAGAGAGAGAGGGTATATAATAATAGCATAAAATACTACCTTGGGATCAAAGGGGATTAGGCCTGAGAGGGAAAAAAAAGGCTGATTTATTTGTCAGTTAGTAGTCCATTGACGATCTTTGAGAGAGCAGTTTTATTAAAGTGATGGGGATAAAAGACAATTGTAAGTCAGTAACTAGTGGAGGTGAGAAAGTTGGGGCAAGGAGTTTTGAATGCTCTTTAAAGTCTTGAGGACCCTTCCCTCTATAGGTGCTATGAAATCCTGTGGAGTTTAGTAATGAAAAGGACATAAGAAAGAATAGTAGTGAGGGTAACAAACTCAAAGAGTTTTTGCCTTTTTTTTTAAATATGGGAACCTGTGCATGTAAATGGAAGGGAAGAAGCCAGTAGAAAGGGGAAAAAATTAGAAAACATGAGTGGGGTGCCTGACTGAAAAAGGTCTTAGAGGAGGAAGAAAAATATGGACTTGAAGACACAGGTGAAGAAGTTAACTTTGACAAGGAGAGCCACTTTTTCCTTAAAGATAGAAAGAAAAAATGGGCGTAAGGAAGAGATGTTTCAGGGAGAGGAATTGAAGGAATTGGTATGATAACTCAATAAAAGAGGAAATGATTATCATCTCTTTGGGAAATTCACTGTGGAGAATATGATAGGATATTGATAAGAGATAAATAAAAAGATTTTTGAGTAACTTAGCTAAGCTTAAGACAGCATTAATTTATAGTGGGCTAAATCAGTGCAATTACAACATTTGCTAGCAGTATATTTCAGGCTGACACCAGGACAGAGAAAAGAAAGGGAATTGGGGAGTCACTACCCAGGGCTGAGGAGTAACAAATCAAGGTGCCAGAAAATCAAGGGGTCAGAGGGTTGTTAAGTGATGGGCAAAATGCACTGCTAAAATAGCTAATCGTGGGGTCTAGAACGGCAGGGAGGCAAGTGAAGCCACATTTGTGCAATAACTAGGAAAATAGGAAGTGGCAAAGTAGCAGGAGGCCAGAATGAATACTTGTAGCCATTTCATAGGAGCAAAGAAATGGGATAAGGGGTAAGGTTTGTGATAAAAAAATCAAAACTTCATAAGTCACCTATTGTAAAAGTAAAAAGTAATATGAAGACATAAAAACGAATATATGCGTTTCTACCCTCTAACCAATCTACAATTGTTTCTTTTTATTAAATAATTAATATTTGCTTATAAATGATTCTATTCCACATTTCCCTTCTCTTTTTCTTCCTTTTAAACATGTGAATTTGCAAGAGAAAGAGTAGAAATCTGAGAAACTATGTAGGTGTTTAGCAGCATACAGAGAAGTATCACTAAATTATGGTTGGAGGTCTGTGGATTAGAAGTCAGAGAAAAAATAAAGGTTGACACAAATATTCATACTCAAGTGTATCCTGATCTGTATTTCTTTTCTTATCTCTAGAATACTATAAAGGCAAACACACACAAATCCTCCCCACTTATATACAACCGCCTTATATGCATCCAACTATTACCCCATGCATGCGTGTGCACACACACACACACACACACACACACACAGTGAACAGCTTTCAATTCAGTTATGACCCTGACTATTTTTGGTTAACTCAGACAGACTTTCTTGTTAAAGATCACTTACTCTTTCATGAAGTTAAAGAGTTTACTGCAATTCAGTGGCTTCTCTCTTACTTGATCCATTACTTACTTTACCCTTTGGTTTCTACTTTTTTTTTTTCTGTATTCCTTTGCCTTGTCCACCAAGATGTAGCAAAATGACTTTGCACCCTGTAAATGTGAGCTTTGCTCTTGATAAATAACATGGAGTTTTACCAGAGAGGGAAACATTTCCTGTAGGTCTTTTACCTAGAAACTATTTATTAATATTATTTTGTATTTCTTTTGTGTTTGCTTGGGTTTTGAGTGAAGCTTTCATTATCCGTTAGAGAAACCAGTGTGTTTAGACCGCACAAATCCCCTGATTCTTGGTGTCATTTATGATTTTGAGATGTAACAAAATAAATTTTTTTAAAAACCCCATAATTTATTATTTTATTACTGTTGCATTTTTTTAAACCAGGCCACAAGATTTCTTTCTAATGGTGGTATAAAGGAGAAAATAAACCAGAAATAATTAAGTATGACTTAGCTAAGAGTTAATAACTAAGTGTTTATAGTTAAGTCCACCATTAGCTGCAAACAGATAGGGTCTCTTCTTTTTTCTCTTCAGGACTGGGTCTCATCAGTATGTAATTAATTTCACTTTTATTAAGCCCCGTGGAAATAGTCCTCCTTTTTTGGAGGGTGGTGGTGGAGATAAGCAATATTAGTTAGGTCTACAGCAATTAGAATATATGCTTTCCTTGTTAAGTGACTAACTTTGATTCCTCTCTTCTAATACATTTCAAAATTTGTCCTTTATTTTTAAATCATTATCACTTATTTAACATTTGGCAAGATGTTTAATAAGAAACTGCAATTAACTACATTGAAAACTGAGGAGAACATGGTCAAAAGCATCACCCATTGTTCTGAAGAAGCTAATTTTTTAAAACAGTGTCAGAAGGAGTAAGGAAACGGGGGGGAAAGTTTTGGTCAGAGAGCCAGAATCTCACAGTTAAAGATATTAATAGTAGAATGTGAAAGAAAAAATAAGAACAGCAATAATAAAAGTGGTATTTATATAGTACTTTAAGATTTTTATATATTATCTTGTTTGAAGTGTTTCCTTTATCTTCATCAATCTACCAGTCCACCAGGTGTGTGTGTGTGTGTGTGTGTGTGTGTGTGTGTGTGAAGATAGATAGATAAGATAGAAAGTTTTATTTATTGGATTTAGTTGCTTGTGAAGCTTATGGAGGGAGTGGTAGTCTGTGAAACGTACCTTAGATCTCACTAGTATTGATAATTCCTGTGTATACACTCCTTCTACCAATGTGGATTGGTACCCATTCTGCAACTTAGAGACTTAAAAAGCTGTTTGAGGTAGGGCAGGATTGAGAAGTTCCATGTCTTGTCCAGGGTCACATAGCCAATATATGTCAAAAGGCAGAACTTCAACCAAGGTCTCCTTGACTCTAATGATGATTTTCTGTACTATACAAATGTGCAATGATTAGATCAAACCCACTGTTTTCATTAATAGGTTTTGTTAACAAGTAGACTTTTTATTGTGAAATCATACCCACCTGTATTCCTTGTTATCTTGTTTTTATTTGTGGAATGAGGTGTGAAAGTTGATGATTTTGGTTCCGGTGAACTATTTCTCTTCTTATTCCTGATTCCCTCCCATGATGGTGCAGGATCCTTGAAGAAAAGATCTGTTCCTTAGAGAGGGCGGTTCTACTAATTTTTCTATTCAGCACTGTTTAAAATGAGCACAGTAGGAAGTGAAAAAGGATTAGAACAATGACCTTAGGAACGGATAGAGTTGATATGTATGTATGTATGTATGTATGTATGTATGTAGATGAATAGATAGATAGATGGACAGACAGACAGACAGATAGATAGACAGATAGATAGGTAGATAGGTAGGTAGGTAGGTAGATGATGGACAGCAGCTAGGTGGTACAGAAGAAAGAGTTCTGGGCTTGAATTTGGGAAGATTTATCTTCATGAATTCAAATCTGGCCTCAGACACTTACTAGCTGTGTGACCCTGGGTGAGTCACTTCAGTCTTTTTGCCTCAGTTTCCTCATTTGTAAAATGAGCTGGAGAAGAAAATGGCAAACTTCTCCAATATCTTTGCTGAAAAAATCCCAAAAAACAGTCATGGAGAGGACATGCCAGGAAATGAATAAATAACAATGTGTAATGTGTGTGTATATATGTATTCATGTCTATGTGAATATGTATATGTGCATATATCTATACCCACATGTGTATGTGATAATGTGTGTGTACTCTCAAGAAATCCAGGCCCACATTGTGAATTAATTAATTTAAATGTCATTCATTAATCACTCACAATGTGCACTATGCCAGGTCCTATTGGGAGAATCAGAAACATTTGAGGTACAGTCTATATCATCAAGGAGCCTAGCAGATGGTTGTATTTCTGTACATGTATTTCATGTATTTCTGAAGAGAACTGAGATTTTTTTACATCTAAGAAACAAGCTCAGCTGGTCATTTGTCTTTTTAAGCCTTAGGTCTTCCAAGGGAATATGCAAAATGTACATGGAGTTTTTGTTGATTGCAACAATGTCAAAGTGGTAGAGTCACTATTTGGCTTCAGATTCCTCAAATGGTGTCTTGGTTTCCACACATTGTGTCTCTGATGCCAGTGGTCTTTCTTATCTGCCTATGTGAATCATATCATCCTTCAACTATGCCTTTAAAAATGCAAATCTGAAGCACAGCTTTAAAAATATGCGTATCATCTGGCTGTTGAGAGGTGCAAAGAGTAAACCTACACATTTAGACTTCAACCATTGAAGCAAAGACGGAAAGATGATTGAATTCAGTCTTAAATTTTATAGAACTAAATTTAATGGTGAGCACAATCACACTCTGTGGTGATTGTTTTCAGTGCTGCCTTATTAAGTTATATAATGGCAAGAGTTCAAACCCAGCGATTGTTGAAATGGTAAATTTAAGGGGTATTTTAGACTGCTTGCCAATATGCGAGGATGAGGGTTTTCAGGATGCAGAAAACATTATTTCCACCTCACCATTTCTGCAGCATATCATTCTTATTTGAATAGTTTGGAGGGTTGAGATTTAATACCCTGCTTTTTAAAATGTTTTAAAAATCTTGTTTTATTCCCCCAAGATTTGTTTTTTGCTGTTGCGATTAGATGATGACAGCTAGCTGGCTTTTAAAATTGATCAGGAAGTAGCCTGGCAGTCGTTCTGTGTTGTAATAGCGCTTTAATGGATATGAGCTATTCACCCAGATCAGACTCAATGTCAAAACAGGCAAAAATACAGCTGTCACTCTGGACAACAAGATACACGTATGCAAACAGCTGCTTTACACACTGCAAGAAAAGCAGTTTTAAAATAATATTTAAAGGTGTGCGTGTGTGTGTGTATGTGTGTGTGTTTGTGTATTCTAAGGTATATGTTTACAGTCTATATAGCAAGAGTACAGTAAATGTCTCTTTTATATCTGTATATGGGAATATGTAGGATGCGAGATATAACCTCATATATATTGTGAAGAAGGACATGGGACAGGGATTTTCCTTAACTAGAGCTGATTTTTGCCAAATGCCTCTGGATGGGTAGCTCACTTGGCATACATTGCTAATGAGTTTAAGAAAACTGGATCCATCTCTTAGGTCACTTAGCCCCATTCTATTTCTTGGCCAAACGCATCTTCATCCTTGGCTGGCAAATGCGTTCTATAGGAAAGGTGGGGTGATAGAGTTTTACCACATAGATAAGCACAAAATCAACATAGTCATGAGGGAAAACAAGACTTCCCACTGACAGTGGGTCATATGAAGGGTGGGGATTTATGCTTAGATTTGGAAACATTCTTAATGTTCTCAAAACTCTTCAATGCCTTCCTGTTATTCACAGAATAAAGTTCATCACCATTTTACCTGACATTCAAGGCTCTCTACAGTTTGTGGCCATGCTACCTTTCCAGCCTTATTTATTTTTATTACCATTCTTTGTCTTGTAAACATGCTCTTCATTCTCCTGACTGTAGCTTTTCCTTATGCCTGGAACAACTTCTCTTTCACTCTTCAACTGCTGAATTCCTACAAGTCCTTTTCAAGAGCAACTCAAATGCAAATTATTTCATAAAGTCTACCCTGATTTATCCATAACAACCCTCTTATTCATATTTCATATACATAGCAGTACATAGCAGAATACATAGTATTAAGTACATAGCAGAATATGTTGTGTATTGTACTTATCTGAATTTGCGTCTAACAAATACTAACAGATATTAGTGTCTCCTTCACAATTACTTGATGTTTATCTTCTATTTTCTTATCTGTATTCCTGTTTGCCCCAGTAGTAACAGTAAGCTGCTTGAGGATAGGAATTGTTTCATTTTTGTTTTTGTATACCCAATACACAATATAGTGAGCATTGCATAATAGGTATCTTGTTAATGCTTGTTGAATTGAACTGTAAGCTCCGTGAAGGCAGAGACCATTATCTCCCTTAAATATACAGAAGACAGAGGCTCTGGAATCATGGGTTCAAATTGCAATTCTGATTCAATTTATGTGACATAAAAAGAGTAATTTAAAAATAATAATATCTAGTTAGAGGTTTTCAAAATTCTTTACAAATATTACCTCATTTTATACTAATAGCAACCTGGGAAGTAGGCACTATTCTATCACCATTTTTTTTGGAGGGGGCAAGGTAGGGCAATTAGCGTTAAGTGACTTGCCCAAAGTCACACAGCTAGTTTTTTGTGTTAAGTGTCTGAGGCCGGATTTGAACTCAGGTCCTCCTGACTCCAAAGCTGGTGCTCTATTCTCTGCACCACCTAGTGGCCCCAACTGCACCACTAGCAGCCCCCATCACCATTTTATAGTTGAGGAAACTGAGGCAGATAGAAATTACATGACCATAAGTGTTTAAAGCTGAATTTAAACTCAAGTCTTCTATCTCCAGGTTCAGAATTCTACCTTGTGCCACCTTTGCTGTCTGGATGTCACTTGTGTGACTTCTTATTAACTGTATCACTTATTCTCCCTGAGTATCAGTTTCCCCATGTGTAAAATGAGAGAATTAACATTTTACATAGTTCTAACTTTATGACGTAATGACCTCCTGAAGCAACAGTCCTTTGCAAATAGTAGTAGTTTAATATATACCTATAACATTTCAATATTATTATTATTGTAATTTGCATTTAGATAGGGATTTATAATTTTAAGAATACTTTCATAAATGTTTAATTTGATCTTTAAAATCATCTGATGATGTTGGGAGGGCAGGTATTATCCCCATTTTACAGGTGAGAAAAATGGGAAATGCAAAAGTAAATTGCCCAAAGTAAAAAAATAAAAGTTTGTGATTTAAGTATAACCCAAATATTCTTTCCATTTTATTCTACTGCTTCTCTCTCTCTATGAAATTCATGCAAATGATGTCTTTATGAAGCTACCAATTTAATTGGAAGCCAAAGTACTAATTTTATCCTGCCCATCTTTATTATGCACATAGGGCATTTCAGAATCAGAACTTTCACTGACATCAGCTTTAAATCCAGACTCAAAGGAGCAGCCCTCTGACTGGCCAGATCAGTACCTCCACGGACACAAAAAGTAGATTTACATAAGATGCACAATCTGTAAAGGCTTTTGCCTATATGATACCAAAACATTGGAATGAAAAGTAAGAAATTCAGTATAAATACTGAATATATATATATATACACATACATATTTATCTATATAACATGCATACACATCTATATGCTAGTAATTCCCTCCTAAGTTTTATCGTTAATGGGTGAAATATTGCCAGTTCCACAATGAAGTAATCCAGGGGGATTTATCGTGTGCCTACTATACGGAAGGCCTTCCTTACTGGGGATACAACATATCATCAGACAGAATATATGCGTATCTATGAAGACAGATATGCTCACATAAATGTGTAGATGTACACTTGTATGTATCATAAGGCAATGAAGATAGGATATCTGAAATATATGCACGTATGATGTCTTAGGTTTATGAAAACAAAATAGTTGGACTCCTGAGTTTCTCACTTTCCATTCAGGTGTTCTGTTATCACATAGTCAAACCTTTTAAAAAATAGTCCATTTTGGATGAATCTCTCATTAAGTTTCCATGTAGGTATTGCATATGTACACCGACAGAGCTATGTATATATATGGATACATATACATATATAGATAATATACATACATATGTGTGTATATATGTATATGTACATACATATATTCTAAATGTAGAGTTTGTGAACCAGCTAATGTCCATCAGTGATCAGAAAAATAGCAAGATTAATAGCCTGTTTATTTTATTAGTGACTTCTATCCCATAGTAGGACATATTTTTTCCCCAAATCAAGTTTGTGTAAAAACTAGGATGCCCTGTATAATTGCACTCTGAAGACTAGAGAAAGTTTGAATAAGGTCTCAGTCGTAATGTATAATAGTTTCCCTACAATCGTGTACGAGTCCTGATTCTGTTGCTCCAGCACAGAGTAGGAAAGTGGTCCCTACTCACACCTTTCAAGGGAGTCCTTACATCTCTCCCTCAAGACTCGTCCAGTCAGGGGTCTCATTAAACTTGTCAAATCTTCCTCTCTCCATCCCTTCCAGGAAGGACTGAGTTGTGAGTTTTAGGAGATTTCCAAGAATCCTATTCCTTTTCTCCCAAATACTTCTAATCCTCAAAGACTCTATACTTATCCCCAACTCAGAGGTCGCTTAACTCTTCTGTGCCTCAGTTTTCTTATATATAAAGTAGGGATGATAATAGATCCTACTTCACAGGATTATTATGAGGATCAAATGAATTAACATATGTAAAACACACAATCTTAAAACATTATATAAATGTTATTACTACTATATTTACATATACTATAGAGTTATGTTATACTATGTAAAATATATTAAATACATTATTTAAATATAATATATAATTATATATGTGCACCTTTTCTCCACTGACAGAATGCGAAGTCCTTGAAGGCAGCGGCTATTTCATTTTGTCTTTGCATCCCTAGTACCTAGTATAGTACCTTTAATTTCCTAAGTACTTTAAAAATGCTTAGGAGCAACCAAGTGGTGCTGTGGATGGAATACTAGCCCTGGAGTCAGGAGAACCTGACTTCAAATTTGTCTTCAGACACTTAATAGCTATGTGACCCTGGGCATGGCACTTAATCCCGATTACGTAAAATAAATTTAAAAAGCTTATTGACTGATTGTAACTGAAGATATTTAGTTTGGAGAAGAGAAGACTTGGGGTTGGGGGAGGGGTATGTGATCAATAACATTTGAAGAGCAGTCTCTATAGAAGAGGAATTTAGATTCACTCTGGTCCTAGAAAGTAGAATGTGTAGTAGTGAATGAAAGCTACAAAGGTGGATTTGAGATTGATGCAATGAGAAAGAGTGCCTTTTAGAGCCGTCCGGAAGTAGAATGGACTGCCTCCAAAGGTAGTGAGTTCCTGTGACTGGTGGGTTTCAAACAAAGGCAGAATGACCACTTTTTGGTGATAGTAGAGGAGATTCTCATTTGAGTATGGTTTATGGTTTGACGGAGGTGGTTTTTAATGTCTCTTTCAATTCTGAGAATGATGTAAGATGGTGGAGGAGAACTATCATTTTGCTACTGTAATTTTGGGAGTAGAGGACAGAGTCAGATGAATAATGGCAGAGTGTGTCTTGCTAGAATACTCTGATTTTGAATGTATCAATTTTTGCTCTTGAGAGATTGTTGCTGGGGTCAAGGCATCAAGGGATAGTAGGCACCGTCAGAAAAGACTAACTCCAGAAAATAATAGTGGTCACCAGAGTTCCTTTTCTTTACTAAATGTAAAATAAAATCAAGCTTAAAGAATTTTCAAAATTTGCTTTATTTTCATACACACCATTGATTTATTTTATTAGCTAGTTTTTAATATTTTTTTTGTTTGACTATTGAGTTTTACTTGAGAAAAATCACCATGTTCAGTCAAATCCAATAGATGATGATAGAATTCAAGAAACTTAAATTTTAAAATTTATTACAGGCAGTATTTTTTTAAGCAGCCATGATCTATTGCAAACTTTATGGAGCTGTATAAGGCATGATCAAATTTTCAAATACTTCTTGTACAATCAATACATTCTATTTTCCAATAAACTTTAAAAAATTTGGTGTAAAAGCCTGGAAAAGACTGATGTTGGAAAAGATTAAAGACCAAAGGATCAGGGGATGGCAAAGGATGAGATGGATAGATGATGTCATGGAAACAATGAAAATAGTGAACAGCCTTCAAGAGAAGGTGGTTGACAGAAAGACCTAGAGTTCTATGGTTTGTGGGATCATGAAGAGTCAGATATGATTTAACAACTTAACAGCAATGAAATAAATAATTTGAATTTTGAAAAACATGATCTTCCATATTTTTAAGCCTCATTTCCCATATTTTACCTTCCTACTCCCTGGCAGTCTTTTAATCTGCTATGATAGTTGCATTTATGTGGGGAAGAAACTTTTATTTACTTTTAGGAAAAAATTTAAATAGTTCAGTATGGTTTAAAATACATTAGTTGTACACTATGATTTTTCATTGCATCCTTATATTCAATTCAGTTCAATCCAATAAGCATGCATTAAGTTCCTACCATGGGCAAGTTGAGAGATAGTGTTGTGATAATGGATAGAAGGTCTGTCTTTGAGTCAGAAAGATCTGGGTTCATGTCACAGGCAAGTGACTTAACCTCTCACTGTCCTAGGGACCTCTCTGATACTATGTGTTGTAGACTCATCACTCATCTTCATAGGTAGAAAAGTTTCTACACTAGGAGTAGAATAATCAGATGAAATCACAAATCCAGACCATTAAAAACAAACATACAAGACACTGTGCTAGTGTTATGAAGAATGAAAATACAGGAGTCTATGTCCTGACAGGTTTTGTTCTTATTATCTACCAGTGGCATATACATATACACATGGGAAGTACAGAGTAAGGTATATTATAGGCAAAGGAGGATTTCAGACAAAGTGTCCCAGGAAAATTTGAGGAAGAAGAGACCATTTTGAGCCAGTTATGCCAGAGAAGACTTCAAGGAGGAAGTATCATTCAAACCTTTAAAAGAAATATGATATTAAGAGTGCCAATATTTAGGTGCAGCCTATATTCAGATCTAATTAATCTAATTAAGGTGCATTTCTCTATCAGTTGTCTTTCAATAACATGCAGGGCTCATATCAGCTGCTTTGTTTATATTGTTGGCATTTTGAGTGAACTAAACAGACCATTAAGTTGGAAAAAAAATGTTAACATAGGTAAGGTTGACATTTACTAAGCATTAATGGACTTTATCCAGTTGTATATGCTACCCACCTATATTCATGTTATTCTCTCTTTGGATAAATATAGATTGTATAAAATAAGCAGTCACTCTAAGTAGGAGCAAGTATTATAATAATAAAAAAATCTTGTTTCATTTTCTCACTATGATAATCATGGACATTTTTTTTCTTCTTTCAATTTATAGGTGGGTTTTTAGGTTGGGTCAAAATAATCATATTTTTGATGTCTTGATTTTCTTTTTTTGAAAATGCACTTTTATAATTTGGATGTTATTTTCTCCTATGTTACATATTAAATAAGTAAAAGTAAAATGATAATGGAGGAAAATGAATCCTATAAGCTAAAAGGAATTTGGTTTGAGATGGTTGATGAAAAAAACACCTTAAAACATAACTTGAAAGGGTTGTATGATATTTCATTTTTTTATTCTTATGTTATTGTTCTTTCTTAACTGCTCTGGGTGCCATCTTTCTATTCTTTTAGTATGAAAAATGAAAACCAAAAAGCCTTGGTTCTTTATGTAACCCATGAAATAGTGAAGATTCGCTTTGTAATATTTCAGAGTAGGTCCTCTATTATTATTACTTGGTCTTTTAGAACATCAATGTATTTGCCCAAAAGATGTAGTCTTGTTTTTTAAAGGAAGCATGCTGTGCTACAGGTATAGTCATTATATACATACACACATGCATATACACATACATACATTCACAGACATATATGCATACATATATGTGTGTGTGTGTGTAATATCTATCTATCTAGTCCTTGAGCATGACATTAAAACAATAATATTTATTCTTGTCTAAAAACCCACTTCCTCAAGTTCAGAAATTTCCCTTCTTTTTCAATTCTTGGCTGTTGAGGAAAACTGTTCCTTTTTAAACTTTTAAAATGACAAGAATTTGTGTACACTATGCACAAACAAGTGGTTGAAAAATAAAAAAAGTAAGTCTTCCAGTCATTGTATTTATACATATTGCAACCATAGCTTAATCCAGGTGCCAGTATTTGTCTATTCTGTTGAATTTACTGATCAGTTGTTTTGGCATTGTGTAGACAGCATGAGAGGACCATGTATTTTCAATTTATTAAACCTTTATTTAGTATTCACTATGTGTAAGGCACCTTTTTTAGAGGATTTTAGAATGTTGTACACAAATTAAATCTAGCTGGTTATCTATCTTTGGTTTTCATAGAGATCATCTTGTCAAGATCTTTTATTTTACAGATGAGGAAACTGAGGCCCTTAGTAGTAAAGTCACATCTTTAATATTAAATACATAGCAGTGAGCAGAAATAGAATCCAAACTTAAGTCTATTGATGCTAAATCTAGAATTTTTTTTCTTGAATGGCTCTCTATCAGTGTGTGAAAAAAAATTAAAGAATTGGATTATCTATGCCTCCTTTCTATTTACATTACTGTTTCCTAAATGAGGATTTTTGCCTCTTTTAATGAAGGAGTTGAAAAATAAAATTCCTTCGGTCGAAGATAAAGTCATTTACTTGAGCTACTTTAGATCATTGTTATGATCTGTGTGTCTTTTTGCCTTATCTGCCCAACTAAATTATAACTTTTTTTTGCTATCCTCCATGACCCAAATCAAATGATTTATTAGGTGTTCAATAAATATCTTTTGGTTTCAGAATTAGTTTTAGCCTTTGTGTTCATGCAGTTTAGATTATGTGACAGATCATTGACTCTAGAGTCAGTGGTTTCTGTTAAAATCCAGCTTCTAATGCTTAATACCCATGTGAACTTGTACTCACTCCACCTCTTGACCCTCATTTTACTGTAAATGATGGAGCTGGACTGCACGGCCACTGAGGCAGGCCCCCTGTCCTAAATCTACGAGCCTCTGAGACTCCATTCCATAGAGTGGGCACTTTGTGGCAAATTTTGGAAGAACGTGGACAAGAGTCACACAGGAAGGGTATGGCATGGATCAGCTGTGATCTGAGTCATTTGGAGGGAACATCCAAACTGATTAAACATGGACCCATTTGAGTATTTAAGCTATGTGCAAAGTGACTTTACAAAGATCCTTTCTTCAGTGTCATAAAGTTTATTCAAATTGTTACATATGCCACACAGATTTTACTTAAAATGGTTATTTCTGGGAATAATTTGAATATGGTTTGGGTGCACACTTGTGTAAGATTCATACCCTGCCAACTGTGAACAAAGACTTCATGGTGTCTGTAGGCTAAAACAGGGCAAAAGCCCATTTAAGCATATACGATAATAAGACAGATTAGATGTTTTAAGTGATTGGAGTTTAACAGATAAAACACTGTTTTGTGTCTCTGTTTTAGAAGTGCTTGAGGAGGGAAGAAAGGACACTGCAGAGCAGAACTGGAAGTTTATTTTAAGTGTAATGCTTAGTAATACTCAGTAGGATATTGTTGCAGAATGGCTGTGACCTTTAGCAAAAAGCATGTTATGAACTGAAGACAGAGTTTAGTGTTGTGCACTTGAGTAGAATGCTTTATTCGTGGTTTGGATTTATTTTAATAAAAACAATAAAAAACAATAGTGGCAGCAACAGAAACAACTTAAACCCATTATGTCTCTGCTTAACCTTAAAATCATTATTATATCACTTAAATAGAACTTGGTATAACTTCTGAATTAAGGAGGGAGTTGAACCACATTGTCTGATTAATCACTTGACACATGAAACAGCATCTTCTTCTTGTTCAATTCTTTTCTAGTAACATCAGAATGGCATTTGGACTGGTTAAGTGTAAAATTATTATCACCCGCCAAGGAAAGCTAGAGATTGAAAGCCTTAAGTTTGAATCCAAAGGTCATATTGAACCTACGGATGATGATGATTCCCCCAAAATACCTTGGTCTCCTCCAGGCAATTCGCATTGAGCATAAAGATATCAAAGAGAATGATGTGATTGAATACTTTTAAGAGAGTTATTGGCATCCAGACACCAGAGTTAAATGAGAAGAACATATTTAAAACAATTAACACCTGCACATTATCAATTTTAATGTATACTTTCAGAGCTCTAAAATGGACTACAACAGAATGTTTAAACAATCTGCACCATGTTAATGAACATCCATCACCTTAAGGCATATTTAGAAAGAGTAATGCTACCTTGCCAGAAGGGCGGATGAGTATTGGCATACATTTATAGAGTACAGGATAAATATGTCAAAAACCTACAGAAATATCCACAGTAATTAAAGCTGATAATAGGTACATGTCATTGAATTTAATGAATATAGCTGAAAGGTGATTTACCTGTAGATAGGGTCTATCAAATAGCTGAGATACAATAGCAGGATCAAAAAGCCCTCTGTGGGCAATGCCTACATGAACTTAGCACGTTAGCTGAATAGGACCAATGTCTGAGTCGTGCAGATTTGTTTGTGGAAGCAGAGAGCTTAATGACCCCAAGAAACTACTGCAGAGTGGCTATACTTGAAGAGCCTGGATATAGTTAACAAGGTAGATTTTGCAAGAAAATGGTAGAAGCATCACAGTAGGCTGTATAAACTTAGCATCTACTGAATAACTATCAGGGAAATACCTAGTGGCTAGAATTATACATCAGAAGCTAGCTATCTTGGGGTGGCTAGGTAGCATAGTGAATAGAGCATTGGCATTGGAGTCAGGAGGACCTGAGTTCAAATATGACCTCAGACGCTTCACACAAAAACTAGCCATGTGATCTTGGGCAAGTCAATTTACCCCAATTGCCCTCCAAAAAGTAATAAAAATTTTTTTAAAAATTTACAAAAAGAAGCTAGCTATCTTGTATGGACTAATAGATGACAAATCCCCGTAACAAATATAAATTTTCAAATATGCACAAGAATTCAACCAATAAACTATACTGGAACTGAACCACAATCAATCTGAACTATTGTCTAATGTTGTCATATGTAACATTGATTCAAGAGGAATTTAAAGAAAAACATGTTTAATCAATGGTGTCATACCAAATACACATAATATCTATCTAAGCTCTGTGAAGCAGAAAATTTTCAAAATAAAGAGACCTCACAAACAAAAAAAATCATTTGAGTAATAATTATAATAATAAAGCCACAATAATAATAACAAAATTTTATAGCATTTGTTATGTGCCAAGAACTGTTCCAAGAACTTTAAAATATTATTTCATTTGAACCTCACAACATTCACAAATATTCTTCTTCTTCTTCCTATTTTACAAGTGAGGAAACTGAGGGGAAAAAAGAACTTAAGTGACTTGCCCAGGGGTCACACAGCTAGAAAAGTCTGAGGTTGTATTATAGCTATATAACTATATTTCTATATCCACTGTGTGTTTCTCTGCCTCCTTCTGCATAGGGTCCACTATACTAAGGTATATCTATTTGTTGTTCATTTGTTTCAGTTGTGTTGGACCCTTCGTGACCCATTTAGGGTTTTTTTTTTTGCAGTGGTTTGCTAATTCCTTCTCCAGCTCATTTTATAGATGAGAGACTGAGGCAAACAGAGTTATGTGACCTGCCCAGGGTCACACAGCTAGCAAGTTTATGAGATCTGAATTATACCCAGGAAGATGATTCTTCCTGACTCCAGGTCCAGCACTCCTTGCATCTAGCTTATCTATATAAATGGTATACACGTATAGACAGATTATTCTGGCATATAGATATCAGTAATTTCTATTGTTACATCTACTGCTGGAGTGGTACCAAGGAGGTTTAAGTGAACTGACAATGGATGGGTCCACATCCTAATAAATTGTTTTGTTCAACTACAAAATGCAGTTATTTTCATGACCTGTGCAATAGTCTGTGGAACAGAAAAAGTTAAATAATAGTTAAATAGTGTCTTGTTCCAGAACTATTTCTATCTGTACTCTTACTGAAAAAAAGATGAGAATCATAAGAAAAGCTTATATTTATATAGTGCTTTAAGGTATACAAACTCCTTTTCATAAAGCATCTTATTGAAAGGGATAATTATCAAGGTAGGTTATAATATTCTTATTGTAGTAAAGTTATGCTGAACCATATTTTCTATAGAATTCCTACTGATATCAGGTTCTTTTCCCTGAATCATGTCATTGGAAGATGCTGGTTTGAACCTTAGTTAAGCTTTTAATTTCTCTGTATGAGGTTGGGCAAATCATTTCAATACCTTGAGGCTCAATTACCTCATATATAAAATGAGGAGCTTGGATTGGCAGACTGAACAGATGCATAGAGAAATAATCAGAACCAAGAAAACTATGAACAATGACTGGGAAGTAAATTTAAAGAATGATGAAAAGAAACTGAAAGTCTTGAATTAATATTATCAATTATGGGCTTGGGGAAAAAATGACAAAACTCACCTCCTTCCTTTCTTGAGGGGGCAGGGATATTGGTGTGTAACACCACATATATTGACAGAAGTAGTGTATGGGTTAGTTTTGCTGAACTATTTTTAAAATCTTTTTTTAAATGAAGGCTTTCTTGATAAGGTGAGGAGAGGGTAAATTTGGAACTGTGGTGTTGTAAAAGGAAAAGTAAATTATTTCCTTAAGTGAGGAAGTTGGATTTGATCATCTCTGAGTTCTCTTCATACTTCTCTAATTGTATGATGCTGTGATCTTTTTATAGTGAGTATGAGTTTCATAGGTAGCGTGTGGAGGATAAGTGAGGACCAGATATCTTGATCAGCTTTAAAACATGATTTGCTTGTTATATGTATAAAGTCAATGTTTGTTGAACTTTTATGAATCTCACAGATGTATTGAACAGTAAGATGGGAGGTTGGGGCTTTACTGTTTTTCTCAGAATACCTATTCTAGACAAGTGATTTGTAAAAAAAAAAAAGATTGATTCCTATTGTAAAAGTTAAAGATTCTATAGAAATAGATCATAGTGATGCAAAAGCTTCCATGAATGGGATGGAGAAATTGTATTGATGTCTTGGGACAATTTGATGGAATGAACAGCGTCTCAGCCGTATTACTTTAATAATTTAAGGGGAAGTTCCTCTGAAAATTCTTATTTTCATAGATTGTCACCAGGTCCTCTTTACTGAGACTGGTCATTGGTGTGTTTAAAGTTGGCCTGGTCAAAGGTACAAGTCCCTTCCTCTTGCTTTTTATGCCCTATCCATATTTCTCTACTCACACAATTTCTCTTCTTACTTGTTGAATTCTCTCATGGCTCCAAACAAACGGACAAAAACACCCTAATTTCTATTTCTTCCTGTTTTACTCACTTCTGGAAGAGATATGGGGAATAGAAAGGAATAAATGTCTTTTCAGCTTTAAAAAAAGGAATTCTAAGAATAGATGAAATTCTCCAAAATGCCAATAAAAATTCCTTTATTTTCATAACTTTAAACATCTTTAGCTGGAAAATTAATATTTAAAAAGGAAGAAAGGGAAGGGAAGAAAGATAAATGAACATAGAAAGACTGATACCTAGGAATAGCTTAAAAGAAACTACAATTTGATGGAGAAATAATAGAAATATTTTGAGAAAAAATCTTTAATAAGCCTGTGTTTTTCTAAAGTGTTAGTTTTTTTTTAAAACAATGTCTAAAAGAGTTGAGAAAATATTCCTGTCCCTAAGTGGGAAGCAACTATATCTAGCAACATTAAATTTTTTAAAAATGTAAATCATAGTGAAAGAAGCCAAAGAAATGGGGTAGTGCTGTTATTTTCCCACAGCAGACAAACCTTTCTGCATGGTAGCTTGGCAGCACTAATGATCCATGGATCAGTTTTATAAAATACTGGTGATACACACTGGAAATTCAGCTTCTCAAAGTTGGAAAGAAGGAGAACAAGACTTTCCTGTTAGCCAAGTTGTTTAGATCGGAAACACCCTCCCAGCTGTTTTATTTTCCTTTGCCCATCTAAGTGATCTGGGTTTTTTGAAGGTGGACAAAGGCTGATAGTGAGTCATAGCCAAGACCAAGCAACAAAGCATCTTTGTTCAAATTGGTGCATGGCATTTGTCGAGAGAGGTGGTGCATGGCAAAACAAACATTAGACTGCTGGAACTAGCTCAGAACAACTTGGAGGCATTGGGGAGTTTGGTGCAAATTACTTCCTGGATCTTATTTAACATGGGTTTCTTTCAAAGACATAGAAGGTTTGAACATGTGCAACTTGGTGACACCAAGCGGGATTTTTGCAGCTCATAGTCATGTATTGCTTTTAAGATTCTGCACCCTTGACTGTGGCCTGGAATGCTCTTTTCGGGGAGGTTTATTTCTGTTAATAGGTCCCTTTCACTGAAGGGTAGGTGGTCTTATTCTGAACATTTAAATTACATTTAGCATTAGCTTATTCTGCAAAACCTTTCTCTCGTGTAGGTCTTACGCTTTCTTGGATCTGTACATATGAAATGAACTTAGAAAGAGTTGCCTTTTAAAGGGTTTTTGTTGGTTTGTGTTTTGTTTTTGTTTTGGCTAGTGGAAGCCTAATTTCCATTGTATTCACCAGGCTACAGAAATACTTAATGTCAGGAAGGAGATATTTACTGAAATACAGGAGTCCAGAATTCATCGTGATTCAGTGTGAAATCCACTCGCCCTCTGCTCCCCACCCCCTCTTGAATTGGAATGAAATGTGCCTTAAACTGAAGTGAAATACATCACATGCACCAACAGTGGGCTCTGGCTTTGCCTCTATTCCTGGTGTGAAATCGATACACTATCTTTCCTCCTGACCTGTTCTGTGACCTCCATTGCCGCCTTCATGCTGAACAGCAATTGCTTTGAACAGCCTGGGTCTGCTACAGCTCACAAATGATTCTCAGCTTCTGTCTAAAACTGGTGCTGATAACAAAGACTCGATTTTAAATAATGTAGTCGTGGTCGTCTTCTAATTATGAATTACGTGAAAGTGCACATTCTTTTACTATTAAATACTCCAATAGCAGGGACAGGCCACATGCATGCAAATTCCAACCAGGGGCCAGGATCCTGGGAGTTTTGATTTTTAATTTTCCTTGGCAAAGTTTGATTGGACAGAAAACAGAAAAGATGCATAGCACAGGTTTTACAAATATTTCATACATTTTATCACTACCTTTGTTGTTTGGCATTATTTTTAATTTTCTCTTTTGTTACATGATTTTTTTTTCTTTTACAAATGTATTTGAACCTGAGATTACAAGATCCTAATGAAGAAAAGCTTATTTGTTACATATTTGCTTTTCTAAACAGTAGGATCTCAATTTATTGAGATGAGATTATGAAAGTAATCTACGCATCAAGAGTATTCTTGTTGAAGGTATGCAAGGACAGGGAGGCTTTTGCAAACTGTATTTGACAGTGGATTACATCTTAACAGTCGTGAAATTGACAGCTGGAGAAAATAAAATATCCCTCTGTTCTTTCTTTTTCCTCTCTCTCTCTTTCTCTCTCTCTCTCGTTCCTTCCTTCCATATCTAGCCTATTAAAACATTTGATTTAGTAGAAGACACTACCTAATAGGCTGTATGCCAACATGAAGTCTTCCATACGTATGTCAAAATCATACAAGGTTCCTTGAGAGATGTATCAGTCATGATAATTTTTGCTTGGTGACTTTGATGATAATATCCAGTGATATTGTGATATCAAATGGGGATAGTTAAGTTTTTCAAGGGTTTTTTCTTCCCTATAATGGCCAGCACCAAGTCTAAATGATGTATATATCTTGTGTAGTCCCCTGTTAGCCATGTCCCAGAAGAGATCTAGAAAATGCTTAGACCAATAGGTAAATCAGCTGTGTTGGATTGGACAATAGTCCTGTCTGAGGAGATGAAGACATATGGATGGATTATGATTGGTACAGTGGAGCAATTACCCCCATCAGTGAAATCGCAGATATACTGAAGGAAGACTCACCACCCTAAAATATTTGAAATAAAATAGTTAAGCTATTGAAATTCTTATCAAGTGAGTTAGTATATGTAAAGTGCTTTTCAGACCTTTAAGCACTCCCTAAATTAATGATGATGATAAGTAATGGCAGTAACCCATAACCTCTGGTGTTTCTATTCCATTCTTCTTTACACTTCAATTAGGTCATTTGAAAGCCCTGTTTTATTATTTATTAACAAACTGCCCAAAGAAACCTATGTCCTCCACCTAGCTATCACTTTGTATTTGTCATATGTGTACATGTTTTTCCCCCAACAAATTAAATTTCCTTGAGTGTATGTCTTTTTGTCTTGTGTGCCCAACACCTGGTACATAGCATACTGTAGATACTTAATAAATGCTTCTTGAATGGAATTGAATTGCAGGCTTAGATCCCTTTTGATCAGTCAGTAACTAATTTTAGCAAACATTAGAAATTTTTGTAATTTCTTTTTTATAGATATTTACCAGGCTATTAAATGGAAAAACTTGTATGTAATAAATGACAGTTTTTCTTGTAAGAAGGCAGTATGGCAGCTATTTAGATTACTGTTTTCTGTGGGATTGATAGTCTAGGAGTTAAAAGTATTGAGAAATAGTTTTGGTTTTTTTTCCAATTGTCTTCATAGTAATTAGCATATTAAGAAAATTTTGACGTTCCAGGAAAGAACTGTTAACTTCATGGGTTGTCATGATATTACAGGCAAATGCCTAGTGAGTGAATGCCTAGTCCCTAGTGAGTAAAATGAAAGGTCCATCCTAGCATTTAGGTCTGAACTTTAGAATTTAAATATTAGAATTCCTAGAAAAATAATACTACCACACATTATTAAGGAGGTGGTTTATATGTGCATAGAAACGACAGTTTTGATCACTAATAATCAGCAACAAAAGTCATTGAGTTACATTTTTGACTGGTAGGGAAGAGGTATAGACAGAGTGTAATGGGTATTTCAGTAGCAAGCTATGTGACAAAATGTCTCATGATCTCTGGTGCTTAAGAAAGATGGAGATGTCTGAACTACATGATAGTACGATCAATAGGGTTTGGAACTCGCCTACCAAACTCAAAAAGTGATTGTCAGTGTCAAGTTAGAGGGAAATTTGGAGTGCATTACTACCTAGCTTTGTCTTCATCCCTGTTCTGTTTCCTTTCTTTTTGGGCAGTGGTTTAGAAAAATATAGAAGTATTATGCTTAGCAAATTTGTAGGAATCCTTCAACTGAGAAGGGCAAAAAATTTGTGAGTTCATTCTCATTCTTGAAATGGCAAGTTTTAACAAACTGACCACAGAGTTTGAATAAAAGTTTTAAGGAGCTTTAAGTAGCCAGCTGGCGGCTATCCTTCTTATGCCAATCTGAAGTAATCAGCAAAATAGGACAGAAAATGCAGGATCTTATATACAGTTCGACTTCATTGTCCAACTAACTTAATTTGTTACTAAGCAGGTATAAACAGAAGCTATTACTAAAACAGAAGCTGTTACTAAAACAGAAGCTGTTACTAAGGCAAATAGGGGACAATGAGGTAGGAGAAGGAGGGTCATGGGGCATGATGACCTGGGCACGTAGAAGAAGAAAAATGAAGAAAAAGACAAATGACCTAGATCGGTTCCCACACACCAGGCCGGCCCATAGGCAGGTTCACTGACTTCTAACTTGCTGATTTCTAATTTCACAAAGTATCACTTAACTATTTTCTGGATGATTTCTTGACTCTTTCCTTGAGTCCATGAGATTTCTACTTAACTAGCTCCTCTCCACTTCATTCTCACACTGTATATGCTTTCCTACAAACACATTCAAGTCTATCCCATCCTTAAGAAATCTTTACTTGGCCCTGCCCTCTCTCAAACTTCTCTCTTTTACTGCCCCATTCCAAGAAACGGTTATATACAATCATTAATCTTATTTTCTATCCATTCATACACCCACTTCTCCAGCCTGTGGAATATAGTTTCACACCCCACCTCTCGAATTAATTTCTCCAAAATTACCAATGATCTCTTAACTGTTAGATTCAATGGCCTTTTCTCATTCCTCAGCATAGAATGCTAAATTAGATCTGTGACTCCCAAGACCATCCAATATAACCTACTAATTCCATTGATAAGGAAATGGCCAGAGAGGTTATGTTAGCTTGTATGTCTAAGGACACTGATAGAGCAAGCAACATAGCCAAGATTCAAATCCATATCCTCTGACTCCAAATCTTCCACTTTTTCCGTTATACCATAACATTTTCTTGTATAGCTATCAATAGCTTGAATTTCTTCCTTTGAAAACTACCTATTTATATCCTTTGACAATTTATCAGTTGAAATAGGGCTCTCATTCTTTATATCTCCCTCAGTTCTCTTTTTGTATCTCAGAAACGAGACTTTTTATCAGAGAAACTTGCTGCAAAGACTCCCCAATTTCCTGCTTTACTAATTTTGGCAACATTAGTTTTGTTTGTATGCTCAAAACTGTCTATTTTGCCTCCTGTGAGCAATTTTACCTCTTGTTTGGTCTTGATCTCTTCCTTTGTCTATAGATTTGACAGACATTTTTTTCCATGCTTCTCTCATTTGTTTATGATAACTTCCTTTATGTCTAAGTCATGTAGCATTTCAGGATTGCTTTATACCATAACAATCATGTAATTTTTAAAGCTGCTCTCCAATTAATGGATACCTTCTTTAGCTCTCTAAAACTTCTGATACCTATTATCTTCCTGCTTATTAACTCCTCTTTTGTCTTTTGATACCCTGCTTGTTTCTGGTCCTCTATCTAATGGATCCTTCTAAGTGTCCTTTTTGGGTCATTTATCTCCTACTCCTTTAGTACTGTCCTGAGTCTTATTTTCTTTCTCTCTGTTCTCTTTCTTGGAGATCTCAGCAACTCTCAAAGGTTTTAGTATAATTTTTAGGCAAATGTCTCCCAATATATCTAGCCTTAATCTTTCCTACACTCTAATCATATGTCCACAGGTCCTGCTGGATAGCTTCTATTGAATGTTGTAAAGATATTTGAAATTAAACATGTACAAAACAGAACTCCACCCTCCCTATCCCATGAGGAAACCTATCCTCCCTTCAAATATCACAATTTTCATTGAAAATATGACCATCCTCCTAATGATCCAGTTATGTAACCTCAACTATTTTTGCCTCTTCCATGTCTCTAATCAATCATAGCCAATCAATTGTCCGATCTTATTGATTCCAGGCCCATAACATCTATAATTACCTTTTACCTGGACAATTGTAATAGCTTCCTCACTCATATCTCCACTTCCAATTTCTTCCTCCTTACATCCTCCACTTAGCTAACAAAATAATAATTTAAAAACATGAATATGACCACATCATTTTGCTGTTCAATTTTTTGTGAGTTTCCATTGCCTATAGGATAAAATGTGAGCTTCCTGGTCTAGCCTTTTTTTTTTCTTGGAGGCGGGAAGGCAGGGCAATTGAGGTTAAGTGACTTGCCCAAGGTCACATGGCTAGCAAGTGCTAAGTGTCTGAGGTGGAATTTGAATTCAGGTCCTCCTAACTTCAGGGCAGGTGCTTTATTCACTGTGCCACCTAGCTTCCCCTTGGTCTAGTCTTTCTAAGGTTTTCCATATATTTTCTCTTTACTCACACAACTGATACTTTGATGCATTCTCTCATACCTAGACTATTGGAATAGCTTTCTGGTTGATTTCTTTGTCTTCAGTCATCTTACTCCAATTCATCCTCTACTCTGTTGATAATGTGATTTTACATAAGCCTAAGTCTAACAATGTCACCCCCGCTCCTGATTACTCTGTGAACTCCAGTGGCTCCCTATTACCTCTAAGATCAACTGTAAAATGCTCTCTCTGGAATTTAAAGCCTTTTACAATTTGGTTCCTTTCTGCCTTCCCAGTCTTCTTATACTTTAACCCAGTGCCTGGCACATAGTAAACACTCAATAAAGGCTTCCTGCCTTGCCTTACCATCTACACACTTGATGTGTTCCCTACTTGCTTTTCCTGGCACATTACATACTCTGTCTCCTAATTCTTCCTCCATGTTTGGAAAGTTTTCTTTCCTTACCTCTGCCTCCTGGCTCCCCTGGCTTGCTTAAAGTTTATAAATGTTCCACAGGTATATGCAGGGAAATATTTATTAGTGGGTCAAAATGCAATAATAATAATAATAATAATAATAATACTGTTTTTTGTGACCCAGCAGTATGCTTTTTTGTTGAAAAGTCATTCAAAATTGATTTAATCTGGCTTCTTTGAATTAGAAATGTAAGTATTAAAAATTAAAACCAGGTTATTCTTTTATAAAACTTTACTTCAGAAAGAGGTTACATTCTCTCCAATTGGATGCTTACAATTTGTTTAATTTTTTGAAAATAATCAAATGCATATGTTTGCACACATGTATGTACACGTGCACACACACAGAGTAGACTCTCAGTTCTTGCAGCATGCTAAAACCATGTGTAACCCAAAATATTCACTAAGAAGGATGCAGTAATGATGTAACAAAGGGATAATTTAGGTGCAATGACACTGGGTCAATCTTTCTATGTTGCAGGATCTTCCAGATAAGGTTATGCCTCATTGTGTTATTATTTCTGACTTGCTTTGGAAAGAAATAGAGTATTAATTAAATCCAGTTTGAATTTCTGTATAATCATAATAAAATGGAGAAGACAAAAATGGTTGATGGAAGAGATTTTTGTTCTGTTTCAAATACTGCTTTACAAGCTTCCATGATGCTGAATGCCAATGATCATTTTCTATAGACATTTCATAGGCATTGAACAAAGTTTTGACATCTCCACAGCATTAAACACAAATATTTGTGGTTCCTTGGATTAGTTTATCATGGAAAGTAACTGTACAAGGGACAGTTTTTATATTTTTATTTTCTTTCGTTTTCTTTTAAAATAATTAATTCATTTTTAGTTTGCAACATTCACTTCCATAAGTTTTTGAATTTTAAACTTTTCTCCCCCTTCCCTCTCCAAGACAGTGTGCAATCTGATACAGGCTCTATTTATGCATTCATATTAAACATAGTTTTGCATTAGTCATGATATAAAGAAGAATTAGAACTAATGGAAGGTACCACAAGAAAGAAGAAACAAAACAACAAAAGAAAAGGAAAGCAAATAGTATACTTCTATCTGCATTCAGACTCCAAAGTTCTTTGACTGGATGTGGGTAGCGTTCTCCATCATGAGTCCTTTGGAGTTGTCTTAAATCTTTGCATTGCTGAGAAGAGTCAAGTCTATCAACGTCAACCATCACACAATGTGGCTGTTACTGTGTACCATGTTGTCCTGGTTTTGCTCCCTTCACTCAGCATCAGTTCATGTAATTCTTTCCAGGTTTTTCTGATATCCTCCTGCTCATCATTTCTTGTAGCACAATAGTATTCCATTATATTCATATACCACAACTTGTTCAGTCATTCCCTAATTGATTGACATGCCCCGACTTTCCAATTTGAGGGACAGTTATTTTTACATTGTTCTTCATAACTCAGTGTTCTAGCCACATCAGACTATTTGGTATTTCCATACAGAAGATTCCATCTCTGGCCTCCATGACTTTGCATACAGTGTTCTCCATGCCTGTGATGCATCTCAGAACCTCAGGATCCTTAGCTCCTCTTGAAGTCCCATCTCCTGCACTGGGTACCTCCTTTTCTTTATTCCTCAAGTTCCTAGTAGTCCCTGGCATCTCCCACCCCCCAAATTACTTTGTCTTCACTTTATCTGTATTTTGTATTGATTTATTTTGTATACGTTGTTTCCCTGCAGTAGGATATCAGTTCCTTTAGACCGGGTACTGTTTCATTGTCAATAATGTTACTATTAATAATAGCTAACATTTCTGTACTAAGCACTTTTTAATTATTGTTTCATTTGATGCTCACAACAGTCTTGGGAGGTTAGGTATAATTATCCCCATTTTACAGATGAGAATACTAAGGCAAATAAAGGTTAAGTGACTTAACCAAGGTTACATAGCTAAGAAATGTCTGAGGTTTGATTTGAACTCAGGTTTTCCCAACTTCAGTTATTCTGTCTACTGCTTCACCTAGTTACTTTTCCCTCTTTGTCCGTATTTCTTTTTTTTTTCTTTTTTAGGATTTATTTTACTTACTTCCCCTCCAGATCTTTTTCTTTTTTTAATTAATTATTTTATTTATTTTCTTGTTTCTAGTACATAGCACAATTTTTGCACAAAGTAGGTGCAGTAGAAGTGCTCATTGTTTTTAATGAGATTCCCTTATCCAAAAACCCCCCCATTATTGAGGAGACTATATGGGCAAACATACTCAACTCTTTCCAATCTCCATACCTTTGCACCTACTTTTTCTCCATACCCAAATCCCTTCAGCGTTCAGTTCACATTTCACATTTTCTACAAATCCTTCTCCCTTCGCTATATTCCTTTAGCTTATGGTTTGTACTTCATTTATAAGACTTAAAACATTTTACCTTGTAATTTTAATTTTGTACTTGTCATCTCTTCTATTGCATTGTAAGCTACTTCAAGGCAGGGGTTGGGCCTTATTAATAATTGTATCCTCTCAAATTTCCTTCAATGATGTCATGTCCATAATAGACACTGAAAAAGTGCTTGTTGAATTAATAGTAAGATAAATTCACTTTTATAAAATATGTGTAATTGAGGCTAAAGCCTGTTGACTTTGAAATTATTTCAGCTTTCCTTTTTCTCTTTGCTAATGTAGATGAAACCTTATTTTTAATTCATAAGTTACAGTGACTATAGAATAGTATCAATATCATGCTTGCTAATACCCTTTTATTTAATATTTCAATTTTAGTGTCTTAACTTGAAGGCCTGCATTATTGTAATTTTAAAAGCTTTTATACAAGAAGAGTTTTTTTTATTAAATCCCAATTGGCATTTATTCTAAATCAATTTCATTTTTTAAAAAGTACTTTCTTCCTAATGCTTGCTTTTCAGAACAGAGTTTTAGAAATAGAAAAATACCAACTTTTATAGAGCCGATTTTCCTTTAAAAAAGGCAGTTCTCATAAATCTTGTTGAATCAAGATCTTGAAAGAAACTGAAAAATATGTACAGATCTCAAATATATCCAAGAAAGGTGTTTTATATCTTCTCACTGTTGTTGCTTCATAATATGCAGTGTTAGTTGAATCAAATGTGTCCCACTCAAATTTATTTTTGAGAAATCATCACAGTATAAACTGGCCATTCTTGTCAGTTCAAACAAGCACAAGATCCATATCCCTCCATTAGTTCAAACAGTTCACTTATTTTAATGATGAAAGACTTATTGTTAGAACATTCAAAACTGAAGTCTGACTCTATCCAGATCAGTCCTCACAAAGGTCTCACTTTGATGCCCCATCATGGTATGGATGTGACATTGTGTTTTAAAAGTCTATGCCAGTGGAAGACAAGCTTTTATTGGGTTGTCCTACAGAGGTGGGAAGACTTGGAATATGGGCCTGGTCTCTCCCTCATATACTAGCCAGGTAAGTATTGAGAAGCTCAGGGGTTTGATCACTCAGTGATGATGATTTTTTATTTTTCATTGTTTTCCTTTCCTACTATAACAACTCATATAGAATAGTTAATACAGCACGGAGGGAGAGAGAGGTTTCAGTTTTTGCTGCTTAAGGGAGTATACACACTGATGAAAACACAGATCTCAAGAAATGAAAAGAAGACGTCAGTATGTCATTACATAGTGTTGATATAAAGAAACTGGTCTTGGAATCAGAAGACCTGGGTTCAAGCTCCAGTTCCAACAAAGAACAGCTAGTATGACTTTGAGCAAGTTTTCTGTGCCTTCAGGGATGTGGCGTGCTTATCAGTTCTTCACTTTTAAACTACCCAGAATAGTACTTTTCCTGCCTAACTTGCAGGACTGTGATGAGATTGCACATTTAACATTAAACATTTTAGATGCTGCACAACTGTGAATTCATAGGAACATAGAGTTAGAACTGGAAGAACTCAGAGTTCATGGAATCCAATTCTCTCATTTTTTTAGATAAGGCTAACAAAGACTCAGGGAGATTAAATCTCTAATATCATTTCCTTTTAGAAATTATTATGGTATTTTAAACAGAATGGTCACAGACTTTATTCAGAGAGGCCATATTAGCTACAAAACTCCAAGAACTTTTAAATACTAGTGGCAACTCCAGTCAGGCCTGAAAGCAGATTTATTAAGTTTCCACTCTGTGATAGGCACACTCAGCTCAGCATGAGTCAAAAACAAAAAATACTTTCAAGGTGATTAGGTCCCTTTCAAGATGGTCTAAGAGAGGATTTGAACTAAGAACTTCATGACTACAAAACCATCGCTCTATCCACTACACTAACAAATGTTATTGGTATATATGTATTGGAGGAAATTTCACTGGTGTAAGAAACTCCCAGAATAGAAAAACCGTCCACCTATATAGATCAGTGGCTCATTTGTACTTTATAGTCTCACAAATCTGCTTAACGAATTAAAAAAATTTAGAGACTTAGAGTTGGGTAATCATCTTGTATGTGTCAGAGGCATCACTCGAATCCAAATCTTCCTATTTTCCAGTGTCATCCCTCTTTCTATCCATTCTTCCATGATGCATCTCATTATTTATTATTATATTATTATATTAGGACACCAACATTAAAGCATATGTGGAGGTGACAATATTTATATAAAATTCCTCTCATAATTCCTTTACAAATTACAAACACAATGGAAAAATATAAGATGTCTTCCTCTCAAAGTGTGGTCTGCAGCTGGCCACTGGGGTCCCCTAGATCCCTTCAGGTGATCCTGAAAGGTGAAAGCTCTTTTTGTAACACATTATTTGCTTGTTAAAATACTCCTGTACTCCTCCCTTTTTCTTTTATCTTTATGAGGTGTAGCACCAAGCACCCTAGTGTACCCAGGGTGGCTGCTAACAGGTTCTTTGATCTGCTTTTCTAAAGGAAAGCAACTCAAAAAGGATTAACAATCTTATTTTAATCAAACATATATCATTTACCTAGTTTAGGGGGAAAAGTCAGCACCCTGAACTTAGAGAATACGAACAGAAGTTAGAAGCGGACAAAAACAGACAGAGAAAATAACATAATTCAGCAAACCAACAGACATAGCTTCTAGCTGTCTGACCCTCACATATATACAGTTAGGCACCAGAGAGTGAAGCACCAACATCTGGGCTTTCAAAGCCAGGGGTTCAATAGCTGCCCAGAGTCTCATCTGGCCAAATCACACAACTCTTCCCAAAGTGAGCCCCAAAGCAAAACCTCACCTTGGAGGAATATATAGCCTTCTCTAGGGTCAGAGAACATCACAACCCTTGACCACTTGACTACAAAATAGCAAAAGTTGTATCTTCCTGAAAAACAAGCCTTCTACCATAGGCTCCATGTGACCATATGCAGTCTATTAGGGAGCAGAGTTTATTTTCAAATCAGGAAAGGTCCTCAAATTCACTTAAGCCTGTTAAGGGACAGGGAAGATCTTCAAATTCCTATTACTATTACATGAGGCCCGATTTTCTTCAAATATTTTAACCAAAACCACATATCACAACATATTGAATTCTGATCAGGTATTAAACCAGAGATTAAAGAGACATATGCAAATAGGGAAAGCAATCCCACTCTCCTCCCTAAATTTTTTGTTTTCAAAATATAGTTATTTTTCATAAAATAGGTTACATATATTATCATGCGGGGAGTTCGTTACTGTTATTTTTAAATAAATTAATGAATAAATTACTTAAAAAATTTATCAGTTTTAATGTATGATCTGGTAAATATTGATAAATATGATCCCCATAAATGAAATCTCTTTGGGGTCCTCGATAATTTCTAAGACTGTAAAGAGACCAGAAAGTTTGAGAACTGGTGCTCTAATCCACTGTTGTGTGACAAGAATTGATAGTAATTCTGCTTTATACAAATTCTGAAATCAGGCAATTTATCTTCTAAATAATACTCTTGAGTACTAAACCTGAAATGTTTTGGCTTCAGCCCAAGTCAAACTTGAGATGAAACTAATTCTCCAGAGTACTTCCCTAACTCTGTATATTTAATTGTTATAATGAATAGAATGCATGTGTCAAGATGACTTGTGTTTTTAAGATAGAATTATGGTGGGGGGGGTGGGAGTAGAAGGGAGGGAGCAAAAATCATCTAAATGGATGGAAAAAGAATCAGACTCATATAAACATAGATATTTAATATAAAATAATGTTTAGTAGTCCTTCTAGATATTTATGTCAGGATAGACCAAATGGAAACTTTTTTTTTAAAGCTACGCATCTGAAACACCAAAGTACCTCCAATGAATGGGCAGAGTGCAGTCATCCAGTAAATATTTTATTTATAAGACCTTCAACTTTCTGTTGGATATCTAAATGCCTGCCAGCATTATCTCCTGCTTCATGCTCTTGTTTTAGAGATACTTTCTCCTCTTCAATTTCCTTTCTTGCATGCTTCCCCAAATCTGATACACTCCTTATATTTGTCTTGGGCCACATACTTTTTGCAAGCTTATGAAATCCAGTAAAATAGCTGGATCTACCCAATATCTGGGCAATTGGCATCTCTAACAGAGGGCAGGCAGCAAAAGTCAACAGGGAAAGGCAAGGAAATTAATTTTTGTTTTTTGTTGGAACCAATGGACCTGATTGGGGAGGAGGTTAACATTATCCTGTTGTATTGGGAGAATTTTTAAAAATTGTTTGTTGGATAATCTCTTTTTCCATTGAACTAATTACAATAGTTTTAATAGCATTAAATAATAATCACTCTTGTTGCTAATAATAATGTGGCATAACTTAGCAGAGGCTGTTTTTTTCATTTATTTATCAAGTTTTAGTAATCTCCAGTATTCCATGATCTATGTTAATGTCTTGTTTTGTCATTTCAGTCATGTCTGACTCTTTGTGACCCCATTTGGGGTATTCTTGGCGAAGATAATGGAGTGGTTTACCATTCCTTCTCCAGCTCATTTTACAGATGAGGAAACTGAGGCACACAGGGTTAAGTGACTTGCTCTCTATTGTACAGCTACTAAGTGTCTGAGGCTAGATTTGAGTTTAGGTCTTCCTGACTGTAGATCTGCTGCTGCTGCATACACTGTACCACTTAGGAGTCCTGTTGTATTTTGCCAGTATTTCTGATAGGTTACCTGAGATTTCCTGAAAATTTCAGATATCACATAAAATAGCATAAAGTCTTGATACTGATCTCCACTTTGATCTAGGGAGACTTTAGGACAGTACTTGTTTTCCCCTTTTTAATTTCCTATTTGAGCTGAAATCTGACCATTTAATATTAGCATCTCATAGCTTTTCTGTTTAGAGAAGCTCTCATAGATATGAAATGACTCATGTAAGTAAATTCTAAAGTGTAACAAAAATGCAGCGTATTATTATTCTCCTTTTGGTCTTAGTCAAACAACATTTATTATGTGTCAGGCATTGTGGATATTAAGAAAGGCAGGCCTCCTTGCCCCTCCCAAAAGAAACAAAACCTTTTTCTTTTCTCAAAGAGTTAACTTTCTAATGGGAGTAGCCAGCAAAAATTTACTGGATTAGCTCATTACTCAATTTCCTTTGGCTTAGAATAGTAATGTGGAGCAGTGGTCAGGAGACTCAGGGAGTATGATGGTTTGTTGAGGATATCCCACAGGGCATCCAAGAATGAAATAGCTATCATATTGAGCTTCCCCTGCCTAGGTATGAAGTTTCTTCAGCTAAGACCAGATCTTGAGAATGGGGTTGGGCCAATGACTGATATTTATGCCCTCTAATTTTGACATGGCCTGCACCACCCAATGGGCCTTTATTAACAGAATTTTATGTGCTCCATAGCTATAAAAAAGAAGAAATTCAGGATACAGTTCTCATAATCATCTAAGATTACACTAGAGAACAAATTTGAACCTACTACTATATCTCTATTTAGTGGGATTTTGATTTTCATTACTGGATTACAATGTAATATAATGTTATATATAAATGATAACATAACTATAGAATATCCTATAGTTCATGAAACATTTAATGTACATGTTCTAATTATACCCTCAAAGAACCTTTTAATGGGCAGTTCCAGTGATCTTCTACCCATTTTACAAGTGAGGAAATTTAGACACAGAAAGAGAACAATTGACTTATTCCAAAATGGCGCAAGTAGATGATGCAACCTGATTTTGATCCTGCCTTCACTGACTCCAAATCCCACCCTCTTTCTACTATGCCTTCATTTGAAATTTTGTATTTTAACAAAATCAATTAAAACTTTAATATAATGAAGATCAGAAGGTTCAGCTCTAGTAAGATATATTTGGCTTGCTGCTTGAGGCTAAAACATATCAAGTTAAATTCTTCAACTTGGGAAATAATACTCCTTGATCTATATTAAAATTAAATTTTTGGTACATACTAATTTTCAGGTCTTTGGACAATGTAACCAACTTAAATATTGGCTTATCTCTAGATCTATATAATTTCATACTTTGCAGCATCATAGTTCACGTGTCTGGTTAATGACTAATGTAATTAAATGGATCTTGCAACAAATTTCTTTCCACATTTGCTTTCTTAATTAAAATTTTACTTGGACTATCTATCATCTATCCATCTCTAATAATTATCTTTAGTATCTGTTTGTCTTTCTGTGTCTATCTTAACTAGCTGTCTAGTCACCAAGCTATTTAGCTATCTTTTTTTTTTCTTGAAATGCTTCCCACGTGTATCATTAATGAGATAACATACAGGAGACACTGGAGTTTTCAGACTCTAGATTCTAACAGGTTCACTCTTGATCTGGTCAGACAGACACCTTCAGAGGGGTTAATAATCTTACTTTATTCTCGTCTAGTCTTCTCAGAAAGGTTGCTGATAATGGAAGCATCAGGAATGCTCCTACAACATTCCCTAATTACCTTTCTTGCAGGGGCTGGCAAAAAAGGCTACCCTTATGTCTCGATGGGGGTCAATTGAGACACGCACAGCTTGTGTACTCTCCTAAATCCCCTCAAGCCTCAATGCAGGCCAGTTGAGACACACAGATTCCCCTGCCACAAGCCTTGATGGGGTAAAAGCACACACAGCATTCCAGCTTGCGTATTCAACCTTAAAGGTTCCCCCCGAAGTCTTGATGGGGACCGGTCAAGTCACAAACAGCATTCCAGCTTGTACATTCCACCCTAAGGGTTCTCCAAGGCAAAATATCAATTTCACAGAATATATAGTTTCTCAGAACCAAAAGGCACCATAACCCACATGACTCAGCACCTGACTAGCTCAAAGTCAGAGGGCACCAAAGCCTACGTGACTCAGCACCTGATTGGCTCAAAGTCAGAAGGCACCAAAACCTACGTGACTCAGTACCTGATTGGCTTAGTGCCAAAAGGTGTAAAAGCCTCCGTGATATAGTACCTGATGCATTACAGCTGTGATCATTATGTAATGCTGCACAAGCATGGGAGAGATGTTTACAAGTCATGAACCTGGGAAATTGAGATTGTTATGGCCCTAGATCCTGGGAAACTGAACTCTAAGAAAGAATAACAAAAATCCACTTTACACATACAACAATCCACCTTAGGGCTAAAATAGGACAGATTCTATAGTTCCAAGTCTTACACCAGTAGTGCTTCCTAGAGACTATTAAACCAATTAAGCCAGGGCTCCCTGAAAGGCTCTATAATTCAGTGCTTCTTACTTAAATTTGAACTTTTGAAAACCATATGGGATCGTGACCCATGGTTTAAGAAGCACTGAAGGGGTTATGAATGGAAAAAGTTTAAGAAGCCTCAGATTAAATAATTGCATGGTTTTCTATTGCTGAGAAAACAAGAAATTATAGAGACAGTCCCAGATGAACCTTGGAGGAACCAAAACTTTCAGCTAATGAGTGGTGAATACCCATTGCTACATTGACAACTTTGAAACTTTGAAACAACATGAAACTTTGAAAATAAGGATGGGTTCGATGTTAACTATCAAGTACATCGTCTGTGACTCAGTCATATGTGCTTGACTGCAAACAAGGTTGATGTATAGATGGGTGGCGTTCCATTCATATCAGGATGGATGTATAGGATGGAAGACTCTTAGTTATACATAAACCTTTAACTATTCCTTTGATTCAGTGTTCAGAATAGTTAATCACAGAAGAATTGAGAGCTTTTGAGGAAGCATTCATGGCTCATCAGAAAGACCGTAGGGGAATTGGAGAATAGATTTCAAGCTGGAAGGGGTCAGGATCATAGAAGACACCTAATGCAACTTCCTCATTTTATAGATAAGAAATTTTAGTCCCAAAGAGGTTTATTGACTTGCTTATGATGACCCAGCTAATCAGCAGCAGAGCTGAGATTTGAACCCAGATCTAGCGCCTTCCCTGTGATTTCACACTAAAAGTCTAATAATACTTACATCTTGCAAAGCAAGAGATCTTGCTTTGAGACACAGTTGCATTACCACACACTGAATGACAGTACAGCTTTTGGGGGAAAAAAACCCCGCTTAGCCTTTCTAGTCCTGTTTCCTGATATTTTAACTTAGAGCATTAGACTAAATTCCCTTTACATCCTTTTTAGATAGAAAATACTTTGTTTCTCAGAATCAACCATATGGAAGTCCCATTAAGAGAATTCGGATTTCTGACTATCTAAATACTTACATTTTATATTAGAAAAAGTCATCTCTTTACAAAAGGATAAACTATGAGAGATTATTATTTAAATGGGGATCTTATCATTCTGAACTATTGGAAGCTGTTCCTTGGTCTTGCCCTAACCTTATTCATTTTCGTGAATTTATATGGTTCATCCTTCCTACATATGATGCACATCCTTCTGATCTCAACATATTAAAACACTTCTCTTCCATTAGAGTTTGACCCTTTGCCTCAACAAACAAAAAACAACCTTGAAAGCCATCTCTTCTCTTTCATATTTCTTATATACCTTTACCTAAACATTTTCACTTTGATCTTGTTATTCTGTGTTGTTCAATTGCTTTCAATTATATCTGATTCCCCATAACCCCATTTTGGGGTTTTCTTGGCAAATATACTTGAGTGGTTTTCCCTTTCCTTCTCCAGCTCATTTTACAGATGAAGAAACTGAGGCAAACAGGGTTAAGTGACTTGACCGAGGTCATACAACTAGTCAGTGTCTGAGGTAGGATTTGAACTCAAGAAGATGAGTCTTCTTGACTCTAGGCCCAGTACTCAATCCACTGTACCACCTATCTGCTCTTACCACATTGTACTTGGTATCATATATATTTTGTGTAATGTTAATGGAATATAAGATCTTCCCTGCCCATTCATTAATAGGCCCATCTGTGATACATCTTGAATCACATAGAGCCCATTGGAGGAGGAACTTGCTTGAAGAGATGCTTGCTTAGGGGAAGCTTGCACACCTTCTGGTACTCAGTTGATTAGGCACTGAGTCACGAAGGTTGTGATGCCTCCTGGCTCTGAGAAGTGTATATATACTGTAAATTGGTATTTTGCTTTGGGGGTTCACTTATGAGAGGGATGGTTTGATTTCCTGGTTGATACTCTGAGTAGCCCTATGTTCAGACCCACCAACTGCTCAGAAGTAAAGGCTCTCTTAATCCAGTGGTGTATGTAAAGTGTACAGCAATATGACATTGATTCAGGCAGTCAGAGCTCTGTCTATTGGTCTTTATGCTAATTTCCCTGTTTGTATTTTCTTTGACATTCAGGGTGCTGACCTTTTCCCTGAATTAGTGAATGTAATTAAAGTACGGTTGTTAACATCTTTAAAGCTGTCTTTCCTTTATAAAGCAGATCAAAGCACCTACTAGCTAGCAGGCCATCCTGGGTATGCTAGGGTGCTTACTGTTACAATTTGCAAACTTTCTACTCATTAGAGTTTTTATCTTTGCATCTTCATTGCCTAGAAAAGTGATAGATATGTAACAGGAGCTCACCAGCTGCTTGTTGAAGAGGATGAATGTTTCATGTGTCCTTCACCCAATTACAGGATCATAGATTGAGAATTAGGGACTCTAAAGGGATTTAGGGAGGTCATCTAGTTCTGTCTTTTATTTTACAGGTGAAGAAATTAAGACTCATGGGAATTGATCATCACAAGCATCTGTGATACCAGGGCACTAGACAAACATTTTCAACACTAACAGGACAAAACTTCTTTTTCAATATTTATCTTCCCTCAGGAAAAAAAAAGTTTGTGGATAAGGACTAGCCTGTCATTTCATTGCTCAAGGGATATCCCCACTGTGTTTCTCTGCCAATACAGATCAATCCTTTTCTGCAACATACAGTCTTAAAGGGCTGCTAAGTGCATTGAAAAGTGCAGTGACTTGCCCAAGATCACAAATGCTGTTTGTTATCAGAGGTAGAGTCCGAACTCAGGTCTTCTGACTCCACAGCTAGATCTCTGTCATGTTCAGCAGCCTTCCTATGAGTATTTTTAGTTACAACTCTAGTCTTGAGATGGCTATGAAGTAGTTATTCTAACTAATTGTCTCATAGAGACTAGAACAAAGCCAGTAAAGCTTGCTAGCACAAGGAAAACCTTTGAGTGATTATAGACCTATGAATCCCATATTATTTTTAGCCTACATTCATGGGCAATTTCAGGAACCCCAGGGTCCTGAAGTTATTTTGATCGCAGTGCTCCTGAATCCTTTTCAGATGAGGCAGAGAGGGAGGAAGACTGGAGAAGGGAAAGAGATGCATATTTAATCTGTTATCCCTTGGTAATGATTTGCTGGAATGGAAAAGTATCAAGTAGTCAAGCAATCTCTTTACATTATTTTTTATATTCTAAATTTTATTCAGTTTATATTATTTTAGCCTATAAAATTAAGTTACATTGTTGAAATAAGAATGACTAGAGTGTGACAGAAGATCTGAGGAGAGTAACAATGAAGTCCTTTGTAGAATAGAAAAAACAAATATTATGGATAATGTTGACAATAGTGTATCTTTTTTATGTTGAAGGACAGCTAGATGAGTCAGCGGATAGAGGACTAGGCCTGGAGTCAAGAAGACTCATCTTGCTGAGATCAAATCTGGCTTCAGACACTTTCCAGATGTTTGACCCCAGGCAAATCACTTAACCCTATTTGTCTCAGTTTCCTCATCTCTAAAATGGGCTGGAGAAGGAAATGGCAAACCAATTCAATATCTTTGCTAAGAAAACCTTAAATGGAGTCATGAAGAGCCAACACAACTGAAAACAACTGAACAATAACTACATATATTTGCTTTCTATATTTGATGATAAGTCAACATGAAAACACCTATAGACCATCAAGAACACAACTGGTCCTCAAGAATGAATTGAAGAACAAGGCAGGTAGATCTATGTGTGAGAGTTTTGTTGGTTGTTTTACAAAGGAGTCTGTAAAACCAGGAAAATTGAGACATCAAGTAAATTACTCAATCTACTCTATAGCTTATAAAAATGTGCCCCTAGCTCTTATGCAGCCTTCTCTTCTTACTCTCTGTGTAACTTTAAGCAAGTCATTTAACATCTCTATTCCTCAGTTTGGGAGGGGGAAGTTGAATCTAAGATCCTTTGTGGCTATGAACCTAGGACTAAGTTGTGAACCAAAGCAAGGCAATACTTTCTAAATAGACTAGCTATTTCTTCCTTTTAAAAAAATATATAGATAGGTTGTGGTTTTTTTTAAACACCTTATATCTCACCCTTTTCTAGAAAACTTTGTCTTAGAACAAAGGGCAAAAAAGGGGGAAAATAATTCAGTAAAATTAAACAAAATATGGAAAAAAAGTCTGAGGTTATATTCAGCGATCTGTGTCTGTAGATCCCTACCTTTTCAAAGAAGCAAAGGTATTGTCTTCTCATATCTCTTCTTTGGAGTGCAAGTTTAGCCTTAATTTCCTATCACTCAGTTTTCATTGTTTTGATGATGGTTCTTTCCATATGCATTATTGTAATCACTGTGTATATTGTTTCCCTGCTTCTGCTTATTATACTTTGCATCAGTTCATATAAATCTTCCTACACTTCTCTGTATTCTTCATATTGCTTCTTACAGCTTAGTAATATTTCAATTATATTTACATACCACAACTTGTTGTTGTTGTTTGCTTTTTGGAGAGCAATTGGGGTTAAATGACTTGCCGAAGGTCACATGGCTATTGTGTATGTGTATGTGTATGTGTGTGTGTGTATGTTAAGTGTCTGAGGTCGGATTTGAACTCAGGTCCTCCTGACTCTGGGGCCAGTGCTCTATTCACTATGCCACCTAGCCACCCCCATACCACAACTTGTTTAGTCAGTCCCCAATTGAGGGGCACATATTTTATTTCCAGTTTTTCATACTGCCGAATGTTAAATCTTCGAGCCGATGAGATTCAACCAAGTTTTTTCCCTCTTCTGAAAACTTCTATTTCTCTTTTCTGTATGCACCAAAATCCACCTTTTTTACATAGCATCCATTTACCTACACATATAAACTGAAGTTACAATCTCACAAAGAGCCATTAATGAAAGTTTTCATTGAGGATTCATGGGCACTTGTCTGAATAGCTGGTTTGCTTGTTTGTTTCTTTTTTTCTTTTCCCTGTTTCTTTCCTGTGAGGAAAATCTATAGCAATTAATAAGCTCTGAAATTTATAATTTAGTGACAGTACTGAGATGTTAGGTAACATTCAAAATTTCACAGCTAGTGTGTGTGTCAGAGGTAGAACCTGAACATACTGATTCAGAAGACAGCACTCTATTCATCATACTAAACTGTTTCTGAGGTACCTCGTAAAGCACAGTGGACACGAGGAAGCCCCACATACCACTAGTTCTTGTTATTCACTGAGCCATTGACTTTAGCCATGATGAGTAAGTAAACATGTTCTTGTCCCATTCAGTTACTTATGCCATGAAAACAAAACCCCCATCCAGAAAAGTCCTATAATTGAAAACAGGAAATTTTGGAGAGGAAATTAAATATATTGTTTTTTAAAAAAAGCAAACAATGATTTAATTTAATTATTTATTAATTTAATTATTTAATCTGAAATTGTTTAATTTCAGATTAAACAATTATTTAATCTGAATTAAGCCAAACTGGCTTGCACACATCACCTAGAAGGTAACAATCTATAACACCTGATAGACCCAGATAATGCTTTCAGAAGGCTCAGCCAATTTTAAAGGGAATAGCTAAGTACCAACTGTTATAATCCTGCATTGCTTCCTCTTTTTTTTTGGTAAAGGTGATTTGGAAACACTTAAACCCTTGTTTTTTGGGGAAAATAGAAGAAATTTTAATAAAAATCTTCAGTAGTGTTCTCTGTTGGGTTATCTTACCTATCAAACTTTACTAAAACTCGTCCTGGTAACAAGGAACTAGGATGTCTTAACAATAGTAAGAATAAGAACAGTAATAATAGCAATAATAATGTTAGCATTTATATAAGATTTACAAACTGCTTTATGAATATTTCTTTTTATTCTTATGACATCCTAGGAAGATAGGTGTTATTTTTTAAGTATCTTTAAAAAATTTTGATATTAATTTTTAAATAAGATTTTGAGTTCCATTTTTTTCTACCTGTCCCTTTCCTCTTCCCCAAAACAGCAAGTTTTGATATAGGTTATATATAAACACATTTACACAGTGGTCATGCTGTGAAAGAAGAATCAGAACAAAAGGGAAAAACCACGAGAAAGAAAAAAATGAAGAAGCTGAAAATAGTATGCTTTGATCTGCATTCATACTCCATAGTTCTTTCTCTGGATGTGGATAGCATTTTCTATTATGAGTCTTTTGGAATTGTCTTTGTATACAACTTGTTATTGTATTGCTGAAAAGACCCACGGCTATCAAAATCAGTAAAGTAGCTGTTAATGTGTGCAATGTTTTCCTGGTTCTGCTCACTTCACTCAGCATCAGTTCATGTAAATCTTTCCAAGTTTTTCTAAAATCCACCTGCTCATCATTTCTTATAGTACAAAGGTATTCCATTATATTCATATACCACAACTTGTTCAACCATTCCCCAGTTGATGGGCATCTTCACAACTTTAAATTCCTTGATACCTCAAAAAGAGCTATGTGAGTAGATAGGTGATATTTTAATCTTATTTAACAAATAAGGAAACTGAGGCTAGGAAAAATAAAAGTGACTTTCTCAGAATAAGTGACTGTGGACAGATTTGAACTTAAGTCTTCCTGACTTTAGACCCAAGAATTTTAGCCACTGTGCAATTTAGCTGCCTCAGCTAATCAGATCACAGTTACCTTTCATAGGATTAGAATGTAAACCAGAAAACAATCCAACAAAATTGTTATATTTAACATTTTGTTTTGGTTAAGGAAATTGCCTAAAACATCCTAAAAACGTGTGTCTTGCACCTGTATTATTAGACGCTCATATGGTTATAAAAGAAAAGTGCGTTCCCTACTAAGAACTTGAATGCTTTCAAAAGGCAAACTCTAAAAGGTTGGTCATTGGTGATGCATTTCCTTTCCCCACCACCCTGTGTAGTTCAAATCCCATGCTGACTTAATTCTTGGCTTCTGTTTTGCAATGATACTGCCAGCAAGAGGGTCAGTTTGTGCCAAATTTGCCCCAGGAAATAACTCTCTTTTCTAGAACTCCTGCACAACAGGGTGAGTTCACAGTGATCTATCACTTCCGACTTTGCTTGTGATTCTGAATTTGCTTGCTTTTGTGACTTTTAAGTCAGTCATTTACATCCTTACCTCCCCCCCATACCTTTTGTGGTTTAATATCTTACTTATCACTGAAAACCAGGGTCCAGTTAGTTAAGGTTTCAGTTGAACGTGAAATGTGACTTTCTAAGCTTGTCATGCATCAAACTGTTATGGCTTGCAATTGTTTAAAAAAATTCATTTTGTTATGAACTAGCCTGTTTTCAACTGGGCTGTTCAGAGATGGATTGCTTTCTGGAGTTTTTGACAGGTGTAATTGTTAAGGCGTCATCTGGTCTTGTTTGCACAAAATACATTTTAGCCAACTGTAGGACTTGCCCGCTAATCTTTCTCACATCATTCCATTCTTTGCTTGCCACTAGACAAATCCCCTGTTATTTGACCAGATGGTGGAAAATCCATTCTCATGATAAGTTGCTTCTAGTTTGCATTTAGATTACCTGCAAAAATGGAACAATTTACTACTCTGCCTCTAACCATCTCTTTCCTCCTTTTTTCCCTTAGTTTGACTTCTTGTAACTAATTATTTAAATTCTGCCCTGTGAGTTAAAATTAGTCATAGCTTACATGTTTCACATGTATGTAAATGCACTTAAGTCCTACCTCAAGCTGCATGATGGGTCCATCTAGAGATGAAGTGACATGTAGGGATGGGAAAATGGGCTGTTGGATGCTCAAAATGCAGCAGTTCATAAGAGTTCCAAAATTGAAAGGCACATTTGAACTTTTTTTTTAACGGAAAGTACTTAACCTCTAAAACAAAATCCAGTGAAGAAATGCATACAGCAGCTTTTTTTTCTGGTAGTATGCTGGAGCACAGGAAGTGGGGCACAAAATATTAAGTAAAGGTTGACTTGGGGGGTTAGTTCTTACAGATGTTTGGACTGCTAGGTTTTTATCCTAGCAATTTCCTCAAACTGGATGCAAAGTAAGATTTCCTTATAACCTTTCCTGTCATGAACAAAAGGGCAGTTTTGCTCTGGCCCAGACCTTCTCCAGAGTAAGCTGGTTTTCTAACCATTCAGAACAAAGCTAATATGAGGTGGATGTTAGCCACTTCAAATTGATCATACTCAAATACTCTTCAGTTCTTTAATTTTTAATGTAGGTGCAAAATACAAGAAATCAATTTTAAAGCATAAAATGACACAAAATAGAAATACAGTTTGAGTACCCAGAGTAAATAGGCAGTAGGCAATCTGATCTCAGACCCTATCATTAAAATTTTTTTTTTCTAGCCTGTATATCTGCTGACAATGTTGACATCATCTGTTAGAATATAAGTTTTAAGGATTCATTTTGGGGGTAGTTAAAGTAGAAAATTAATTTTTTTCAGGTAGAATCTATTATTACATCTAATAAACCTCTCTGTAAACTAGCACTTCATTTCAAACTCATTTCTTATTTCTTGGTTTTTCTTATCAGCTTTATAATAAAATACCATATGTGCTCATGTAAAGATTTGAAATTCCAGTGAAAGTTAATGAGTATAATAGAGTCTAAGTTATAGCATCTAGCAGAAGAGTGTAATCAACATAGATCTTAAAATCAACCTTATTAATGAGGGGCAAGCATTTTACTGTAAATAGAGCTGCTTGACTGCCATTGGCTTTGAAAAGAGTTATGCAGCTAAAAGACAGGCAGCACTGAACATTATCCCCAGAATGTATCAGGAATGGGTTTAATTGTAGTGCTTGTAAATGTAATATTAGATTTTTAAAAAATCATATGGTCACAGATTAGAGCTGGAAGGGACCTTGGAGGTCACTGAGTCCCTCATTTCAGAAATGGGAAAATTGGGACCCAAGGAGGTTAAGTGACTTTCCCAGGAACACAGAGCTAGAGTTTGAGGTGACATTCCAATCAGGTCTTTCTAACTCCAATTCCAGCATTCTTCTCACTGTGCCATATTCTTGATACTTCTGTTAAAAAATTATCAAAAGGGATATTAGGCATTATAAAATATTAAGCCAATGTATACTTAACATCTATGCAAAAATCAACCTGTTTCTTTATTGTGGAATATGGCCACTAGCTTTTTACCTTATCTGAGTTTATGCAGAATGGTTTTATATTATGACAATGTTTGAACTCATAATTAAGAAGTTATTAAAATATAAATTGTGTTAGGAAAAATTTTAGATGCAAGATCAGATTTTCTGATGTAGTGACCTTTGTGTTCAATGCTTGGTACCCTCATTAATAATGTATATTAACTAAATTACTTCACATTCTTTTAAA